>CM055116.1:213224021-213824021 GCA_029206835.1 Rana muscosa
ACCAACTAGGGAAGTCCTAACTAGGTGGCTCACCCGGATTTGACAATCCAGGGATGAAGGGCACTTGTCCCTTCTGGACAGAATTACTTTCTGTAGCACTCGCGTGTGAAATTGCGCATACGGTACCCCGCCTCGAAGGAGGCTACCATGAGGCCCAGGACTCGCCTGCAAAAGCGGCGTGACGACCATCTTGGGGAAGTCAACTGCCGCACCGCAGCCCAAAGGGTCTGCAACCTTCCCATAGGGAGAAAAACTTTCGCCTCTGAGGAGTCCAAAATCAACCCCAGATACACTAGGAGTTGAGTCGGGTACCAATACTGACTTCTGCACCCAACCAAAGTATCGGAGGGTCTGACAGGTTATAGACACGCTCACCTCTATATCTGAGCTTAAAGTGGCCCTCAGAAGAATATCGTCCAAGTAGCCCACGATAGCGATGCCACGCTGTCTTGGTAGGGCCAGAATCAGGGCGAGCACCTTGGTGAACACCCTCAGTGCTGATGCCAGGCCAAGCGGGGAGCCACAAGTTGGTAGTGGTCTTCCCCGGCCGCAAAGCGCAGACCTCTCTGATGCCTGGTGCATCTGGGGACCTGCAAGTATGCGTCCTTGCCAAAATCCCCCGGATGGAGGGCAGCGACAACAGAGCGAACCAACTCCTTCCGGAATCTTTGTACCTTCACAAAGCAATTGAGGGCCCTGAGATCCAAGATTGGATGAACCCCCTCCTTCTAGGTACTATGAACAGATTTGAGTAAAACCCCTGAAACCGTTCCTGTACTGAAACAGGAATTATCACCCCGCGTATCAGCAGGTCTTAAACCGCCCCATATAGGGCTTCCCGAAGAGTCCGCTGAAGCAGGCGGTTGGAAGAAGAAATAAAATAAAAATCTGTTCGGAGGACAAGAGAGAAATTCCATCTTGTACCTTAACTACTTTGCAAACCCACCGGTGGGGGATCTGAGATGTCCACCAGGTCGTGAATTGGCGAAGACGTCCCCCTGCCCGAGAGATGGGTGGGGACAGACCTTATGCGGACGTAGATTTGTTTGCAGGCTTGTTGGGCTTGCGAAACCAGGGACGCTTCTGTCCCTCAGCAGGCGCTTTATCGGCCTGAGATTTTTTTTGTCCGCCTAGTGCAGCAAGTAAACAAACGCTTGTGTGCGGTGAAGGAGGGCCCTTGCCACAGCGTGGCTCCTTACCCTTTTTGGATTGTGGGAGCAGCATGCTCTTACCTCCTGTGGCATATTTTTATAATGTCATCCAGGGATGCTCCCAAAAGTCCGCCGACCAACCTTTTAGCCAGAGCAGACGGCGTAACACCACCGCATAGCTTGAGGCTCTGGACAGCAGAGGAATAGTGTCCAAGGCTGATTCGCAGACAATTTTGAGGCCCTGTATCAACTGGTCGCCATAGCCACCTCGTCCAAGGGAGCCTATGTGCCTTAACCCATGGAGCAGCATTTTTTCCCCTTCAGTGAGTGTCTGAGACACCAGGGCCCCAACCACTGTTGGGCGCACAGCCGAGCCATATAGGTAGCGGATGACCGCTTCAGCCTTCCTGTCCGCAGGGTCCTTGAAAGCAGGAGCCCCTTCTACCGGAATTGTGGCTACCCTGTTAGATCTGGACATCTGAGGGTCCACTATCGGAGGAGAGGTCCATCTTTTCAGGAAACTCCTCAAAAGGGTAACGCATCGCCAAACCTTTTTGGGGACCGAAAACCTTTTGTGGTTTGTCCCACTCCTTGCATAAAAGCTTGTCTAGGTAAGACGCACAAGGAACACCTTAGCAGTGCGAGTCGGCTTTACGGAACACGAAAGGGACCGACGCCTCTGGCGTTTCTGCAGGCTCCTCTATCTTTAGAGTATCCAGCTCTGCGGTGATAAGGTCACCTATCAGAGCCTTATCGCATGCTGACCCGGAGTCATCCTCACTGTCCGTCCAGCCACGGTTCCGCATCCTCTGATATGTCAGAACCAGGGCCATGAGCCGTAGCTGGGCCCAGCTCCGCATCAGAGTTGTCCCCAGAAGAGGACGGGGGAGGGGGTACTTTACCCCCCCCGTGCCCACACGCCACTTCCACCTTGGCAACAAACCAGGACACCAACATAGCGTCTGAGACAGCGGGTGCAGGAGCACCAGATGCCAATCCAGGTGTATCGGAGGGAGAAGCGTCTGCTTCTGATGCCATGCTGACCCACGCACCTGACACAAGGACTCCAGTCAAGGTACCAACAGCCCACCCTCCTAGCTGCGACAGAGACGAGAGGTTCCCCCCCAGAGGACTCGCCACCCTTGAACAGTAGTACGGCTGCCGTCCGCTTCCTAGTAGAGCTGCTTCCTTGTCAGCTATCAGTCTGACCACTGTGCAGCATGTGTCTGTAGGCTTGCACCGTTAAAATGCTATTTGATCGGTGTCAACCGTGAAAATATGGCCGCCGAGCGGCAGATAGACAAAAAAGCGCTGCAGGCCACAAGAACATGGCCTCTGAGCGGCACACAGCGCGATCATAAGAAAAATGGCCGCCGAGCGGCCGATAGAGGCCAAACACAGCGGTGGACCACAAGAACATGGCCGCCAGCGCAAAAGGAGGCCAAACACAGCATGGTTCACCAGCCAAATGGTCGCCGACAGCATGGAGCAGAACACACAGGTAAGCAAACCCTCTTTTCATGGCAGCTCATAACCTTTATCTAGCGGACGTACATGCAGAGTTCCCACACAGGTGGAGCCCCCCCAGATGAACCCCCGCCCCAGCAGCCAGCCTAGCTTTAGAGAGCCTAGGGAGGAGGGAAGGAAGGGAGGAGGGAAGGAAGGGAGGAAGGGAAGGATAGAGCCCCTTACTCACCTTTCCAGGAATGTCCAGCTCTGTCTTCCTGCCGAAGCAGGGGATTACTACTTACCCTTTCTGCGTGGATTGTGCTGGAAGCATCCCAGACAGACCACCTTCCGCATGGTGACGGAGGTGACTGTCGGCCCGGCTGCTGCGACTCAGCCCTATAGACCGGTCCTATGCATGCCCTGGAGCATATAGCTCAACGGCCACCCGTAGAGCGACGGGCATGTCGTGGACGACCCAGCGCGTAGCTACGGTCGGCACACGCTCGATGGCCGAAACTGGGGAGACTACAAGGATCTGGGATCCAGCCTGTCGCCCAGTCGGCAGTTGATCGAAGATCACAGGAACAAAAATAAAAATAAAATACAATTTCAATCTGGAATAAAAACCTCCAGGCCTATGGGCCCGAAGGGAGCCAGGTCTTCTCCTTAGCTAGGCAGAAAAAACTGAGCTGCTTAGTGCAGGCTGAGGGGATATAGCCAGTAGGACCGCCCCCTGGGCGGGGCTGTTCAGCTTTGAAGTTGTTAATACATTCTGCCTAGTCACTCCTGAAGGAAGGCTAATACTCACTTAGTCAAGATTAAGGCTGTGTCCGTCCATGAAAGAAAGAGAAAATGGCCTGGTCATGAACTGTGTAAAACCTTCCAGAGCTGAGATGGATAGCTACAACTCATGATACATTAGTGTTATGGTCACTATGGAGAATGCTCTTACACTTGCGGTCATTGGGAAGAATTACCCCCCTACATATAGCTGTAAGGACAGGACGGGAACTTGACTAAAGGAAACAAAAACACACACAAAACTGCAGTAATCTGATAGAAAACAAAAACTTGCACGTAAGAAAATTGTAGTTTGTGCAGTGTACTCCAGATTGCACTGCAGAGCCCAGACACACAGCAAGCACTTAGACTCATTTTTAAATTCAGTTTGCATAGACCAAGTTAGTGAAAAAAAAAAATAACCAATGCAATTACCTTACTACAGTGTGCGTGCAAACAATGAACTCTGGCCTAGAATTCCACTGATGATAGGTGATGTAGTACCGTGTTTGCAGCCATATCCATTGCTGCCCTTTTGTGAGGAAACGATAGTAACAAGACTTGCCTTTTCCATACTGCATCACTACAACAACAAAAAAACAGTACAGCATTAGCATTACCATGCCTTACATTAAGAAGGACCTAGTCAGCTATATTTCCCAGAAGTTTGCTTTACTTTACCCCTCTGTTCTTTGCTCAAGGCTATTAAATAAGGTTCACGTGGCAAATTCTATTCTCATGAGCTGGAAATGTGCACTTATTTAACTGCTTCTATAAAAATCGGTGGGTGTCATTTGTTAAATGCTATTTCCTAAGGGACTGTGCTCATGAACACAGTAAGGTTTTTAATACTAGTGTTTTGTTTGCAAATATTTAGTTGTAGTTCACTGAGCTCTACAAGAAACAATCTGCACAGGGTACATGTTTCCCTGTATTTCATACAATCAAAATTGCTTCTAATCAGATGTAGCTGTAAGAAGCCACCTACAATGTTCATGGCATTTTGCAAGATTTTCCAGATCATCCACATGATAATAATCATATCCAGAAGTACCCAGCACTTCAAATGGTAGATATCCTATTATAGGAGGAGCCCTAAAAACAAATAAAGATGATTAAAAGATATTCAATCCAATATTATCAGCGATCTTTACTACATGAAGCTCTATAATAACACACTACGGATGATTCTCCTTCTGAAAGGTGAAGGACACTAGGTATGCTAATTTCTCTCATTTATATATATTTCACTATAAAGCAGGATGTAGAAATACTGCATAGATCTTCTTAGCAGTTAGCAGCAAACATATGTTGCCGCTTTACTCTACAATACACCCTTGAAAACATTTCAAATATACCATTCATGTAATAACATATAAAACAATGATCACATAACCACCACATCAAGGAAAGCAACGTACAAAAGCACATAAATAAAAGCACACACTCCAGTAGAAAATGCACACTATATCTCCTCAATGACCATGACTTCGTACTTCGAAAAGGTAACTGAAACGGCTTTAAGCTGAATACCACACCTTGTTAACAGAATATGTAGGCTCTCATTACCTAACGCACACACACACGGTAAGTCAAGAGCCTCTTCTCTGCAATTAAGTTTTGTTTGCAGGTTACAATAATAAAAAAAAACAAAAAAAATCACAACGAATCAAGAGGGATTGCAAGAGCCCATTCACACAGGGGCGGCACGACTTGTCCCGCGACTCTGCCGGGCGATCTGAAGACGACTTCAAAAGGTGACTTGCAAAATGACTTCTGTATTGAAGTCAATGCAAGTCGCCTTGAAGTCGTCTTGAAGTAGTACAGGAACCTTTTTCTAAGTCGGAGCGACTTGAGTCGCTCCTATTAGAACGGTTCCATTGTACAGAACGGGACGCGACTTGTCAGGCGGCTGAGTCGCCTGACGAGTCGCCCCTTTGTGAATGGGGTCTGAAGCTTCAGCAGAAAACAGAAACATAAAATCAATTCAAGTGGGAACAATACAGTGGGGATCGAAAGTTTGGGCACCCCAGGTAAAAATGTGTATTAATGTGCATAACGAAGCCAAGGAAAGATGGAAAAATCTCCAAATGGCATCAAATTACAGATTAGATATTCTTATAATATGTCAAAAAAAGTTAGATTTTATTTCCATCATTTACACTTTCAAAATTACAGAAAACAAAAAAATGGCGTCTGCAAAACTTTGGGCACCCTGCAGAATTTATAGCATGCACTGCCCCCTTTGCAAAGCGGAGACCCGCCAGTGTCATGGATTGTTCTCAATCATCGTCTGGAAGACCAGGTGATGTCAATCTCAAAGGTTTTAAATGGCCAGGACTCATCTGACCTTGCCCCAACAATCAGCACCATTGGTTCTTCTAAGCAGTTGTCTAGAAAACTGAAACTGAAAATAGTTGATGCTCACAAAGCTGGAGAATGCTATAAGAAGATAGCAAAGCGTTTTCAGATGTCAATATCCTCTGTTCGGAATGTAATTAAGAAATGGCAGTCATCAGGAACAGTGGAAGTTAAAGCAAGATCTGGAAGACCAAGAAAAATATCAGACAGAACAGCTTGCAGGATTGTGAGAAAAGCAATTCAAAACCGACGTTTGACTGCACGATCCCTCCAGAAAGATCTGGCAGACACTGGAGTTGTGGTACACTATTCCACTATAAAGAGATACTTGTACAAATATGGTCTTCATGGAAGAGTCATCAGAAGAAAACCTCTTCTACGTCCTCACCACAAAAATCAGAGTTTGAACTTTGCAAATGAACATATAGACAAGCCTGAGGCATTTTGGAAAAAAGTTCTGTGGACCGATGAGGTTAAAATAGAACTTTTTGGCCGGAATGAGCAAAGGTACGTCTGGAGAAGAAAGGGCACAGAATTTAATGAAAAGAACCTCTGTCCAACTGTTAAGCATGGGGGTGGATCAATCATGCTTTGGGGTTGTATTGCAGCCAGTGGCACAGGGAACATTTCACGAGTAGAAGGAAAAATGGATTCAATAAAATTTCAGCAAATTTTGGATGGTAACTTGATGCCATCTGTGAAAAAGCTGAAGTTAAAGAGAGGATGGCTTCTACAAATGGATAATGATCCTAAACACACCTCAAAATCCACAGGGGATTACATCAAGAGGCGTAAACTGAAGGTTTTGCCATGGCCTTCACAATCTCCTGACCTCAGCATTATTGAAAACCTATGGATAGACCTTAAAAGAGCAGTGCGTGACAGACAGCCCAGAAATCTCAAAGAACTGGAAGACTTTTGTAAGGAAGAATGGGCAAAGATACCGCAAACAAGAATTGAAAGACTCTTGGCTGGCTACAAAAAGCGTTTACAAGCTGTGATACTTGCAGGGGGCAGTACAAGATATTAACTCTGCAGGGTGCCCAAACTTTTGCAGACGCCATTTTTTTGTTTTCTGTAATTTTGAAAGTGTAAATGATGGAAATAAAATCCAAATTTTTTTGACATATAAGAATGTCTATCTGTAATTTGATGCCATTTGGAGATTTTTCCATATTTCCTTGGCTTCGTTATGCACATGAATACACATTTTTACCTGGGGTGCCCAAACTTTCGATCCCCACTGTATCTCTCCAGCTTTGGAAGATTACGCTTTTTCTGTACATTTTCAATGTACTGGAGACTGCAATGATTTATGCCTAGCTGGAAGTAAAGAACATTAAAAGGAATGGTTATTGTGTTCCAACACCAAAAGAATGCCACTGACCTGTGGTCCAAGAAGAGGAATTTCCATTCTAGGCTGTGTCTGGAAGTAAACTCCTCATTAGGCTCCTCCACAGTGCACATTTCCTGGTGGATTACAAACAGCCCTAATATGACCAACATATTTGTAAAATAAAAAGTGTGTGTGTGTGTGTGTGTGTGTGTGTGTGTGTGTGTGTGTGTGTGTGTGTGTGTGTACACGTCATGCTTTAAAATTACGCACACTCGTGGAATGGCCCCAAACTTTGGTAAAAATCCCCATAGGCGACGCTTTACATTTTTTTACAGGTTACCAATTTAGTTACAGAGGAGGTCTTGGACAGGAATTGTTGCTCTTGCTCAAACGAAGCGGTGATGCCTCACGTGCGATTTGAACGCTGTTTACATATGTGGGCTCGACTTACGTATGCGTTCGCTTCTGTGCGCAGGAACGGGGGGCTCTGAAGAAAACATTTTTTTTTACCTTTATTTTTTTACTCTTTACATTTATTTTTTATTCCTATTACAATGTAAACATCCCTTGTAATAAGAATAGTGTGTGACAGGTCCTCTTTATGGAGAGATGTGGGGTCTTTAGGCTCCATGTACACAGAAGCTGATAAACTGCAGTTTATTGGCGTTTTTTTTAAAAAGCCCATTAACTGCACTCTATGTTAGCCTGTGTGTTCATGTACACATAACGTTTTTTAGCTTTAATGAGCAGTGGAGTTAATGGGCTTTTTTCTGAACGCAAGAAATTTGCATTCAAAGTGCCGTTTTTCGGCAGAAAAAAAACGCAAAACGCAGAAAAACGCTCATAAACGCTGGCCGCGAGCGTTTAGCGTTTTTTGGTCCATTGAAAAAAAAAAAATTTTTTTTTTTTTAAAACGAAAAAACGCTACACTGAAAAACGCTAATAAAAGCAAGTAAAAAAACGCTGATAAAAGCTAGCTTTTTCTGCTGCTTTAAAAATTACCGTTTTTGAGCTGTGTACATGGAGCCTTAAGACCCCACATCTCTCCTTCAGGTTGGAAAGACCGAGATAAAAAAAAAAATCCCCGGCTTTGTTTACATCCGCTGGCCCGGACGTGACATTATAATGTCACGCCCAGGCATGCAAGGGTCAGAGATGACTGGGGACCATCTGGTCACCAGAAATCTCTATGATCAACTTCCCGCGGTGACAGATTTGTTCTCCAGCTCACCGATCATATGGGTGAGCCTGTAAAAGCGCAGGAGGGGGGATGTTGTCTCCCGTCACACTGTAGACGATATATGAATGATGCCTGTAGCTGCAGGCATCATTCAGATAGCTCCACTCAAAGTACAGGATGTCTTTGGGCTGGAAGTGGTTAGAGCAGTAAAGTGTTTTTTTGCTTTTATTGCAAACATTAAAAAATTTAAAGTCATAAAATAATGCATGCATGCATGCTTGCAAAAACCGACGGGTACTTACCGATAACGGTATTTCTACGAAACCTTCCAGGACGGCAACACATGAGAGATGATAGGCTCCACCCAAAAGGAAACACAATCAAATCACAGCTGTTTATAAGGCCCCACCGTATCCCTTCCCTCAGTAGTTGTAAAGTAATACTCCCACTAATTCACAAGGGCTATTCAACATCTTAAGTACTTACCACTTAGTGTGTACATACTCCTCCACCCATAACAGGGCGGGAAGTAGGCCTGCCATCCTGGAAGGTTTCGTAGAAATACTGTTATCGGTAAGTAACCGTCGGTTTTCTCACCTCACCTTCCAGGACGGCAACACATAAGAGGATAATAAAGGAATCCATAGGCCTACCTTAGGGTGGGACCACTGCCTGCAACACTTTTCGACCGAAGGCTAGGTCTTGCTGCGATAGGACCTCCACCTCAGTAGCGCTTCAGGAAGGTGTCTTGACTGGACCAGGTGGCTGCGTTGCGGATTTGCTCCCAGGAGGCCCCTGCTTTCTCGGCCCATGAGGTTGCTAGGGCTCTAGTTGAGTGTGCCTTCAACTTTTCTGGTGCAGGTATGCCTGAGCTTTCATACACTAAAATAATGGCTTGCCTTATCCACCTGGAGACTGAGGATGCTTGGAGTTCCTTTCTAAGTCCAGAAAAAAGGATTAAAAGATGATTAGATCTTCTAAAATCCTTAACCCTCCATAAATATGTAAGGAGGCATCTCCTGATGTCTAGACAATGAAATATTTTCTCTCCATTTCTAGGGTTCTTGCATAAGGATGTTAAGGTCAACACCTGAGTTCTATGGAACGCTGATGACACCTTAGGCAGATACAATGGATCTGGCTTGAGGATGATCCTATCAGGTAGGATCATTAAAAAAGGTTCTTTGATGGAAAGACCCTGCAGGTCTCCTACCCTCAGTAATTGCTAGGAGAAAGGCTAGTTTTATAGTCAAAAATGTAAATTAAACTTCTTCTGAGGTTCAAAAGGGTGTCTAGATGACGCCTCCAGAACCCTCATTAGGTTCCCTCCTTGGGACCCATCTTTTTTGATAGGAGTAGGCCTATCTCTGGCTACCAAAAATCTTTTAACTAAAGGTTCTTTCGCTATCCTAACGTCAAGAAAAACTGAAAAGGCTGCCACTTGTACTCGAAGAGTGTTGACAGCCACAACCTTCTCTACCCCGTCTTGGAGAAATTCCAGGATTACCGGAATAGAGGTGGAACCTATTTGTTTTAGTTTACACCAAGTACAAAATGTTTTCCAAACTTTAAAGTAAATTTTCCTGGTCACCGGCTTCCTGCTCAAGAGTAGGGTGTCCATCACTCTGTCTGAGCAACATTTCCTTTCAAGTATCTGGCGCTCACTAACCAAGCCATGAGCTGAAAGAACTACGGTCTGGGGTGTATAACTGGTCCCTGTGACAGGGGGTCCGGGATGTTCGGAAACTTCCAGGGGGGTGCTACCGATAGAGACTTCAGGGTTGCAAACCAAGTCCTTCTTGGCCACCAAGGGGCCACTAGGAGGACTTTGCCCAAAGCCTGGCTGAGTTTTTGGATGACTCTCGGAATCAAATGCCAGAGGGGGGAAGGCGTAGGCCAACTGGAATGTCCAGCCCTGAGCCAGGGAATCCAGGCCCTCTGACTCTCTTTCCTAAGAGAGGGAAAAGAACCTCTTGACCTTTGTTCTTTAGATTGGCAAAGAGGTCTATCTCGGGGCGGCCAAACCTTTGAATTATCATTTGGAACACTTCTACCTTCAGTTCCCAATCCCCCTGTCTGACAGGCTGGCAACTGAGGAAATCCGCTTCCTTGTTGTCTGTGCCTCTTATGTGGACAGCTGCCAAGGAGACTACCCTGTGCTCTGTCCAGGTCAGTATCTCCATTGTTAATGTAAGAAGCCTCTTGGACTTGGTTCCCCCTGGTGGTTCAGGAAGGCTACAGTCATAGCATCGTCTGAACACACCAAGATCTCTTTTCCCGTGACTATTTTCTCAAAGACCTTTAGGGCTTCGCCCACCGCTCTCAGCTCCCTGAGATTGGAAGAGGATCTGGCTACTTCCTTCTGCCAGGAACCCTGAGCTTTGGCTTCCACTAGGTGAGCTCCCCATCCCTGGGCACTTGCATCCGTGGTGAGCTTTAGACAAGAAAGTCTCAGTCTCCGCAGCCACGCATGTCCGGCGTCTCCTCCATGCTTTTAGCTCACTTCCTGCATGTTGTGGGCTGCTCCACCTCTTCCTGCTGTGACAGGAAGTTAAGCCTGAGAATGAGGCTTGGAGCGTGCCGAGTCCTCCCCTTCTATCAGACTCTGGCAAAATGTCGCCGCTGAAGACCAGGGAGGAGACCCAAGCTGCTGAGTGGCGTGCAACGGCGGGGAATTTGAAATGCCAGAACCGCCTGCACGAATGCCGTTTTTGGGGCGACCTGTGAGAAGCTCTGAGGCAGCAGGTAAGTGCAGCCTTCACCGGCATTCCTACACCTGGCTCACAGGGGTACCAACCGACCATACTTAGTCTCTGGTTCGGAGGAAAAAAACAAATGTTTCGCTGTGGTTCTCCCACACAATCAATACTGAGGGACAAGGGATAAGGTGGGGCTTTATAAACAGCTGTGATTTGATTGTGTTTCCTGTTGGGTGGAGCCGATCATCTCTCATGTGTTGCCGTCCTGGAAGGTGAGGTGAGAAACTATGTCTTGTAGCTTTTCTAGGAGTTCCAACTAGCTGCTGTGCAGATACCATGCAAAGCCTGACATTCTCTATGACTTTTTAGCCTATTCTACTTTCTACCTCCCTCCTAGTACGGCATTATATTCCTATATTTGCATTGGGGATACAGATGATCACTGCATAAAACAGTAAGGCTGCTCCCAGTTCTGACCTATGTTCTATCTTTTTGGATGACAGCTGCATTTTTTTAATTTAAAGCACCTCCTACAAACTGCATAAAGCATAAGTAAAGGCAAGACCTTTTTTTTTTTTACGTTTTTGGATAGAGTGAAGAGGGATTAGAACCCCGTCATTTTTTTATTCTGTCTGTGCCTCCGTTAAGGAGAATCGCCCTCTCCATTTGTCCCGTTTACCATTATCATTGAAAGTGAAAGAAAGAAAAATCACCAAATTTCGGGTTGTCCCCAGAAAAGCAAGAGGAAAAATCTTCCAATGGGGACACTAGTTCTGGTGATCTGGATATCCTCAAGAGATTCCTTTAAAATTTGCAGGAATTTCCCCTCACTTCCTGCTTGGCTGTGGGACAAAGTGAAAGAAAATCTCAGCAATGGGACACAGATGGCAAAAATAAATCTGACCGCAGTTATAACCCTCCCTTGCTCTATCCAAAAAAAAAAAAAAAAAGTTTTGCCTATTTTACTTTGGGAATATACTAGGCAAGATGGCATATGGATAATACAAGGTGCACAATTTGTAACTTGCAATTTCAGAGGGTTTGAATTCCCCCAAAAAAGTGTTAGTTCTGCTTTAAATCTGTTCCATACATATAAACTTCTAAGAAAGAAAAAACATTCTTTACAGCTATGCTGGAATATTACTGTCAATGATTAAAATACATAGTTTTTACCTTAATAAACTGAGGTGTAGCTAATCTTACAGTTGCTACAAAGCAGACTCTCTCTTCATATGCAGGCCTGAGAGAACGCTGTAATGCACCATCAAAGCCATTGTGTGTCGAACTGGGCACTGGAAACAAACAGTAAAAACATTCAGCATGATATAATTTTTTCAACTGACTTGATCTCCACATATAATCAACCCTACACAAGTAGGGGGAAAAAAAAAAAAGTGAAAACAGGAAATGTTACTAGCTATGGTATCGTTTTTCTACACTGTGTGTGTTATGCAGATGTAGATTAGCACAATCCATGTATTTGCGATCTTGTCAGATGTGAAGATGAATGGCCATTTTTGCCAGAGAGTAAGAATTCCTATTCATATTATGTGATTGTGACTTCATGCACCTGCTATTAGGGACAGATGATCTCCCAGGGCACAAGCTGTTTTCATCCAAGGAGGATCATTTGTCCCTAACCACAGGTAATCAATGCATGTGAAAATACATATAAACATACACGGCCGCTGTCAGCCTGTCATTGCTTTGTACAAGCTGAGAGGTAACTATCGGCATCTACCTGTGAATCTAGCCGCAGGGATATGCTGGATTATTGCCGCAAATGGCACTAAAATCCTATACGAATGAGGCCCAATTTACAACTTGGCTGGATAAGAAGGCAATACACCAATTTTTAGTGCATTTCCCCGATAAATTACAAGGAAACACTATAGAATATACGTACATTAGGCCCCTTTCACACTGGGGCGTTTTTAATGCGGTTTAGCGCTAATAATAGCGCTATTATACCGCATGAAAAATTCCTGCCCTGTAGCCTTCAATGTGAAAGCCCGAAGGCTTTCACACTGAAGCGGTGCGCTAGCAGGACCGCTCCAAAAGTCCTGCTAGCCGCTTCTTTACAGCGGTAAAGTAGCGGTGTGTTCACCGCTCCTTTACCGCGGGTACCCATTGAAATCAATGGGACACCGCGGTATTAACCCTTTTTCGGCCGCTAGCGGGGGTTAAATTCACCCCCCTAGCGACCGCATACCACGGTAAGAACGACGGTATAGCAGCGCTGCAAATCGCGATGCTATACCGCCACCGCTCCAGCCCGCCCCAGTGTGAAAGGGGCCTTAGAGCCTGGGCTTAAGAAAATAAATGGCAAATGGCCTGGTTTTGGGCTTAACACTGAATCAATAACCAACACCTACAAACAACATTAATACTCTGTGCCTAACTGCAGTCAAAACTGTGGTTTTGAGCAGAAAGGAGAACCGTCTCATACCGTATATACTCGAGTATAAGCAGAGTTTTTCAGCACATTTTTTTTGTGCTGAAAATGCCCCCCTCGGCTTATACTCTGGTCATCTTTTTGCGCCTGATCTCCCGGACTTTGCGGGCCCGGTACCAGCCGGCCGTAGGTCCCCTGGACCCCAAACTTGGCACACACGTTGCCCCACTTTTCCTCTACAAGTGTGCAAAGTTTGTTGTCCAGGGCTCTTATGGTCGGGGAGCACCAATTTTTTCAAAGCCGGGCACCCCTTCCATAGACTCCCATGTTAAACCGTAATTTCTCCAGTAATTTTGGGGACACGGTACCGGCCAGTCGTATGTCCCCTGGACCCCAAACTTGGCACACATGTAGCCTCATTTCTCCTCTACAAGTGTGCAAAGTTTGTTGTCTGGGAGACCTACGGCCGGGGAGCACAGATTTTTCAAAGCCGGGCACTCCTTCCATAGACTCCAATGTTAAACGTCAGTCTAGTCATGGGCACAGTGAGATATGGGCACAGTGAGGCATGCAGATGGACACCCTAGGCTTATACTCGAGTGAATACATTTTCCCATTTTTTTGTGGTAAAATTAGGTGCCTCGGCTTATACTCGAGTATATACGGTAGTTTTAATGCAGTCTGTGACTCTACTAGGGAGAATTACCCATATACAGTGGGGAAAATTTGATCCCCTACAGATTTTGTAAGTTTGCCCATCGAAGAAATTAAGGGTCTATGATTTTTTTTATCATAGGTGTATTTTAAATGATAGAGACAGAATATCAACCAAAAATCCAGAAAAAACACATGATACAAATATTATAAATTGAGTTGCAGTTGAGTGAGTAAAAACAGGATTTTTATTACAGCTTACCTGTAAAATCCTTTTCTTGGAGTACATCATGGGACACAGAGCCTTAAAGTGGAGCTCCACCCTAAATTTTCACTTTTGCTATTTGGAACCCTCCCCCCCTCCGGTGTCACAATTGACACCTTTCAGGGGGGAGGGGGGTGAAGATACCTGTCTAAGACAGGTATTTTCACCCACATCCGGGAGTCCTCTCTCCGGGAATCTGCAGGAGTGACGTCACTTCCCGTAGTGTTCTGGGAGACACTCGGCTCCCAGAACACAGGAGGACGAATCAGAACGGCGCAGCGCGACTCGCGCATGCGCCGTAGGGAACCGGGCATAAAGCCGCAGGGCTTCACTTCCTGGTTCCCTCAGCGAGGATGGCGGAGGGAGCAGCAGAGCGACGAGCGATCGCTCGTCCTCTGCTGCGGACGTCGCTGGACTCCAGGACAGGTAAGTGTCCAAATATTAAAAGCCAGCAGCTGCTGTAGCTGCTGGCTTTTAATATTTTTTTTTCCGGCGGAGCTCCGCTTTAAGTAATTTACTTAATGGGTAATAGGCCTACCTTCAGGTGTTGACACTGGTAAACCCTAATTAAGGAAGTTTACTCCCTATATAACCCCTCCTCCTTCCAGGAGCACATCAGTTTTTGTAGCAAAGCAATATGTCTAAATCCCAAAAGAGGGGAGGGACCCCTGTGTCCCATGATGTACTCCAAGAAAAGGATTTTACAGGTAAGCTGTAATAAAAATCCTATTTTCTTTATCGTACATCATGGGACACAGAGCCTTAAGTAATTTACTTAATGGGACGTCCCATAGCAATGCCACTTGAGGGGTGGGAGAAACAACCCGCAGGGTACACCCAGACTTGAGGATTTACACTGCTGCTTGCAGCACACTGCGCCCAAAGGCGATATCCTCATACCTCCTTACATCCACCTGATAAAATTTTGTAAATGTATGCACTGAAGACCCAGGGCCGGCGCTACCACTAGGCGGACTAGGCGACCGCCTAGGGCGCACTGCCGCCTAGGGCGCCCGACCGCTGGTAATTTTACTTCCGCACTCCGCACAGACAGTGCCGCACTGTCCTCCACCAGCGCCCCCCCCAGCACGGCTCGCTCGTTTGAGTTCTCCTCCGCTGCAGTGACATCAATCATGGCATGGGTCCCGGCTGCAACCCCCCCTCCTCCGCTCTGCCTCTGATGTGTAGTGTTGTGTGATCACTGGCAGTAGCAGGCACTGAGGCGCAGCCCCTCCCTCTCCGCTCTCTGTCTGTGTGACTGACATCACATGTCACCTGGTGTCCACACAGCACAGAGGCCGCTCTCCATAGTGTCCAGTCCAGCAGCACAGCACAGCACAGCCCCCCCGGCCCCCCCTCTCCTGTCTGGCCGTGCCAGGTGTCGTGTCAGTCTGGATCAGACTGCGATGCATCATGGGCTATTGGGCTTTAGCGTCACGGCTTTGGGGGCAGGTGGAGCATGGAAGAGGTACCGTGCGGTGCCAGCAGGCAGGTACAGCAGCAGAGTTGATGCGAGCGGAACAGGCAGCAATCACAGGGTCACCGTTCAAGTTGGTGTGGTGAGTAAAACTTTTGTACATTAAGTGATAACAATGACATTTTTTAAAATGTATGTGTATATTAAAATATCTGCCAAATGCCCCCCCCCCCCCCAGGGACTGATTGCATTGATTGGCACTGGCGAAGCGGCATTGATGGGCTGTATTTGATGGGCGCGGGTGAGGCCGTATTTGATGGGCGCGGGTGAGGCCGTATTTGATGGGCGCGGGTGAGGCCGTATTTGATGGGCGCGGGTGAGGCCGTATTTGATGGGCGCGGGTGAGGATATATTTGATGGACGCGGGTGAGGCTATATTTGATGGACGCGGGTGAGGCTATATTTGATGGACTCGGGTGAGGATGTATTAGATGGGCGCGGGTGAGGATGTATTAGATGGGCGCGGGTGAGGATGTATTAGATGGGCGCGGGTGAGGCTGTATTTGATGGGCGCGGGTGAGGCTGTATTTGATGGGCGCGGGTGAGGCTGTATTAGCTGGTCTAGCAATGTGTTGCATGCAAAACAGTAGCGGTCATTAAAAAGGGGCATGGCAAAGGGGGTGGAGTCAGGGGTGGAGCCAATGGGGGCGGCAAAATTAGGTTTCGCCTAGGGTGTCAAAAATCCTTGCACCGGCCCTGTGAAGACCAAGTTGCAGCCTTACAGATCTGAGCCATGGAGGCCTGATGACGCACTGCCCAAGAAACACTAACCGACCTGGTAGAGTGCGCCTTAACTCGAAACGGGGGAATCTTGCCCCTTAAATCATAAGTTTGAATTATCACTTGCCGAATCCACTTAGCGACAGTGGATGTCGACGCTGCCTGTAGTGACTTTTCTTCGCTGGAACATGGTTTTGAAAAAAATGATGGCAGGACAATATCTTGGTTCAGGTGAAAACCTGAAATTACTTTTGGCAAAAAGCCTGGACGAGGGCGTAGTACCACTCTGTCCTCATGAAAAATTAAATACGGCTCTTTACAAGAAAGAGCAGCCAACTCTGATACCCTCCTTGCTGAGGATATAGCAACCAAAAATACCAACTTCCTTGTCAGAAGGACTAGGGGAATATGTATCGGTTCAAATGACTGTTTTTGTAACACAGACAAAACTAAATTTAAGTCCCAGGGATTCAAGGGAGGTTTGACGGGCGGATTAAGCTGCGTTACTCCCTGTATAAAGCCCCGGACTAAAGAATGAGTAGCAAGTGGTCTCTGAAAGAAGACCGATAAAGCTGAGACTTGGCCCTTAATAGTACTTAAGGCCAATTTCATCTCTACCCCTAATTGTAGAAAGGCAAGAATTCTGCCTATGATATATCTCCGATGGTGCCAACCCTTGGATTCACACCAGGAAACATAAGCCTTCCAGACTCTATAATATATTGTTCTGGAAGCTGGCTTCCTGGCATTGATCAGGGTGGAGATAACTGACCCGGAAAGCCCACGTCTCTTTAGAATGTGGGTTTCAATAGCCAAGCCGTTAAATTTAGAGACCGTAAGGAAGGATGGAATATCGGTCCCTGAGAGAGCAGATCTGACCGTAGTGGGAGGGACCATGGGCCCTCCACTGCCATCTTTACGATTTCTGCATACCATGACCTTCTGGGCCATGCTGGTGCTACCAGAATAATCGGCTTCCTTTCCAGCTTGATTCTGCAAAGTCGTCGAGGCAGCAACTGGATGAGGGGAAATGCATATATCAGTGAGAACTGATCCCATGGGGTCACCAACGCATCCGTTCCGCATGCAAATGGATCCTTGTTCTGGCCACAAAGTTGACCAACTTTGTGTTGAATCTGGATGCTAGAAGATCTACGTCCGGAGTCCCCCATCTTTGGCAAACTGCCCGAAATATGTCGGGGTGAAGCGACCATTCCCCTGGGAATAACTGCTGGCGATTTAAGTAGTCCGCCTGCCAATTCTCTACTCCGGGAATGAATATTGCAGAAAGGCAAGGAACATTCCTTTCTGCCCAAGTTAGAATATGGTTCACCTCTCTCTGCGCTGAGAGACTCTTGGTGCCCCCTTGGTGATTGATATAGGCCACAGCTGTGGCATTGTCGGATTGAATCCTGACAGGGTAATTCTGTAGCCTGGAAGTCCAGGCCTTTAGAGCCAGACGTACTGAACAAATCTCTAGGATATTGATGGGAAAGCCTCTTTCGGTCCTTGACCATTGTCCTTGGACAGTTGTCCTTTCTAGTACTGCTCCCCAGCCTGAGAGGCTGGCATCCGTCGTTACGACCTTCCAGATAACTGGTCTGAAGGATCTTCCTTTCAGCAGATTCTGGGTTAGTAACCACCAAGTGAGGCTTTGGGCCACTCTTGGGGACAGCCGCATTGGCGAGTCTAAGGCTTGAATTGTTTTGTTCCAAGCAGACAGGATACTGTTTTGCAACAGTCTTGAATGGAACTGGGCAAAAGGTACTGCTTCGAATTAAGCCACCATGGTTCCTAGTAACCTCATGCAGAGGCGAATGGAGGGATTGCCATTTGACCTGACCCGCCGTACCAATTCTTTTATGGAGTTGATCTTTGCTAGAGGCAAGAACACCTTTTCCTGGGCTGTGTCTATGATCAGACCCAAGTACTCCAGTCTTTTTAGCGGTATTAAGGAAGATTTCTCCAGATTGAGAATCCAACCCAATGCTTTCAGATAGTCGGTTGTAGTGCGTACAGCTTGCTCCAAGCGAATCACTGATTGATCTATAAGTAATAGATCGTCTATGTACGCTATGATTGTTATGCCCTGTGCCCTTAACCTGGCTAGAGGTGGGGCCAGCACCTTGGTGAACACCCGGGGTGCTGTGGCTAGCCCGAAGGGCAGGGCTACAAACTGGAAATGCTGTTCTAATTCGAACCGCAGAAATTTTTGATGAGCAGGGAATATAGGGATATGCAGATATGCATCCCTGATGTCGATTGACGAGAAGTTCTCCTCCTAGAAGGATAGAAACTACTGATCTGATTGTCTCCATGCGAAAGGAGCAGATCTTCAGGAATTGATTTAGCTTTCTTAGATCTAGAATGGGTCTGACGTCTCCATTTGGTTTTGGTACCATGAAAAGATTTGAATAAAATCCCAGACCTTGTTCCCTTTTGGGGATCTGTATGATCACACCTTGAGATCTTAATCGGTCTAGTGCTTGAAACAGATTGTTTCTTCTCTGGATCCTTGGGTACGCTTGATCTTAGGAAACGAGATGGTGGAAAGTTCCGGAATTCCAGCTTGTATCCCAGCGTTACCGTGGAGATGACCCATGTGTCCTGAATTTCCTTTTTCCAGACTTCTGAAAAGTGCAGAAGTCTTCCCCCCACCTTGGTGAGGGGGTTTGCCTCTTCATGACGAGGCTTTAGGATTCTGTTTTGCAGATTTCCTACCCCAGGGCTTCTTTTGAGCCTGGGTCTGACTCTGAGGTCTTCCTCTAGAGTCTGACGGCGGAGGCTGTCGCCACTGCTTAGAGGCGGAAGCCCTTGGCGCAGGGGAAAGGGCCCGTTTAAATGAAGGGCGTTTGTATTTTCTTTTGACGGGTAAAAGCGTGCTTTTCCCACTAGAAATTGTCTTGATATATTTATTCAAGTCCTCTCCGAAAAGTCGCTCCCCATGGAAGGGAAACCCAGTTAGGAGGTTCTTACATGGTGTTTTAGCTGACCAATTCTTTAGCCACAGGATCCTGCGCATATGTACAAGCGTAAGGCGGGATGCCTGGTGAATGGAATCTTTAATGGCATCTATGGCAAAACATAATGCCTTAGGTAGTTCAGCCAAATCCCGAGCTTGTTGTGTAGGAAGTTCTCTAAGGGCCAATTTAAATTGGTCCTTTAGGGATTGGCAGACGCCTATTGCGGCGACTGCTGGCTGAGTGACGGCACCTGCTATGGAAAAGCATTGTCTACAGGACAAGTCAAGTAATTATTCACATTGGAAATCGCAGCGTCAACTGCTGATACTTTCCATCTTTTGGAGAATCTTTCCTCCAGAGGATAGCGATTTGCAAAACTCTTAGGAGGGAGAAAATGTTTATCCGGATGATCCCATGCCGGAAAAATAAGCTGTTCTATCAATGCATGTGCTGGAAACGCATGCAAAGCATGGGAAGGTTTCAAAGAACCTAAGGAAGAGGCCGGGTTTTCATGAGACTCTGTTAGAGGCAGCATGAAGGTGGAGCGAACCATTTCGGTAAGAGATTGCATCAGCAATTTCTCAGTTTGGGAAGCTGAAAAAGGTTCATCTACCGTTGCCTCCTCCAAGGAGGAATCATCGGTTTGTCTTTCTTCCTGATCGATTGAGGGTAACACCTCATTGTGAGTCCACTGTTCCCCTAGTAAAGCTAAAGTGGGGGAAGGGCTAGTACGTTTATCACTCTGAATAGAGGATGCGATTAAAGCCGCTAATCTTTCTTCCATACCCTGGAGGGAGGAGGAGAGGGCATCTTCAGTCACATATCTAGGCGCTGAGATGCAAGAGGCAGTTGCACTATCAATTTGTTCCAATGGCTCACCCTGTGTTGCCATAATTGGTAATTCAGGCGAGAATGACAGCATGGAATTACAGCTAGAAGTCTCAATGCCTGGGGGTGAAATCTTTGCTTTTTGGGCTTTTGAGGTGTCTTTTTTGGTAGGCATAGTCCCAAGTACAAAAACAGAGGCGCTATACAATTTGCACTAAATCGCTGAAAATAGTCATGACTTTAAAAGCCGCTATAAAGTTTCAGCCTAGTGCTGAAAAGAGTGTCTTTCCTGAATCAGGAATGCCAGTGCAACCCATACGTGTCTCACAGCTCGTGTGTCTCTGTGTATGCTTCCTCCTCAGCAGCGGAGGAGAGACTGACATGGCTATATGTTTCCCATTTTCGCGGTACTGCGTTTAGGCTCCCCCCCTCCGGAAAAAATTATGCGCCCTTTTTCCATTTAAAGAAACATTTTTTATTTTTTTTCTCTCCCTCTCTCTCTTTATGGATCCCTGACAAAACAAGAGAAGGGGAGGGGGAGGGGAGCAGAGACTGCAATGAGGCAGAGAAACAAAAAAACAGCCAGACAATCCTATCGTGGTACATAGCGGGACCTCTGCGTCCCCCACGGCGGGGGGAGGGGGTAAGTAAGGGGGGTGCAGCGCTGCTGTCTCCCTAACCCACTGGTCCCATCAGAGGGGGGAAAAAACTCTTTTAAAAGGCTTTATCTTACCTTGGTAAGAATATCCCCTCCACCTGCTGTACCAATCAAGCACGGACTGAGCTTAGTGAAGACGACAGAGTATGGTAAGTGCATAGGCTCCCTCTAGTGGAGACTTTAAGGCATGACAATCTCTTTTCCTTAATGGAAGAAATACATAGACATTGAAAATACCTAAGTTTCTTCCTTACCTTATCATCGTTGCAGGATTTTTCTAAATTAACAGAAAAAATCCAGCTTTCACCCATCACGGTGGGCTGTGTTTAGCCAAACCTTCAAGGACGGGGGTCCCTGAAAAGGGATTTCCACTGCCTTGGGCCATGTATAGCACCCCATCAGGAAGCAAATAGGTAATGTAACAAGACCTAAGCCCTGGTTTCCAGGGGTCCAGCCCTACAAAGAGAGGCGTTACAGGCAAAACCTTTTGCTTCGGATACGAGGTCCCAGGTACCATCCATTTAGGCCACAGTGGCACTGTGGTGGATCTGGCTTCTTTTTATGGAGGAATTTAAATCCAGCATGGATCCCTCCTGGAGCTCCTCAGAGCACATCTTCACTCGTGACCAACACCTTTAGACACTGGCGAAAAAACTGATGTGCTCCTGGAAGGAGGAGGGGTTATATAGGGAGTAAACTTCCTTAATTAGGGTTTACCAGTGTCAACACCTGAAGGTAGGCCTATTACCCATTAAGTAAATTACTTAAGGCTCTGTGTCCCATGATGTACGATAAAGAAAAAGTATTTGATTCCCTACCAACCAGCAATAATTCTGGCTCCCACAGACTGGCTACAGTATGTGCTCATGTGGCACACAGATTAGTCCTGACGATTTAAAGCGGAATTCCACCCATAAAAAAGAACTTTACATTACTGCGCAGCAAATAACCTAACCAACATTTGGACAAACAATTTTTTTTTTCAATTTCATGCCTGTTGCTATGTGCTCCCTTCTAATCTTCCCCTTCCTCACCGGGGCCCCTGAGGTCATTTCCTTTGGCGCTACTGCTCCTGGGAGATGTTTGTCATCATTTCCCAGGAGTCAGTGTGCAGCGCCAAAGGCTAGAATCGCGGTATTTGGCTATCACAACGGGGCGGGCACTTCCGACGATGCCTGTTGTGATAACAACCTGTGTAGTTTCCTGCTCCACTATGTGCTTTTACTGCGCATGCGCGAGAACGGGCGTTGCATGCTGGGAATATAGCAGCGCCTTTCCCCGGAAGAATATGCTTGTGGGCTTCGCCTGCCCACAAGTAAGATGGGAATGCACGAGAAGGCTGAATCTTAAGTAATTTTTTAAATAGAAATAGGATTTTTATTACAGCTTACCTGTAAAATCCTTTTCTTGGAGTACATCATGAGACACAGAGCCTTAAGTAGTTACTTAATGGGTAATAGGCCTACCTTCAGGTGTTGACACTGGTAAACCCTAATTAAGGAAGTTTACTCCCTATATAACCCCTCCTCCTTCCAGGAGCACATCAGTTTTTGTAGCAAAGCAATGTCTAAATCCCAAAAGAGGGGAGGGACCTCTGTGTCCCATGATGTACTCCAAGAAAAGGATTTTACAGGTAAGCTGTAATAAAAATCCTATTTTCTTTATCGTACATCATGGGACACAGAGCCTTAAGTATTTACTTAATGGGTGCAGAGTGTTGGAGATTTACCCATGCTCCGGCGGATGCTGAACATGTGTTCTGGAGCTGCCCTCAGGTCAAACAATTTTGGCAGGAGGTCACCTCTTGCATATCAGAGGTATTAATGGTCCCGATCCCAATGACGGTTAGAGTATGTCTCCTGGGATTAGTAGAGGAGATTGTTCCGTTCAGGGCGCATAGAACTCTACTGAACATTCTCCTATTTTATGGAAGGAAATCCATCTTGGTACGCTGGCGTAAGCCGGGGGCACTGGATGTGTGCTTCTGGAAAAGCCTGATAAATGCTATAATGCCGTACTACAAAGCTACTTACGTATCTAGGGGATGTGGAAAGAAATTTGATAAGGTGTGGCAAGCCTGGTATAACTCGGACAGAACGGTGGGTTAGTGGGTGGTGGCAACGGAGGTTGAGCCTGTCTATTTGACCTGATTAGAGAGCAGGGTCTTTCTCAAAAATATTTGGGGCATATATAAATATATATTGTCTTGTGGGTGGAAGGGGGTGGTGGGGCGAAACCTTTTTGTTTTTTGTTGATCCTAATCTCCTGGGTTGGGGGGGGGGGACGGGGGGACTGAGCAAAAAAGGGGGGGGGAGGGATATGTATATAGTTTAGCCAGGTCAGCTGTGTTTGTATGTTATGTAAAATTTAAAACTCAACAAAAAGAAATTGTTAAAAAAATTAAGTATTTACTTAATGGGACGTCCCATAGCAATGCCACTTGAGGGGTGGGAGAAACAACCCGCAGGGTACACCCAGACTTGAGGATCTACACTGCTGCTTGCAGCACACTGCGCCCGAAAGCGATATCCTCATACCTCCTTACATCCACCTGATAACATTTTGTGAATGTATGCACTGAAGACCAAGTTGCGGCCTTACAGATCTGAGCCATGGAGGCCTGATGACGCACTGCCCAAGAAGCACTAACCGACCTGGTAGAATGCATCTTAATTTGAAACGGGGGGAATATCTTGCCCCTTAAATCATAAGTTTGAATTATCACTTGCCAAATCCACTTAGCAACAGTGGATTTCGACGCTGCCTGTCCCTTCTTAGGACCCTCCGGCAGCGAATCTGAGCAGTTTTCTTTAAATAGATTTTCACTGCTCTCACCACATCAAGACAATGTAGTGACTGTTCTTCCCTGGAACATGGTTTTGGAAAAAACGATGGCAGGACAATATCGTGGTTCAGGTGAAAACCTGAAATTACTTTTGGCAAAAAGCCTGGACGAGGGCGTAGTACCACTCTGTCCTCATGAAAAATTAAATATGGCTCTTTACAAGAAAGAGCAGCCAACTCTGATACCCTCCTTGCTGAGGATATAGCAACCAAAAATACCAACTTCCTTGTCAGAAGGACTAGGGGAATATGTTGTATCGGTTCAAATGGCTGTTTTTGTAACACAGACAAAACTAAGTTTAAGTCCCAGGGATTCAAGGGAGGTTTGACGGGCGGATTAAGCCACGTTACTCCCTGTATAAAGCCCCAGACTAAAGAATGAGTAGCAGGTGGTCTCTGAAATAAGACCGATAAAGCTGAGACTTGGCCCTTAATAGTACTTAAGGCCAACTTCATCTCTACCCCTAATTGTAGAAAGGCAAGAATTCTGCCTATGATATATCTCCGAGGGTGCCAACCCTTGGATTCACACCAGGAAACATAAGCCTTCCAGACTCTATAATATATAGTTCTGGAAGCTGGCTTCCTGGCATTGATCAGGGTGGAGATAACTGACCCGGAAAGCCCACGTTTCTTTAGAATGTGGGTTTCAATAGCCAAGCCGTTAAATTTAGAGACCGTAAGGAAGGATGGAATATCGGTCCCTGAGAGAGCAGATCTGACCGTAGTGGGAGGGACCATGGGCCCTCCACTGCCATCTTTACGATTTCTGCATACCATGACCTTCTGGGCCATGCTGGTGCTACCAGAATAATCGGCTTCCTTTCCAGCTTGATTCTGCAAAGAAGTCGAGGCAGCAACTGGATGGGGGGGAAATGCATATATCAGTGAGAACTGATCCCATGGGGTCACCAACGCTTCCGTTCCGCATGCGAATGGATCCCTTGTTCTGGCCACAAAGTTGACCAACTTCGTGTTGAATCTGGATGCTAGGAGATCTACGTCCAGAGTCCCTCATCTTTGGCAAACAGCCCGAAATATGTCGGGGTGAAGTGACCATTCCCCTGGGAATAACTGCTGGCGATTTAAGTAGTCCGCCTGCCAATTCTCTACTCCGGGAATGAATATTGCAGAAAGGCAAGGAACATTCCTTTCTGCCCAAGTTAGAATATGGTTCACCTCTCTCTGCGCTGAGAGACTCTTGGTGCCCCCTTGGTGATGGATATAGGCCACAGCTGTGGCATTGTCGGATTGAATCCTGACAGGGTAATTCTGTAGCCTGGAAGTCCAGGCCTTTAGAGCCAGACGTACTGAACGAATCTCTAGGATATTGATGGGCAAGCCTCTTTCGGTCCTTGACCACTGTCCTTGGACAGTTGTCCTTTCTAGTACTGCTCCCCAGCCTGAGAGGCTGGCATCCGTCGTTACGACCTTCCAGATAACTGGTCTGAAGGATCTTCCTTTCAGCAGATTCTGGGTTAGTAACCACCAAGTGAGGCTTTGGGCCACTCTTGGGGACAGCCGCATTGGCGAGTCTAAGGCTTGAATTGTTTTGTTCCAAGCAGACAGGATACTGTTTTGCAACAGTCTTGAATGGAACTGGGCAAAAGGGACTGCTTCGAATGAAGCCACCATGGTTCCTAGTAACCTCATGCAGAGGCGAATGGAGGGATTGCCATTTGACCTGACCCTCCGTACCAATTCCTTTATGGAGTTGATCTTTGCTATGATCAGACCCAAGTACTCCAGTCTCTTTAGCGGTATTAAGGAAGATTTCTCCAGATTGAGAATCCAACCCAATGCTTTCAGATAGTCGGTTGTAGTGCGTACACCCTGCTCCAAACGAATCACTGATTGATCCATAAGTAATAGATCGTCTAGGTACGCTATGATTGTTATGCCCTTTGCCCTTAACCTGGCTAGAGGTGGGGCCACACCTTGGTGAACACCCGGGGTGCTGTGGCTAGCCCGAAGGGCAGGGCTACAAACTGGAAATGCTGTTGCTCTAATTCGAACCGCAGAAATTTTTTATGAGCCGGGAATATAGGGACATGCAGATATGCATCCCTGATGTCGATTGACGAGAAGTTCTCATCCTAGAATGATAGAAACTACTGATCTGATTGTCTCCATGCAAAAGGAGCGGATCTTCAGGAACTGATTTAGCTTTCCTAGATCTAGAATGGGTCTGACGTCTCCATTTGGTTTTGGTACCATGAAAAGATTTGAATAAAATCCCAGACCTTGTTCCCTTTTGGGGATCTGTATGATCACCCCTTGAGATCTTAATCGGTCTAGTGCTTGAAACAGATTGTTTCTTCTCTGGATCCTTGGGTACGCTTGATCTTAGGAAACGAGATGGTGGGAAGTTACGGAATTCCAGCTTGTATCCCAGCGTTACCGTGGAGATGACCCATGTGTCCTAAATTTCCTTTTTCCAGACTTCTGAAAAGTGCAGAAGTCTTCCCCCCACCTTGGTGAGGGGGGTTGCCTCTTCATGACGAGGCTTTAGGATTCTGTTTCACAGATTTCTTACCCCCAGGGCTTCTTTTTAGCCTGGGTCTGACTCTGAGGTCTTCCTCTAGAGTCTGACGGTGGAGGCCGCCGCCACTGCTTAGAGGCGGAAGCCTTTGGTGCAGGGGAAAGGGCCCGTTTAAATGAAGGGCGTTTGTATTTTCTTTTGACGGGTAAAAGTGTGCTTTTCCCACTAGAAATTGTCTTGATATATTTATTCAAGTCCTCTCCGAAAAGTCGCTCCCCATGGAAGGGGAACCCAGTTAGGAGGTTCTTACATGGTGTTTCAGCTGACCAATTCTTTAGCCACAGGATCCTGCACATATGTACAAGCATAAGCGTAAGGCGGGATGCCTGGTGAATGGAATCTTTAATGGCATCTATGGCAAAACATAATGCCTTAGGTAGTTCAGCCAAATCCCGAGCCTGTTGTGTAGGAAGTTCTCTAAGGGCCAATTTAAATTGGTCCTTTAGGGATTGGCAGACGCCTATTGCAGCGACTGCTGGCTGAGTGATGGCACCTGCTATGAAAAAGGCAGATTTTAGCAGGGATTCCAACTTCTTATCTGTTGGATCCTTAAGCATTTGTGCATTGTCTACAGGACAAGTCAAGTTATTGTTCACATTGGAAATCGCAGCGTCAACTGCTGGTACTTTCCATCTCTTGGAGAATCTTTCCTCCAGAGGATAGCGATTTGCAAAACTCTTAGGAGGGAGAAAATGTTTATCCGGATGATCCCATTCCGGAAAAATAAGCTGTTCTAGCAATGCATGTGCTGGAAATGCATGCAAAGCATGGGAAGGTTTCAAAGAACCTAAGGAAGAGGCCGGATTTTCATGAGACTCTGTTAGAGGCAGCATGAAGGTGGAGCGAACCATTTCTGTAAGAGATTGTATCAGCAATTTCTCAGCTTGGGAAGCTGAAAAAGGTTCATCTACAGTTGTCTCCTCCAAGGAGGAATCATCGGTTAGTCTTTTTTCCTGATCGATTGAGGGTAACACCTCATCGTGCGTCCACTGTTCCCCTAGTAAAGCTAAAGTGGGGGAAGGGCTAGTACGTTTCTTATCACTCTGAATAGAGGATGCGATTAAAGCCGCTAATCTTTCTTCCATACCCTGGAGGGAGGAGGAAAGAGCATCTTCAGTCACATATCTAGGTGCTGAGATGTGAGAGGCAGTTGCACCATCAATTTGTTCCAATGGCTCACCCTGTGTTGCCATAATTGGTAATTCAGGCGAGAATGACAGCATGGGATTACAGCTAGAAGTCTCAATGCCTGGAGGTGAAATCTTTGCTTTTTTGGCTTTTGAGATGTCTTTTTTGGTAGGCATAGTCCCAAGTACAAAAACAGAGGCGCTATACAATTTGCACTAAATCGCTAATAATAGTCATGACTTCAAAAAAGCCGCTATAAGTTTCAGCCTAGTGTTGAAAAAGAGTGTCTTTCCTGAATCAGGAATGGCAATGCAACCCATACATGTCTTCACAGCTCGTGTGTCTCTGTGTATGCTTCCTCCTCAGCAGCGGAAGAGAGACTGACATGGCTATATGTTTACCATTTTTGCGGTACTGCGTTTAGGCTCCGCCCCTCCGGGAAAAAATCCGCCCCTTTTCCCATTTAAAAAAGTGTTTTTTTCCCGCGCTCCAGCGCGGCGCTATGGATCCTTGATCAAACATGAGGAGGAGGGGGGAGGGGCGAAGAGACTGCAGTGAGGCAGAGAAACAAAAAACAGCCAGACAATCCTATCATGGTACATAGCAGGACCTCTGCGTCCCCCACGGCGGGGGGAGGGGGGTAAGTAAGGGGGGTACAGCGCTGCTGTCTCCCTGACCCACTGGTCCCATCAGAGGGGGGAAAAAACGTTTAAAAGCTTTATCTTACCTTGGTAAGAATATCCCCTCCACCTACTGTACCAGCCAAGCACGGACTGAGCTTAGAGAAGAGACAGAGTATGATAAGTGCATAGGCTCCCTCTAGTGGAGACTTAAGGCATGACAATCTCTTTTCCTTAATGGAAGAAATACATAGACATTAAAAATACCTAAGTTTCTTCCTTACCTTATCATCGTCACAGTATTTTTCTGAATTAACTGAAAAAATCCAGCTTTCACCCATCACGGTGGGCTGTGTTTAGCCAAACCTTCAAGGACGGGGGTCCCTGAAAAGGGATTTCCACTGCCTTGGGCCATGTATAGCACCTCATCAGGAAGCAAATAGGTAATGTAACAAGACCTAAGCCCTGGTTTCCTGGAGTCCAGCCCTACAAAGAGGCGTTACAGGCAAAACCTTGTGCTTCGGATACAAGGTCCCAGGTACCATCCATTTAGGCCTCAGTGGCACTGTGGTGGATCTGGCTTCTTTTTATGGAGGAATTTAAATCCAGCATGGATCCCTCCTGGAGCTCCTCAGAGCACATCTTCACTCGTGACCAACACCTTTAGACACTGGCGAAAAAACTGATGTGCTCCTGGAAGGAGGAGGGGTTATATAGGGAGTAAACTTCCTTAATTAGGGTTTACCAGTGTCAACACCTGAAGGTAGGCCTATTACCCATTAAGTAAATTACTTAAGGCTCTGTGTCCCATGATGTACGATAAAGAAATAAGAAATGCAGCGATAATGACAAGAGTAACAATTGTTTAATATACATTCTGCAATAGTAAGAGTTTGTTAAAAAAATAAATAAAAATCAAGTGGGTGGAACTCTGCTTTAAGAAGGTGCTCCTAATGACAACTTGTGTATAAAAAGAGACTTGTCCACAGAATCTCTTACTTCCATTCAAACCTAACCATCACGGACAAGATTGAAGAGCTGTCAAAGGATGTCAGGGACAAGATTGTAGACCTGCACAAGGCTGGAATGGGCTACAAGACCATTGGCAAAAAGCTTGGTGAGGAGACAACTGTTGGAGCTTGTGAATGATCTCAAGGCAGTTTGGACCACAGTCCCCAAACAAACCATTGGTGACACAATACACCACTATGGATTGGAATCCTGCAGCGCCCGCAAGCCAGGTCCCCCCCTTCTCAAGAAGACATATGTACAATCCCATCTGAAGCTTGCCAAAAAACATCTAAAATGATTCAAAGCATTTGGAGAAAGTGCTATCGTCAGATGAGACCAAAATTGAGCGCTTTGTCATCAACTCGACTTGCCATGTTTGGAGGAAGAAAAATGCTGACAATGACCCTAAGAACACCATCCCTACAGTCAAGCACAGAGGTGGAAAAATTATGCTTTGGGGTGGTTTCTCTGCTAAAAAGGTACAGGCCGCATTGAAGGGGCCAATGGACGGGGCCATGTATTGTAAGATCTTGGACGAGAACCTTCTTCCCTCAGCTAGAACACTGAAGACAGGCCATGGATGGGTCTTACAGCATGACAATGACAAAAAACATACCACCCAGGCAACAAGGAAGTGGCTCAAGAAGAAGCACATTAGGTCATGGAGTGGCCTAGCCAGTCTCCAGACCTTAATCCTATAGAAAATTTATGATGGGAGCTGAAACTTTGAGGTGCCAAGCAACAACCAAGAAACCTTAAAGATTTAGCGAAGATCTGTAAACAAGAGAGTGGACCAAAATACCTCCTGAGATTTGTGCAAACCTGGTAACTACAATAAACAATAAATGCCAATAAATGTTTCTTCACCAAGTACTAAGTGCTGTTTTGCTTGGGGATCAATTACTCATTTTACTAACTGAACTGCAACTCAATTTATAACATTTGTATCATGTGATTTTTCTGAATTTTTGGTTGATATTCCTGTCCTTATCATTGAAAATACACCCATGATAAAAATGATTGCCCACTTATAAAAAAATAAAAAAATTAAAAAAAGTGTCTAACTTAAACAAACAATCTGCAGGGGATCAAATATTTTTTTTTTCTCCCCACTGTACCTTTTATACCTGTGACATGAGAAAAAAAAATTAGGGGAACAGGGACCCCCATCACAAGTACATGAAGTGAAGAGAAATCACCCAAATGGAGACAAAAGCCAGCAAAAGAAAAAAGTTAAATAAGAAAAAAAGCCTACAAACGTTCCAATGATCTGACTGGAGTTTGGTTTTAAATATGTACAGTGTCCTGCAAAAGTATTCACGTCCCTTGATGTTTTTCCTGTGTTGCATTACAGCCTAGAATGAAAAGGTTTCATTTTTAGGACTTTGTATCATGCATGCACAACATACCTATGACTGTGAAGGTGCAAAAAAAAAAAAGAAAAAAAAAAAGAAGAATTTGGACTTGCCTCCAACTACCATATCTTGGAGTACAGTACAGGCTAAATATTCATAGACCCTGGGTTATAGGCAGGTACTTTCATGTAATTGGACTCCGGCAAGCAAATGTTTTGTAGCAAGCAATGCAGAGTAATACAGGAATATAAACGAGGGGTGTCCTAAAATGTACTCCAAGATATGTAATTTATAGGTGTGTCAAAAAATGTTTCTTGCTTATACAGTACAGGACACAGGTTGAATATTTATAAACACTGGGAATTCCCCAGGCAATGACTATGAAGGGTGGACAACAGTTGGCAAACAAACCGCCAATGGGCCCAAAACCAAGAAAGGTCAACAGACCCAACTTTAGATTGCCACTTGCAAACCGAAGCCTACTTTGGCAGACAATTGGACATGAACATTTTTCCTTGTGAAAAATGAGGATTGGTGCCTTACAAGAGAGCTGCTAGCTCAGAGACACATCTGATAGACGTGATAGAACCCAAGAAGGCTACTTTGCAGCAGAGCTTCTCAAGGAAGCACAGGATGCTGCAAGGGGTGGGCCTCATCTGAGATACACCTGAATAAAAAAAAGTTCGACAAGGGAGGGAAGCCGGGGTTTATGGAAAAAAGACAAGACAAGCCTGTCAACATCCAGTTCTGAGTTCTAGGAAGATGACTAAATACGGTGACATTTTTCAGTCTGCCAGAGATTTGAGATTGGGCCAAGATGTTCACCTTCCAGCAGTAAAAAGGATCATAAACATACAGCTAAAGCTACTCCGGAGAAGTTCAAAAGGAAACATTTGTAGTAAATGTCTTGAAATGGCCTAATCGAAATCCAGACTTCAATTCAGTTGAGAATCTGTGGCGTGACTTGAAGAGTGCTATACATCAGTGCAACCCACCTAACTTGAAGGAACTAGAGCAATTTTGCCTTGAACAATGGGCAAACATCCCTGTGGCTACATGTGCTAAGCTAATAGAGAACTACAGATAGAGAAACTTGCAACTGTAATTGCAGCAAAAGATGGCTCTACAAAGTACAGAATTTTGGTGGGGGTGAATACTTATGCATACTCATGGTACAAAACTCAAAAGAATCAATTTTAATTCCAGGTTGTAGTGCAACAAAACAAGAAAAACGCTGGTAAATCCTCGTTAAGATTTAACAGATTTAAAGACGGCTGCTGGTAGGAGAATACAGTGTGCCTATTGAAATAGGCAGTGCAAAGAACGATTAAACTGGCAAGGAGAAATTTCCCACATAAACCAAAGCAGGCATCATCTATCTGCTCTGACCACCATAAACAGAAATTGGGAAGGTTGCTATACGGCATTGTGCTTTGGCCCTTGGGACTGGTTAATGAACAGGCCCATTAACGCTGCTACCAATTCATCCATGAACTGTGTAACTTACCATTATTTAAAGACTTGAAATTTCCAATGCATTTTACATATTCATATGTAGCAGGTTCTTTTGGGTCAACTGTTCCCCGCAACATGTGGCAACAGAATTCAAGTTCATTTTTAGCTGAAATAAGCAAAATTATCATTAAAATGTATAACATAACAGCTATTTAAGAGAATTTTCCAATGTTTGTTATAAAAGAAGAAAACTTGATGAATATAAAATGTCAGCTTTCCAAACACATCTTTCCTGGCCATGACCTGGTTGTTTCAAAAGCTCAGAATTCCTATATTTTACAAAAATGTGCCCAACCAGGATATGCAGTAGGCATTAACCTTTTTTTTCCCCACCAATATTGTTTTTTGTGTGGAGCCGATTAGAGTTTTTAGATTGTGAGCAGCTAGCAGACAGGAGTTTATTTTTAATGATAGGTCCACTTTGTTTACCATTTATTTTTCATAGATATGTTGCCAAAATTCTGCTGAAAATGTTTTTCGCTTTGTTTTGAAGAAAGATTGGGGAAGAGGAAGAACTTCTTCTTACAGACTTTTACGGCTGACTACATTGGGAGATTCCTTCCATTTCCTGTTCCAGTGACAACTGTCACTAGTACAGGAAGTTAAAGTAAAACTCCCAAACGAGGATACATGACAAAAGGTTCCAACGTCTCCTGATGACAAAGATATTTTGGAAGGGGTTGGGATGGAAAGATAGTAAGAAATTATCTTTAACTTTCAGCATTTTGTCCGGATATGGTAATATTTAAAACTGAATGATTCTATTCATTTTTGCTTTGCCTGTCTGGTAGGGTATGAGAACAGATGATATTTTTTTCTGTTAAGTAACACTTACAGGTCTTGTCCCTTCCCCCAGGTTGTCCCCACAGGAAAGTAAAAAGGAGAAGCAGCATACTGATAAGACCATCTCTCTAGCACTAGTTTCTCCTATTAGCATATGTCTTGTTAAGCTGGCCATAGATGGATCGAAAAATCAGTTGGTTCAGCAGGGGCTGGCCAAATTTCAATCCAAAAATGGCTGCTCCCACTCAAGAGAAGCCAATCTAATGATCAGCTTTCTTTTAATGGGAATGTGGGAAAATTTGTCATTTGGTCAGCGCATGCACCAAATTGGCTTAAGCGTAAGAATAAAATAGCACAGCGGGGAGTATTCCTCCATCAACCTCGCTTGTGTGGATGGGGAAATCCATTTTTTTTTTTCAGCCCATTGGCTGATCAAACAAAAGATAAATCTATGGGAAGCCTTAGCATGTGAGTAATACAACACTATCTAAAATTGTTTGACAATTTTTAGATGCAGCTTTTCATTGGCCCATCTTTACTTCCGAGACACTCTGACTCTCTAAGATTCCCGTTTTATATCCAATCATGTTACTGACCTGTTGCTTATTAACCTAATTAGCTGCAGAATATTATTTTTTAAGCTCTTCCTTGTTATTACCATTTTGCCAGCATTCTGTTGCCCTGTTTCAACTTTTTTTGAGATGTGTTGCTGCCATCAATTTCAAAGTTACTTTATTTTTTTCTAACATTTGATATGTTTTCTATTTTCTATTGTGAATACAATATTGGTATGTAATTTAACACAGCACCTTACATTTTTTGTAATTACAGTTGTACACCTGCCAAAGGATTTGTTTTTGTCTACCTGAGATTTATACAGCTATGCACCACACAGCTTATTCAATATCTAGTAAGGGAAGAGGCCCTGATCTTTTCTTTTTTTTAATCTACACCTACACTATTTTCACTAGATCTTGCTGTCACATTTTGTAATCCCTTCATGGAAAAATATGTTTTTGAGTAAAACAAATATGTAGCAACAAGTATATTAAGAATAAAGTGCATGAAAATGCTAATTATAGAAGTGTTTTATCAGCAAAACTTACTTTTTAGATAATCTGAACCCAAAGGACCACCTTCCAACGTGCGTGTAGACAGGATTTTATATATCTCTGAATGTTCCCGTTCGGGGACAAAATTAAATATACTCTGATCAACCAAATCAGACTAAAAGAAAAAAGGAAATATAAATATTAGCCAAATACCAGTTGAAAAACAACAGATTTTTTCAGTTCTAAGTCATGACATGACATTCAGGTACAAATGTGAGCATTACGCCAAAACTGCAGACAGTTTTTTTTTTTGTGTTCGATGGCATATAGAAAGCTTTTAAACCTTTGTTGTTTGTACCTTTTTACTGTTGCCTGTGCCCCAACTGGGGATATTTCACTTTGTTTTTCTGTGATAACTAGCCACGCCTAAACAAAAAGGTAAGGGAATGTCTCACCAAATGAGAATACAAACAGCAATATTAAAAAAATTAATTACAAAAAAGGTTCTAACCCTTCACCACGACCAAAATACTAAATAAGTTGTTTTGACTGGAGTTATCCTTTGGGTTTCTTTTACAAGGGGTGGCTGGGAAAGATAAAAACAAGTGGTTGAGCCACAGTTGAATGCTAAAAGAAGTCTTTAACCACTTAAGGACCACCCACAGCATATATACTGTGGCAGGGTGGCCCTATTGCTCGAAACGATGTACTCGTAACGTTGTCCCATGCACGAGACACTGCAGCACGGGGAAGCCTGCGCTTGGGTCCGGCAGCTGCGATGTCCGCCAGCCACCTGCCATTGCTCCTCAGAGGCAGAATGAGGGATCTGCTCAGGTAAACAAAGCAGATCCCCGTTCTGACAGGGGAGTGCAGTGAGATCATCTGTTCCTAGTGATCAGGAACAGTGATCTTTCTGTACTTCCCGTCAGTCCACTCTCCCCCCCCCCAGTTAGAAACACTTTCCTATAACACACTTAACCCCTTGATCGCTCCCTAGTGTTAACCCATTCCCTGCCAGTGTCATTAATACAGTGATCAGCGGATATTTTTAGCTCTGATCACTGTAATAATGTCACTGGTCCCAAAAAAGTGTCCGATCTGTCCGCCGCAATGTCGCAGTCCTGGACATGCAAGGGCTGTAGGCTAACGCGTTTCACATCATACTTGATGCTTACTCATAGCTGAAGTGTGTGGGAGTCCAGAAGTGTATAAATTAAGAGGAAAAAAAGACCTCACACCAATCAAACCTGCTGTACTCAGCAGGAAGATGTTAAACTCCTGATTGCATCCGACACACTCCAAGTAGAAGAAACACCTGTAGTGAATGCATGTATAAACATACATATACATAGAATTGATATGTTATAGTGAGAATATGATCAAAATTAAAATGCCATAGGACAATATGTCATAAGAAAATACAAACGTGTATGCACATGTAAAAACATTATCACAAGTGCATACATGTATTTAAGAAAATTGTAATATATGTTACTTTTAAATGAGTAACGTGCATATACCCTCAACATGGGAGGGTTGATCTAATTGCATAAAAAGAATACACATATAGGTACTTAAATTTATGAATGGAAAAATAATGAATGTGACATTTGTAACATAGAAAAGCCTGAATGAGGCTTCTAACGTATTTGTACAACAAGCGAGAAATAATAAGTGCTAAGGTGCTTATTCCTGACAGATATCTCAACAATTATAGTGAACTGCAAAACGTGCACTAATTAAATATTATATAATGCATGATTAACTACAAAGTAATTTAGGGATGGAGGTCGCTATGTTGTGCTATAGTGTGTGTCAGGTCACATCCAATTCACTGTATTGACAAATATTTGGGTGGAAGACACCCGCTCCCAGTGACCTGTCACACCCAACATACTTCATGAATTCTTGTTTATTGCCCCTATACTACAACAATGTTCATTAATCTGTTATCAGATTTATTCCTCATTCCCATTAGATTCCTATGTTAATATCCTCCCATGTATTATCTTTGACCCATTAACCCTTTTAATTGCCCCCCATCCCATGCCGGTTCAGCTTGGGTTTGAGGGGGGTTGGGTGTTTTCTCTGTCTCCGGGGTTGCGATGTGCAGCAGTCCGTTCCCCCCCCCCCACACTTTTTGGTGGGGGCGGGGCTTGGCCTCCTGCTCATCAGCGTCATGCTTCGACGCCGCATCAGCGGTGTCATTGACGTTGGTTAAACGTCTTTATTCCATCCTTAGCCATGCACTAGGTGGGTGGGAACCCACTGCTGATGGCTCCTCCACATGCAGCTGGGAATCCCCTCCCCACCTCTCTTGTGCAGTATGGCCAATCAGGCATGACGTTGACGGGGCCCCTCCCTTGGAATGGGAGTATATAGCAGCCTTGAAGCAGCCGGTGGTTCATTTGCTTGATTCAATCACAAGGACAGCACACACTGAATCCACACACAGGTTACCTTCGTTGGGAGCTCAGCAATCCTTTTTGGTATGTTTTCTTTTTTCCCCTTTATTTGGCTTTATTTCACATACACCTCCCCATGTAGTCCCCTTGTGGGAACACATAGATATCTGCCATGATTTCACAGACTTTACACTTTTACACATTCAATTATTCTTCCCCTTTTTTGATACACATCTTTTCCAGGAACACTATGCACTTTTTGTGCACACATCGTTTATTGGATCAGGCTGTGACCACAGTGTCATGCTCTGGGCGCTGTTCTTCATCCTTGGAGGGTTCCCCCGTCTCAACCCCGGGGGAGACATCATGCCTGTTACCCCCATCTTCCCTGGCGGACACCGGGCCTGGCCTTGGGGCTGTGCTGTGAGTATCCCAGATTGTCCCCACCTTGTTGGGACACATTCTCTCTGTCCTCCCTTATTCTAAGAGTATCATTATTAATCCTTGTCCCTTTCCTTTCCAGTATAATATGCTACAAACACTCCTGATGAATGGCTGTAATGCCAGGAAACGCATTGAGTGCCCCTAGACGCCCCAAGTTATCTGTCCCTACATTGTTTTTAACCCATTTACCTTATCATGTACAGTTATTATGTTGAATTCCTATTTGTATTGCATGCTATATAGCAGCATATTTAGTGTAAGTCATGCGACTACCTATTTATTTGATACAATTTTTTACAATGTAACAATAAATTATGTACTGTAAATGTTATGTTTCTGTTGAATATCTGACATGGTGGTAGCCTCATTCAAAGTCCCACAGCTCTCCTTTTCTACTAATTAAATATTATATAATGCATGATCGTGTGAACAAAGTGAAAGTGCTCATCAATGTTGGTTATCTTATTGCTAGTGTTTGCAGACTAAAAAAACGTGTATATACACTTTCCTATAAAAAGGAAAAATATATAAAGTGAAATTTTTTTTTTATTATAATATATATATATATATAGTGGATTAATAAAAATTTTTTTTTATAATATAATGGTTAAAAGAAAAGTGATATAAGCTTAGTTGTTGATATAACTGGTTATAATATAGGTCACCAAACACTATCAGAGGCACGGTACGTTTTTCTTGTGTATTTAGTTTCGGAAAATCGAAACTCCTTAATCTGAATTTCACAGGTACACTCAGTGCAAACACTGAATTCCTTGATGTGTGGTTGAAAGGAGAAAATAACACTCATCTCCAATTTATATAGGAAACCTAGTGCAGGCAACACTTTTTTGAGAGCGGATTCCAGCCATCCAAGCCACACCATTAACAGTATTCCAATAGGACAATTTCTCAGACTCAGGAGACTCTGTAGTAGAGACTCTGACTTTGAACTGGAAGCAAAGGCTATGTCAATGAGATTTGAAGAAAGAGGATACTCTAAATCAGTGATAAATAAAGGGTTATCAATAGCAAAGGGGATACCCCGGGATACCCTTTTAAAAAAGGAATCTGCCAGAACTTTTGGACAAAGTGTAAATGGACTTGCTTAAGGTAAAAATAGAAACAGAAATAAAAATAAGTACATTAATAAAAATACAAGCAACCGTAATGGTAGTTCCATACCCACTTTCTCCACTCCATACAGTATGGAATTTCAAAAAATTAAACGCATTGTAACCAAGTATCTCCCAGTTCTATCACACGATCCCACATATGCTGAAATCCTAAAGAGAGGGATTCGTACAGTGTCGAGAAGAGCACCATCTCTTGGCCAATTGTTGTCTCCCAGTCTTTTCTCTAGCACAAATGCCACCAGCAATTGGCTTTCATTTAAGGGTACCTTTAAATGTGGTGGTCGAAACTGCGTTTATTGTTCTTTTATTCAGAAAGGAGACACTGTCACCTCAATGTCAACTGGAAGAACACATAAATTACACTTTTATTAATTGTAATACCAGTTACGTTATATATGACGTCAGTTGCAAGCTATGTTCTAGACAGTATGTAGGTAGAACCACTAGACGTTTGAAAGATCGCCTATATGATCATCTCTATGACATCGACAAAACCCACATGACTAATGTGGCGCGTCATTGGAACAAGGTCAATCACAAAGACACCTCAAGTCTGATCATTCAGGGAATAGAAAAGATTGTAAGACCACCAAGGAGTGGTGATAAATTTAACATACTGTGTAGACAAGAGGTCCGATGGATCGTCATTTTAGATACCAAGCATACATAGAATTGATATGTTATAGTGTATTTTCCGAAAATAAATACACAAGAAAAACGTACCGTGCTTCTGATAGTGTTTGGTGACCTATATTATAACCAGTTATATCAACAACTAAGGTTATATCACTTTTCTTTTAACCATTATATTATAATTTATTTTTTTATTAATCCAATATATATATATATATATATATATATATATATATATATATATATATATATATATATATTTTTTTTTTTTTATATATATTTATTTCACTTTATATATTTTTCCTTTTTATAGGAAAGTGTATATACATGTTTTTTTAGTCTGCAAACACTAGCAATAAGATAACCAACATTGATGAGCACTTTCACTTTGTTCACACGATCATGCATTATATAATATTTAATTAGTGCACGTTTTGCAGTTCACTATAATTGTTGAGATATCTGTCAGGAATAAGCACCTTAGCACTTGTATTATTTCTCACTTGTTGTACAAATACGTTAGAATCCTCATTTAGGCTTTTCTATGTTACAAATGTCACATTCATTATTTTTCCATTCATAAATTTAAGTACCTATATGTGTATTCTTTTTATGCAATTAGATCAGCCCTCCCATGTTGAGGGTATATGCACGTTATTCATTTATTCATTTAAAAGCAGCATATATTACAATTTTCTTAAATACATGTATGCACGTGTGATAATGTTTTTACATGTGCATACATGTTTGTATTTTCTTATGACATATTGTCCTATGGCATTTTAATTTTAATCATATTCTCACTATAACATATCAATTCTATGTATGTTTATACATGCATTCACTACAGGTGTTTCTTCTACTTGGAGTGTGTCGGATGCAATCAGGAGTTTAACATCTTCCTGCTGAGTACAGCAGGTTTGATTGGTGTGAGGTCTTTTTTCCTCTTTATTTATACACTTCTGGACTCCCACACACTTCAGCTATGAGTAAGCATCAAGTATGATGTGAAACGCGTTAGCCTACAGCCCTTGCATGTCCATCTGTTTTGGTTTATTTTTTGGATTTTGTGGATTTTTTTTGGATTGTACTCCTTTGTATATTTTGAAATAAATCGTTTTTACTGAGTGCGGCAGTCCAGGACCTTTCCTTTTCCTATGGATCAGTGCACAGCCAGCACCTGTCAGTGTTCACAGGGCGGGAGCAATTATTGGAGTTCAGCAGCTTAGAGCGGTACGTTTCTTTGAAAAATCGCTGATCACCGCCACTACAAAAAAAAAAAACGAATAAAAATGCCATAAATCTATACCTATTTTGTAGACACTATAACTTTTGCGCAAACTGGTGAATTATTGTTTTATTGGATATGTATAATATAACAAAAAGTAAAATATTTTTTTTTTCTTAAATTGTTGGTCTTTGTTTACAGCGCAAAAAATAAAAACCGCAGGAAGTAATCAAATACCACCAAAAAAAGCTCTATTTGTAGGAAAAAATTGAAAATTTTGTTTGGGTAAAACGTCACACGACCGCACAATTGTCAGTTAAAGTAACGCAGTGCTGTATCGCAAAAATTGGCATGGTCATTAAGGGGGTAAATTGTTCCGGGGCTGAAGTGGTTAAGAGTGCCAAAATTTCAGTGCAGTATCTACACCCAGTGCTGGCAACAGATGGCATCAAAGTGCATGCATTCAGAAAGACGGCACCAATATTAACCACTTAAAAAATTGGGCCAGTTCTGACATTTCTCACATACAAAAAAATCTGCATCGTTTGCTAGAAAAACAAATATCTGTTTTCTGAAAGCAAAGTCCCTGAAGAATAAAATGGTGGGTTTTGCAATTTTTGTCACACGGTTTATTGGCAACAAAAGCGAGTACACCCCTAAGTGAAAATGTCCAAATTGGGCCCAATTAGCCATTTTCCCTCCCCGGTGTCATGTGACTCGTTAGTGTTACAAGGTCTCAAGTGTGAATGGCGAGCAAGTGTGTTAATTTTGGTGTTATCACTCTCACTCTCTTACTGGTCACTGAAAGTTCAACATGGCACCTCATGGCAAAGAACTCTGAGGATCTGAAAAAAAAGAATTGTTGCTCTACATAAAGATGGCATAGGCTATAAGAAGATTGAAAAGACCCTGAAACTGAGCTGCAGCACAGTGTGGCCAAGGCCATACAGCGGTTTAACAGGACAGGTTCCACTCAGAACAGGCCTCACCATGGTCGGCCAAAGAAGCTGAGTGCACGTGCTCAGCGTCATATCCAGAGGTTGTCTTTGGGAAATAGATGTAGGAGTGCTGCCAGCATTGCTGCAGAGGTTGAAGGGGTGGGGGGTCAGCCTGTCAATGCTCAGACTATTTGTTGCACACTGCATCAAATTGGTCTGCATTTCTTTAGTCGCAGAAGGAAGCCTCTCCTAAAGATGATTCACAAGAAAGCCGCAAACAGTTTACTGAAGACAAGCAGACATGGATTACTAGAACCAACATGTCCTGTGGTCTGATGAAACCAAGATAAACTTATTTGGTTCAGATGGTGTCAAGCATGTTTGGCGGCAACCAGGTGAGGAGTACAAAGACAAGTGTGTCTTGCCTACAGTCAAGCATGGTGGTGGGAGTGTCTGGGGCTGCATGAGTGCTGCTGGCACTTGGGAGCTACAGTTCATTGGTGGAACCATGAAGGCCAACATGTACTGCGACATATTGAAGCAGAGCATGATCCCCTCCCTTCGGAGACTGGGCCGCAGGGCAGTATTTCAACACGATAACGACCCCAAACACACCTCCAAGATGACCACTGCCTTGCTAAAGAAGCAGAGGGTAAACCTAAACCCTATTGGGCATCCTTAAACGGAAGGTGGAGGAGTGCAAGGTCTCCAACATCCACCAGCTCCGTGATGTCATCATGGAGGACTGGAAGAGGACTCCAGTGGCAACCTGTGAAGCTCTGGTGAACTCCATGCCCAAGAGAGTTAAGGCAGTGCTGGAAAATAATGGTGGCCACACAAAATATTGGCACTTTGGGACCAATTTGGACATTTTCATTTAGGGGTGTACTCACTTTTGTGGCCAGCGGTTTAGACATTAATGGCTGTGTGTTGAGTTATTTTGAGGGGACAGCAAATTTACACTGTTATACAACCTGTACACTCACTACTTTACACTGTAGCAAAGTGTCTTTTTATCAGTGTTGTCATATGAAAAGATATAATAAAATATTTCCAAAAATGTGAGGGGTGTACTCACTTTTGTGAGATACTGTACCTTCAGGTGATTGGACACTGGCAAAGCTTTAGAAAACACTCCCTGGTCACCTCCCCTATAACTCTACCCCACTTTGCGAGTCCTTCGTTTCGTAGTAAGCAAAGGAGAGTAAACCAAGGAAAATAAGGAAATGTCCATTGTCCTGTACTATACTCCAAGATATGAAATTTACAGGTAAGTGCAAATTTGTCTTAATCGTACAGTATGCTTCATGCATTCCCTAGCAATGAAGGGTGGGCAACAACAAAAAGGCAAACAGAACTGTTCCAATAGGCACAAAAACAAGGGTCAGAAGACTCAACCTCAGAGTGCCCTTGTAAGAAGCTTGTGGCCAAAAGCTGCATCAGTAGAAGACTCAATATCCTATCCATCTTGTAAAACTTTGAAAAAGAAAGACCAGCGAGTCCTTACAGAAGTGGATGCCACGCATGTCTACATGAGTCTACATGTCTACATCTTTCCATACATCTTTTTTGCCAACACAACACACCACAGCGCATGCTGTGTGTGTTGTGGTGTGCTGCTGTGCAAGTGTGTCAGCTGCTACTGTATTGCGTGTTGTCGGTCATTCATAATTAATGGCACCGCAATGCACATCATTTGGACACATGCATTAGAGCAGTGTTTCTCAACTCCAGTCCTCAAGGCGCACCAACAGGTAATGTTTTCAGGATTTCCATTATTTTGCACAGGTGATTTGATCTGTTTCACTGCCTTAGTAATTACCACAGCTCTTTTAGGGAAATCCTGAAAACATGACCTGTTGGTGCGCCTTGAGGACTGGAGTTGAGAAACACTGCATTAGAGCAAGCTAAGACACATTCTAAAAGCAGAGATTCACCAAATTTTTTTTTTAAAGTCAGCAGCTACAAATACTGCAGCTGCTGACTTTTAAAATAAGGGCACTTACCTGTCCAGGGCATCCGCGATGTCAGCACCCGAAGCCGATCGATCCCTCGGCTCTCGGATGCTGCGGCCGCCATCTTTAGTAAGGGAATCAGAAAGTGAAGCCTTGCGGCTTCACTTTCTGGTTCCCTACTGCGCGAGCCGCGATCCAAATGGTCCCTGCTGTTTTCTGGGACCCGTGTGTCTCCCAGAAGTCAACGGGGGGGGGGGGCGCAGAGGAGGCGCAGGACGTGGCGTAGATACCCGCATTATCTGCAGCTCCCTATGCCCGGAAGTGGGAGCAAATACCTGTATTAAACAGGTATCTGCTCCCACCTGAAAGGTACCAAATGTTACACCAAAGGGGGGAAGGGTTCCGAAAAGAAGAGGTTCGCTATAACACAAGATCACAACACACGTCTGAATGAGACCATGATGGTCAACTTCACCAATATTAAATTTGTCCTTGTGTTGTGGTAATAACTATTCTCTTTTCTATGCTTTAACCCATTTCCAGAAAAATACTTCTTTGACCTTTGTAGCAGAAAGTCTTTCAACGAAAAGCATAATCCCACACAATTTGGAAAAAAAAAAAAATGATTTGCACTTTTACTTACAGGTAAGTGTTCAAGTAAGGGAGTAACACTCTCTGACACATAGATTATGTTTCCATCTGTCATAACAGCCAAGAAAAATCCATCCAGGGCCTAAAATCAAAAGGGTAAAGATACTTTTACCATTCTTATACTGGATAAATAAGCATGTGTATTTTTTCCCAATTCTAGGCCCTCAACATTATATACATTTTTTAGCTGCTGCAGTATTAAAAGTAAAAAACTAAATATCACTCCTACCTCCAACATAAGCTGTGTAAATTCCTCATTACTAAGGAAAGCTGGCTTCCAGTCTTGTCGAATCTCACTAGCATCAGACTGAGCATTAATTTCTGTAGATAAAAAGTGAGCACGTTAATACTAAACACATGTGAAGATACGCTTGATTGCTGGGATATGTGGTAGGAAGTACAATCAGCAGATAGATTCTTCTTTGAAAGAAAGGCAGGAAGAGGGTCTGGTTCCTTGAAGTCTGGAAGAAATCACTGACAATATAACACAGATCACACACATACCTTTGTGTTTGCGCAGGAAGTCAATGCTTTTCTGCAGCACTGTGGATTTATCCATCTTCCTGGCATTGCCGGGCAGCATAGAGCCAAGTTCCTTAATGAGAACATTGAACTGGTCTCTGCGCTTCTTTTCCGATTTGTTCCGAGACACCCTGCAAGTGAAATACAATAAAGTTACAAAATAAGAGTAAAACAGAGAGTGGGCTTTTCTTTGCGAGAATAAAATAAATGGGAGGAGGATATAGTAGGGATCCTTTACTCCCCCGCCCATCGACCATTTCAAGTATTTTCAGATTGCACATTGACCCCAAAATACTTATATGAAAACCAGGTTTTATATTAAAGGCTTCATGGCATCATTACTGAATATCTTGTCACATAGCTTTTCTGATCAATAAAACCACACCTATGAACCAAAATTTTAAATATTCTCGCAAATACGGTTAACGCTACTTTGTATCAGCTGTCAAAGTCTGCTGTTACTGTTGGATGACAACCGAACCCTGCTCTTGCCACTAGCCACCTTTTATGTATCAATACAAAGCTTCCTCTGACTGGCTGAGGTGAAGTTTGACATCAGTCTACCTTTCCAACTCAGCCAATCAGAGGAAGCTTTGTGTTGATTCATAGAACACAAAGCTTCCTCTGAATAGCTGAGTAGTACTCAGCCTGCCTCAATTATTTTCCAGGAATAGGGCATGAAGTTCTCGTCCTGTTGCTGGAACACAGAGGTGTATACTATATGTAGCGGAGGCTACATAAAGTTTATAAAGCGCTTCCAGGCACTGCAACTGTTAGAAGCTGCCATGTGCAGCTGCTCCAGATTCTGATAAAATTATCTGAATGGGCTCAATTCACAAAGTTTACACAAGGACCAGGATCTTTCTTTCAAAAAAAGACAATTATTCTCAATCTAACACGATTTAAAAATTACAGTTATGTGGAAAGCTTTGTGAATGGAGCCTACTGTCACATTGGCCTTTTAGGCCTCATGTACGCAGGATGTTTTTTAATCTCCGCTGCATGCCTTTGGTCCTGGCAAGAAAAAAGCAGCTAAAAAATGCTCCTAAAGCTGGTTTCTGTGCATAAAGTGTTTGGGAGTTCATTGATTCCATTACCTGGTATATTAATTTATTCTGGCTATTGAAACGAATGACTGTCGGCACACGCTTAAGAGAGTTTACATATGTCCAACATATTTTCTGCCCAGAAAGCTCCTCTTCTGAACATGCTGGTGGTGCATTTTTTTTTCCGCTTTTTAACACTCCTATTCTAATACTCCTGTAAACACCTATGTGTGCATGGCCACATACAGTAGACCAACATAGGAGGTGCATTTAGAGGCTGAAAAAAACCTGTCAAATGTAAAATATGGACTACTCAGGGTATGTGGTATACCCCCAATAAACATGTCCGAAGTGCCCATTGTGGTAGATTTACCAAGATCTGGCGATGACTAAACAGAAGCCATGACTTTGCCAAGTCAGAGAATGCAAGAACGCAGATAATTCACACTGAAGCACAAAACCTGCAATAGCATGCAATATGAAGGATGGGACTATTTAGTGTAGTTATACATTAGAGGTATAAACAGTTTCCAGCCTTGACCCATCTACTCTCACCCTTGAAAGCCATTATTTGCTTAGCGGTGGATGATAGCAACTGTTACTGTAAAAGAGAAGTGCAACATTTCACATCAGACTAGAGATTGCACTTATTGCATGTCAACGATAGCCATAGAATAGTGACTAGCCACACAATAATAATGTAAGCAGTGAATGCATTGTGGGTGCCAGCCCCTCCCTATCCATGCGCCTGGGCCCTTATAGGACCCCGACGCATGGACTCCTATGGCGGGGTGGTGGGAGGGTGTGTTTTTTTTTTAAGCACCCGATTAGAGCCAGAGGCTCCATTAGGCTTCAAAATAGGATGGGTTCGGGTGTGTTCCCACCTTCCCACCCAATTGTGTGACCATAGCGAATTCATTTTTGCAATTTTCACACTAATGTTCCTCCCCACCAATCAGGAGGCAGGGCGTCAGACCTGTTTCCCCAATGGGCCAAAGCACCAGTTGGAAGCCTGGTGCTTAGGAAGAGGAGCAGAGGGAAGAAGGATATCTCCACCGCTGCTGCTCTGGTGGAGACATAGGAGCACTTGGAGAGGATACCCACAGCCTGGCGGTAAGTGGCTGTCATCAGAGCTACGAGCCCCGGGGTGGGGTGGGTGCTGTCACCAGAGCCGCGGGGGTATGCTGTTAGAGCCGAGAGTCCCGCTGGGGTATGCCATCATAGTCATGAGTCACAGGGGGCATCATGGGTGCTGTCACGAGACCCGCAAGTGGGGGTTTCTGTCTGAGCCCGGGGTCCTGTGCTGAGCTGTATACCCCGGTCTGTGAGGCCAAGCCGTATACCCCGGGGCTGTATACTTTGCCCTGTGATGCTGGGGCTGTATACTCCCAACACTATGGGTAGAAAAATTAAAGGAAAAAAAACTGCGCTAGGACTAATAAAACAAATTACATAAAAAGGCAGCAGAAATAATGTGATAAACATATACAGAATTAGATAGAAAAAACTGCGCCAAGGGTTGTTGGTGAAAAGCTCCTAAAGAGTATCAAGGAAAAATGGTTCAAAGTTGTAATCCCCAATAAAGGGGAGAAGTCCAATATCACAGGGAATCCAAAATTGCAGTTTGAACGCTACATGTGTTCATCACCAAACGAAATAGCTCCTTACCACAAAACAGATGATAGCATGCAGTTGGCTTTAGCCCAGCCAAGGCCTTTATCCCAGGAATAAGAGATCCAAGCTGAGTCCCCAGGCAGTCCACTAATGTTAACAAAAAGCCCTCCTGACGGCTCAGTTGCAGATGAAACAAAAGAAATATATATACCATAGGGTAATTACATTTTCACAAGGTATGCAATTAAACACCACCACCGTGCGTAGTTATTAGAGTGACCACCACCTATGTATAAAGTGGCTCCTCAGGAAGTGATGTCAGGTGCAGACAGGAAGTGGTCAGGTACAGACAGGAAGTTCCAGGTTAGAGCGCCAGTCTCATATTGAAGACCATCCTGAGACTTGTGTGTGGGTTGAATAAGATCGTGGTTGGATACAGCTATGGGTTTACTTTCTACCTATGTCTGGTAAGGAGCCACTTTATACATAGGTGGTGGTCACTCTAATAACTACGCACGGTGGTGGTGTTTAATTGCATACCTTGTGAAAACGTAATTACCCTATGGTATATATATTTCTTTTGTTTCATCTACAACTGAGCCGTCAGGAGGGCTTTTTGTTAACATTAGTGGACTGCCTGGGGACTCAGCTTGGATCTCTTATTCCTGGGATAAAGGCCTTGGCTGGGCTAAAGCCACCTGCATGCTATCATCTGTTTTGTGGTACGGAGCCATTTCGTTTGGTGATGAACACACGTAGCTTTCAAACTGCAATTTTGGATTCCCTGTGATATTGGACTTCTCCCCTTTATTGGGGATTACAACTTTGAACCATTTTTCCTTGATACTCTTTAGGAGCTTTTCACCAACAACCCTTGGCGCAGTTTTTTCTATCTAACTATGGGTGGAAGCAAGTGGAATACAGGGGACAGAGCGTGTGGATTCTTTAAGGGGTGGGGCTTATGAGAAGTGGGAGGGGTCAAAAATGAAGAAGGGCAGGGTCTGACTTCCCCCGATCCAAAAATTTCACCAGCCGCCACTGAATGTAAACAAGATCAAAAAGGATTTTTTTAAATATAAATGTAGCTCCCCTTTACTTTTCAGGGGTGCTATGTAGTTAAATGTAGGGGTTGGTCTGAGCTAGTAGTCAGGCTCAGACCACTTTGATTGTTAGTATTCGCTTCTGCCTATGTGATGCAGCCTGACGCACAGTTCCCTGTGGCCTGTAGGTGGCACTGCCATATCAGGTCAGGGTTGACCCTGGGGGGGCATTGCTATGTGCCTTAGGGTGTCCTCTCTCGGCAGGGGTGCGGTGGGCGTGGTTGGCCTGCTGTGCATGCTGGGAGAGGATACATAAGGGGATGACGCCATTCTAACAAGAGGAGACCAGGGCAGGGTTCGTACGGTCATTAAATTCTTGGAAAAGTCATGGGATTTTGACATGGCACTTTCCAGGCCTGGAAAAGTTTTGGAAAATGACTGAACCCCACTAAGTTTTGGAAAAGTCATGGAATATTTTAGTCACTACTAGTCGTGCAACGGATCGCAAGCGATCCGTGATCCGAACAGGTCATCCTGTTCAAATCGGCACACGGCGCGATCCGCGGAGCGCTCCGGAGCCTCGGCCATCTTGGTACACCCGGCGGCAGCCTAGTGGCGGCTTAGCGGCACCCTGACGTCAGCAGGAACTCGAGGGACACACACTGCGCCGTGTATTGCTGTTCTGAGGTCTGTACTACTGGGGGGTGTCTGTACTACTGGGGGGTGTCTGTACTACTGGGGGGTGTCTGTACTACTGGGGGGTGTCTGTACTACTGGGGGGTGTCTGTACTACTGGGGGGTGTCTGTACTACTGGGGGGTGTCTGTACTACTGGGGGGTGTCTGTACTACTGGGGGGTGTCTGTACTACTGGGGGGTGTCTGTACTACTGGGGGGTGTCTGTACTACTGGGGGGTGTCTGTACTGTACTTACGTCAGTGCTACAGTTTGAATTTATTTGTGTGAACTGTGAAGTTAAGTCATGGATTGTGGAAACCAACTAGTGTCGGGTGATTGTATATAGTGTTTATACCACATTTACCACTGACTAATGCAGAGTTGCAATGCAAGGAAATCAGCTAAAAGTAGTTGGATCTGTATGTGCGTTATAATTAATCAAAATTAGTCGTTTAATCGATTAAAAAAAAATTAATCGAACACAAAAATTTTAATCAGTAACAGCCCTAATTTATATTAGTAAAAATATGCTGGGTGTGACATGGATTTTCTTCTTATTTAACATGTATACATAGACATTTCATGAAACATAAGGGCATGATTATTTACGTGAAGTCATGGAAAAGGTCATGGAATTTGATTGGTAAAAATGTGTATGAACCCTGCCAGGGGAGTGGAGCACTGGAGAGTGAGAAGTTCGCGCCACCCGGCCCTCCAGGCCAGGGGTGCGCACGTGTATCAGTCTCAGGCACCTTTAGCCTGGGGCTGCAACTTCACAAGTAGGCCCAGCACCTTTAGCTGAGGCCCATCTCCAAAAAAGGAATCCCAGGGTGCTCGGGAGAGGGTGGAACCGCTCTAAGAAGAGGAGACCGGGGGAGGACCTTTCTGAAGGACCGGTTAGAGTTGACGGTGAAAGAGGGGCCTGGTTACCTTCTAGAGGGATTCAAAGATCCGTCACAGGCCTTGTAACGTGCTATCGCTGGCACCTGTCCTTGTGTTGCAAATGCTGAGAAGTTTGGAACTGAAAGATTCTGTGGCAGAGGATCTCCCGATCGTATCTCTAGGAACCCTAACGTGAATGTTCGAACATCACTCCGGCCGCTAGGATCCGCTCTTATAGGGGACTATCCGGGTGAGCTAAACCTACTCGGGATCGAGTAGTGACTATTGTGCCAGTTTGTGCCTGGACCTATCTCCCAAACCTTACTGTCCTTTCTTTCATCCACCCTTCCTGTCTGCTGAACTTGAACTTTGCTTATAAAATAAACTCAGCGTTGGAGTTAAAGTGGTGTGGACATTGGCCTTCCTGGGGAGAAAGACTTGTCCCTACACTCTAGGAGATGAGAACCAGCTGAATGGGATAACTTGCTGCAGGACCCAAAATTGTTAACACTGCTCAACCTCTTAAAAACAGGAGGGTACGGGCATATAGCGCGGTGTGCCTTGACCTGCAAGTGAGCCAAAAGGCAGGAAAAAGGTCCGTGTGCTACATAAACATGGGAATAAAACTGAACCTTTACATCCTCCAACCTTGAGAAACAAAACAATACCTATGTAATTTATTCCACTGGCTGTTTCTTTTTCCAAAATGTGCAGCCTAATGCTGGCCATAGATGAAATACAAAACAGATTTCTTCATCCACACAATCAGGGTGGATAGAGGAATCCTCCCTGCGTAGACACCAGGGTTGACTTACTAAAACGGGAGTGTGCAAAATCTGGCGCAACTGTGCATAGTAACTAATCAGCATCCAGATTTTTTTTTGTCAAAGCTTAAAGAAACACCCTAAAGTTAGAAGCCGATTGGCTACCATGCAGAGCTGCACCAGATTTTGCACTCTCAGCGGGGTCAGAATACACTCATAAGCGGATGCAACCGCTGATCAAAAAATGTTTTTTTTTACAAGCCTGTTCAACAGAAGTTGATTGTTAGATCTACTTCTGTGGAGTAGGTGCAGCCTCACATAGATCAAATTTTGTCTGGTTCAGCTTAAAGTGTAAGTTCACCTTTACAGAAAATCTGAAAGGTGAACTTACACTGGACTATGTCCCTATCGCACTCAGTCCCGCTAACCTGGAGTCCGGCAATCTCCCATTCTGACACATCGCTTTACCAGTCAAGGGGTTTTTAAATCCCTGCGGCTTTCTTTCCTCTTCGCCCACGGTGACAGGACAGGCTACCGCAGGTTCTGATTGGTCGGCGCCACCCATGTGAGGGCGTCGACCAATTAGAATGCTCCTAAAAGCGTACCTCCCGAAAAAGGTATGTTTTGGAGATTAAGCAGAGGGAATTTCTAAGCCCTGGACCAGTCAGGCGGCTATACGAGGTCTTATAGCGGGAGATCACTGCGCTCCAGGTCCTGTGTGAGTTCACCTTGCAGATTTTTCGGTAAAGATGAACTTACCCTTTAAGAACAGCACCATTACAAATAAGAACATTTTCAAAAGTTTGGAGCCTAACTAGGGACAGGCTGCAGAAGAGTTCAACAGTATCTTCTATAAACATTAGCAAAGAAAAGGGTTGCTTAAAATAGTAGCAAACCAAGAGACACTAGCCACCATGTAAAGTAATCAGCAGATTTTATATTGCACAGAAATGGGGTAATATACCTTTTTGCTTTATCCTTGTCATCTTCTTCAACAAGTCCATCAAAAATACTCCCGTCATCTCTACAATAGGATGACACAAGTGTCATTAAAGTATCATTGATCAACTAAAGCTTGGCTGAAAAAGTGTCCCTTTATTTAGAAGAGAAAGATTTTTTTTGTGCAAAAAATATTATTTGTAAAATCGTGTCACAGACATAACAGGCCCGTGTTCCGGGCTGTATTTCCGCAGGATTGGGCAACAGAAAAATTGTCCATGGGCATTGCATGAAAGTTGCTCTAATGTATAAATTGATAATGTGGTCTTTTATACAGCGGATATTACACACACACACACACACACACACACACACATTCATATAATACACGATCAGCCATAACATTATGACCACCCACCTAATATTGATTAGATCCCATTTTGCCGCCAAAACAGCCCTGATCTGTTGATATATAAACCAGGGCTTGACAAATTTGCTTGGAATCTAGGAGCCAGCTAAAAATGTTAGGAGCCAGGAACGCGCCCCGTCCCGCCGAGCTTGCGCCAGAAGCGAACGCATACGTGAGTAGCGCCCGCATATAAAAGCGGTGTTCAAACCACACATGTGAGGTATCGCCGCGATTGGTAGAGTGAGAGCAATAATTCTAGCCCTAGACCTCCTCTGTAACTCAAAAACATGCAACCTGTAGAATTTTTTAAACGTCGCCTATGGAGATTTTAAAGGGTAAAAGTTTGTCGCTATTCCTTGAGCAGACGCAATTTTGGAGCGTGACATGTTGGTTATCAATTTACTCTGCATAACATTATCTTTCACAATATAAAAAAAAAATTGGGCTAACTTTACTGTTGTTTTATTTTTTTATTAAAAAAAGTATTTTTCCCAAAAAAGTGCGATTGTAAGACCGCTGCGCAAATACGGTGTGACAAAGTATTGCAATGACCGCCATTTTATTCTCTAGGGTGTTAGAATAAAAAATATATATAATGTTTGGGGGTTCTAATTCGAGGGAAAGAGGTGGCAGTGAAAACAGACAGGGGAAGCTCCATTAGCATTGCTGGTTGTCTTGTCATACCAACGGCCACCACAAGATGGCGCCAAATCACAGAAGGAAGCATAGGCCTGCAGGAGGCCGCAAAGCCGCGGCCTCAATTACCGGCCGGCACGGCCCGACGCGATCGCACGGCGGGGGGGCGAACAAAGACACAGGATACCCCAGCTGTGCCGCGCCAGGTCACCAATTCTAGTCGCAATGGCGACCTAGCGCCCGGGGTTTGTCGAACCCTGATATAAACACTACTAGACCTCCGAAGGTATGCTGTGGTACCAAGCCATCAGTAGCTCATCCTTGAAGTTCTGCAAGTTGTGAGGTGGGGCTTCCATGGATTGGACTTGTTTTCTAGCACATCTCGCAGATGCTCACTTGTATTGAAATTTGGAGAGTTTGGAGGCCATGCCAACAATTCTTACTCCTTGCCGTGTTCCTCAAACCATTTTTGCAGTGCGAGAGGGCGTATTTTCCTGCTAAAAGAGGCCTCTACCATCTGGAAATCACATTTCCATAAAGAGATGCATTTGGTCAGCAACAATTTTAAGGTAGGTGGTACATGTCAAACTAACATCCACATGAATGGCAGGACCTAGTGTTTCCCAGGAAAACATTGTCCAAAGCATTACATTGCCTTCGCCGGCTTCCCTTCTTCTCATACTGCATCCTGATGCCATCTCTTCCCAGGTAAGCAATGCACACTGACACCCACATGATGTAAAAGAAGACACAAGTCATCAGGGTAGGTCAGCTTCTTCCATTCCTCAGTTGTTCAGTTCCGATGCTCACTTGCCCATTTGTAGGTGCTTTTGGCTGTGGACGTGGCTCAGCATGGGCACATCTACACAACCCCACACAAAAAACTGCACTGCCCATTTTTTCTGCTTTCAATGCATCAACTTCAGGGACAGCATGTTTACTTGCCACCCAATATAACCCACCCACTTTCAGGTGCTATTGTAACAAGACAAATCAAGGTTACATTACCCCTCAGTGGCCATAATGTTATGGCTGATCAGTGTAAATCCATACACACAAATATATTTATATATATATGTATGAAATAAAGAAAGAGTTTTTGGGACTTTAAATGAGGCTAGAACCAAAGGGGTAATGCCTCCATCCCGGGTATCATTGTTAAAAAGGGGGGAAGTGGACGAAGGTGGGACTTTAAATGGAACACACAGCAGTACAGTTTAGGAATGGATAGTCAAGCGACTGGTAAAGTCATGTATTTTATTTGAACACCATTCAAACAACATTTTAAGGGCATACAGCCTCTAAATAAATGGATGCATAAGTAGCATAAATTACATACAGATATACAGTCAGTAATAAGAAATATTGTCAGTAAAAAACACTTAGTAACTCAAGACAATGTATATTTAACCAAAGTGTAACAACTACCTGATTGGTCTAAAAGATCCTTACATAAATAAAATTAGGGGGAAGGAGAAGGGAAAAACGCAAACTATATACCATAGTGGTACATATAGCAGAAATTGGACACATTAATAATTGATAAAATTTGATCCATGGTATATAGTGATGGTCAAGGGTTTGGTGGCTCTACGCGTTTCGCGGTCTAGTAACCGCTCATCAGGAGCAATAAACCATGGAGTTTGTCTAGAGAGAGAGAATATACATTTAACTGGATATTTACCAATGATTAAGATGGGATATACAGGGAAAAAGAAAAGCAAAGTAATTGGGATAAAATTTAAAAAAATTGTATGGGGGATTGGTTGCACATCCAACTTACATCGGCAACTGCGCAGCCGCAGCATGCAACTAAGAATCGCCAGCACTCTAAGATTATATATATATATATATATATATATATATATATATATATATATATATATATATATATATATATATATATATATATATATATTTTTTATTTTTTTTATTTTTTTCTATTTTTTTTATTACATTTTTTGTGTAAAGTCTGCTGGAATTAAGGTCTGTACCCCAAATTTTCGATGTTTTGTTCCCCAAGCCACTTAGTTATCACTTTTGCCTTATAGTAAGGTGCTCCATCATACTGGAAAAGGCATTGTTCGGCACCAAACTGTTCTCGGATGGTTGGGCGAGAAGTTGCACTCGAAGGATGTTTTTGTACCATTCTTTATTCACTCCCTTGGCTGAGAAGCAACCTCACACATGAATGGACTCAGGATGCTTTACTGTTGGCATGACACAGGACTGATGGTAACGCTCACCTTTGCTTCTCCGAACAAGGTTTATTTTTCCAGATGCCCTGAACAATCAGAAAAGGACTATACCCCAGTCCTCAGCAGTCCAATCTCTCTACCTTTTGCTGAATATCAGTCTGTCCCTGATTTTCTTCCTGGAGAGAAGTGGCTTCTTTGCTGCCCTTCTCGACACCAGGCCCAGGCCATCCTCAAAAGTCTTCTTCTCACTATGTGCAGATGCACTCACACCTGCATGCTTTCATTCCTGAGCAAGCTAAATCAACTGTAGATGGTCTGGGCGCTTGCTGGACTTTGAGCGCCCTGAAGCTTTCTTCACAAATGCAGTGGAAATGTTTATGGGATACATTTTTAGAGGGACATTGCAATTAATTGCAATTCATCTGATCACTCTTCATAACATTCTGGAGTATAGGCAATTTGCCATCAAACACTGAGGCAGCAGATTTGGTGAAAAATAATATTTGTGATTCTCAAAACCTTTGGCCACAGCTGTATGTTGTTCCCAAGCATGTTTGAAGCCATTTACTGTCAATTGCCTCACTACCTCTACTAGAAGTCTATGCCAAGCATCAACTACCCTTTCAGTGAAATAATACTTTCTAAGATTAGTTTTGAACTTTCCTCCGGTTAGTTTGAGATCATGTCTCCATGTTCTTGATTTTGATTTCACATTGAAAAAACTGCCCACCAGAACCTTATTCACCCCCTTGATGTATTTAACCACTTGGCCACTGGGCACTTAAACCCCCTTCCTAACCAGACTAATTTTCAGCTTTCAGTGCTCTCACATTTTGAATGACAATCACTCAGTCATGCAACATTCTACCCATATGATTTTTTTGTCTTTTTTTCACACGAATAAAACTTTTTGGAAGCATTTAACCACCACTGGGTTTTTTATTTTTTGCGCTATAAATGAAAAAAACTAAAAAAACTGAAAATTTGGTAAAAAAAACGTTTAAAATGTATACTGCTACATATCTTTTATAAAAATAACCCAAATCAGTGTATATTTTTCGGTCTTTGCCCAGGTTCACACTGAGCTGCGGGAATGAAGCCGTGCGAGTTCAACTGAACTCACATGATTTCACTCCCTCATGTCAGTCCCGATTTCAGAGACCTCTGTGTGGGCTTTTGCACAGATGTCAATGTAAATCGCAGCCTGAAATCGCAAAAAAGTAGTACAGAAACTACTTTTTAAAATTTGTGTGGCGCCGCAAATGCAGCATTGGACCGATTAGGACGGTGCCATTGCCGCCGATTTGACATGTCAAATCGTTCAAATGTGAACCAGGGCTCAGTGAAAGTTATAGAGTCTACAAGCTATGGTGCCAGTCATTGAAAATTGATCACACCTTATGTACTGATAGCCCATCTCATTTCTTGGGACCCCAACATGCCAGGAAAATACAAATACCCCCCAAATGACCCCTTTTTAGAACGTAGACAGTCCAAGGTATTTAGCAAGAGGCATGGAGAGTTTTTTGAAGTTGTAATTTTTTCCCACAATTCTTTGCAAAATTAAAACATTTTTTGTCTTTTTTTTTTTCCACAAAAATGTCATAAGTTATTTCTCACACACAGAATTTGCATACTTGCAACTATACCCCAAAACACATTCTGCTACTCCTGAAAATGGCGATACCACATATGTGAGACTTTTACACAGCCTGGCCACATACAGAGGCCCAACATGCAAGGAGCACCATCAGGCGTTCTAGGAGCATAAATTACACATATAATTTCTTCCTTTCTATTACACTTTTGAAGGTCCTGGAAAACACCCAAAAAATTACCACATTTTGGAAAGTAAAAAACACCCCAACATATATTCTATGAGGCATAATGAGTCTTTTCAACGTGTCATTTTTTCCCACAAGTTTTTGGAAAACGTGTAAAGAAATTGAAAAACATAATTATTATTTTTTTTACACAAAGTTGTTCATTTAGAAGATATTTCTAACACATAGCATGTACATAGCAAAAATTACACCTCAAATTATATTCGGCTACTCCGGAGTATGGCGATACTACGTGTGAGACTTTTATACAGCCTGGCCACATAGAGGCCCAACATGCAGGGAGCAACATCAGGTGCTCGAAGGACATACATTTCAAGTCTAATTTGACTACCTATTACACATTTGTGAGGCACTGATGGGCACTGTAGTGGCATGGATGTGGCACGGATGAGCACAGACATGGCTGGATGAGCATGAATGTGGATAGATGAGCCAGGGATAGAGCATGGATGAGGATGGATGAGCCAGGGAGAGAGCATGGATGAGCCAGGGATGGAGCATGGATTAGCATGAATGTGGTTGGATGAGCCAGGGATGGAGCATGAATGAGGATGGGTGAGCCAGGGATGGAGCATGAATGTGGATGGATGAGCCAAGGATGGATACAGATCAGTGCTGTGGGCACTTCAGATCCAGCCCACAGCGCTGCTGCACCGGCTCCCATCCCCCTCCTCACATGCTGAACCGATCGGCGTGAGGAGGGGAGAATCCGAACCGGACATGCTTCATCATTGAAAACATACAAAAACATACTTGGGGGGGGGGGGCACACCCTAAAAAATGCTATACATCTAAGGTGGTTCTTTCATTCTATTAACAGGTTAGGACCCACTAATTTGGGGTACTTTGTCGCAGTAAGTGGGCTTAGCACTATATGACCATATAGTGTGACCAAACGCCCCGTATTTTTGAATATGTTCAGGTGTTTTTAACTAGCCTTGCAGGATAAATTTCATTTTTGCATGTGTGCGCTATAATCTGTTTTGTATGCTTCATCATTGGATGGCGTGATCACGTGATAAAGGGCTGTCATTGGCCCTTTACCCTGATCCGTGACACACCAGGTCTGGGAGACCTGATGGTCACAGACATTTCCAGGTGCGCGCCCCCCCCAGGGGGGCACACGGGAGTGCAATTCTGAGAGGACGTTATAGTGCGTCCTCCCAAAATTATCCGACCACGCTGTAGCCGTTTTTTTTGTATATGCAGCTTTTGTTATCAGGTAAATACTAATTTTTCAACTGATGGATATCCAACCGACTGATAAGCCAGCAATTTCCAGCTTCACTTGAGACTGATGCTGCTAAAACTTTATAAAACAATCCCTATTTGCTGAAACAAACCACAACCCCCAGCAAATGGCTTTTGGTTATTAAAACGTTAACAAAATCAAAGAATCCACTGTATTGTTAATGTGTCATAACATTATATTACCATATTTGAATGGATGAGAAACACTGCTTTCTGTAACTTTTCACCATCGACTCTTTTTAAATCTTATGCTGCTAGCATTAGTAAAAAGATATGAAAAGTATAGTAGATTTACTATTTTTTTTTTTTTCGGTTACTTCCTGGCAAACCATGTCAAACATCCCAGCAGTCTTCAAGAGGGGAGGAGGGATTTTCTCAGCCAAGCACACCCTCCTTCCTGCATGCCTAGTGAAGGGTAGATGGATTACAGGAAGTAAATGCTACGTGAATCATCTGCCCTTACTAAATGGCCAGAAATGCTGGGGGTGTTTTTCAAAGTGATTTATTGGCAAAATAAAGCATGGAAACATGGACGAATGGGCGAGTTTGCTTTGAATATTATAAATGAATTAAATGGCGTTTTTGATTTGTGGTGCTCAGATGGAGTGTAGTTCCACGTTAAAATAAAATAACAAAAAATATATACGAGTTGATAATAAGTAGATAAGAAACCTAAACCACATTTGATAAGCCACTTATTAATTGTGTAGCTGAATTAGAGCTGCACGATTCTGGATAAAATGAGAATCACAATTTTTTTGCTTAGAATAAAGATCACAATTCTCTCACGATTCTTAGCGTAATATCATATTTCACATTATACAAAAAAATTGGGCTAACTTTACTGTTTAGCTTTTTTTAATTGAAGTGTATTTTTCCCCAAAAAATGCTTTTGAAAGACCACTGCACAAATACAGTGTGAAACAAAATATTGCAACAACTGCCATTTTACAGGGTCTCTGCTAAAAAAAAAAAATCTATATAATGTTTAAGGGTTCCAAGTAATTTTCTAGCAAAGAATACAGATTTTAACTTGTAAGCAACAAGCGGCTCACAGCAGGAGTCCGGTGCGTCTCCATTCACCATTTTAGGTCCGAATTCAGCCCTAATTCTTGGCTGAATTCAGACCTGAAAACGGACCAAAAAAAACGCACAGGACTCCTGTGCAATTTGCACCAGAGCCGCTGTGGAGATGTGTGAACCGGCTCCATAGAGAGCCGGTAATCTCCTGCTATGCGAATTGAATGAGAAAAAACCCACATCCAATTCGCATAGGTGTAAACCCAGCCTTAGTCTTTAAAGCGTTTTTTTTTTTTTAGGTTAACCAAGATCTTGTTTAATTAAAGCAGGTTATACAGCACAGTGCTTGTGCTGTGTCATTTTGCCACCTGTAACACCTGCCCGATTCTGCCCTCCCCTTTGTAAACTATAACTACGGTCCATCATGGCTGCTGAACTGACACCATGGTCAGTTTACGTGCCTCAGTCAACCGCTCTCCTCTCCCCGCCTCCCCTCCCTGCCTGTCAGCTCCGTGTCTGTGCCGCTTTACTCCCCGCCCCTTCCTGCTGCTGAAATTACACAAATTTTTACACCATCCTCTCTGTTTAATCATGTAATGTGCCCCTGTGTTTGTGCCTTAATAAGCAGCTATATACCCGTTTCAGAGCGCCGGTCAGCGCTCACGTGTCCCGCCGTCTTTCTCCTCTCTCGCATGACAGCTGCAGCGGGCATGGCCGCCTCTCTCCTCCTGACTGGCGTCAGCGGGGCTGCAGCTGTCAGGCCGAGAGGGGAGAGAGGTGGCGGGTCATGCAAGAGCCGATCAGCGATGTGAAAACAGGTACATAGCTGCATTATTTTTTTATAAGGCACAGGCACAGGGGCACATTACATGATTAAACAGAGAAGATGGTGTAAAGTGTACTTAGTGGGTTAACAACCACTTTAAATGGTTAAACTGACCTCATTTACAGACCAAAGTTCATCCCTTTGATCTAAAAAAACTAACAAATGATGCAGAAAACGGCGCTACACTGAATCGTGGAAATTCCAGATTAAGATCGTGAGGGGGGTTGACTCGACATCACAATTTGTTAACGATTAATTGTGCAGCTCTAATTTGAACTGGAGTGTAAAAAACTGGTGGTTCCCGAATCGCAACTTTTTTTGGCAACTGGTCCATTTTAACAAAATCACCACGTCACACACTGCCAGACACTAGAAAGTTTCTATGAATGATATTACCTGTCAGCAATGGAGCTCATCTTATGGCAGCTTATGGAAAAGAGCAGAAAATGCCACACTTTAGCTTTGTAGGAGACATTTGTATGCTGGTCTGAAAAAAATAAAAAATAAATGAAGAGGGTGCAAATTAGTAAACATGTCTAAAATAAAATGAATGAACGGTTTATTTGTGATTGATTAGAAAAAAACTGGCACTGTCTTTCAAAACATGCATGACAAGCAATTACTTAGGCAACAAACTAAAACTACATCTCTAATAATTAACCAGGACATCCAATAAAATAAATCAGCCTAAACTTATGATTTGTTCTCTTTTTCACAGCAGTCCATCATGTTTACTTTCTGCTGGTGTAATCATGACCAGGCAGCTACCAATTTGAGAAAATAACATCCAGGAGCAAATAAAGTTCACAAGTAATACCAAGAAGAGCAAAATAAAGCTTCAGGCGAACCGTAACAAGGATATTGGCCACTGAAAAGTACACTTTTGCTTCAGATTTGTTTCATGACTAAACGGTTTGCTTAAAGTGATATTAACCACTTCAGCCCCGGAAGGATTTACCCCCTTAATGACCAGACCATTTTTTTGCAATATGACACTGCGTTACTATAACCGACAACTGCGCGGTCATGTGTCACTGTACACAAATAGAGCTTTTCTTTTGGTGGTACTTTTTATTTTTTGTGCTATAAAAAGCCCGACCATTTTGAAAAAAAATAATAATATTTTTCACTTTTTGCTATAATACATATTTGACTTACCGTAATATCTATTTCTCAGAGTTATTCGACAGACACAGCGCTCCATTATTCAGAACCATAGGGTTATATTGCCCCCTACAGGAGTAGGACACTAGGCAGAGACTTGGCTACGCCTATGGGCAGTCCTAGGTGATACACACCCCACTCTCTGCTATAGGCCTTCAGTTTAGTAACAAGCAGTGTCAGAAGCATCAAAACTCCTTAGAGGGGTGGGACCTGTGTGTCAATGAACTCAGAGAAATTAATTTTACGGCAAGTCAAAAATCCCATTTTCTCTTTGTTTCATTGACAGACACAGCGCTCCATTATTCAGAACCATAGGGACATCCCCCAAAACAGCAGCCCGCAACACCTTGCGTCGAAAAGAAGCATCCTCAGATGCCAGCACATTTACGTTGTAGAATTAGAATTTTTGCGAAAGTGTACACAGACGGCCAAGTGGCCACCTAGCAAACCAGCGCAACTGATGCCTGATGAGGGAAGGCTCATGAAACAGCCAAGTAGAATGTGCCGTAGTAGGGAAAGGAGGAACCCAAATCCTGATAGAATAGGCCAGAGTCATCGTCTCTAGATGGATCGGACAAAGGTCACAGAAGAAGCAGACAGCCCTTTTTTAGCCCGTCAGTGATCACAAACAGTGAGTCTGATCTCCGAAAAGACCCTGTGACTGCCAAATACACCCGAAATCGCTCAAACACATCCAGGGCATGCAAGGTAAAACCCTTAGGACATTTTGACCTGGGACACAGGGAAGGCAATACAATATCCTTAGTTAAAAGGAATCAGAGGAGGGAACCACGGACAAGGGCGAACCACTTCACCAAGGAGTGCGAGACCAGGGGACGGCCAAGAAAACCGGCAAGGCTGACAGCTGGCCCTTGAAGTTCTGCTCAACCCCTCCGTGAAGGAAGGTCGAAATCCGAGCCACCGTGAAAGAACAAGGGTAAATGCCAAGCGCCTCACACCAGATATGTATGCTATCCACGTCCAGTGGTATATCTTCCTAGGACGAAGGTTCCCTAGCCTTCATCAGCATTGTAACTTCAGCACCTGGCTCATAACAGCCATGCCTTCAAAACAAGTGACTGAAGCAGGATGGAATATTGGCCCTTTGGACAGTAGAACCTCCCTGAGAGGCAGTCGTCAAGGGACGTCAGCGACCAAGTGCACCAGGTTGGCGTACCAAGACTGACAAGGCCATCTGGGCCCACTAGGAAGAACGGAAATCCCTTCGGCTTTGATCCTGTGCAAAAGCCACGGCAGAAGCTTGAGAGGAGAAGAGGCGTAGATCTGACTATACCGGCCCCACGGGGGCCACCAAAGCGTCTGCAGTGTCCACCAGAGAATCCTGCGACTTTGCCAGAAACCTCAGTACCATTCCATTAAGCCGGGACGCCAACAAATATACCTCAGGAGTGCCCCATCGGAGACATATCCAACGAAACACGTCCTGGTGAAGGGACCACCCCGTGGACCAACACTAGCCGACTAAGGCAACTGCCTGACAGTTTTCCACTCCTAGAATGCATACGGCGGAGAGGGCCGGAACAAGGCGTTCTGCCCACCGGAGGATGCTGGCTACCTGTCAGGGCTGCCAACACATTCTTGGTTCCGCCCTGGTGATTGGCATAGGCCACCGCCATGGCATCGTCCGACTGGATCCATGCCAAAAGCCCCCGAAGTCGACCTCAATGATCCATACATAGTCTGATCATTTGAAGTCTCAGGATATTGATCGTCAGTCCGGATTCCTCCAGCTTTCAAAGACCCCGAGCAGAACCCAGTCCCAGGACACCTCCCCACCCGGACAAACTGGCATTGGAGGTGACCACTGTCCAATACAAGCGGAGAGAGAATGTGCCCTCCTGAAATTCCGGCGAGCGAAGCCATCAAACTATGGACCCTCGGTTTTCTGGCTCAGCCAAATCCGATAGCCCAGAGAGACCTTGGGCACTTTACGCCAGGATCTCACTTGAAGCTAGCTTGTATGGAACTGCGCAAATAGAACCGCCTCAAAGGTAGATACCATCAGGCCCAACACCCACATGCAGGACCGCAGGGAGGCCCACCTGCAAGACAACAGTAGTTGAAGCACAGCATGCAACTTCTGGAGTTTTTCCAGAGGAAGAAACACTTTGTCTAGAGATGAAACCAGAGTCAGGCCCAGATAATCCAATTTTCTGGAAGGAGCCGAAGCAGACTTCAGGTAGTATAGAAGCCAACTGATATTTGTGGTCTGTATAGCGAGCTATGTCACCCCTCAGGGTAGTCGAGGGCTCTGCTCACAGAATAAGGTCATTAAGGCAGCCCAGGACCGCAATCCCCCACTGACGTAACCACACCAGAACTGGGGCCAACACCTTTGTGAATACGCGAGGAGCGTATTCTTCTCCCACAGTAAAACAGAGGAAGTGTTGGTTTCGGGCACATATTGGAGTGCGTAAAGAAGCATCCGTGAGGTCGACAGAAGGCAGAAAGTCCCCATGATGAAGGGACGCGACCACCGTGCGAATGCCCTTCTGCACCCACTGATGGGGTGGGAGAGCCCAGTAAAGGCAGTGATGCCTCGATCATTGCTGCAGCGATAACTGAGATTCTACTGAACTCTATTTACCTGGTCGCTAGCAGCCAAATCAGCCGATATGTGTCTGGTCGGCTGCATTTGAGGCCAGAGGAAAGATTTGGGGTCTAATAGACCCCATATCTCTCCATAAAGTGAACCTGTCACGGCCCATGCTGTCACAAGAGATGTTGTTCATCACTTGTGATAGCAATAAAGTGAATATAAAAAAACTTTAAGGAAACCGTGTAAAAAAATAAAAACGCACCCCGCCCCCTTGTGCTTATGCACAAATATGATCGGTGATTGCACCACACATGAGGTATCGCTGCGAACATCCAAGTGAGAGCAATAATACTAGCACAAGACCTCCTCCTCTAACTTTAAACAGGTAATATGCAACGTTTTAAAAATCATAGTTTGGCGCCATTAGACGGGCATATGCAATTTTAAAGCGCAAGATGTTTGGTATTCATTTACGGAGCGCAACATCTTTATAAATTATATATTATAAAAGTATATAGCAGTGTTGTGAAAATATATATATATATATACACGAGAGAGAGAGAGAGAGAGAGAGAGAGAGAGAGAGAGAGAGAGAGAGAGAGAGATGTTCGGGGAACCAGCTAGATCGCAGGACACAGGCTTAAACAAAAAGGAAGTTATTTACTTAAATGGCTTCACAGCAGCAAAAACAAAAGAAATAACAGTCTCACTGACTTGTAGAGTTCAGAACTGCCATCGCTGTTAAACAGTCCTTACTTGGTGTGGCAGGTAAGTTCCCCAGCTAGCAGGCTTCCAGGCAGGACATTGCCATGTGCTTTTACAGCTTTCCACTGTCCACCATTCACCATGCACAGTCTCCACTATACTCCTCCACACCCATCTACAACTTCCTGTCTGTCTTAAACCACTTCCTTGGACAGACAGGAAGTTGTAGATGGGTGTGGAGGAGTATAGTGGAGACTGTGCATGGTGAATGGTGGACAGTGGAAAGCTGTAAAAGCACATGGCAATGTCCTGCCTGGAAGCCTGCTAGCTGGGGAACTTACCTGCCACACCAAGTAAGGACTGTTTAACAGCGATGGCAGTTCTGAACTCTACAAGTCAGTGAGACTGTTATTTCTTTTGTTTTTGCTGCTGTGAAGCCATTTAAGTAAATAACTTCCTTTTTGTTTAAGCCTGTGTCCTGCGATCTAGCTGGTTCCCCGAACATCTCTCTCTCTCTCTCTCTCTCTCTCTCTCTCTCTCTCTCTCTCTCCCACAGTCCAAACAGAAGGGAAATATAGCATCCTTCCAGGACCCAGCTGGAGCACCAGGAACCAACGAGTAATCCTGGCATTAGTCCCTTTACCTTGCCTCATCCATGTTAAAAAGGGGCATGGTCAGAAATCAGCCTAAACTTCCTCCAAGAGGTAATATCTGAGGGATTCCAGAGCCCACTTAATGGCCAGACACTCTCGTTCAATTATAGCGTAGTTTTTTTCCGCTGGTGTCAACTTCCTACTGAGGAAGACTACTGGGTGCTCCTCACCATGAATAACCTGTGACAAAACCGCTCCCAATCCTACATGGGAAGCATCAGTCTGGACAACGAACTCGTTTGAAAAATTGGGTGCTATCAGGACAGGGTGTTGGCACAGTGCTGACTTGAGCTCCAAAAAAGCCTTTTCAGCATCTGCATTCCATTCCACCATGACCGATTTCCGACCCTTAGTCAGATCGGTCAATGGAGCCGCCAATGTGGCAAAGTTGGGTACGAATCTCCTGTAGTATCCCCCCAACCATGCCCAGGAATGCACGTACCTGCTTTTTTGTGAGGGGGCGGGGCCAATTCTGTATAGCCTCTACCTTGCTAACCTGAGGTTTCACCACCCCTCTACCCACAATATAGCCCAGGTATTTCACCTCCTCCATTTCCAAAGCACATTTTTCAGGGTTTATTGTAAACCCCTCCTTCCAAAGAGAGTCCAGTACTGCCTGGACTTTGGGCAAGTGTGATTCCCAGTCTTTGCTAAAAATTACTATGTCGTCCAAGTACACTGAGGCATACTTCCGGTGAGGTCATAAAATCCTATACATTGCTCGCTGGAATGTGGCTGGAGCAGTTTGCAGTCCAAAAGGCATTCATTTGTACTGAAAACTCCCCTCTGGGGTAGAAAAAGCAGTTCTCTCTAGCAGCCTTAGTCAATGGGATTTGCCAATACCCCTTGGGAAGGTCCAATGTTGTGATATACCTGGCTGGACCTAGTCTCTAAATAAGCTCATCTACCCGGGGCATGGGGTAGGCATCAAACCTCGAAACCTCATTAAGTTTCCGGAAATCATTGCAGAATCGCAGAGTCCCGTTGGGCTTTGGTACCAACACAATCGGGCTCGACCACTCACTCTGCGATTCTTCAATTATCTCCAGGTCTAGCATCTTCTTCACTTCCTCTGAAACGGCCTTCCTTTGAGCCTCTGGGATGCGGTAGGGCCGGACAAAAACTTTGACTCCAGGTTCCGTGATAATATGTTCTATGACACTAGTTAGCCCTGGCAAGTCTTTTTATTTCACTGCAAGAACTCCTTTGCCTGCTGACTTTGGATTTTAGACAGGGTACTTGGACACTCTCCACCCCAACCTGAGGCTCAAGTCTTGCACTAGCCAGGGAGGTCAAGAGTTCCCTGTCTGTCCAGGGCTTTAACAAGTTGACATGATATATCTGATACGGCTTCCTCTTGCCTGGCTGGTGGACTCTATAATTTACCTCTTCCACTTTTTCCACAACTTCAAAAAGGGACCAACTTGCCAGCTGGCCAAGAATTTACTTTCCACAGTGGGAATTAGCACCACTACTCGATCCCCCACTTGGAAGTGCCTTATTTTAGCAGCCCTGTTATAGACCCATCATTGAGCCTCCTGGGCTTTTTGCAAATGCTCTTTGACTAGTGGCATCACAGTTTGGATCCTTTCCTGCATTTGGGAGACATATTCAAGAACACTTATGCTGAACAGGTTCACTTTCCCACTCCTCTTTAATAAAGTCAAGTAGTCCGCGAGGTCTCCGCCCATATACCAACTCAAAGGGCGAAAACCCAGTGGAGGCCTGGGGCACTTCCCTGATAGCAAACAAGAGAGCTGGTGACAGGCAGTCTCAGTCTTTACCATCCCTTTGCACCACTCTTGAGCATAGACTTAAGGGTCTTATTAAAGCGTTCCACCAACCCGTCCGTTTGGGGATGGTAGACCGATGTGCGCAGCTGTTTAATCCAGAACAGCTTGCACACATCGGCCATAACTCTCTACATAAATGGGGTGCCCTGGTCTGAGTATTTCCTTGGGAAAACCAGTCCGTGTAAACAACTGGAATAATTCCCGGGCAATAGCCTTAGAGGAGGTATTCCGCAGGGGAAGCGCCTCAGGATAATCGGGTGGAATAGTCAAGAATCACCAATATGTAGGAGTAACCTTGAGCCGACTTTACCAAGGGACCCACTATATCCATGGCTATCCTCTCGAACGGGACCTCAATTATGGGCAGAGGGAACAAAGGGCTCCGGAAGTGGGTCACCGGAGCGGTCAACTGACAGGTGGGACAAGAGGTACAAGGAGGTACAGTATTTCTTTACCTCTGCTTTCCGACCTGGCCAGTAAAACCGGTCGGTGATCCGTGCCTCCGTCTTCTCAACTCCCAGGTGTCCCCCTAACGCATCGTCATGGGCCAGGTCTAGAACCTTTTGTCTATATTGTTGGGGTACCAACAATTGTTCTACCACATTTTCTCTCACCTTGGTAACCCGATACAATAATTCATTATATAATGCAAAGTGTGGCCACCGCTCATTCGCACCTGGCTCTTGGGGAACCCCATTTACTACTAGTGCACGGGCCAAAGTTGGGGCCTGCATCTGAGCAGTACCAAACGCCCCCTGGGGAACACCCAAATATGGCAGGGCAGGGGTAGAGGCCACTTCCTCATCCTCTTCCCCCAGCATTACCTGAAGTGGGGAAGGTTCTCCCCCCTCAGTGTTTTGGTAGGTCTGTGGACCACATATCTTGACATTCTCAACAGTATCAGCTCTACTTTCATCACCATTAACCCAATCATTATCATTTGGATCCACATTAAGAAGATTTGGCAGTTCAGGGTTATTCCTCTCAGCAGCAGGAACAGGGAGGCTAGTTTCTCCCCAATCTCTGAACTGTTCTCCTTGTTCCCACAGTTTTGTAAACAACGGACAGTCTCGTTCCTATTATAACAACATCATGTACCAAGTTCTTTACCACCCCACCTCTTGAGTACTAGTGCCACATGCTGAGGAGATGGACACCGAGATGAGAGGGTACTCTCTAGTGTTCCCGTGAATGCACACCACCCGTAAGGTTTTGCTTACTGGACCAACCTTCCCAATTACTCTAGGATGAACCAGGGTTACCATGCTTCCGGAGTCCAAAAAAGCCCGGGCAGGGTGGTGGTTCACTTGGACTTCACATTCAAATTTTTCCTCACCCAGGTCGAGATGTGTGGTGCATACTTTATGGGCATAAAAAGAAGAACCCCGCATTCCATGGGCTCCTCTTGCAGTGGGCAGTGTGCCCGGGAATGACATCGCCAACATTGTACATCCCCTCCTCTCCGAACAGGAACAGAACGCTGAGGAGGTACCGGGAGTGACTCTTGACCTTCCGGGGTGTTTGCTCCAGGACTCCTTGGAACATCCTTTCGAAGGGCAGCAGTTGGTCGAACAGGCCGTGGCAGACTGGGCCCTATGCGCTTGGTAGGTCTGGGCAGGTCCTCCACCACTGTATATCGTTCCACCATCTCGACAAGGTTTGCTGTTTTGGGGTCTCCATGGCTGACCCACCGTTGAACGTGGTCTGGCAGGGATCTCAGGTATCGGTCCAGCATGACCCGTTCCACGATTTGGGGGCCAGACAACACCTCAGGCTGCAGCCATTTTTTTACCAATTGCACCAGGTCATGCATTTGAGACCGGGGTGGGCGATCTGGACGATACTTCCATTCGTGTACTCGTTGGGCCCGAACGGCCGTAGTCACCCCCAGACGAGCCAGAATTTCTGCCTTTAACTTTTGATAGTCTTTAGCATCATTGGGTGGCAGGTCGAAGTAGGCTTTTTGAGGATCTCCGGTGAGAAAAGGAGCAATGAGGCCGGCCCACTGGTCCTGAGGCCACCCTTCTCTCTCTGCCGTCCTCTCAAATGTAGCAAGAAATGCCTCTACATCATCGCTCAGGGACAATTTCTGCAGAAAATGGATTGCCCTCACAGTCACCTGGTTGCCAGGGGCAACAGCCGCTTGCTCCCGACCCTGAGACAGCTGCTGCACTGCTTCCTTTAAGACAGCCACCTGAGCCTGCAGAACCTCTTGCTGGGCTGCCAACTGGGTCACCAACAGGCGAGTATTTTCTTGCTGCAGCTGATTAGCTTCCTCATGGAGAGTTTGCGCTTGCATATTAGCCAGGGACAGCTGTTTAATTGGCTCCTCCATTACTTCAGCTTTCAACGTTTGTGCAGCTTTAACCCAGGACATAAATCCAATGTACTGTCCCTTTAACTGTCAGTTCAATGTTTTTTTCTTCTTATGCCTGTTATTCTGTCCTGCCCGCATTCGAGCACCAGTGTAATGTTCGGGGAACCAGCTAGATCGCAGGACACAGGCTTTTCAAGCAAAAAGGACATTTATTAACTTAAATGGCTTCACAGCAGCAAAAACAAAAGAAATAACAGTCTCAGCGACTTGTAGAGTTCAGAACTGCTATCGCAGTTACACAGTCCTTAATTGGTGTGGCAGGTAAGTTTCCCAGCTAGCAGGCTTCCAGGTAGAACACTGCCATGTGCTTTCACAGCTTTTACAGCTTTCCACTGTCCACCATTCACCATGCACAGTCTCCACTATACTCCTCCACACCCATCTACAACTTCCTGTCTGTCTTAAACCACTTCCTTGGACAGGTGCGTTAACCCTTTCTGTTCCCTTAAAGGAACCACAGTCCAAACAGAGGGGAAATATAGCGTCCTTCCAGGACCCAGCCACGGCGTCCTGTACAATATATATGTAGCGGGGGTCTCCTTTAAGGCCTCAGGACTACGGTACCCAGAACCCCGTTTGGCACCCAAGGTGCATTGCCAACCGCAGAGACTCATGGGGTGGGCTATAAAGGTGAAGCGGAGGCGGAGCTCGGCCTCTTTGGGATACCGCGCTTCTAGCAAGAGGATTCCCTGTGCGGACTCGCTGCTGGTGCAAGGCCTGAAGCCTGGGCCTTGCGCACTTCCAAAGAGCCTTCCACTCCACTGCGGAGCCTGTGTGGCACCTGATCTCCATTTGTTTCTCACTGACCTCAGGAGGACCGAAGACCAGGCTATCGCTGACCCTGTGTGCGGATACACAGCGGTGGAAGTTACAGATGGGGACTAAGTCCGGTGTGGTGAGAGAGCACTTGCTCAAAGTTATAGCCAAGTACTTTGTTTAGGCCTACTGACTGCTTTGGCCCTTAGTGCTATACCAACTATTCTAGCAGGAGACTTTTTCCAGAACTGAGTTTGATAGTCTCCTGGGAGTTGTTGCTTTGCTGAGATACAGTCCTGTTGGATTACAAATTGTTGTTCCTGATGTGCACCACCGATTTCCTTGCATGCGAAGATTCTTCACCCCAAGACTGTACCTTACTTTAAGTCAGGCCTGACTGGGTAGCGTAGGACATTATTGGGCCCCATATTGCTCACGGGGAGGATAGCTGCAGCGTGGTGCGCTAGTTATTTCTATACAGTATTGCTAAGTATCACTAATATTGCAGGGCTCTGCATGTGTTATGATGTACTGTACTTCTAACTTTTATAGTAAAGTTGCTATAGTTAAGTACTCCGGTATCAGTGTCAATTACTGTACTTTATCACCGTTTGCTTTATTGTGGGACTGTGTCATAGACAATCGCAGAGACATTACCAGTCTATCATTCCCTAGACTAGCTGTGCCAGGGGAGGGTCGAGTAGATTGCCGGGGGTTGGCAGTGCTGTGTATAGGGCCAGAAATAATATCAGCGGCTCTCTTAAGTTGGGGGTATCGCTACACGTGGGGGCTCAGTGTCCGGGATCCTATACGCGGCAATCAAACACGCCAAAAGGTATCGGCATGGACCCGCTAGAGGTGAAATAGTGGTGAGAGGCAGTCAAGGCCAGCCCAGACATGTCAGTGGTCCTCAGTCTCCCGGGAGAAGAATGGCCGACGAATGCGGTGGAGCGATTCTTAGTGTCGTTATCCCCGAATCGAGAGTCATGGGTAATGGACATGAGGTTGAATCCAGAAACCTCGTTCAAGTATGCACTGATGGGATGGAATACCCGGGAATTTTAGAGGTCGAAGTGTGCAGACGGTAGATAACAAGACATATGGTTTGGCGCACGCAGTGACCGCGAAGAGGAAGTCACCCCCGCCATCCCCTCCGGGGTCACCGCCAGGGACATCCCATACATCAGAGAAGCAAAAAGGGACGATACCTCCGGTGACACCCCTGACTACTATAGGGCCGGAACTTTTAAATACCCTAGGAGATCTGCTCACTAAGTGTCAGAAAACCAACACGGTGCACATAGAGGCTAGTTACTGAAAGCTAAGGATCTTTTCAGGGAAGCTGTCTGTCCCTGCAGGGGAGGAAGACTTTGATACCTGGATCGAGCAGGCATTACTAGCGGTAGAGGCATGGGAGATGCCTGAAGCGCAGAAGAAGCAGCGCGTGATTGAGAATTTGAAAGGCGCGGCTGCTGAAGCGGTTTAGCAATGCTGCCTGCACAGCCTACGACTACTTGGCCATGCTGCAGGAAGAGTTTGGTCAGTTGGAGAAGGTGACAGAACTGGTGTATCTAGCTGGTGTATCTAGCTGTGCCAGGGGAGGGTCGAGTAGATTGCCGGGGGTTGGCAGTGCTGTGTATAGGGCCCCAAATCATATCAGCGGCTCTCTTAAGTTGGGGGTATCGCTACATATACATACATACATATATATGGCGAGAAGTGCCAGAACTGGCCCGGTTGGCAAGTGGTTAAACCAAAATGTTCAGCAGATAGAACTTATTTTCAGAAAGCTATATGATATAAGGTTACCTTGCTATATCTAGTCAATGTGAATGATATTCTTCTCAGACTTGATGACCAGCGAATAGAAGTCAGGTCTCAATAAATGTGCTTGTTTCCAATAAAGAATTCTGCAAAAATAAGACAATTATTTACAAATGGCTAAAGAAATTGACCCAAAAACATAATTGACAAACTTAGTAAAAAACTAGAAATATAAGAATAATGCTTTTACACCGTCCACTGTTACATTCTCTACAGGTGTTAATAAATCACACCCAAATAGGGCAACTCATACAGTGTTGAACACACACACACACACACCTGCCATATTTATTTATTAGGTACACCTTGCTAGTACTGGGTTGGGCCCCCTTTTGCCTTCAGAACTGACTTAATTCTTCAAGGCATAGATTCAACAAGGTGCTAGAAACATTCCTCAGGAGATTTTGGTCCATATTGACACGATAGTATAACGCAATTGCTTTAGATTTGTCAGCTGCACATCCATGATGCGATTCTCCCGTTCCACCACATCTCTTAGGTTCTCTATTGCAGGGCTCAAAATTTCAAGTCCTGAGCCACTAGCCAGGCCTTAAGAATTACTTGCCACCAGTTGCCCCACCCAACCCCTCCCCTGCCCCACCCCTAAGTCCGCCCCTAAACACGCCCTTGTAAATTATCTCATGAAATCACACAGGGGACCACAGCTTGGAGGACTTTCCTCCCAAAAGCCTGATCCTGACTGGACATTAAGTCTAGTCTATAATGCCTTGTAAAGGTGGAAAAGCTTGACCACGTGGCTGCTTTACATATTTGTTCCGGGGTGGCACCAGCTCTTTCAGCCCAGGATGCAGAGAGTGCCCTTGTGGAGTGGGCTTTAACACCCCCAGGAGGATCCTTATTTAGTATTCTATAACTTTCTGCTATAGCTAGCCTGATCCATCTAGCTATAGTGACCTTAGAAGCTTTTTGTCCCTTACGTTGCCCAGAAAAAAGCACAAACAAGGAATCTGCAATTCTAAAAAGATTTGGTTGCATCTAGGTACTCTAAGATACACCTTCTCACATCTAATAAATGAAATTGCTTCTCTTTTTCGTTTGAGGCGTTCTGGCAGAATGAAGGGCGAACAAGGTCTTGAGACCTATGGAATTTGGATGCCACCTTAGGCAAGAACCCAGGGTCTGTTTTTAGGATGACTCTGTCTTCAAGGATTTGAAGAAAAGGCTCTCTAATGGAGAGAGCTTGGATCTCACTGACCCTATGGGCTGAAGCGATTGCCACAAGTAGTACTGTTTTGAATGTTAGTAGTCTTAGAGAGGCCTCCGAGATAGGTTTAAACGGTGTCCCCAAAAAGGCTTTGAGGACTTATCCTAAAGTTGGATTTATCTTGATTCTGACTGGTTTATGTCTAGCGATTGCCTTACAGAACCTAGTGATAAGGGTATCTTCCTGTAAGCATTTTTCTAAGTACACACTTAAGGCCGCTATCTGGACTTTTATAGTACTAGGAGATAACCCCTTGTCTACACCTTCTTGGAGAAACTGTAGGATATTTGGTACATCCTTGTTAGCCTTACCCCGATCCAACCAGAAATTAAATTTTTTCCAAATTTTTCTGTAAATCGCTCGGGCGACTGGTTTACGGCTCTGAAGTAAGGCTTGAATCACTTTTTCTGAGAAACCTTTGTTTCTCAGAATCTCTTCCTCAGTAACCATGCAGACAGCTTCAGCATGGCTACTTGAGAATGCATGAGGGGTCCCTGTGACAGGAGGTCTTGTCTGCAGGGGAGCCTCAGAGGAGGTTGGTCCCTCAACCTCAGTAAAGTTGTGAACCAAGGTCTCTTGGGCCAAAAAGGTGCCACTAGAATTAAACATGTTTCTTCTGCAAGAAACTTTGCCAGGACTCTCGGAATGAGGTGAAGCGGTGGAAACGCATAGGCCAGACTGAAGGTCCAGGGGATTTGTAAGGCATCTACCGCCAAGGGTTGATCTCCTGGACATAGCGAGCAGAAACTGGGGACTTTTGCCTTCTCTCTGTTTGCAAATAAGTCTACTTCTGGGATCCCCCAGTGAGCTGTTATGAGGTTAAAAACCTCCAGATGCAGAGACCATTCTTGATTCGAAACTAGTTGTCGACTCAAGAAGTCTGCAGTGCTGTTCTGCTCCCCTTTCAGGTGTATTGCAGCGATGGATTCTAGACTGGACTCTGCCCACTGAAATATATGTTTGGCGACCAACATTAGACTAGGACTTCTGGTACCTCCCTGCTTGTTTATATAAGCTACTGCCGTCATATTGTCTGAGCAGACTTGAAGGTGGTGACCCTGTAGCTTGCCCTGAAAGGCTAGTAGAGCTCTGAGGATAGCTGTTAACTCCTTCCAATTGGAAGAGAACTTTTTCTCTTCTGGTGTCCACCTGCCCTGGGCCCAGTACAAGTTGAGATGAGCTCCCCCAACCCCAACTGCTCACATCCATGGTCAGTGTGGATGTGATAGGCAGGACCCAGAGAACCCCTTTGTTTAGGTTTTCCATGTCCTTCCACCACCAGAGGGAACGTTTTACTTTGGTGGGGGATCGATATGTATTCTTCTAGATCTAGGTCTTTCACCTGTTCCAAAAGAAACCTCTGCAGGTCTCTCTGGTGGAACCTGGCCCATTGTACGGCCAGGATGGCTGCAGGTCATTAGACCTAGTGCTGACCTGACCTCCCTTACTGTACAATTGGAGCTGGTTTGAAGAAAAAGACATCCTCTGTTTCAGATTTGATATCTTTTCTTCCGGTAAGACTATCCTTTGCTCTACAGACAGAATCTTGTAACCCAAATACAGAATATTCTGTGTTGGAGTGGTTTTGGATTTTTACAAACGGACGATCCACCCCAATTGACTCAGGGGGAGTTGTGCGAACTCCAAGTCCTGACAGAGTTTTTTCTCCGAGTGGGCTGTGAGGAGTAGGTCGTCTAGATATGGAATGATCGAGACTGACTGAAGTCTCAATGGAACCACTGCCTCTCCGAGAACTTTGGAAAAAATTATTGGAGACGACGACAGACCAAAGGGCAGGGCTCTGTACTGAAAATGATAAATTTTGGTGTCTATGTGAATCACCATACGAAGAAATTTCTGGCATTCCTTCCTTATTGGGGTATGCAGATAAGCATCCCTTAAATCCAGGGTAGCCATAAAACCTCTTTTTGAAGAAGATTCTTTATTGAATAAATTGAGTCCATCCGAAATTTTTCGTAACGGATGGAGAGGTTCAGGGGTCGGAGGTTCATGATTAGTCTGAACTTCCCCGACGGCTTTTTTACCACAGAAATGTGTGAGTAAAAACCGTCCCCGTTCCTGAATAGGAACTGGTGTCAATACCTCTTGATCCACCATTTCTCCTAGTAGTAAAGGTAAAGCCCTGACCTTTTCTGAGTGACTTTGTTCACTTTGTGTGAAGTTTTATCACCAGAAACTTGGAGGGTGGTTCGCTGTGAAATTCCAGCGCATAACCGCTGTTGATTATGTTTAGAATAAATTCGTTTGAGGTTATCTTTTCCCTTTGCGGGAGAAAATTTTTAAGTCTTCCTCCTACAGGGACCCTGATGTCACTGGGGCTTGGGGTTCTGATTGGGGCGGTTAAAAAGTATGCCCCCTTTCCCTTTTTGCCCTGTCCAGTGTTTTTTGGGTTTGAACTCTGTTTTTGAGGGTTCCTTTGAGGGACGGAAAAACTCGGAAAGTTTTTATTTTTAACCCTTTTTATACCACTTCCATACCGGGCCTATTATGGCACTTCTCTACTACATGTACAAATCAACATTCTTTTGCTAGAAAATTACTCAGAACCCCCAAACATTATATATGTTTTTTTAGCAGACACCCTAGGGAATAAAATGACGGTCGTTGCAACTTTTTATATTGCACGGTATTTGCGCAATAATTTTCAAACGCCTTTTTTTGGGGAAAAAAAATGGTTTCATGAATTAAAAAAACAACAGCAAAACAGTAAAGTTAGCCCAATTTTTTCGTAAAATATGAAAGATTATGTTACGCCAGGTTAGAATTACAGAGGAGGTCTAGTGCTAGAATTGTTGCACGTGCTCTAACGCACGCGGCGATACCTCACATATGTGGTTTGAATGACATTTACATATGTGGGTGGGACTTACGTGTGCGTTCGCTTCTGAGCGCAAGCTATTGGGGACAGGGGCGTTTTAATTTTTTTTTTATTATTTTACACATTTTTTTTTTTTTATCACTTTTATTTCTATTACAAGGAATGTAAACATCCCTTGTAATAGGAATGGTGTGTGACGGGTCCTCTTTATGGAGAGATGCGGGGTCAATAAGACCCCAACATCTCTCCTCCGGGCTGGAAAGCATGAGATTGTGAAAAAAACTTCACCGATCTCATGCTTACTAGCCGCAATGGCGGCTTTGTTTACTTCTGAGGAACCGGGCGTGACGTCATCACATCGCGCCCGGGCCTCCGACGGTCATAGAGAGGACTGGTGACCATCCGGTCACCAGTCATCTCTATGCTCGTCACGTGACCCACCATCGGCGCCGGACGATTATCTCCGGGTCCCCGATGGCACGGGAGAGCCCGGAGAAGCATCGGATGGCGGCGGGAGGGGATGTCCCCTCCCGCCGCCTATAAGATCGCTATGATCGTTCTTATGGTGTGCAGAATCGCCGGCAGAAGAGAAGGATATCTGAATGATGCCTCTAGCTGCAGGCATCATTCAGATATCCCCCCTCAAACCCAGGACGTCCTATGACGTCCACCCGAGGGAGAGAGGGTTCCTGCCGGCGTCATTTTACAATGACCCAGTATGGAAGTGGTCAATAGGGAAAGACTTCTTTTTGTCCGCCGTTCTTTCCAAGGCGGTATCCAATTCAGGCCCAAAGATTAAGTCTCCAGTAAAGGGGACACTGCATAAACATGTTTTGGACGCTGTGTCACCTCCCGAAGTTTTGATCCAGACAGACCTTCTGGCTGCGACTGACAGAGCCGCAAACTTAGCTGCAAATTTAACAGCGTCAGTTGAAGCGTCTGAGATTAAACTAGTTGCCTTGAAAAGCATTGGAAAAGTTTAAGAGTTCCTCTCTAGGAGAGCCTGCCTGTAAATGTTCTTGTAGCGGTGATAACCAGAACTCCAAATTTCTAGCTACACAAGAAGTGGCTAAGGCTGGCTTCAATCCTGCCATTGAAGCATCCCAGGCCCTTTTCAAGACTATGTCTGTCTTTATGTCCATTGGGTCCTTTAAATGTCCCATATCCTCGAAGGCCAGGTCAGACTGCTTCGATACCTTGGACAGAGGGGTGTCCAGTTTCGGATTTTTATTCCAGACTGTCTCTGGGTTCTCGTCAAAAGGAAATCTTCTTTTGAGAGAATTTGGGAAGAAAGCTTTCTTATCCGGCTCGGCCCATTCTTTGCGGATAAGATCAGAGAGTACGCTATGTATAGGGAACACTCTGGCCTTTTTACCCAGGGCTGCATACATTTTGTCATGCCTGGATAATTGAGCTTCTTCTTCCTCAATTTTTAGTGCATCATAAATCGCGCTCAACAAGTCGTCAACTTCCTCAATAGACCGTTTGTATTTTGCGACTTTGTTAGCTGCGGTCTGATCTTCCTCCTGGTCGGAGTCAGAAGATTCAGGCCTAACTAACACGAGGCTATGCTCCCTGACTCTACGGGGCTCCCCAGAGCTGGGTATTGTGGGGCTTGGTGAGGGGAAAACTGCAGCTGCGCTACTGGTGGAAGCAGATGTGTTTACATCTGAAATTAAGTCCCTAAGGGATTTAAAGGTTGACACCATCTCATCTTTAAATGAGCTAAGGAATTTGGCTAAAGGAGAGTCTGCCTCTGATTTTAATAAGCCTGCAATACATTGCCTGCATAAGGCTTTGTTAGAGCCGGAGGATAAATTGTTTCCACAATTAGGGCACTTTCTGCGGCCTGACTCGTCTTCCCTTGAAGCCCCCTTAGCCTGAAACCAAAAAAGTAGATGGACTTAGTATCAAACCTTTTGTCCCTCTAAAAAGGCACCCGTGCTGCAACCACCACTGCTGCTATTTCCGGGACAGTGCATCCACCACCATGGGGTAAACAAGTCTCAGCCACCACTACCAGCATACACAAATAACCAGTACAGGGCTTGCCCAGCAGCCTACCTGGTTCTGGCTGGTGCCTACATCCACCGGAGTGTCTTGGGGATTCACCTCCATGGTCCCCCCTTGCCGCTTCGTATCTCGCCGCTAGTCTGGTATTGCTGGACGCAGGTCTGTGATTAGTAGGCCCAGCGCGGGCTTTTTCTCCTCTCCTTGCACCCTGGAGACCCGGAACCGGAAGTCTCGGCTCACAGTGATGACGTGATTCCGCCGGAAATGACGCAACCAGCGTCTCCGGCCCCCACCGCGGCTGCAGCAAGGAGCTGGGATGGACGAATCCACTTACCAGCTCCAGGGGGAAGCGCGCCATTCTGCCGCTGGCACAACCTTGGCACTGGAAGGAAGAGGGAAACAGGTCTGCTCCGGTTTTGCTGGACGGTACCCGAGCCCCAGCACACAAGGTGAGAGTTCACTGGAGCCGAACGGATAGGACCCAGACCCCCTGTGTGGTCTCCATTCCTTGCAGGCAGCCCCTGAGAGATGAAGTCCTTCTCCTGGTTCCTCTGGCAACATGTTCCTCAGAGGAAACACAAATGACTGACAAATGACCTGGAGGGACCACCTTTTGAATTGTTGGCAATGTGTTTCCTGTGTCGATGGGAGGGACGCCATCTCTCAAGGGCTGTCTCCTGGCAGACTGGGGAAAATTACTTGGAACCCAATTATATATATATATATATATATATATATATATATATATATATATATATATAAAATCTTATCTTAGAGACCCTAGGGCAGTGATTCTCAACCAGGGGTTCCTCCAGAGGCTGCTAGGGGTTCCTTCAGCATTGGGCAATTTCTGCCTCTCAGATAATTTCCTACTGACACCATTGATCTTTTTAGCTATCTGTAAGGAGGTAATTCTTCCCAATGACCACAAGTGTAAGGACCATCCTTCCCACTGACCATCACACAAAGGTAGCATGAATTGTAGATTTCTAATTTTTAGCAGGGGTTCCCCGAGACCGGAGAACTATTTCAAGGGTTCCTCAGTGTTGAAAAGGTTGAGAAAGGCTGCCCTAGGGAATAAAATGGCAATTGCTGCAATATTTTATGTCACACTGCATTTGCCCAGCGGTCTTTCAAATGCAATTTTTGGGGAAAAAATACACTTCAATGAATAAAAAAAAAAACGAAACAGTAAAGCTAGCCCAATTTTTTTTTGTTTCAATGTGAAAGATGATGTTACGGCGCGAGAATCGTGATCTATCTTCTAAGCAAAAAAATCGCGATTCTCATTTTAGCCAGAATCGTGCAGCTCTACGGTGCCCCACCAAATGCAGTCTCACTGTGCCCCATCATCACTCCAGACTTACCATTGCCTGGATGTTGGAACACACACACACACACACACACACACACACACACACACACACACACCAGGAATCTCCCGCTGTGCAATAAGGTCCCGCCCACCTAGATGGGCTCGTTTCATAAGGCGAAACACTGAAATCAATCTACTATCACACGAGCCGGGACCTTGTTACACCGTGCAGCCGAATACAGACCCAGCTCAGTGACACGGAGATGCCCGCTATGTGTGTTACAAGGAGGGGGAGGGGGGGGAGAGGGAGAGAGAGAGAGAGGGGGAGAGAGAGAGAGAGAGAGGGGGGAGAGAGAGAGAGGGAGAGGGGAGGGGGAGAGAGAGAGAGAGGGAGAGGGGGGAGAGAGAGAGACGGAGAGGGGGGAGAGAGAGAGAGGAGAGGGGGGGAGAGAGAGAGAGGGAGAGGGGGGGGAGGAGAGAGAGAGGGAGAGGGGGGGGAGAGAGAGGGAGAGGGGGGGGAGAGAGAGAGGGAGAGGGGGGGAGAGAGAGAGAGGGGGAGAGGGGGGAGAGAGGGAGAGGGGGAGAGAGGGGAGAGAGGGAGAGAGAGGGAGAGGAGAGAGGGAGAGGGGGGAGAGAGAGAGGGAGAGGGGGGAGGAGAGAGAGGGAGAGGGGGAGAGAGAGAGGGAGAGGGGGAGAGAGAGAGGGAGGGAGAGGGGGGGGAGAGAGAGGAAGAGGGGGGGAGAGAGAGAGGGAGAGGGGGGAGGAGAGAGAGGGGAGAGGGGGGAGAGAGAGGGAGAGGGGGGGAGAGAGAGGGAGAGGGGGGAGAGAGAGGGGAGAGGGGGGGAGAGAGAGGGGAGAGGGGGGGAGAGAGAGGGAGAGGGGGGAGAGAGAGGGAGAGGGGGGGGGGGAGAGAGAGGGGGGAGAGGGGGGGGAGAGAGGGGGGGGAGAGAGAGAGAGAGAGGGGGGAGAGAGAGGAGAGAGAGAGGGGGAGAGAGGAGGGAGAGAGAGGGGGGAGAGAGAGGGAGAGAGGGGGGGAGAGAGGGGGGGAGAGGGGGGAGAGGGGAGAGAGGGAGAGAGGGGGGGAGAGAGAGGGAGAGAGGGGGGAGAGAGAGGGAGAGGGGGGGAGAGAGAGGGAGAGGGGGGGAGAGAGGGAGAGGGAGGGGGGGGAGAGAGAGGGAGAGGGGGGGAGAGAGAGGGGGGGAGAGAGAGGGGGGAGAGAGAGGGGGGGAGAGAGAGGGGGGGAGAGAGAGGGGGGGGAGAGGGGGGGAGAGAGAGGGGAGAGAGAGGAGGGAGAGAGAGAGAGAGGAGAGGGAGGGAGAGAGAGGGGAGAGAGAGGGGGAGAGGGGAGAGAGGGTGAGGGAGAGGGGAGAGAGGGGAGAGGGGAGAGGGGGGAGAGAGGGGGAGAGGGGGAGGGGGGAGAGAGGGGAGGGGGAGGGGAGAGAGAGGGGAGGAGGGGGAGGGAGAGGTGGGAGTGGGGGGAGAGAGAGGGAGAGGGGGGAGAGAGAGGAGAGGGAGAGGGGGGAGAGAGGGTGAGGGGAGAGGGGAGAGAGGGGAGAGGGAGAGAGAGGGGAGAGGAGAGAGGGAGGAGAGAGGGAGGGGAGAGGGAGGGGAGAGGGAGTGGGAGGGGTGGGAGGAGAGTGGGGGGAGGGAGTGAGAGAGGGTGGGGGGGGGAGAGAGAGGGGAGAGAGAGAGGGGAGGGAGAGAGAGGGGGAGGGAGGGGAGTGAGGGGGAGGGAGGGAGAGAGGGGGAGGGTGGAGGGAGAGTGGGGGGAGGGGTGAGAGAGGGAGGGGGAGGGAGGGAGTGAGAGGGAGGGGGAGGGAGAGAGAGGGGGGAGGGAGGGAGAGAGGGAGAGGAGCGCTGCAGCCTCTGCTCAAAGCGGCGCCAGGGCAGTCCAGCCCTGTCGCTCTGTGTCCTCCGGGTGACAGTTTCCTGGCTGATCGCTTCAGCCATGAAATGGTCAGCCTGGCCCGTCCCTGAACCTCACTCGCCCTACACTAAATTCCACTCGCAAAATGCAAGTGAAATTTTTGAAGGCTGCTCTTTTGGATTGAGATCTGGTGACTGTAGAGGCCATTGGAGTACAGTGACCTCACTGTCATGTTCAAGTAACCAGTTTGAGCTTTATGGCTACAGTGTACCCATCTTCTGATGGCTCATTCCAGCAGGATAATGCACCATGGTCAGCAACAATACTCAGGTAGGCCGTGGCGTTTAAATGATTCTCAATTGGTACTAAGGGGCCCAAAGTGTGCCAAAAAAATATCCTCCACACCATTACACCACCACCAGCCTGAACCTTTGATACAAGGCAGGATGGATCCATGCTTTCATGTGGTTTACGCCAAATTCTGACCCTACCATCTGAATGTCGCAGCTGAAATCAAGACTCATCAAACCAGGCAATGTTTTTTTCACGCTTTCATTATCCAATTTTGGTGAGCCTGTGCGAATTGTAGCTTCAGTTTCCAGTTCTTAGCCGACAGGAGTGGCACCCAGTGTGGTCTTCTGCTGATGTAGCCCAACTGCTTCAAGATTCGATGTGCTGTGCGTTCAGAGATGGTATTCTGCATAGCTTGGTTGTGACGAGTGGTTGAGTTACTGTTGCCTAGCATCTCGTACCAGTCTGCCCATTCTCCTCAGACATCAACAAGGCATTTTCGTCCACACAACCACCATATACTGGACATTTTCTCTTTTTCGGACCATTCTCTGTAAACCCTGTGCGTGAAAATCACAGTAGATCAAGAGTTTTTTTTTAAATACTCAGACCAGCCCGTCTGGCACCAACAACCATACCACGTTAAAAGTCACTTAAATCTCCTTTATGATGCTCGGCTTGAACTCCAGCAAGTTTTCTTCACCACATCTAGATGCTTAAATGCATTGAGTTGCTGCCACGTGATTGTTTGATTAGCAATTTATGTTACAAAGCAACTGAACAGGTGTACCTAATAAAGTAATACTACAACTGATCATTGAGGCCGGGTTCACACTGGGGCGACAAACGCTCCAACATTGGGAGCTCATGTCGCATGACGTGTGAAAATCAATGTTTCCCTATGGGAGCCGTCTTAACTGGTCCGACACATGTCGGTCCGACTTTGAAAATGCTCCCTGTACTACTTTGGTCCGACTTTGATCCGACTTCAGCCCATTGACTATCATTGAAGTCGGATCAAAGTCGGACCGCAGTCTTGCATGATCCGACTTTGGCATGCGACTTGTGCTCTGCTGATCTTGAGGGGGAACTCCACGCCAAATTTTAAATAAAAAAACGGCATGGGTTCCCCTTCAGGAGCATACCAGGCCCTTCGGTCTGGTATGGATTTTAAGGGGAACCCCTAAGCCGAAAAACGGCGTGGGGGTCCCCCCCAAAATCCAAACCAGACCCTTATCCGAGCACGCAACCTGGCAAGCCGCAGGAGAAGAGGGGGGGACGAGAGAGCGGCCCCCCTCCCTCCTGAACCATACCAGGCCGCATGCCCTCAACATGGGGGGTTTGGTGCAGTGGGGCGACCTGCGGCCCCCCCACCCCGAAGCACCCTGCCTCCATGTTGAGGAGGACAGGGCCTCTTCCCGACAACCCTGGCCGTTGGTTGTCGGGGTCTGCGGGCGGGGGCTTATCGGAATCCGGGAACCGCCCTTTAATAAGGGGGCCCCCAGATCCCGGCCCCCCACACTATGTGAATGAGTATGGGTACCCATTCACCTGGTGGAAAAAAATGTGAATAAAAAACACACAGGTTTTTAAAGTAATTACACAGCTCCGGGGGTCTTCTTCCGACTTCAGGGGTCTCCGGTATCGTCTCTGCGCTCTCCGGTTCTTTCTTCCTTCTGCCGGGCCTCCACTATCTTCTTCCAGCTCTTTTGCTAGCGGGGCCCAGTCTTCTCCATTGCCTTCTTCCCTCTTCTCCTCTTCGATGTTGACACGTCGCTCCGATTTATATAGGCCTCTCATGACGTCACAGTCACAAGCTCCAGAGCATGCGACTAACGTCATGGGAGCATGTGGCCACCCGGAGCATGTGACGTCATGAGAGGCCTATATAAATCGGAGCGCACTGCACACCCAGCATTACAGCGGGAGGAAGCGACGTGTTAACATCGAAGGGAAGAAGGCGACGGAGAAGACCGGGCCCCGCTAGCAAAAGAGCTGGAAGAAGACAGCGGAGGCCCGGCGGCAGAAGGAAGAAAGAACCAGAGAGCGGGAGAAGAAGAGGGAAGAAGGCGACCGGGCCCCGCTAGCAAAAGAGATGGAAGAAGATATCGGAGGCCCAGCAGAAGGAAGAAAGAACCGGAGAGTGCGGAGACGACAGTTGGAAGAAGCCCCCGGAGCTGTGTAATAAACTACTTTAAAAACCTGTGTGTTTTTTTATTGACATTTTTTTCCACCAGGTGAATGGGTAGGGGTACGATGTACCCCATACTCATTCACATAGGGTGGGGGGCCGGGATCTGGGGGCCCCTTATTAAAGGGGGGCTCCCGGATTCCGATAAGCCCCCACCCGCAGACCCCAACAACCAACGGCCAGGGTTGTCGGGAAGAGGCCCTGTCCTCATCAACATGGGGGCAGGGTGCCGCAGGTAGCCCCCCTGCAAAAAAAACCCCCATGTTGAGGGCATGCGGCCTGGTATGGTTCAGGAGGGAGGGGGGCCGCCCTCTCGTCCCCCCTCTTTTCCTGCGGCCTGCCAGGTTGCGTGCTCGGATAAGGGTCTGGTTTGGATTTTGGGGGGACCCCCACGCCGTTTTTTCAGCATAGGGGTTCCCCTTAAAATCCATACCAGACCGAAGGGCCTGGTATGCTCCTGGAGGGGAACCCATGCCGGTTTTTTATTTAAAATTTGGCGTGTAGTTGCCCCTCAAGATTCATACCAAACACAGTGCCTGGTATTGGCGGGGATCCAAGTCGGATCCCCGTTCATTGAAAGTCGGACATATGTCGGCTTCATGTCGCAGGGCTAAGTCGGATCCAAAGTAGGACGGCTGTCGTGTCGCACAAGTGTGAACCCAGCCTAAAAGGTCAACCACGTTTTCACTACACACACACACACACACACATACACTGAAGATACGGCTGTTGTGTACACTTATGAAGTCGAATTAGCATGTGCCAGTATGTGGCCTATTCACACTCAAATACATAAAGGAAGGGCCACTTAAGTTACACAATTCGTATGCAGTCAAAACAATGCCTCAAGATGGCCCAGTTCTACCTTTGCCTACTCTGCAACAAGCAGATTCTCTCTTTAGCCTGTATATATCAATAGAACACGAAGACGAAAGTAATATTCTAACATCTGAAGCAGATGTGTCTTGAGCTTAGGTAATCTTTATTGTTACACAAGGAAAATAGTTTGCACACCCTTTTTGCATATATCTAAAATATCTTACCAATCAATCACCAACTTTGCTATCTACATATACACTGTACCTACTGTGTTTGATATAATGATTCATGGATATACTTCTGTAATCTATGTTTGAACATTGCTTACTTTGCCTAACTTGTATAAAGAAAGGGAAAAGGTGTGTGTATTGGTTTGAGAAATTACAGAACACCGTACTATGAGTGAACTAGAAATAATGTGCTCAATAAGTGAAATAAAATAAAAGCTGCTCCCCTCAAAGTGCTATGGTGAAATAAAATAAAATAAAATACAAAAGTGTGTATTGGTTTGTCTGTATTTTTAAGAAAAAATTAATAAAAATCGGATTGGACCCTTCATTCTCCTTAATGGGAGTGGCAGATGGAAACAGACTTGTGTCCATTTACACCCGCCTACCTCCAATCTGATGGAAACAAATGGAAGGGGATCCGTTTCCTCCATCTGGTTGGATGAAATGGCAGTCAGGTGTAAATGTTTACATCTGACTGTCCATAGAGCAGAGCGGGCCGAGTGTGTGTCTGCTCGGTCCTAAATGGATGGATGCCAACAAAGGTCCATCTGAATACAGCATTTATGGGAGCTCTTCCTGGAATGCCAAATAAAAAACAGGAAAGAAGAACACTGGTCTAAAGTAAGATGTCCTGTCATGTAAATATTAATTACTGCTGTGTATTACTGGTGTCTTTTTAATGCACCCAACCTTTTATCAAATATTACAACTTAAAATAAAGCTTAAAAACATTTTTTAAACCCTTCCCTTTTTCCCCAGGACAGTGTTTTTCTGCAATGCCATGATTTTTGCTGAAATCAAATCTTGGCCAGAGAATCTCACCCACACACACAAAAGGACTCCAACTTCCACATAACGTTCCTATATTCTGAACGAATTGTACAACAATACTGCTCAACGTCTAGTGGAATTTCAGCCTTTTTTCCCTTTTACAGCATAGCAGATTTAGAATCTTCATCTTTGTTGCTGTCTCTGTCCCTATTATGAGGATTTTGCCTCATCTTCTCTCCTAGAGACAATTTCTCCATAGTTGAGAAGAGGACCAACGTCTGACATCTCTTACTAGAAAAAAAAAAACTAAAAATAAAAAAAGGGTCCCCACGGAGATATTTTCCATTACCTCTTAAATCCCATCTCCAGCAATGTTTTTTATTTATTTAAATGTCGATGTCTGTCTTGTTTGTGCAACTTGTTATTTAACCACTTCCCTACCCAGCCATAGTCAAATGACGTCCACAGATGGGATTTCCCATCCTGGGTGGACGTCATATGACGCCCTGGCTTTGTAGGGGGATATCTGAATGATGCCTGCAGCTAGAGGCATCATTCAGATATCCTTTTAAAGTGCCGGCGATTCTGTGCACCATAAGAATGATCATAGCGGTGGTTCCGCCGCTTGATCGTTCTTATAGGCGGCGGGAGGGGACATCCCCCCCCTCCCACCGCCATCCGGTGCTTCTCCGGGCTCTCTTGTGCGATCGGGGACCCGGAGCAAATTTTCCGGCGCCGTTGGTGGGTCAGGTGACGAGCATAGAGATGACTGGTGACCAGATGGTCACCAGTCATCTCTATGATCGTCGGAGGCCCGGGCGCGATGTGATGACGTCACGCCCGGGTCCTCAAATGTAAACAAAGCCACCATTGCAGCTGTAAGAATGAGATCGTGAAAAAAAATTCACTGATCTCATGCTTTCCAGCCTGGAGGAGAGATGTGGGGTCTTATTGACCCCGCATCTCTCCATAAAGAGGACCTGTCACACACATTCCTATTACAAGGGATGTTTACATTCCTTGTAATAGGAATAAAAGTGATAAAAAAAAAAAAAAAGTTAAATAATTGTAAAAAAATGAATAAATAAGTAAAAAAATAAATAATTAAAATGCCCCTGTCCCCGCGATCAGAAGCGAATGCACACGCAAGTCGCCCGCATATGTAAACGCCGTTCAAACCACACATGTGAGATATCGCCGCGTGCGTTAGAGCGCGTGCAACAAGTCTAGCACTAGACCTCCTCTGTAATTCTAGCCTGCTAACCTGTAAAAAAAATTAAAGCGTTGCCTATGGAGATTTTTTAAGTACCGAAGTTTGGCGCCATTCCATGAGTGTGCGCAATTTTAAAGCGTGACATGTTAGGTATCTATTTACTCGGCGTAACATCATCTTTCATATTTTCCCAAAAAATTGGCCTAACTTTACTGTTTTGTTGTTTTTTAATTCATGAAACCATTTTTTTTTTTTAAAAAGGCGTTTGAAAAATGATTGCGCAAATATCGTGCAAGAAAAAAAAGTTGCAATGACCATCATTTTATTCCCTAGGGTGTCTGCTAAAAAAACATATATAATGTTTGGGGGTTCTGAGTAATTTTCTAGCAAAATAATGATGATTTGTACATGTAGGAGAGAAGTGCTAGAATAGGCCCGGTATTGAAGTGGTACAAAAATCCCTGTATTGAAGTGGTTAAGGTGTAGGGAGGATGGAAAAGATGAGCCATGTTGGGGGGACGCTTCTCTTTTTTACTGTCGAATATGATCTCTCCTCCTATCAGCATGATCTGTGCACAGCAGCACACCTGAATGACTTCTTGTACTACATTTAAAACAGAACATATAAGAAAAAAGTATTAACCATTGCAAAGTTGCATTAGTTTGCACCTTTTATATATTCCTGGGGACATATTGAAGGTAACAGCAATAAAGAAGGGAATGGCGAAGCATTATGGTTTATATATAGAACACTGCCATGTTAAATTGTATATCACACTGTTGAATTTAAAAAACAAAAAAGTAACACAAATATAAAAAGATGGAGGCCTTTGCAGGAGAGGGGATTTAAAAAAAAAATTACACAAGAAAGATGTAACAATATGAATATGCTCTATAGAACTGCAGAATGCAAATGATTTTTCTATGGAGAGATTTATTCCCATTGTATATGCTAGTGATGTAGCAGACAGACGTCTACCCCTCTGTACAATTGTTAACACATCTCCCATTAAAGATGCTTTTCAGCGAATTATTTCAATCCCACTAAAAATTCAAATTTGATTGATATTAGTTTATTCACTTATTTTTCAACTTTCTATACACTGTAATGCAAACGTGCCCAATCTTCCTTAGATCAAAAACAAAAGAGAACTGTCTGTATTGCCCTCCAGTATAGCTCACCGCTCCTCCCTCCAGACACATGAATAAATGAGCAGAAGAGCTGTCACATTCGAATCAAGCAAGGCATACATTGCATTAAAACTGAGGGATTGAACAGAAATAGAAAGATGGCAGCTCTGGTGTGAAGGAAAAGCTTGTCACAGTTAGAGGAATCAGACAGAAATAGCATGTTGAGTAAACAGACCTGAAGGGATTAATCTGGCACGTGCTGAAAAAGACGGCAGAGCAAGTCAATGAACTCACTTGTGCTCCATTGTCCTAGTAACCTGCTGGCCCAGTTACCTACTTTCCCCGCAAAGCCTCAGCTCAGTGCACAGGGATATAGGTTTTCAGTTATATACAACAGCAGCAATGCAAAGGAGAGCCAGCTAGATTACAAGACAAGACTAGAAAGGGTGGCACTCGAAGAAGGCCATCTTACAAAGATGATGAAAAATGTAGAACAATGTCTCTTTAGATTTAACATTTTACAGTGATCACAATAACGACTGCTCAGAAGCTATACATAAATACACGGGCCTAATGCACGCTAATATAAAATACATAATCATTATATAGCTTGACATGTGGGGATATTTAAAAAACAGAAAGCAGATACCACCATCTGTTCCCCCCGCTCTTTACTTCCCTCTTTTTTTTTCCTTTAATAAAGGCCTTTGCTTGACTCCCAGTCACAAAATAAGCCAATTAGAGGGCGCAAATGTAAATCATAGCAATGTATTTTTTGTTTTTGTTTTTGCAGCATTATGACCACTGTAAGGCAATACTTCTGCTTCATAAAATGGGCTTCCAAGTAATAATGTCATACACAGAAAGGATGAAACTTTTGATTGAAATGATTTTGTACTGCTCGCTATGGCTAGACTACAAACTGAACACGCTATAAGCCAGGACCAAGCATTGTCTATAGTGCAGCTGTTCTTGCGCACACGTTTCAGTTTGGCGGTCGGGCCTCGGGTAATAGATTACCTGTTCGAACGCTGACTTGCAGTGTATATCCTCCTCCCATTTATAGTCTAGTCTAGTCTATTCAGATCTAATGAAAGTTATATTAAAGCTTAATTATTTTTTTTGTATAAAATAAACATTTAATGCTTACCTGCTCTGTGCAATGGATTTGCACAGAGCAGCCCGATTTTCCTCTTCTTGGTCCCATGCCGGTGCTCCTGGATACTCCTCTTTAGCAAGTGCCCCCACATAGCAAGCTGCTTTTTATGGGGACACTTGTGCAGGTTCACTTCTAAGCCGCCATGTCTGTCTATAGACAGACAGGACGGCTCTGCCCCGCCCCCTCATCACAGAATATGATTGACAAAAGCAGGAGCCAATGTCTCCTGCTGCTATCAATCTGTCATGTGAGGAGGGAGAGAACAGAGAGAGCTTCTATGACATGGAAGTTTATTTTAACATAGTGTTACTAAACCCAGGATCCTGCATTCACCATTTCTGGTCTTCCACAGTACATGGAGATGCAATTATTTTTGTAAATATAAACTGCTAAATACCTTTTATCATCAGCAGTATATAGCAGTCTTGTGAAGAGATAGATAGAGATATATATAGATAGAGATATATATATATATATATATATATATATATATATATATATATCTATCTATTTATTTATTTATAATAATGTGTGTAGCGCCCTACCCCAATGGTGGGGACGCTATTCTAAAATTTAGGGTGCCTGAGGCAATAGTTGGGCTCAGACTGTCGATTTGTACAAATATTGTTGGAACACAGGCAAACCATGGTGCATTGAGTGATCTTCTCTGCAATGGTGCAGTGGGAGTGGTTCGACCCGCTGTGCCTGCTGCTGGGAGGGGATACTTAAGGGGCAGACGCCATTGTCCGGGGTTTGTTCACCTCGTGGCCCTCCTGGAACGAGGTATGTGTGTGTGATTCTGGTCTCGGGCCACGATCGCTTTCGGGTAGGCCCGGCTATGCTGGCTGGGGCCTACATCTTAAGAGGGGATCCCAAGCTGTCCGTCCAAAAAGGGGAGGAAGCTGCCTTGATGAAGGAAACCGGGGGAGGACATGCCCTGGAAGAGACTGGCAAAACGCTGATGTCTCGGGTGAGGCCTGGTGACCTTGTTGAGGGGGGATCCAATCTACTAAAAGCCCTGCAGTTCGCCGGATCGGCTGGAAGTTTGGGACATTAAAATCCTGTGGCAGAGGGTCCCTGGACTATCCATTTAACTATCTCTTGGGCTACTTTCACACTGAAGCGCTGGATGTGCTGGCGGTATAGCGGCGCTATTTTTAGCGCTGCTATACCGTCGTTTTTGCCGCGATTTGCGGGCGCTATCGGGGGGATTTTAACCCCCGCTAGCAGCCGAAAAAGGGTTAAACGCCTGCAATAACGCCTCTTTGCGGCGTTTTGGAGGCGCTACCCCATTGATTTCAATGGGCAGGGGCGCTATAGGAGCGGTATTTTTACCGCTCCGATCGCACCTCAAAAGATGCGGCTTGCAGGAGTTTTTTTAGCCTCCTGCAAGCGCAACGCTTCAGTGTGAAAGCCCTTTGGTTTTCAAACTGGATACAATGGAGCGGCTTTTTCGGGATGCATTGCAGGCGCTATTTTTAGCGCAATAGCGCCTCAGTGTGAAAGGGGCCTAAAGAAGGTCTGTGGCAGAGACCGACTCCATCTGGAGCAGTCTGTGGCAGAGGCTGTCTTGTTACTGGTTTGTGCATCATCCCGGTTGCTAGGCCATGTGAGAAGGGACTATCCGGGTGAGCAATACCCACTCTACTGAGGGCTGGAGAGGCGGGGCGGTATTAGGAGCATTTGCATTCGGGAGGAACAGTAGGAGCAAGCGGCAATGTACAGGGCTGGGGGGGCAGAGTTCCTATAGGAGCCGAGAGCTAGGGGGAACAGAATCCGGCGGGGGAACCATTCTCGGCACAACACCGGGAATGATCACTGTGTATATGCCACGCTTATGTGACTGCGCTCTCTCCTTTCACGTCTCTCCTGGCATTAGCCCCGCCCGTCTTCTGATCTGATAGCTACAGTCAGTGGGCGGGGCTGACGCCAGGAGAGACGTGAAAGCAGAGAGGAGAGAGGCAGGCCGGGCAGTCACATGAGCGCGGCATATACAAACACTAACAAATGAGGTAACAGCTCTCCCGGGAGGGGCGGGGCTAGACATCGATTATTAGGGTCGCATGCATCGGTGCCGCATCGGGGACACCCGAATCGCGATGTACCGATGCAGCGATTAAATTCCGCACCCCTACCATCCAGCTGTTTGTTGTTCCAAATTGTAACCACTATTGTTTGGTTCTTCGTGTTTTTAAACTGAATTATATTAAAAATATTGAAATTTTACTACTTTTTCTGTTTGGATTTCTCATTATCATATCTATAGCACAGCAAAAATCCCTTTCCTCCCCTTGTCATTATGTATACATACATATTGGTTTGAGCAAAAACGATAGCGTTGACAAAATAGGTGAAAGATTTAGGACTTTTAATTTTTTTTTATTGCTTTTACTAGTAATGTCGGGGGATCAGTGATTTTTTGCGTTTTTTTTAGTGGGACTGCGACATTGCAGCGGACAAATCTGACCCCAAGTGACACTTTTTGGTGACCAGTGACTCCAATACAGTGATCAGTGCTATAAAAATTCACTGATCACTGTATAAATGGCACTGGCAGGGAAGGGTTAACACTAGGGGGCGATCAAGGGGTGAATCATTCCCTAGGGAGGTATTTCTAACTGTCAGGGGGATGGACTGACTGGGAGTAAAGAGAGACCGCTGTTCCTGATCATTAGAAACAGCTGATCTCTCTCTCTCTCCCCTCCCCTGTCAGAACGGGAATCCGCCTTGTTTACATATTCCCGTTCTGCCTCTCTTCACGGTATTAGTGGGTGGCCGGTGGACAGAGTCCGCCGGCACCGCAGACGAGCTCCCGTGGCGCCCGCAGTACCACATGCACAGACCGACGTACAAGTACGTCGGTTTGCGCAGCCGAGCCACCTTGCCGCAGTATATATGCCCAAGGTTATCAGCAAGTGGTTAACCAGGGTGGATAAAATAAAATAAAAAATCTACAAATTTTTTGTTTAAAACAGGATTTTTTATTTTTATCCATTTTATTTTAATAAAATGCTTTTGGAGTAAAAATCTATCTAAAGATCGTTTTCTATTTAAGATACAATAATAATTTAGTTTATTGAGCATGAAATGGAGCTTAGTTGCAGCATGAGGCTGTATATTCTGTAATATTTACATTTTTTTGGTAAACTCATTCAATGAATCCAAGGCTCTGCAAGCTGAAATAACATGCACTGCATTGATGCATTCACACAATTTCACACTAACTAGCAGCAAGCATGAGTCCTTACATTTAAAGAGCACCCATCATTTTCAGATCCATCATGTTGGCGCCTGTTAGCGGGCATCCACTCACCTGCTGCCGCCACGTCCCTTACCTTATTTAGTCACTGCCGCATCACCAGCTGTCCTATTAAAGTGAATGTGGCTGTCGGTGAGTCGACAGTTGGTAAGAGGAGGAGCCACTGCAAGACAGAGATGACAGTTGCTTTTTTTAAATTATTAATTAAATCGAGTTGATCTAAATAGACTTTATTTAAATCAAATCCACCCTGGGGTCACTTCTACCTGGAAGGCTACTCCAGAGAGGGTAGATCTGTATGTAGGCCATCTAGCTCGACATGTTTCGTGGTCACCCGCTTCTTCAGGAGACTAAAGCAGGCCATAACACGGGTCGAATTTCGAACAAATTTTCTTTTCAAAATCAGAAAGTTTTTTTTTTTGTGATCCGATGATGCCACCATTGATTTTCAAAATTCGGCCGACCAAACCTTCATGTTGCCGGGAATATTCTTTTCTTGCACATGCGCATTTTTCTTTTCTATTACATTTCTCGCATGATTCATTGATCAGAAAATCGTTAGTTTTTAAAAAAAATTCCAACATGTCGGATTCCTCAAATTCGATCGCCGCACGAAAATCGGCTGTTGCTGCAGCCCACTAACGGTGCGAAATTCGTACGAAAATTCTTTGATACGATTTTCAAAAGAAAATTCTTTCGAAATTCGAACCGTGTATGGCCTCCCTTAGAGGGAACAGGACACTAGAATAAAAAAAAAAAATTAGAGTTACGTACCGGTAACATCTTTTTCCAGGAGTATTTCAGGACAGCCACCTCTGAGAGACCTCAGCTCCTCCCTTCACAGGAAACACCGCCTTGACTTCCAAGATTTAAGCCCCTCCTGCCCCACTGGGCCCTCAGTCTTCTAAGAGAACCTCCGGCCAGCTGGGGAGACACAAGAACATGTCATACACATAAATTTTAATCCTCCTGACTGTTCCCCTGTCAGGGACTCCATTGGCATGTTGTGGAATTGAACCAACAACCCTAGTACCACTAGACGGAATTGCTACCCACTAAGCCAGTGGGCAGCCACCTTATTGCAAACACATTTTTCGGGTGGGATTCAGGGCTGTCCTGAAAGACTCCTGGAAAAAGATGTTACCGGTACGTAACTCTAATTTTCCCTAATCATCTTTCAGGACAGCCACCTCTGAGAGGATAAACGAGCACCTAACCCTAGGGTGGGACAACCGCTTGTAGGACCCCTTTTTCCCTATAGGTTCTATCCTTAGCGATCTACAGGTCCAACCTGTCAAGTTTGGAAAGGGTGCTACACCCTTTTAACATCCAACTTCAGTTCACCCACAGGATTTGATCAAAAAGTTGGCAAAATAATTGCTTGGCCTCTGAAATTTCGAGGCCACCCTCTTAAAAAAATAAAAACCACCTGGTACGGAAATATTTGTAGAAAAAGGGGGCCACCCCCCAATTGGATAGGCCCTCTGCGTACCAGCTGTTGAAAATGACTTTGGCAGATGGAGCGGGTTTATCTTTTACTGCTACATAGCAGGGCCACCACTACATCCAAGAAGCTCTTGCCTTTAGCTATTCTTCAGAAGCTATGCAGGGAGAAACCACTGCTCCACCTGGGGACAGCAGAATGAACCCTGAGGTGAAGGTCCCCCCAGGTTGGCAGTATCCAGGAAAGTTCCACGCCAAATCGTACTGGCTTGGGAACTACAGCCTCCTGGGCCAATGCGGCATGTTCGGGGTGCAAACCCAGAAACTCAGTGCTGTTAGGCAGAAATGCCAACCCATTAGCCCCTGTTCTGCCACTTTATCACTCTGGTCATGGAGTAAAAACAGCTTCTACTCCTGGATTCCCAGGGAGGCACGGATGGCTCCCAAGAGATCCTCCACCAGTGAAGGCTCGTAGCGAGGGGGTTTTTAAGGACTCGCCATCTAACCACTTTAGCTCTGATTTTACCTGGGAGTCTGAAGAAGCGCTAACTGACTCCTCTACCTCCCTTTGAAAAGAAGGATTTCCTCACTGGGTCCTGCCCTCCTTATCTGAGTGCTGCTAGTCCGAAGTGCCAGCTCCTAAGCCACTGTCGATACAATGTTAGGATTTTTCAGGGAGGGTCTTAAGGGATTTCTCTTAGTAGCCAAACCACCTGGTTCCCAGAACCTTCAGGACAGAGAACCATGGTCCTTTACGCCAGTGTGATACAATGAGAAAGACCAAAGTGTTCTATGCCCACCAGTAAGACTGGGTGGGCGAGATGGCATAGCACATGGAGAAAATGCCAGCTCTGAGCGACGGCACCTACCCAAGAGCGCTAACACTTTACTATTTCAGGCCCAAAGAGGAGGTTTTTATGGGAGGAAACCAGAGTTCCCAGAGGAAACTAGAGATTCCAGGGTTAACCACCCTATAGATGGTTTCTATTGAAGTGCCTGCATCTGCAAGAAGAGAACTCCACTGAGTCTAATCAAAACTTCCATCACCAGATTGGATCAGGAAAACTGCGGAGATGCCCTGGATCACATACATGCCCTTGGCAATGCACTCTCTAGACCTAACTGGGGACTGAACCCAGGGTCACATGCATGCCCAATTGCAATGCACTTTAGACCTACTTGGGATTGAACCCAGGGTCACCTGTCTGCAAGTGTGGAGATGCCACCTAGAATCACATGCACATGTTACATGTCACAAGGATCTACCGGTGAATGAACCCGGGGTCACATGCATGCAAGGCAGGCTCTCTACCACTGAGCTACACCCTCTCCTTGCATTCAGGGTGCTGTGGCCATAGCCTAGCCTCCCAGGACAGAGAACAGGTCCCCCTGTGGGAGAGAGATCACAATCTTGGATATGCTGTTCACCACCCATCACCTGGGGGGCTGCCCGTACCTCAATGTGTATCTGCAAATGCGTCAGACAATATTCTGAGATGTGACACACTTTTAGAAGAGAGACTATTCCCTTGAGCATGGAATCCAACAATACCCCCTCGTCTCCCGAGACTAGGCCGGTAAGTCTGGATCTGTGGAAAAAAACTGTGACTGGAGAGAGCAGAGGGTACTGGACCAAAGCCCTCTGAGAAGCTGGACCCTAGACTTCCCCGGCTTCCCTTGTCCTCCTGCAACCACCTCCTTCAGAGAATTTTGTAATGAGGAGGTCTACTAGATTCACTATCCAGGCACACAGTGTGATTTCAGCCATACACCTTGTGCAGTAGGGAGAAAAGATTTCCCTTCACCCAGTCCCTACTGGTTACAAGGGGGGAAAGAACACTTAAAGGATGTGCATGGAAAGTACAAACTTCAGGCTTACCTGTAAAAAGGTACTGGCGCTGGGGTCTGCTTCCGCTGCCTGTGCAGGTGTCGCAGAAGAGTTCATCCCACCCCTTTGGTGGTCCGCAGTCACTGCTGGGTCTTCCCCTTAAACCCAGACCAGCAGGCATGCTAAGCCAAAGTTTTCACCTCTAGGCCACAGAGCTGCCACATGTCCATCAGAGGGTGCAGGGGCTGTGCAGTACCCAGGATACAAACGGCTTTCTCTCATTGGGAATTGAACTCATGTCCCCGCATACCAATCAATCAGAGCCCTTAGCCTCTGAACTACCATCCCTGCTCTGTTTGCGTCGTATAGAAACTAACCAGCGTCTCCGGCGCTTGCTGATGACCTCACGCGCTGCGGCTTCCTTCTTTCCCCTAAACATAACAGCCATGCCGTCAGAAGGGGAAAAGGACGCCGCCATGTCGCTTATGCGATTGCGCTAAATGGGGTAACCACAAATGGAAACCTCCGGTCGCCCTTTCCCCCCCCTGGAGGGGGTGACCGGAAGAAAGGGATACGGCACCCTACTACCGCTGGTGAAATACAGTATGGGGCTGTGGGACTTACCACCCCCCCTGTTTTCTATGAGGCAGTCCAAACCCTGGGACTTTCCCTTCTTCACCAGCCAGACCCGTAGGGACCCCCTTTAGGAGAGCACATAGAACCAGCAGTCCCTGGGTCCCAAGTACCTCCTCCCCTCCGACCACCAAGAGGGACCCCCACCTGTGGAGCTACAGGTGACAGACAGGTAAGGGTTGCAACCCACTGGTCCTCCTTACCTTATGGTGGCTGATGTCGGCCACGCCAGGAGTCCTCAGGATGGCCCCTGCCTCTGACATGCTTCCGGCGAGAAACAAGGATGGTCTTGCCTCTGGAGCCTCCAGCCACCTGTGCGACTTTTCCCGGCTCCCCATCAGCCATAGCCCGGCCCGCTTTCAGCATCCGCGGCAGGAACCGAGAGCTGCGGATCAAGGAGAGGTGCACACCCCCCGCCGGAAGTGACGTCACCCGCCACACGGCTCCGCTGTGAGCTCCAATGCGACTCGCAAACAATAAAAATGCGAGGGGGGAAAAGCGCCTTCTCCTGAGTCTCCACTGAGAACCTGAAAGCGGGCCCCCGAAGCCTCCCTTGACACACTATCAGAGAGCTGGGGGGGGGGGGGCAACAAAAAAATAATAATGTGGCTGCCAGATAACCTCTCTCCAAGGTATCATACCGCCACTAGTCCCCAGAGACCTCTGTCCCCTTCCTGGACATACAGGCTTCAGCCTCCCTGGCTGTCTTTAGCCTCGGCTCCTCGCAGTGTCTCCTTCCCGGAGGAAACACCGAAACTGAGGGCCCAGTGGGGCAGGAGGGGCTTAAATCTTGGAAGTCAAGGCGGTGTTTCCTGTGAAGGGAGGAGCTGAGGTCTCTCAGGAGGTGGCTGTCCTGAAAGACGATTAGGGAAAATAGACATGTATGGTGATAATACAGGTCCTTCTCAAAAAATATGCATATTGTGATAAAGTTCATTATTTTCTGTAATGTACTGATAAACATTAGACTTTCATATATTTTAGATTCATTACACACAACTGAAGTAGTTCGAGCCTTTTCTTGTTTTAATATTGATGATTTTGGCATACAGCTCATGACAACCCAAAATTCCTCTCTCAAAAAATTTGCATATTTCATCCGACCAATAAAAGAAAAGTGTTTTTAATACAAAAAAAGTCAACCTTCAAATAATTATGTTCAGTTATGCACTCAATACTTGGTCGGGAATCCTTTTGCAGAAATGACTGCTTCAATGCGGCGTGGCATGGAGGCAACCAGCCTGTGGCACTGCTGAGGTGTTATGGAGGCCCAGGATGCTTCGATAGCGGCCTTAAGCTCATCCAGAGTGTTGGGTCTTGCGTCTCTCAACTTTCTCTTCCCAATATCCCACAGATTCTCTATGGGGTTCAGGTCAGGAGAGTTGGCAGGCCAATTGAGCACAGTAATACCATGGTCAGTAAACCATTTACCAGTGGTTTTGGCACTGTGAGCAGGTGCCAGGTCGTGCTGAAAAATGAAATCTTCATCTCCATAAAACTTTTCAGCAGATGGAAGCATGAAGTGCTCCAAAATCTCCTGATAGCTAGCTGCATTGACCCTGCCCTTGATAAAACACAGTGGACCAACACCAGCAGCTGACATGGCACCCCAGACCATCACTGACTGTGGGTACTTGACATTGGACTTCAGGCATTTTGGCATTTCCCTCTCCCCAGTCTTCCTCCAGACTCTGGCACCTTGATTTCCGAATGACATGCAAAATTTGCTTTCATCCGAAAAAAGTACTTTGGACCACTGAGCAACAGTCCAGTGCTGCTTCTCTGTAGCCCAGGTCAGGCGCTTCTGCCGCTGTTTCTGGTTCAAAAGTGGCTTGACCTGGGGAATGCGGCACCTGTAGCCCATTTCCTGCACACGCCTGTTCACGGTGGCTCTGGATGTTTCTACTCCAGACTCAGTCCACTGCTTCCGCAGGTCCTCCAAGGTCTGGAATCGGTTCTTCTCCACAATCTTCTTCAGGGTCCGGTCACCTCTTCTCGTTGTGCAGCGTTTTCTGCCACACTTTTTCCTTCCCACAGACTTCCCACTGAGGTGCCTTGATACAGCACTCTGGGAACAGCCTATTCGTTCAGAAATTTCTTTCTGTGTCTTACCCTCTTGCTTGAGGGTGTCAATGATGGCCTTCTGGACAGCAGTCAGGTCGGCAGTCTTACCCATGATTGCGGTTTTGAGTAATGAACCAGGCTGGGAGTTTTTAAAAGCCTCAGGAATCTTTTGCAGGTGTTTAGAGTTAATTAGTTGATTCAGATGATTAGGTTAATAGCTCGTTTAGAGAACCTTTTCATGATATGCAAATTTTTTGAGATAGGAATTTTGGGTTGTCATGAGCTGTATGCCAAAATTATCAATATTAAAACAAGAAAAGGCTTGAACTACTTCAGTTGTGTGTAATGAATCTAAAATATATGAAAGTCTAATGTTTATCAGTACATTACAGAAAATAATGAACTTTATCACAATATGCAAATTTTTTGAGAAGGACCTGTATTGCTACTTTTTTTTTTTTTTTAAAGCTAAACACTTCATAATAGATCATACATGTGTATTTTTTTTTTTAATTCTAGTGTCCTGTTCCCTCTGTTATTCTCCTGAAGAACGGATGACCGCACACACACACACCCTCTCTGGAGTAGCCTTCAAGGTAGAAGTGACCCCAATTCTGGGGGATGTAGTAACTATCAGGAGGGTTAAACCTGTAATCTATGTGTGTTTTTTTATAATATGCAGTAATTGTATATGTACAATAATAAAAATATACTGTTTTTAAGCAAACTCTTTTGTAATTTCTCATGCCAATAAAATCCTGTTGCCCCATTCCATTCACAAATTTTTCATATCATAATTCCCATCTATGCACAAAGCACCCCAATTTTTTCCCCTAGTACAATACAGCACTCTCTCTCTCTCTGGAAGCTGCTGAATCACAAAACCCCAATGACCACACAAATACATGTTTCTGGTCACAGATTTAGATAGTATTAAATGTGCCGGAAGAATGACAGATGATAGGAAACCTGTATTTTCAAATATCTTTTTCTAGAACAAATTTGCATATTGCAATAGCCAAGCTCTCCATGGTTTCTTTCCTCCAGTTTTATCGAAACCATTCAAATCAAGTTTTTACTTCCCAAATGCAATGGCATCTCTCACTATACAGAAATGCTGCTGTACATAAAACAGCTACTTTCACTTTAACGTGGATATTGACCTTCGCTCTTGTCCCTGAACAATCTGTATGAACTCAATGACATATAAACCTAACAAGACAGGAATGTGCTTCCGTCAAAGCAGTAGATAGACAGATCTTTTATGACTTTGAACTCTGCTGGAATAACTCCAAACAAAGAATAACTAATTGAAAAGTGAATATAGCAGATAAAAGACCTCCAATTTCATAGAATTTAGACCAACCTCATTTAGGATTTCGGAGAACCCTGGGGTTCGTCGAACTGTGGCAAACTGACCACCCATTTGATGGTAGTTGCAGGATTCTGAGGTCAACACCACTTGGCAGAGCTAGATACAAAGCACCACCAATAATCTTAACGTGGTATTAAAGCTCCTTTTTTTGTTTTGTTTTTTTAAATAACAAACATGTTATACTACTTAGCTGCTCTGTGCAGTTTTGCACAGAGCAGCTTTGATCCTCCTCTTTTCGGGTCCTCCCACTGGCACTCTTGGCTCCTCCCCACCCAAGCAGTGCCCCCCAGAGAAAACCGCTTGCCCTGAGGGCATCGCTGCATGCTCGCATCTGAGCCGCTGCTCTATGCGCCCATAAAAACACAGAGCCGTGGCTTGGCCCCACTGCCCCTACTCGCTCCTCATTGGCTCACTGGCTGTGATTGACAGCAGTGGGAGCCATTGGGCTCCTACTGCTGTCTTAGCTAATGGGAAGGGAGAGTCCTGGGACAGCCAAGGCCATCGTGAACATTTCTAATTGTGGGGGGAATGCATGCATGCAAAAAAAAAACTTCAGCCTTTAGAAACACTTTAAGTCACCTGAAAGGTGGTATTTTGACCAACACTGTAAAGGGAGCATTTTTTTCCATTGACCCCCAATTCATTGGTGTTAGCAGGGGTTCCTTAATACCTAAACGTTTAAGAGGTTACTCTGGGGCAAGAATGATGAAAAATGCTACTGTAGACAGTCTGAATAGCTTTAGTGCCATTACTGGTTCTTGTAGATTACAATGCCCAGGTTCACATTCAGGGTTAGTTTGAAATCGTGTGAGTGCCGCTGCACTCGCACGTTTTTAAACCGGCAATGCAGTCTGACTACGGGGGGGCGATTTGACAGACATCTGTGCAGGTTCCTGGACAGATGTCTATTCTAAATCGCCCCCGAAGTCGCCAAAAGTATTACAGGAACCAGTTTTTGGGAATTAGTGCGGCGTCGCCTCGATTCGGGTGGTGCTATTTTGTCAAATCGCATGCCAAAATCAGCCCAATGTGAACATGGGCAACAGTTTAGTACCAAAAACATCTTGGGTGGCTTGAACCACCCTCTGACGGTAAAATTTGTGTGATAGCACAAGTGTTAAATTCCCAGGAGATGCAAGAAACCAGCGGGTGACCAATATATCAGTATCCACCCATGTCCAAAATATAGTACTACAACTTGTATTTTATTATATTGGTTAAATGCTGGTGGGCTAAAGCCTCAAGACCAATGGAAGTTGAATATTAACCTAGCTTGGACACATTGAATGTGCATCCAAAACATGTATAAAAAAGGTCTTATTCTTTTTATGTGTGTAAATATTACCCACATCGAGTACAAAAGTCTCTTCGACAGTAAATTAGGGGAAGGAAGGCTGCTTTGTCAACAAAACAGATCTGCAATCAGCAACACACAATCCTTATGGATTGCAGAGCTCTAAATCTGACCACGGGGTCTGTTCACAACAGTGTGCTGGCTAGTATCGCACTATAGGTGTGCGCAGCCTATTGCATTAGGGTGTGCACCCCAAATGTATTAAAACATGGACGGTGTCAGTAGAGCAAAGGTTGGTGTTAGTAGGGCCGTGGACAGTGTCAGTAGCTTTTTATTTTTTTATTTTAATATCTTTTAATTTAAAAAAAAAAATTCAGGGGCATTGGTGCAATATCAGCAGGGGGAATCTGCACATTATACAGTGATTAGGGTGTGCCCAGGCACATCCGGCACACGTCTATGTATAGCACCACAAACACACAGCAACGTGTGTACCAGAGTGGCGTACAAAGCAACATATGCATTATGCAGAGCTGGATTCCAAAAATAAATAAATGTGGCAATCAAGATTTTGTGCGTTGCTGTCCATTTGAAGTGAGTGGACTTTTAGTGCAATGCACAAACGCGGTAAAGCAACACACTAAAGTACCATATATACTCGCGTATAAGCCAAGTTTTTCAGCACTTTTTTTGTGAAAATGCCCCCCTCGGCTTATACTCAAGTCACCACCTTTTTGCGCCTGATCTCCCGTAATTTGGGGACCCTGTTGTCCGGGGGACCTACGGCCGGGGAGCACTGAATTTTTAAAGCCGGGCACCCCTTCCATAGACATAATTTCTCCGGTAACTTTGGGGACCCGGTACGAGCCGGTCGTAGGTTCCCTGGACCCAAAACTTGGCACACATGTAGCCCCATTTCTCCTCTACAAGTGTGCAAAGTTTGTTGTCTGGGGGACCTACGGCTGGGGAGCACCGATTTTTTTAAACCCGGGCACCCCTTCCATAGACTTCCATGTTAAACGTCAGTCTAGTCATGGGCACAGTGAGGCATGCACATGGACACAGTGAGGCAAAGTGAGGCACAGTGAGGCATGCAGATGGACACCCTAGGCTTATACTCGAGTCAATACATTTTCCCAGTTTTTTGTGGTAAAATTAGGTGCCTCTGCTTATATTCGGGTCGGCTTATACTCGAGTATATACGGTAATTGTAGTCCCTCATCTTGTAAAATAACCCATTCAGTTTAAACCAAAATGAAAGGCAAAATATTTGTGTATAGATGAAACAATTTATCATGATTATATTAATTTGTCCAGTTCTATTTGAGCCCCTGAAAATAGGGGGACTGTAGAGCTGCACGATTCTGCGAAAAATGAAAATCAAGATTTTTTTGCTTTTGCGGCGTAACATCTTTTACATTATACAAAAAAAATTGGGCTAACTTTACCGTTTTTAATTCACTAAAGTGTCTTTTCCCCCCAAACAAATTGTATTCTCTAGGGTCTCTGCTAAAAATAAATATATATATAAATATATATATATATACATATATACATACACACATATATATATATATATATATATATATATATATATATATATATATATATATATATATATACACACACACACACACACACACACACACGTTTGGGGGTTATCCAAGTAATTTTCTAGCAAAAAATGATTTTATCTTAAAACCAACAAGTGTCAGAAAAAGGTTTAGTATTTAGGTGGTTAAACTTCCCACATTTACAGACGGAAGTTCATTCTTTAGGCCTCATGCCCACTGGCGTTTTTACAGCTGCGTTTTTTGCAGCTTAAAAACGCCTGTCCATGTTATTGTAAATAATTTTTTTTTTTTTTTTGAAAAAACAAAAACAAAAACAAAAAAAAAAAAACGTTGGAGCTAAAAACGCGACCGCGCGTTAGTGTGCGTTTTTTGCGCGTTAGTGCGCGTTTTTTGACGCTCGCGTTTTTTTCTGCCTAATTCTGACGCTGAGGAACGCACTGGCCCTGGTTTTTTTTTACAGCTTACAAACGCCTATGCTCTTTACAGCTCAAAAACGCCTAGGTGGACATGAAGCTATAGACTAACATGGACAGGCGTTTTTAAGCTGTAAAAAACGCTCAAAAACGCGGCTGAAAAAACGCCCGTGGGCATGAGGCCTAAGATCTAAAGCACAAATCGTTACAATGTTTATGGTTAGCTCAGAGGCTGAGGAATGTTGTGAAACTTGGCAGACTGCCTGTTTTTTTTGACAGCTGTCAGCTTGAGCAGAGAACCCTGCATAGAAAATTCGGGAAAATGCTTTGATAAGATTGCGATGGGGAAAAGAATCGCAATGACGATTCTTAACGATTAATCGTGCAGCTCTAGGGGACTGTATAAAAATGGTTGCAGTTCCTAAAGTTTGTACTTGATATTTATGTTGAACCCCTTGAATTAAAGCTGAAAGTCTGCACTTCAAATTCATTTGGATTGTTTTGTTTTATTCTGGTGGCGTACAAAGATCTAGGAGAGGATTGTGATTTCTGAACATAAGATTCAAGAATCTAGTGTTTGATTTAGCCAAGCAATATCCACTAAAACAGAATGATCATTTTGGGGTGGACTGGGCCTTTAAGAACCCAGTCCTTTGTTCCAGAAAACTATCAATGACACAGTGAAATGCATCTTTTCTGGACACTGTTCATGAGTGTACACAGCAAAACTAGGGCATGACAGTCACTTATGATAAAAGCAGCAAATGCCAGAAAAATAAAAATAAAAAATGTACCTTTAGGCAATTTGAAAAGAATAAGTACCTAATAACACTGGAGACTCAGATGTAAAATGTAGTGATTAGTTTCGTTAAGCAGCCAGCTCTGTCATATTTTACCTTTATCTACAGCAATGCTCTTACTGGAAAAAGTGAATAGAACCTAGTTGTTTCTGTAATGTGCCATCTCACGAATCAGGTGGGGTAAAGTGGTTCTCCTAGCAACTACAGCTAAAATTAACCAGCGCAGGATTAATGAAATGAAAGAAAAACTCCCTGTTGCATACAGTACGACACAATCAGATGCCTGCTAAGGAACAACAGCAGCTTAAAAAGGAACTTCCCCCTTATCATAAAAAATACAACAAAAACACCTTTAAAAATGTTTCGCAATGGCGTTATACAAACAGATACTAATAGATAATTGCATGCTTTTTATTATATGGGTTGGTGTACGTTTCTCTGCTTTTCTATTAAGCCCCTTTCACGCGGGCGGACTCAGTTTTGATCAGCAGATCTGTCAGGGTGATCCTCGTCTGAGCAGATCAGGCGGATGACAGGTCCGTGTCCACTCAAGTTTATACAGAGTGAAGACGGACAGAGCCCGCTTTACTCTATGGGCGGCCAGGTATAAACAGACTCCTGTCAATTTACACCCGTCTACCTTTGATTCGCCTAGACGGAGGACGACGGATTGCCTTCTGTTTATATCTGCCGGCCCACAGGGGTGAATGGACCGTCCAATCGGGTCTGCCTGAAAAACGGACAGACAGATCTGATTGGAACAGATGAGAGGAACAGCATGCACAATCTGAATGTAGTATTTTAACAGATTTTTTATTTTTTTTATTTATATTTTTATTGAAAAATTATTAGAAATGTGCAATACACACCCACATTGGTGTAGTAAAACGTTTAGTACAAAAATAGATAAACATAAATATTTCCTAAGTTTCCCTTATTCCCATTACCCGTATCCCCCCCTCCCTTCTCCTCTCCCCCCCCCCCCCCCCCCCTACTCCCAACCCTCCTCGATCTGACATCTCTCTTACTCTACTTTATTCCTTATCTTTTTCTGTCATTCCCTGCACATATTTTTCTGATAGTTTAAAAACTCTCCATTTTTCCCCATTTTGCTCTGTAACTTTCCCCCCTTCCCTGCTCTCCCTGCCTCAGGTATTCCATCTCAGAGATGTAGTCCACTCGTATCCATTCTTTTATGGTTGTTTTTTTTGTTGATAACCAATTTTTTGGAATTAACCCCTTTGCCGCGTTAAGCAGGGGTGGGACTAGCGTTTTTCCATATTGCTTTTTTGTTTTGTTTGTGCCATGGAACAGACAAGTCCAGGCATTTTGTAGGATTTTTTTCTCCGGTTACTACCTCAATATAGTCCAGGATCCCCGCCCAGTACTCCTCTATTATTGGGCATTGCCACCACATATGTATTGTCGTTCCCAGTTGCTTACAACCCCTCCCGCATAGTGGTGAGTTGTTGGGGTGAATTTTGTTCATTCTTTCTGGAGTTAGATGCCAACGTGTCATACTCTTATAGTTTACTTCTATCGTGGTTATGTCTGATGCAAAACTGTATACTGCTTCAATCATTTGCTTTTCCTCTATTTCTTTACCCAGTTCCTGACTCCATTTTTCCAAAAAGGGTAGCGGTCCTTTCATTTCTAAATGGTGTTAATATTTTATATATGTGTGATGTGCCATGCTTCAGAGGCTTTCCTTTGCTACATATCTTTTCTATTGGGTTTAGTGAATTTTCATTTCTAATTGGTTGTGGTATTGTGCTTTAGGCTGGGTTCACACTAGTGCGACACTACATCTGTCCTACTTTGGATCCGACTTTGCCCTGCAACATGAAGCCGACATATGTCCGACTTTCAATGAACGGGGATCCGCACTGTGTTTGGTATGAATCTTGAGGGGGGGGAACTCCACGCCAAATTTTAAATAAAAAAACGGCATGGGTTCCCCCCTCAGGAGCATACCAGGCCCTTGGGTCTGGTCTGGATTTGAAGGGGAACCCCTACGCCGAAAAAACAGGCGTGGGGGTCCCCCCCCCCCAAATCCAAACCAGACCCTTATCCGAGCACGCAACCTGGCAGGCCGCAGGGGAAGAGGGGGGGGACGAGAGAGCGGCCCCCCTCCCTCCTGAACCGTACCAGGCCGCATGCTCTCGACATGGGGGGTTTGGTGCTCTGGGGTAGGGGGGCGACCTGCGGCCCCCCCACCCCAAAGCACCCTGTCCCCATGTTGATGAGGACAGGGCCTCTTCCCGACAACCCTGGCCATTGGTTGTCGGGGTCTGCGGGCGGGGGCTTATCGGAATCCGGGAGCCCCCCCCTTGATAAGGGGGCCCCAAGATCCCGGCCCCCCACCCTATGTGAATGAGTATGGGGTACATCGTACCCCTACCCATTCACCTGGTGGGAAAAAAATGTCAAGAAAAAACACAACACAGCTTTTTAAATTAATTTATTGCACAGCTCCGGGGGTCTTCTTCAGACTTCGGGGGTCTCCGCGCTCTCCGGTTCTTTCTGTCGGGCCTCCGCTGTCTTCTTCCAGCTCTTTTGCTAGCGGAGGCCCGGTCTTCCCGTCGTCTCGTCCGGCTCTCCGTTGTCCTTCTGCCGGCCCCTCCACTATCTTCTTGCAGCTCTTTTGCTAGTGGAGGGGCCGGTCTTCCCGTCGCCGTCTTCTTCTCTCTTCTCCTCCTCGATGTTGACGCGTCGTTTCCTTCCGCTGTAATACTGGCTGTTCGCTCCGCTCCGCATTAATATAGGCTTCTCATGACGTCACAGTCACATGCTCCGGTGGCCCCGAAGCATGTGACTGTGACATCATGGGAGCATGTGACTGACGTCATGAGAAGCCTATATTAATGCGGAGCGGAGCGAACAGCCAGTATTACAGCGGGAGGAAGCGACGCGTCAACATCGAGGAGGAGAAGAGAGAAGAAGACGGCGACGGCGGGAAGACCGGGCCCCTCCACTAGCAAAAGAGCTACAAGAAGGTAGTGGAGGGGCCGGCAGAAGGACAACGGGAAGACCGGGCCTCCGCTAGCAAAAGAGCTGGAAGATGATAGTGGAGGCCCGGCGGAAGAAAGAACCGGATAGCGGGAGAAGAAGAAGGCTACGGAGAAGACCGGGCCCCGCTAGCAAAAGAGCTGGAAGAAGGATAGCGGAGGCCCGGCAGAAGAAAGAACCGGAGAGCGCGGAGACCCCCGAAGTCGGAAGAAGACCCCCGGAGCTGTGCAATAAATTAATTTAAAAAGCTGTGTTGTGTTTTTTCTTGACATTTTTTTCCCACCATGTGAATGGGTAGGGGTACGATGTACCCCATACTCATTCACATAGGGTGGGTGGCCGGTATCTGGGGGCCCCCTTATCAAGGGGGGGGGGCTCCCGGATTCCGATAAGCCCCCCCCGCCCGCAGACCCCGACAACCAACGGCCAGGGTTGTCGGGAAGAGGCCCTGTCCTCATCAACATGGGGGCAGGGTGCTCTGGGGTGGGGGGGGGGGCGCAGGTCGCCCCCTGCCCCAGAGCACCAAAACCCCCATGTTGAGGGCATGCGGCCTGGTACGGTTCAGGAGGGAGGGGGGGCGCTCTCGTCCTGGCCTGCCAGGTTGCGTGCTCGGATAAGGGTCTGGTTTGGATTTTGGGGGGGACCCCCACGCCGTTTTTTCGGCGTAGGGGTCCCCCTTCAAATCCAGACCAGACCCAAGGGCTTGGTATGCTCCCGGAGGGGGAACCCATGCCGGTTTTTTATTTAAAATTTGGTGTGGAGTTCCCCCTCAAGAGCAGCAGAGCACAAGTCGCATGCCAAAGTCGGATCATGCAAGACTGCGGTCCGACTTTGATCCGACTTCAATGATAGTCAATGGGCTGAAGTCGGATCAAAGTCGGAACGAAGTAGTACAGGGGAGCATTTTCAAAGTCGGACCGACATGTGTCGGACCAGTTAAGACGGCTCCCATAGGGAAACATTGATTTTTACACGTCATGCGACATGAGCTCCCAATGTCGGAGCGTTTGTCGCCCCAGTGTGAACCCGGCCTTAATTGGAAATACTCCCAAGCGCTAAACTGGTTCCACCCGTGGATCCTAATTAAGTCTTGTCTTGTCCTAATTTTACCCAATGTGATAATGTCCTTTAATTGTGCGGTTTCCACTTGTTTTCCCAGTCGTGTCCCGTTTTCTGGGGTGAAAAACGTTGTGCCTGCCAACAGAATTAACGGGGAGTTGTACTTCCATTTTTCGTGTCGGTATAGTGTATTCCAGATTTTAAATACGTTCCTGGCTATATTATGTGTCTCTGTGCCCAGTGCTCTAAATTTCTGTGGTATCCATATGGTTTTTTCTAGGTGCGCCGTACTTAATATGTCTTTCATTTGTACCCATTTATTTTTTGTGTATGGGTTTGCCCATTCCGCTAGTCTAGCTAAAATAATCGCTTTATAATATCTTTATATCTGGTAAAGCCATACCCCCATTTTTTTTTTCTCGGGTTAACAGTGTATAATTTATTTTGCCCTTTTTACCCTACCGTATGTATTTTAAAATCATAGTTTTAATCACTTTAAAGAAAACTTAGGGTATGTCTATTGGCAGCATCTGAAGCCTATATGTCACTTTTGGTAGGATCATCATTTTTAATATGCTGATCCTTCCTATCCATGAAATGGGTCTCTTACAAGTATTTTTTAGTTCTACTATGATTTTGTTTAGTAGAGGGATGAAGTTTACCGGATACAGTTCTTCTAACGTTGGTGTTCTTTTAATTCCTAGGTATGTTAATGTTTTTTTTCTCCCATGTGAACGGGAATTCTTTCTGTAATAATCTTTCTTTTTTATCTATCCCTAACTTCAGGATTACCGTCTTAGTTGGATTAATCTTGAAATTTGAAAGATCCTCATATTTTTTTCTTTCCTTTATTACATTGGGCAATGACAACCTTGGCTTTGTTAGATATAGGAGTATGTCGTCTGCGTATACCGCCACCTTATGTTCCACCTCTCACCCCCCCCCTTTATCTCGACTATTTCGTATATATTTGACAACAATGGCTCTAATGCCAACACGTACAGGAGGGGTGAGAGCGGGCACCCCGTCTCGTTCCACCTTTACCCTTGCCGTAGGGTGGGTGTATAGATTTTTTTTATCCATCTCATATACTTTGGTCCCAGACCTATATACCGGAGTGTATCCATCATAAACCCCCAGTCGACTCGGTCAAATGCTTTTTCAGCATCTATTGACACGAGTACAACTGGGGGTTTCTTCTCCCTCCCTTTCCGGATGAATAATAGGGTTGTTATACTATTATCTCTCCCTTCCCTCCCTGCCACAAATTCCACCTGGTCTTCATTGATTAGTTCCGGCATTAGGGTTTTTAACCTCGTTGCCAACACTTTTGCATATAGCTTTGTGTCTGCATTCAATAATGCTATAGGCCGGTAGCTGGAGCATATAGTTCCATCCTTTCCTACTTTTGGTATAATAGATATGTTGGCAAGGAGAGATTCTTTTCTTATTTCTACTTCTTCCCCTATCCTGTTAAAATAGTTACATAGCTCTGGGACCAACTGTTCGTTATATATTTTTTATAGTACTTAATCTGGAATCCATCGGGTCCTGGGCTTTTCCCCCCCGTTTCTTTTAGGGCGTTCATTATTTCTTCTTGTGAAATTGGGTCTTCTAGGAGCTCTGCACTATCTGCTGTCATCTTTGGTAGGTTGGTTTGCTCTAGGTCAGGGATATGCAATTAGCGGACCTCCAGCTGTTGCAAAACTACAAGTCCCATCATGCCTCTGTGTGTCATCCTTGCTGCTGTCAGAGTCTCGCTATGCCTCATGGGACTTGTAGTTTGGCAACAGCTGGAGGTCCGCTAATTGCATATCCCTGCTCTAGGTATTCCTGTATTTTCAGTTTCCTACTTTCCTCTTCCTGTCTTGTCTCTTTCGCTGTAATATCGTATAGTGCGCTATAACATGACTTGAATACTTCTGCGATTTCCGATGTCTTAAATTTCATCTCTCCCCTCTGGTTTTTTATTTTATCTATGTAGTTTAAAGTTTTTTCTCCTTTGCTATTCTTGCTAAGTATTTCCCCCATTTATACCTTTCATTTGCTACATTTTTAAATACTTTCCTGGTATCTTGTTCCATCAAATCTCCAAGTTGACCCCGCTTAATCATTATCTTTTTATGCGTTTCTCTATCTAGCTGTTTTTTATTTTTGTTCCAGGTCGTTCAGTTTCTTTAACAGGTTTTCTCTCTTTAGGTCTCTTTCCTTCTTTTTCCCCAGCCCCTATGGAGATCAATTTACCCCTTATACACGCCTTATGGGCTTCCCATATTGTTGCCACACTTGCTTCTGGTGTATTATTTATTCTGAAGTATTCTTCTATTTCCCTAGAAATTATCTCCTCTACCACTTTATTCTCTAAAAGGTCCTCATTTAATCTCCATGTACCCTTTCTTTGTTCCAGATGTTTAAATCGTATTTTTACTATTACGGGGGCATGGTCTGAGATTGATATTACTCCTATCGAGGCATCAACTACATGTTCCAGGAGCTGGTGATCAACTAACATGTAGTCCAATCTTGAGTACGTGTCGTGCACCGTTGAATAATAAGTGTAATCTTTTTTACTTGGATGTGCCACTCTAAGAGTCTGCAAATTGATGGTTGTATAATTTTTTTTTTTGACCAAATTTTATTGTTTGCTGTCTCTCATCGGTGCACCAGACGTATTGTCGAGTTTGTGTTCCATTGAAAAATTGAAGTCCCCGGCCAGAATTACATGACCTTGTTTAAAGTCCATTAGTGCGTTTAAGATCCCATTCAAATATTTTTTGGGGTTGCCGTTAGGACAGTATACATTTGCTAATGTGTATTTTTTTCCCTGGAGATTCCCTTTTAGGAACAGATAACGACCCTCTGGGTCAACTCTTCTTTCTTCTACAATAAAGCTTATATTCTTCCCTACGCCTATGGCGACTCCCTTTGCTCTTTTGTTTGGGGAATCTCCATAGTACCAGGTTGGAATCGCACGTGAGTATATTTTTTTGTTAGACTCCAACGCCAAGTGTGTCTCCTGTAGGAAAACTATTTCTGTGGAGTACCTTTCCAGCTCCCTTAATATCATATGCCTTTTTTCTGGGGAGTTAAGACCCCTTACATTGTATGTAATAATATTTACATCAGTCATATGTGATTTTTTTTTCCCCCCTTCTTTTCCTCTCCTTTGTTCTTCCTAAGATGTAGAGATGGTATTCCCCCTCCCACCCCCCTCTACCCTTGACCTCATGGTCTTGATGCAGACTGTTCTCATTTGAGCCCACTTTTCGCTCTCTGCACCCCTCGGCCCGAGGTGGAGTTCTGTTTGGCACAGTCAGTTCCCTCCCCCGTTTTCCTGGAGAGATGGTGCCAGAACAGTCAACGAGTCCAGGTCTCCTTACCCCCACTCAATTTCTATATTTGTTTACTTTACCCGCCCCCCCCATATCCCCCCCTCATCTCCTCGGATGAACAACCTTAAGGCAGTTGGGGTGGGGGTTGGAGGCGGGAACGAGAAAGAGAGAGAGAGAGAGAGAGAGAGAAAGGAAAAAAAAAACTCCCACCCCTCTCTCGTCCCAGTGGTAAGCTGCTTATTTCTTTTGTTGTGTTTTTCTTTTTAGTGTCTCTTTTTACAGTTTTCAGCCTACACCCACACACTCCCTGTTGCTCACATTAAAGCGGAGGTGCAGCCAGTTTAAAGAAAAAAGAAAAAAAAAGTCAGCAGCTACTAACTGTGTAGCTGCTGACTTTTAATAAGGACACTTACCTGTCCTACTAGCCCGCGATGTCGGTCCCGCCACGGCGATCGATCGCTGCTGGCAGGTCCCGGCTCCTCCATCCTGACTAAGGGGAACAGGCAGTGAAGCCTTACGGCTTCACTGCCCGTTTCCTACTGCGCATGCGCCACTCGCACGGCGCTTTGTGAATGGGCGGCTTGCCTCCTGGGATACACACAGTTCCCAGAAGGCAGCACGCCCCATTCACAAGAAGAGGAAATGGACGTTTCTCAATCCGAGATCAAGGAAGAGGCACAGAAGAGGCAGTTTAGGGGACTTCCGCATAGCAACAGGCATTTCGGGCGAGTATAATTTATTTTTTTTTTCCATTAATTTTTTTCTTTTTTTTATAGGATTTTTAATGTAAGAAAAATAAATAAAATTCTGGGAGGACCTCCGCTTTAATGTCTCTATCTGCCTATAAAGACTGTTTTTACTTCCGTGACATCCCCAACCCCACAATACTAATTCAGTTCAGGACAGGTAAGCAGGAGCGAAAAAAAAAAAAAAAAAAAAAGAAGAATAGATCCAAAAACAGTTTGTCGATGTTCTCATACTTTCAGTTTTCCATATCTATTTCTCCGCTGATTTCCCGTTCTGTGGTGGTTACTCCCAACACCAAGACCCCAGTTAGTTCCAATGAGCTCCTTTCTAATGGGGAACCACTAGTGGGCAACAGCTGACCGTATTGATGCGTCTTAACACTTTATTGCTCAGTACTGTCCCACAAATAGCAGAATCTTAAAACGGATATAGGCAATGTCACTTTCCAGTTTTTAGTACTATGTAGTACTCACCACTTCCCTGAGGCGGGGTCCATATCGACTCTTGGGGTTAGACAAGTGTGTTAGGAAGAAAAGTTATGGGTAAGTCCTGCACAGCTTACTCCCATCTCCCAGTCCTTGGTCATCTCATCTCACTTCCCGCTATGGCTGCGGAGGGGGGAGTCATTACTAGCGATTAGAAACAGGCAGGTATTGCAGTGGGTCTCCCAAATTAAATACTTAGGGCTCCAGATCACTAACTCTGTGACGGACTTTGTTAATCTCAATATCTCTCCGCTACTCATTGCAATATCTAAAAAATTTCAGGCTTGGAAAAATCTCCCATTGTCCCTCATAGGGAAAATCAATTTGATTAAGATGAAGGTTCTGCCACTATTGCTGTATACCCTTAGAAATTCTCCAGTGTGGATTCCCAAGTCCCTTTTTAAATCCATTGATACCATGATTTCCTCCTTTTTGTGGCGGGGAGGCGTCCCTCGCCTTAAATTGGCGATTTTGCAGTAGCCATGTGGGGAGGGAGGGCTTGCAGTCCCTAACTTCCATAAATATTTTTTGGCTGGGCAATTAGCGGTGGCCCACCGCTGGTTAACTGTTCCTCCGGATGATACGTCTGTATCCCTGGAGGCTGCCTGTGTGGGCTCTTATGAGGCATTGTCTCATTTGGTCTACAGGGGCCTGAGGGCTCCTTACTCTTTGACACACTCCATGCGCTCAGTGATGAGGGCCTGGGCTGTGGTCCAGGGATTGCGGTCACCTAGCTCTACTAGATTATCGCCTAGTCTCCCCTTGTGGAGGAACCCTAACCTACCACATTTTTTCTGCTACCCGGATCCGGCGGTTTGGACGAGGTGTGGAATTAAGATTTTGGCCCATGTTGTGTCCGATGGTACCCTATTGTCCTTTGATGAACTGAAACAAAAGTATGATTTACCCAACTCCCACTTTTTCAGGTATCTGCAGTTGAGGCATGCCTTTCACTCGCAGTTTGGGGGGACCCTTAGCCTGGAGCCCAGTGATCTTGAGTTATTGGCGCGCAGCGAATCTCTATCAAAACCAGTTTCCAGTTTTTACAAAGACCTGTTCCCGGAAACTGCTTTCCTACTCAGACCCTGCAGAGATGCTTGGGAGGCTGTGGCCCCGGGGTTGGACAGAGATGATTGGGATGACATGTGGGGGACGGCTTTTCAATGTTTGGTCTCGAGTAGGGACAGACTGATCCTGTATAAGTTTCTGCACAGAGTTTATCTTACTCCGGCAAGACTGGCAAGGATGTATGGGACGCAGAGCTCTCTCTGCTGGAGATGTTCTGCACCCTTAGCTACCTTTATGCACATCTTTTGGGAGTGTCCACCAATTAAACACTACTGGCAGGCCGTTGCTGACTGTATTAGGTCGGTCACATCTATATCTATCCCCATGTCTGTTGAGGTTTGTCTCCTACATTTGGTTGAACCCCTGGCCACTACCAGGGCTATACGAACCTTACTCATGCTTTTGTTATATTACGCTAAAAAGCGCATCATCCTATCATGGAAGTGTTCTGTAGCTCCTACTGTTGACGCGTGGAAAGCGCTGGTCAATAGAGCAATACCCTTTTATAAAGCCACTTATTTGAGTAGGGGGGCACTGACTAAATTTGACAAGGTTTGGGGGGGTTGGATGGCTACTATAGATACGGCATCCGATTGATCTATTAAAACTGTAGGGATGGGGTAGTGTCTCCTTTCCTGAGGTCCTGTGTCAGGGTGGGGGGGGTTTGGGGGTGCGGGGAGAACTGTTTTCATAAGCTTTATCTAACTTGTTTTTGCAGGGAGCTACTGGACTGTACTTCTCAATCATGGCGGGCCGCATCTGGTGGCTGGCCCGTGACATCTGTGTTCCTATCTAGGCAAGGGGGGGGGGAGGTATAATTTGTTGGTTTTTTGGGGGGGGGTGGGAGTGTCACAGGTTTAATGTGATAATTTGTGTTCTGTTTTATGACTGTATACGCCAGCAAATTTTGTGGCTGGCTGTCTCCACGCTGTGTGGAGTGTTGTTTTCTGTACTGTGAAAAAACTAATAAAAACATAATTTACAAAAAAAAGAAACAGGCAGGTATGTTTTATGCAGGGAGAACAATAATCATAAGCGCATATAACATAGCGGGGCTCCTATAGTTTCCTTTTGTACCTCAAGAGCAGAATTAAGATTACCGCTCCATCCAGGTATCAGTGGCTGCCCCCTGTTTATGGCTGTTCCGACCGGTCCCGGGGTTTAGAGTTCCGTTCCGCTCTTCTCCGTCCCACTAGGCAACCCTTCTCCATGGTCCGCGCCCCATGCGGCGTAGCTGTCGGGGCATGAGGGAGACTCCCCCCGAGAACATCCACAACTACGGAACCCCTCAGCGAACGGCCTGGCTCCTTCTCTGTGGATCCCGGAAACGATCCCGCGGTAGTCCCCCGCAATCAATCTGGCTCATCCGAGGAGAGGGGGATTAGATGATCTACGGGGCTGGGGCAGTCAGATGTTCCCTAGAGTGGGGCTGGAGACCAAGCATCTCGGCTCGCGCGCCATCACTAGACTCCTCCCTCCCTGGTATTTTAAACAGATTTAATGTGGTGAAAAGACAAATGGCAACTCACATTGTGACATTTAAAAATCAGGCTCATCACATTGTAAGGGCTTCCGATGGACAGTCTCACAACAGGGAACCTCAGAACAATAGAAGTACTGGGTGAATGGATACACCTGCAGGACCAAGAGAACACACCGGGGGGCACCAAACTAAGCGCAGCATTACGAGTACTAGGAAATGCTTGTAAAATTAATAACTCACATTGGAAGAAGAGATGGCACTTTTTGTATGTAATCCATGAGCGGTCACAGCTCATGCATCTGGGATATGGAGCCTCTTCCCACAACTTGTAGCCTGAAAAGTCCAGACATCAGGCTGGATGACAGCTTAGATTAGGAAGTGGAAAATAAGATGGCGGAGAGCTTCTTGTGGGATGCAGCGCAGGCCAGAAGTGATGTCATCACGATCATGGCTGCAGAAGAACCGACCCAGGTGAGCATGGCACCAGACCCCTGGACAGGCAAGTGTCCCTTTAATAAAAGTAAACAACTACAGTATTTGTAGCTGCTGGCTGGCACCGAAGATCCTCTTTAAAATGTACAAAATGCATCACTGAGGGGAAACTAAAGATGGTTTTTGTGTGTGCCTTACATGCTCCGATCCAGCTCCTGTCAAAAGGGGCATGACCAAAAAAAATTTAAATTTTTTTTTAAAAAATCCGCATCCGATCAGCGCTCTCAGTCAATGGCTGACCGATGTGTTCTGGCAGGCTTTCCCCGTCAGCACACAATAGCTCAGCGGGGGAGAGCTGTGTACGAACATCAGATTGTCAATTTTTTTTTCCCCATGCAGCCTGCTGGGTTGAATGAGAAGAACTGATGGTGTGTACCAGGCTTTAGGCAGACCATGTTTGCCGCAAGTTCAGCCAGCGAAGACCATGATTATTGCTAGCAGATAAAGCAGTTGCTAGCGATAATCGCAAGGAAATCCCTCAGGCTGGTTGTAGCCAAGTTGATCGATCAACTTGGTACAGTCTGCCCCCACACGGTTTGAATCTTGGCTGGTTCCTGCTGAACCAAACATTCGGACCGCCTATGGCCGGGCCTTACGCTATCCAAAACTATATTTTTTTAGCTACATTACTTTTTTGCTAAAAGATAAGGCCAAGTTTAAGTGTTCCTTAACCGCTCCTGGAACGCCCACCGAACATATACTGTAGCAGGGCAGCCTGGCTGCATGAAACGACATACCTGTACATCAGTCCGTGCATGAGATACTGTGGGCACGAGCACACCCGCTGCATGCCAGGGGAGCGTGCGGGTTCAGCAGACTCGATGTCCGCCAACAACCCGTGATCGCTCCACAGAGAGGCAGAACGGGGATTCGTCTATGTAAACAAGGCAGATCCTTGTTTTGTCAGGTGACAACACTAAGATCGGCTGTTCCTAGTAGTCAGGAACAGCGATCTCTGTTGTGCCAGTGAGCCCATTGCCCACACAGTTCAAACTCACCCAGGGAACACAGTTAACCCGTTTGATCGCCCCCTAGTGCCAGTGTCATTTATACAGTGATCAGTGCATTTTTTTTGAAGCACTGATCATTGTATAGGTGTTACTGGTCCCCAAAAAGTGTCACTTAGGCTCAGATTTGTCTGCCGCAGTCCCGCCAAAAATCGCAGCTCACCCCCCATTACCAGTAAAAGACAGACAATAAAAATTTAAAGTCCTTAAATCTAGCCCCTATTTTGTAGACGCTAAAATTTGATTTTTCTTTAACAAAAATAAGTAGAAGAATACATTTGGCCTAAACTGATTAATAAATATCCAAAAAAAAAAAATGTATTCAAGCAGAAAAGTAAAAAAATATTTTTTTTCTTTCAAAATGGTCACTCTGTTTATAGCGCAAAAAAAAATTAACGCAGAGGTGATCAAATACCACCAAAAGAAAGCTCTATTTGTAGGGGAAAAAAACGCAAATTTTGTTTGGGAGCCACGTCGCACGACCGCGCAATTGTCAGTTAAAGAGACGCAGTGCCGTATCACAAAAAATGGCCTGGTCACTAAGGGGGTAAATCCTTCCGGGGCTGAAGTGGTTCAAAAAGCAACCTCCCTTACCCCTTTTCCTACCTATGCTGCAAAATCAGTAAAAAAAGTAGTGTGTGCGAATATCTTTTCATAATATGCTCATATGTAGGCCCATGATCTAGAAGCCCAGTCTCTCCTGTCTAGACCCCTTTCACACTGAGGTGCTTTGCAGGCGCTATAACGCTAAAAATAGCTCCTGCAAAGTGCCCTAAAAGACACGCTCCTTTCACTCCAGTGTGAAAGCCCGAGGGACGCTAAAAAAAGTCCTGCTAGCAGCATCTTTGGAGCGGTGTGTATACCGCTCCTGCCCCTCCCCACTAGCAGCCGAATACCTCCGCAAATACGACGGTAAAGCACCGCTAAAAATAGCGGCGCTTTACCGCCGATGCCCCAGTGGGAAAGGGGCCTTAGATATTTTCTGCCGCAGGAGAGAAGAGGGAGCAGCAACAATGGAGGGGTAATGGCAGCCAGTGGGTGGAATTTCACAGCTGCTGTCAAGTGCTCCCTTACACAATCGATAAAAAAAAAAAAAAGGGAGCTATGCAGCACAGAAGGGAGAAGGGTGAGACAGCATGTTTAACCACTTAACCCCGGACCATTTGGCTAACCAAAAGACCAGAGGACTTTTCGCGATTCAGCACTGCGTCGCTTTAACTGACAATTGCGCAGTCGTGCGATGTGGCTCCCAAACAAAAAGGACGTCCTTTTTTCCCCACAAATAGAGCTTTTTTTTTTGGTGGTATTTGATCACCTTTGCGGTTTTTATTTTTTGCGCTATAAACAAAAATAGAGCGACAATTTTGAAAAAAAGCAATTTTTTTTACTGATTGCTATGATAAATGTCCCCAAAAAAAATATAATAAAAAAAAAAAATAAATTGTCCTCACTTTAGGCCAATAAGTATTCTTCTACATATTTTTATTAAAAAAAAAGATTATAATATGCGTTTGATTGGTTTGCGCAAAAGTTATAGCGTCTACAAAATAGGGATTTTTTTTTTTACTAGTAATGGCGGCGATCAGCAATTTTTATCGTGACTGCGACATTATGGCGGACACATCGAACACTTTTGACACCATTGTCATTTTTACAGCGATCAGTGCTATAAAAATGCACTGATTACTGTAAAAATGACACGGGCAGTGAAGGGGTTAACCTGTAGGGGTTAAGTGTGTCCTAGGGAGTGATTCTGTTAGGGGGCGTGGCTACGAATGACCTATGACTGATCGCTGCGCCCGATAAGGAACAGGCGATCAGTGACATGTCACTAGGCAGTATGGGGAGATGTTTGTTTACACTTGCCTCTCCCCGTTCTGCAGCTCTGTGATCAGATCGCGGGACACCGGCGGACAGAGTCCGCGGGTCCCACGGGCAAGGAGCTCAGGGAAGGACTTTTAAAGCGACGTGTGACACTTTCAAAACCCACACAGCTAACAAAGTTGCTTGAGGAGATTTAGTAAATTCCCTCTAGGTTCCCAATTTTTTTTAAAATACATGTGTAATGAACGGATAAAACAGGACTGAACACATCCTAGCAGCAAGGTAATTTTTCCACTTTCTTTGTCAATAGAATGTAAGTGAGGGGGACTGTTTTAAGACCCCCGAGCCCATAGGAATGTTGCAGAAGGGAGTTTCTAGCCCCCCCCCCCATTCTCTCTCACCTGTGCTAGAGGGGCGGGGGGTTGAGCCCCTCCCCCTGCACAGTCTAACAGATATAGGTCCAGGTAAGCTAGGAACCAATGAAAGGTCACATGTTGTCAAGGAAAGTTCTGGAAAGGGAAAAGCCTATTTAAGGCAGATGCAGCAAGCCTGCTGTGACCAGATCAGGAAGACCTACCTGTGAACTCCCCTCCCTTGTCGCGGCCTGATATTATTATGTGGTACTTCCTCTTGGTTTTGTTTCATGAACAAGGGGTTTAGTTTTAATAAATTCGTTGATTCCAACCTGAGTCGTAGTGGCTGGGTTGATGAAGGTATGGTTGTTTGAATAAATAAGTAATGTATGTTTCATGTGTTATCTACCAATGATTACATTTTGATAAATATGAATATGAAATTTAATACCAGTAATAAAGGCCAGCGGCCAAGTTTACCCCACTGCTACTTGTCTCTGGGTCATTAATATTATTACCATTAACATTTATGCATACAGTCCCATTGCATATTCCCACTCCTCATATTCCCACTTTCAAAACTTTCTAATGGCTACATGAAACTTGTCCGTCCCTATAGTAAGCATATAAATAGAAATATTCCAGATCTAATTGAAATGAGTAAATGCTAAATTATTTGTTCTTGTATGCAAGAAAGTCAATAAAGCTAAAGAATCACATGCTGAACTGATTAGATGGATCAGATCTGACCTTTGGAACCAAGTCAAAGGATACATACACACAAGTGCATGCATTTCTTAGTTTCAGACAGCAAAAACTAAAGCACTAAAGGCTCAGTTTACATCTATGCGGGTGGCTGCAGGCACCGCAGTGATTCTCACACCCGCATTCATTCTAAATGGCACCCACATGCATATAAAAACGCAGCACAGGAACCATAGGGAAATCTTATGGTCAAAATGAGAAAATCTGTGAGGTGAACTTACACTGGACCCCCTTCCATCGCACCTGGAGTCTGGCAATCACCTGTTCTGACAGATCGTATTGCCGCTTTACCAGTTGGGCAATTTTAAATCCCTGTGGCTTGCTCTCCTCTTCACCTGCGGTGACAGGATGGGCTACGCGGGTTCCGATTGGTCGGCGCCACCCATGTGAGGGAGCTGACCATTTAGAATGCTCCTATACGTACCCCCTTATGAGGTACGTTTAGGAGATTAAGCCGAGGGAATTTCTAAGCCCAGGACCAGCGAGGCAGCTATACGAGGTCTCCTAGTGGGTAATCGCCGGACTCAAGGTCAACTGCACTGGGGGGGGGGGATAAGGAGGGTGTCCAGTGTAAGTTCACCTTACAAATTTTTCTGTAAAAGGTGAACTCACCCTTTAAGTGAAAGGCAGGAAATAAAAAATGATGGCAACTATTTGAACCGAAAAACCATTCCACCCTATGCCAGCTTGTAGCTCCAACTCAGATGGCAGGATGTGGGATTGACCACCAGGACTGTGGTGTGATGAAGGGTTTAATAGCTCAGGCAGCCTATAGATGAGCCTGTTTTTTCCGTTCAACCAGCAGGTTGGGAAAAAAAAATTAAAAATCCTGACTCAATCGAGTGTGTGGATGGGGAAATCCCCCCCGCTGAATTATTGTATTCTGACAGTAGGGAGACTTCCCAGCCGTCAGAACACACTGCTCAGCATTGCAGGCCATACCCTGCAGCAGGGCTTGACAAATTTGCTTTGAATCTAGGAGCCAGCTAAAAAAAGTTTGGAGACATTTTTTTTTTTAACCACTTGCCTACACTTTCACCCCCTTCCTGCCCATGCCAAATTTCAACTTTAAGTGCTGTCACACTTTGAAAGACAATTGAGCGGTCACGCAACACTGTACCTATATGAAGTCGTGATCATTTTTTTTACACACCAATATAGCTTTCTCTTGGTGGCATTGAATCACCACTGGGTTTATTTTTATTTTACGAAATAAGCGAAAAAATTTATAAAAAACATTTTGAAAAAAAAAAAAACCTTTCTTTGTTTCAGGTATAAAATTTTGCATACAAGCAATTTTTCTTCTTCGCTTATGTGCGCTGATGAGGCTGCACTGATCAGCACCAATGGGGCTGCACTAATGATCAGTGCCCCGATTATCAGTGTAATGTCCCGTCATAGGATAGGCAATTATTGGTTTTCCTTTCCTAATGCTGTGACAGCACTGAGGAAAATAAAATTCCGATAACTGACATTTGTTTACATGTGACCAGCTGTGATTGGACACACCTGGTCACATGGTAAAGGGCTGCTAAGATTGGGCCTTTACCTTCATCTGTGATTAGCTGTGTCCGAAGGACACAGAGTGTGTACGCGATGTGTGTGGTTCTGGGGGGACATCAATAGACACCCTCCCAGAACTGGACAACCGTGCTGTAGCCATCTTTTGGCTATAGCACAGTCGGAAAGTGGGAGGCGGATGCCGACAGCTGACTAAAGCCCAGGCACCAGGACGCAATTTATAGCCACCATTGCGACCTAGCACCTGGGATTTGTGGAGCCCTGACCTGCAGCGCTGATCAAGCAGGGAAAATCTGACTGGGTGGTTGTAAAAAAGATGTATACACTACTGTACACAAACATGCATTCATATTTGACAAAATTTCATATAATTATGTATTCTTAAAGCAGTATTAAACCAAAAATGTATCATATTGCAGCTTACCAATTAGATATGGTGGCTGCATAGGTTTTTTTTTTTCCACTCGGGTATTTACCTGGTGACAAGGCCAGAAAAACACCTCCTGTATTAGAGCACCTCCACTCTGGATGAAAGAGCACAGGGGCACCTTTGGATAGCAGTGCTGTCAGTCTGAAGAGGGGGGGGGGCGTTCAATGCACTAGCAGATTTAAATACACCAACAAATTGAAGCTAAACTCCAGCGAACACTTTATAAGCAGTTAAAGCAAGCAGTTTTTTCCCCTTTCGGGATAAAGCTTTTACATAAATTAAAGCTGATCATTGTATGCACCACTGCCAGTGTTGAATGGTTAATATCATCTCTGTAACTAATACATTTGCTGGAGAACTTGTTCTTCTGAAAAAACACAACAGACTTCCTGGCCAGAATACTAGACAAAATAAAAGAAAGAAAGCCTAGAAAGAAAATGAATGCAGCCATCACATCTAAGAAATGGAAAGCTGCGAAATAATAAAAAGGTTTACATTTGTTTTTAATATCGCTTTAGGTTTCCAAGCGTGTGCAGCTCTAGACACCTTTAACTGCACTCTCCAGTGAACAAAGCCCATTTACAGAGATTGATAGTTAAAGCCTGATACACACTAGCAGTGTTTGGCACAAAAACACTGCACATCACCAAAATCACCATACCCACAGTGAAGCATGGTGGTGGCAGCATCATGCTTTGAGGCGGTTTTCCTTCAGCTGGAACAGGGGCCTTAGTCAAGGTAGAGGGAATTATGAACAGTTGCAAATACCAGTCAATATTGGCACAAAACTTTCAGGCTTTTGCTGGAAAGCTGAACATGAAGAGGAACTTCATCTTTCAGCATTAAAAATGACCCAAAGCATACATCCAAATCAACAAAGGAATGGCTTCACCTGAATCTGACTGAAAATCTGTGGGGTGATCTGAAGAGGGCTGTGCACAGGAGATGCTCTCACAATCTGACAGATTTGGAGTGTTTTTGCAAAGAAGAGTGGGCAAATATTGCCAAGATGTGCCATGCTGATAGACTCATACCCCAAAAGACTGAGTGCTGTAATAAAATCAAAAAGTGCTTCAACAAAAAGTATTAGTTTAACCACTTAAGGCCCGGACCATTTTGTAGCTAAAGGACCAGGCCATTTTTGAGATTCGGCACTGCGTCGCTTTAACTGACAATTGCGCGGTCGTGCAAAGTGGCTCCCAAACAAAATTGTCGTCCTTTTTTTCCCCACAAACAGAATTTCTTTTGATGGTATTTGATCACCTCTGCAGTTTTTATGTTTTGCGCTATAAACAAAAATAGAGCAACAATTTTGAAAAAAATTCAATATTTTTTACTTTTTGATATAATATAATATTCTTCTACATATTTTTGGTTAAAAAAAAAATTGCAATAAGCGTTTGATTGGTTTGCACTAGGGCTGTGAAAATTAACTATTAATTCCTCGATCGATTAATGTTTTTGATCGATCAAAATTCTTTTGATCGGTACTCACATCTCCGCCGACTTCCGGGTCTTCAGGGAGTTCCGTCGGAGATCCGGTGACGTCACGGACACCGGCGGGGCTTGCCGTGTTCATCTGAAGGGCTCCTTTGCTGTGCCTTCATATCTGGATGCTGGCGGGACCTTACTATCTGCCACATGCAAAAGTAAATGGAAGTTTGGGACTTTGAGTGAGACTGTAGACATGGTGTAGGTAAAAAAGGTACATGTTTATTCAAAATAAAACGCATGACACATCTCCAAACAGAAATCACATGGGAGGAAAAACATTCTGGTTGATGCGATTCCCTAGAGTTACACGCACATAAGTATGGGTATGCACAATATAAGCAACAAGGTACATTAGTGTGTGACCAGGTGCCACATAGTGATCCGTATGGATAATGGAATACATTCAGTGAATTACATATGTACAGATATCACATGGCAACCAGCGTTAAAAACATGAAACAAATTTGAAAACATTTGCATATAAAACCAGTAAAAGCATAAGTAAATGATTGTGTCGTCAAAACATGTTCATGCCCGGTGGGGGAAGGATCACAAAGGGGAAATAAAGGTAAAATGACCTGATGCTCAAATCCCAGGAGTCCCAAAAATGCAGGGACCGATCCATGAACCATGGTGCTGTATGGCGTCTCAGGATAGTGGTGAAGATGTGTTTGGGGAAGGTTCAGATAAGAGCACTCCACACAGGTGCAGGCTAATGATCACCAGCATTGTGTAGGCAATAGAAAACATCCCACCCACCCAGGTGCAGGCTAATGATCACCAGCGTCATGCAGGCAAAGCGTAAGCCAGGAGGAACCCCTGACGTGGGAGGGGGGACACCCACGGAGGAGCTCGTGTCTCCAAGCTACGCCGGCTGAGATGGATGAACGCACGCTCAGCGTCATGACGCCAACATGTGACGTCCCACGCTGGGCGGGACGCCGATGCGCTGTGTGCCCGGGCCCCACCATCACACAACCCACCACTCAATGGGCGGGGGATGGCGAAGCGGACGCGCAGAGCGCATCGCAGCTCCCAAATGACAGACATAAAAAAGTCAGGGACATGCATAAAACCAAACCCCAATCCCAGAACCATGGTAAAACGCATGTATGCTGCCCATTCTCATGGACATCTGCCACACGCAAGGGCTGTTACACTTCCCTCTATAACTTCCCTCTATCAACCTGGGATTCTACAGCCATCCACTGGGATTTGTGATAGTTCCCTTCATGCCGACGGACTGATGTTAACCCCTCATCTGGATTCAGCAGTAGTATCATTGTACACATTTTTATACCAGTATCATACTTAGCTACATGTTTTTATGACTGCTTTTGCTACCGTTAGGTATTCCTCGCTTTTTTAGATTTTATCTCCAGTGCAATATTTATTTTGTTACCTACTTGAAGACTATAAAAGTTTTAATGCTATTCCCATCGAGCGCTGCCTTTGTGTGTTTTTTGTATCCTGCTATCCATTTTTCCAGTGGTTTGTAGCTGCACTGGGAATCGGCCTGCAAGGAGATCAGCTAAAAGTAGTTGGATCTGTATGTGCGTTATAATTAATCGAAATTAGTCGATTAATCGATTTAAAAAAAAAAACGATTAATCGAACACAAATTTTTTAATCAGTAACAGCCCTAGTTTGCACAAAAGTTATAGCGTCTACAAAATAGGGAATAGTTTTATGGCATTTTTATTAATAATTTTATTTTTTTAACTAGTATTGGCGGCGATCAGCGATTTTTAATCGAGACTGCGACATTATGGCAGACACATCGGACACTTTTGACACCATTTTGGGACCATTGTCATTTTTACAGGGATCAGTGCTATAAAAATGCACTGATTACTGTGAAGATGACACTGGCAGTGAAGGGGTTAACCTGTAGGGGGCGCTAAAGGTTACGTGTGACCTAATGTGTGATTCTTACTGTTTGGGGGCGTGGCTTGGCATGTGACATCACTGATCGTCGTTCCCTATGACAGGGAACAGACGATCAGTGACAGTCTCACTAGGAAGCATGGGGAGAGGTTTGTATACACTTACCTACCAGCGATCGGGTCCCGCGGTCACGGAGCGGGTCGCGAGCACGCCGGTGTGCTCCAAGGCTGGGCATCTTAAAGAGGCTGTACGTGCTTGTGCCCAGCCGTGCCATTCTGCTGACGTATATGTACAGGCGGCGGTCCTTAAGTGGTTAATGGGGTGCCCACTTATCCAACCATATTTTTTTTTTTTTTATTTTTTTTTTACTTCCCTCCACCTTAAAAATTTCAGTTTGATTTTCAATTGAGTTGTACAATTCATAGGCAACAGATAAAAAAAAAAAAAAAAAGGCGCCTTTAAGTGCAGAATTAAAAAGTTTTAATATCCCCAAAAAGGATTACAAACACTTACAGGATCGAAGATAAGAAAGGGCATATCATGTGTTTGTGCAATGGGTGATCCAGCATCAGGAGGGTCCCAATATATACAACTTCCAGCAAAAAAATCCAGGGAGACCAACAGATGTGCGCTCCAGGCTCTGGGAACACTGGTGAAGCAGTCTAGGTCAGCATGGAACAAGGATCGCGGAAATTACGTCAGCAGAAGGGGACAACAACCAGCGTGGACCGCAAACAGGAAATAGGTCATCAAAATGGGACGCGTTTCGGAACTACCGATTGGTTCCTTCTTCAGCCAATATGCCCTTTCTTATCTTCGATCCTGTAAGTGTTTTTAATCCTTTTTTGGGGATATTAAAAGTTATTAATTCTGCACTTAGAGGCGCCTTTTTCTTTTATCCGTTTTCTATTACAGATTGCTTTCCTCTTTCAGTGCGGCCTGAAGCGTTTGAAGATCACATCCTCTCAATACCCTTATCCAACGCAAGACATTATCTGCTAGGTCCTGACATTTCGGAGCGCCCTTGTTACATGTTTATCTGGATTTAAGTTCATAGGCAACATTAAAAGGTGGGAAAAGTTCTGAAATTATGCATCTTTGTCTTTTTTTTACATCACAGAAACCGGACATTTAAAAAAAAAAAAAAAAAAAAAAAAAAAAAAGGGGGGTGTGTAGACTTTTTATATCCACTGTATACCTGCCCAGAGACTCTGGTGGCGGGAAAGACAATTGTAAAGTGAATGTTAATTTCACCACTGCAATAAATATTACTTGCACATCTGGTTGGTGTTTGTAGCAAGTGAAGGCTTGTCTTACACAAATGTACTTCTGTGACAAACTAGAATGAAAAACAATGAAAAGTGCCAGCTGGCATAAAACCAAACACCTCATCATGACTTTATAATTACAGACACCACTCCTTGCTGAAAATAATTTAACAATAGTCAAGACATCACAAGGCTTCTTTACTAGATATGGCCTCTTGGTCACCAGATTACAGATATCAGTAAAACTGGTCACATAACAGATGCATTCACATATTACAAAACACACTTCACACTGTAACCTTGCATGCATTCGATGCTTCCCACTATCTAGAGACATGGCAGAGTCCCTGCATTAATCACAGCAAAGAGCGAGACTACGCAAAGTAAGTTTAGCTATGGAAAGCAGAAACTCACATCTCTAGTATTTAACCACTTTAAGCTGTTGCAAATCGCTAGACATTTTTGTTTGTACCTGCAAGGTAAAAGGCATAATGTGCTAGTATGCATAACATACACTTACCTTAAAATGAAGCTCTTCCAGCGACGAGATGTCAGCGCTGCAGGCGATTTTAATCTTCACCCATCTTGCTTCCGGGTTTGCGGATTCCAGCTCTGAGTGACCGGAGCCACAAAGACGTCACTCCCGTGCACGCGTGTGGGAGTCGCCATTCACAGCACAGGGCTCTGATGAAACTGCAGGGGTGACTGTTCCTTCAGATTTTTTTTTGCTAGAAAATTACTCAGAAACCCCAAACATATATTTAGATATAGTGTGGGTTTTTTTTTTTTTTTTGCAGAGACCCTAGAGAAGAAAATAGCGGTTGTTGCAATATTTTCTGTCACACTGTATTTGCACAGCGGTCTTTATTTGAAAAAAAAAAAAAAAAACATATATACACTTCAATTAAAAAACAAACAAAAAAAAAAAACACAAAAAAACAGTAAAGTTAGCCCACTTTTTTTGTACACCCTGTTCCAAATTATTATGCAAATTCTATTTCAGTGTCACAAAGATTAAATATTTTGTTTTTCAGTTTAACTCATGGATGGCATTGTGTCTCAGGCTGGGTTCACACTAGTGCGACACGACATCTGTCCTACTTTGGATCCGACTTTGCCCTGCGACATGAAGCCGACATATGTCCGACTTTCAATGAACGGGGATCCGACTTGGATCCCCGCCAATATCAGGCACTGTGTTTGGTATGAATCTTGAAGGGGAACTCCAGGCCAAATTTTAAATTAAAAAAACGGTGCGTGTTCCCCTCCAGGGGCATACCAGGCCCTTGGGTCTGGTCTGGATTTGAACAGGCGCCCCTACGCCGAAAAAACGGCGTGTGGGGTCCCCCCAAAATCCAAACCAGACCCTTATCCGAGCACACAACCTGGCCGGCCGCAGGGGAAGAGGGGGGAGACGAGAGAGCGCCCCCTCCCTCCTGAACCGTACCAGGCCGCATGCCCTCAACATGGGGGGTTTGGTGCTCTGGGGCAGGGGGGCGACCTGCGGCCCCCCCACCCCAGAGCACCCTGCCCCCATGTTGATGAGGACAGGGCCTCTTCCCGACAACCCTGGCCGTTGGTTGTCGGGGTCTGCGGGCGGGGGACTTATCGGAATCCGGGAGCCCCCTTCAATAAGGGGGCCCCCGGATCCCGGCCCCCCCACCCTATGTGAATGAGTATGGGGTACATCGTTCCCCTACCCATTCACCTGGTGGAAAAAAATTGCAATAAAAAAAACACTACACAGGTTTTCAAAGTAATTTATTGCACAGCTCCGGGGGTCTTCTTCCGACTTCCGGGGGTCTTTTCCGACTTCGAGGGTCTCCGGTGTCGTCTCCCGCTCTCCGGTTCTTTCTTCCGCCGGGCCTCCGCTAACTTCTTTTTAGCTCTCTTGCTAACAGAGGCCCGGTCTTCCCGTTGTCTCGTCCGGCTCTCCGTTGTTCTTCTGCCGGCCCCTCCACTAACTTCTTCGTAGCTCTTTCGCTAGTGGAGGGGCCGGGCTTCCCGTCGCTGTCGCCGTCGGCTTCTTCTTCCCTCTTCTCCTTCTCGATGTTGACGCGTCGCTTCCTCTCGCTGTAATACTGGCTCTCCGCTCCGCATTAATATAGGCTTCTCATGACGTCACAGTCACGTTCCCATGACGTCACAGTCACATGCTCCGGGGCCATGTGCCCTGGAACATGTGACTGTGACGTCATGAGAAGCCTATATTAATGCGGAGCGGAGCTGAGAGCCAGTATTACAGCGGGAAGAAGCGACGTGTCAACATCGAGGAGGAGAAGAGGGAAGAAGAAGCCGACGGCGACAGGAAGCCCGGCCCCTCCACTAGCGAAAGAGCTAAAAAGAAGTTAGTGGAGGGGCCGGCAGAAGGACAACGGAGAGCCGGACGAGACAACGGGAAGACCGGGCCTCTGTTAGCAAGAGAGCTAAAAAAAAGTTAGCGGAGGCCCGGCGGAAGAAAGAACCGGAGAGCGCGGAGACGACACCGGAGACCCCCGAAGTCGGAAAAGACCCCCGGAAGTCGGAAGAAGACCCCCGGAAGTCGGAAGAAGACCCCCGGAGCTGTGCAATAAATTACTTTGAAAACCTGTGTAGTGTTTTTTTATTGCAATTTTTTTCCACCAGGTGAATGGGTAGGGGTACGATGTACCCCATACTCATTCACATAGGGTGGGGGGGCCGGGATCCGGGGACCCCCTTATTGAAGGGGCCTCCCGGATTCCGATAAGCCCCCCGCCCGCAGACCCCGACAACCAACGGCCAGGGTTGTCGGGAAGAGGCCCTGTCCTCATCAACATGGGGGCAGGGTGCTCTGGGGTGGGGGGGCCGCAGGTCGCCCCCCTGCCCCAGAGCACCAAACCCCCCCATGTTGAGGGCATGCGGCCTGGTACGGTTCAGGAGGGAGGGGGGCCGCTCGCTCGTCCCCCCCCTCTTCCCCTGCGGCCGGCCAGGTTGTGTGCTCGGATAAGGGTCTGGTTTGGATTTTGGGGGGACCCCCACGCCGTTTTTTCAGCGTAGGGGCGCCCATTCAAATCCAGACCCAAGGGCCTGGTATGCCTCTGGAGGGGAACCCACGCCGGTTTTTTATTTAAAATTTGGCCTGGAGTTCCCCCTCAAGAGCAGTACAGCACAAGTCGCATGCCAAAGTCGGACCATGCAAGACTGTGGTCCGACTTTGATCCGACTTCAATGATAGTCAATAGGCTGAAGTCGGATCAAAGTCGGACCAAAGTAGTACAGGGAGCATTTTCAAAGTCGGACCGACATGTGTCGGACCAGTTAGGATGGCTCCCATAGGGAAACATTGATTTTCACACGTCATGCGACATGAGCTCCCAATGTCGGAGCGTTTGTCGCCCCAGTGTGAACCAGGCCTCAGGCTGGGTTCACACTGATACGACACGACATTCATCCGACTTTCATCCTACTCTGCTCTGCGACATCAGTCCTACATTGGTCCGACATCCATCCGACATTCATGAACAGGATACTACTTTGATCCGACATTGTGCTAGTCTGACTTGTCCTTTGACCAATCAAAACAATCCCAGGGTGAGATAAATTCCTTTTACTGCTGCTGTAATCACCATGTCGGATGTCAAATGTCGGATGGTTAGGACAAGGATCCTACTTTGATCCGACTTCAATGATATTCAATGGGCTGAAGTAGGATCAAAGTCGGACAGAAGTAGTACAGGGAGCATTTTTAATGTCGGACCGACTTGTGTCGGACCAGTTAAGACGGCTCTCATAGGGATTCATTGATTTTCACACGTCATGCGACATGAGCTCCTAATGTCGGAGCGTTTGTCGGACAAGTGTGAACCAGGCCTCAGGGCTCTTTTGATCACTGAACACAATCTCGGACACCTGTGATAATTAGATTGCCAGGTGAGCCCAATTAAAAGAAAAACTGCTCAGGCTGGGTTCACACTGAGGCTGGGTTCACACTAGTGCGACACGACATCTGTCCTACTTTGGATCCGACTTTGCCCTGCGACATGAAGCCAACTTATGTCCGACTTTCAATGAACGGGGATCAGACTTGGATCCCCGCCAATAGCAGGCACTGCGTTTGGTATGAATCTTGAGGGGGAACTCCACGCCAAATTTTAAATAAAAAAAACAGCATGGGTTCCCCCTCCAGGGGCATACCAGGCCCTTGGGTCTGGTCTGGATTTGAAGGGGAACCCCTACGCCGAAAAAACGGCGTGGGGGTCCCCCCAAAATCCAAACCAGACCCTTAACCAAGCACGCAACCTGGCAGGCCGCAGGGGAAGAGGGGGGGGGACGAGAGAGCGGCCCCCCTCCCTCCTGAACCGTACCAGGCCACATGCCCTCAACATGGGGGGTTAGGTGCTCTGGGGCAGGGGGGCGACCTGCTGAGGAGGACAGGGCCTCTTCCCGACAACCCTGGCCGTTGGTTGTCGGGGTCTGCGGGCGGGGGGCTTATCGGAATCCGGGAGCCCCCCCCTGATAAGGGGGCCCCCAGATCCCGGCCCCCACACCCTATGTGAATGAGTATGGGGGGTACATCGTACCCTTACCCATTCACCTGGTGGAAAAAAAATGTCAAGAAAAAAACAACACAGCTTTTTAAATTAATTTATTGCACAGCTCCGGGGGTCTTCTTCCGACTTCGGGGGTCTCCGCGCTCTCCGGTTCTTTCTGCCGGGCCTTCGCCATCTTCTTCCAGCTCTTTTGCTAGTGGGGCACTGTCTTCTCCGTCGCCTTCTTCTTCTCCCGCTCTCCGGTTCTTTCTTCCGCCGGGCCTCCGCTATCTTCTTCCAGCTCTTTTGCTAGCGGAGGCCCGGTCTTCCCGTCTCGTCCGGCTCTCCGTTATCCTTCTGCCGGCCCCTCCACTACCTTCTTGTAGCTCTTTTGCTAGTGGAGGGGCCGGTCTTCCCGTCGTCGCCGTCTTCTCTCTTCTCCTCCTCGATGTTGACCCGTCGCTTCCTTCCGCTGTAATACTGGCTGTTCGCTCCACATTAATATAGGCTTCTCATGACGTCACAGTCACATGCTCCCATGACGTCACAGTCACATGCTCCGGGGCCACGGAGCATGTGACTGACGTCATGAGAAGCCTATATTAATGCGGAGCGAACAGCCAGTATTACAGCGGAAGGAAGCGACGCATCAACATCGAGGAGGAGAAGAGAGAAGAAGACGGCGACGACGGAAAGACCGGCCCCTCCACTAGCAAAAGAGCTACAAGAAGGTAGTGGAGGGGCCGGCAGAAGGACAACAGAGAGCCGGACGAGATGACGGGAAGACCGGGCCTCCGCTAGCAAAAGAGCTGGAAGAAGATAGCGGAGGCCCATCAGAAGAAAGAACCGGAGAGCGGGAGAAGAAGAAGGCGACGGAGAAGACCGGGCCCCGCTAGCAAAAGAGCTGGAAGAAGATAGCGGAGGCCCGTCAGAAGAAAGAACCGGAGAGCGCGGAGACCCCCGAAGTCGGAAGAAGACCCCCGGAGCTGTGCAATAAATTAATTTAAAAAGCTGTGTTGTGTTTTTTCTTGACATTTTTTTTCCACCAGGTGAATGGGTAGGGGTACGATGTACCCCATACTCATTCACATAGGGTGGGGGGCCGGTATCTGGGGGCCCCCTTATCAAGGGGGGCTCCCGGATTCCGATAAGCACCCCGCCCGCAGACTCCGACAACCAATGGCCAGGGTTGTCGGGAAGAGGCCCTGTCCTCATCAACATGGGGGCAGGGTGCTCTGGGGTGGGGGGCCGCAGGTCGCCCCCTGCCCCAGAGCACCTAACCCCCCATGTTGAGGGCATGCGGCCTGGTACGGTTCAGGAGGGAGGGGGGGCCGCTCTCTCGTCCCCCCCTCTTCCCCTGCAGCCTGCCAGGTTGCGTGCTCGGATAAGGGTCTGGTTTGGATTTTGGGGGGGACCCCCACGCCGTTTTTTCGGCGTAGGGGTTCCCCTTCAAATCCAGACCAGACCCAAGGGCCTGGTATGCTCCTGGAGGGGGAACCCATGCCGTTTTCTTTTTTAAATTTGGTGTGGAGTTCCCCCTCAAGAGCAGCAGAGCACAAGTCGCATGCCAAAGTCGGATCATGCAAGACTGCGGTCCGACTTTGATCCGACTTCAATGATAGTCAATGGGCTGAAGTCGGATCAAAGTCGGACCGAAGTAGTACAGGGAGCATTTTGAAAGTCAGACCGACATGTGTCGGACCAGTTAAGACGGCTCCCATAGGGAAACATTGATTTTCACACGTCATGCGACATGAGCTCCCAATGTCGGAGCGTTTGTCGCCCCAGTGTGACCCCGGCCTGATACTACACGACAGACATACGACTTTCATCCTACTTTGCTCTGCGACATCAGTCCTACATTGGTCCTACATTCATCAGACTTTCATGAACAGGATACTACTTTGATCCGACTTTGTGCTAGTCTGACTTGTCCTTTGACCAATCAAAACAATCCCAGTGTGAGATAAATTCCTTTTACTGCTGCTGTAATCACCATGTCTGTCAAAAGTCGGATGGTTAGGACAAGGATCCTACTTTGATCCGACTTCAATGATAGTCAATGGGCTGATGTAGGATCAAAGTCGGACCAAAGTAGTACAGGGAGCATTTTCAAAGTCGGAGCGGCATGTGTCGGACCAGTTAAGACGGCTCTCATAGGGAGACATTGATTTCACACGTCATGCGACATGAGCTCCCAATGTCGGAGCGTTTGTCGCCCCAGTGTGAACCCGGCCTAAAGGAGGGTGTTCTACATTATTAAGCAGAGCACCATTTTCAAGCAATATGGGGAAGAAAAAGGATCTCTTTGCTGCCGAAAAGAGTGAAATAGTTCAATGCCTTGGATGAGGTATGAAAACATTAGATATTTCACGAAAACTTAAGCGTGATCATCGCACTATTAAGAGATTTGTGGCTGATTCAGAGCATAGACGGGTTTTGTGCAGATAATGACACATTGAGGAAGATTTCTGCCAGATCCATGCATCGGATCAAGAGAGCAGCTGCTAAAACACCATTACATAGCAGCAAACAGATATTTGAAGCTGCTGGTGTCTCTAGAGTCCAACGGACATCACGGTGTAGAGTCCTCCAGAGTCTTGCAACTGTGCATAAACCTTCCATTCAGCCACCACTAACCAATACTCACAAGCAGAAATTGCTGCATTGGGCAGAAAAATACATGAAGACTAAATTTTCAAACAGTCCTGTTCACCGATGAGTGCCGTGCAACCCTGGATGGTCCAGATGGATGGAGTAGTGGATGGTTGGTGGACGGACACCCTGTTCCAACAAGGCTGCAACGTCAGCAAGGCGGTGGTGGAGTCATGTTTTGGGCCGGAATCATGGGAAGAGAGCTGATCGACCTCTTTAGGGTCCCCGAAGGTGTAAAGATGACCTCTGCAAAGTATGTAGAGTTCCTGACTGACCACTTCCTTCCCTGGTACAGAAGGAAGAACTATGCTTTCCATAATAAAATCATCTTCATGCATGACAATGTACCATCTCATGCTGCAAAGAATACCTCTGCATCAATGGCTGCTATGGGGATAAAAAGGAGAGAAAAAGTCATGGTGTGGCCTCCATCCTCCCCTGACCCCAATCCTATTGAGAACCTTTGGAGCATCCTCAAGCAAAAGATCTATGAGGGTGGGAGGCAGTTTACATCCAAACAGCAGCTCTGGGAGGCTATTCTGACATCTTGCAAACAAATTAAAGCAGAAACTGTCCAAAAACTCACAAGTTCAATGGATGCAAGACTTGTGAAGCTGCTATCAAAAAAGGGGTCCTATGTTAAAATGTAACGTGACCTGTTAAAATGTTTAAAAAGTTAAAATGTTGTTCAAAGTTTGATTGAAATAGCTTTTGATTTCAGTAAATATGCTGCAAACACAACAAATGACAATTTTCAGTTCTTTACAACCTATAAAAGTGTTTTGAAACATACTGTGCCTAATAATTTGGAACAGTGCATTGTAAGTTTTTTTATTTTGAAAAAAAAAAAAAAAACTTATTAGGAGGTTTGTTCAATAAAATTTGAATTGTACTCTTAATAGTTGATAACATGACAATCATGCTGACTGTTGTTTACATCAATTATTTAGGTAAATGAGAAAAATATCATTGGCATAATAATTTGGAACAGGGTGTATAATGTAAAAGATAGTTTGCGTAAATAGATACCCAACATGTCACGCTTTAAAATGACGCACGCTCGTGGAATGGCAACAAACTACAGGACTTAAAAGTCTCCATAGGCGACGGTATAAACCTTTTTACAGGTTACATGTTTAGAGTTAGGCCCCTTTCACACTGGGGCAGGGAGGTGCGCTGGCGGTATAGCGGCGCTATTTTTAGCGCCGCTATACCGTAGTTTTTACCGCGATATTCGGCCGCTAGCGTGGTGATTTTAACCCCCGCTAGCGGGCGAAAAGGGGTCAATACCGCCCGCAATGCGCCTCTGCAGAGGCGCATTGCGGGCGGTATTACCGCGGTTTCTCATTGCTTTCAATGGGCAGCAGCGGTAAAGGAGCGGTAAACACACCGCTCCTTCACCGCTGCGAAGATGCGGCTAGCAGGACTTTTGGAGTGGTCCTGCTAGTGCACCGCTTCAGTGTGAACCCCTTCGGGCTTTCACACTAAAGACTGCAGGGCACAATTTTTACAGGCGGTATAGCAGCGCTATTTTTAGCGCTAAACCGCCTGAAAAACTTGTCAGTGTGAAAGGGGCCTTACAGAGGAGGTATTGCAGTAGAATCATTTCTCTCGCTCCAACGATCGTGGCGATACCTCACATGTATGATTTAGACACTTACATTTGCGGGCGCAACTTATGTATGCGTTCGCTTCTGCTCGGAGGGATGGGGCGCTTTAAAAGAAAATAATTTATTTTACCTTCTATTTTTACACTGTCCCTTTATTTTTTCATCACTTTTATTCCTATTACAAGGAATGTAAACATTCCTTGTAAAAGAAATAAGCATGAAAGGTCCTCTTTACTGAAAGATCCGGGGTCAAAAACACCCCAGATCTCTCATTTACCTTTGAAAGGAAGAAATAAAAAAGTAATTTTGACTGTCCGAGGACCAGAAGTGACGTCCTCCCTTGCTCAGCTTCCTACCTAGCCATCAGCTGCATTGGATGGGAGTGATCAGTAAGCACGGAATTAAACGGGAAGTGACGAGCGGCACATCGCCCGCCGCCTATAAAGGTTATCCCGGTATTGAACGTCAAAATAACGACGCACATTTACAGTTTGGTGGTCGCCAAGTGGAGACCCCGTTGCCAAATCATTCATTTCAGCAAAAAGTCTTCCTATAAGATTATGTGTTAAGTTAAACTATTTTAGGCAGGTTATGTACCTGTGAAAGCCTACCTGTGTAGACATCCAAATCAAGTGAAACTTTAGTACTCCCATGGCAGCTGCACAAAAGGTTATATTGGGATGTGAGGGGAAGGGCAGAACAGAGGGGAAGGGCCAGCACAGACATTAAATGGGCACTTCCAGAAAAGGAGAGGACTGAAATACAAAAAGTAAAAAAGGAGCTAAGCAAGGGAAAGGACTCTCCTGGAGAGGTCAAAAGGCACACTGCAAGTGAATTAACATTTATGGAGAGAACAAAAAACACAAAGAATAACCCACTTGCCGTCCACCCACAGTACATTTACTACAGCTGGACTATGTACATGTGCATCACACAGCTTGTTCCAGGTTAGAGGAGTGCAGCACGCGATTCCCGCAACCGTTGTGTCCACCGGACACAAAGCCGATTGGTCATTATGCACAGCTGCACCAGATTCTCAGTGCAAGAGAAGGGCAATCTTAAAGAGGTAAACCTCCCTCTAATGTTTGTACCTTTAAAGTAAGCCTAGAGTAAGGCTTACCCATAGGTACTGTAACGATCTCCAAAACGTGCGGCGTTTAGGAGATATTTTCTGTATACTGCACCGAGGTCATCAGCGCATGCGCTCTGAAGGAACGGCTGTCCGTGCCATTTCTTCAGGAGTGTGCGGCGTGACCGGCAGGCTCCTGTGCTCATGCGAAGGAGTGACGTCATGCGGCCCCCCGGCCAGTCACATAGCTAGTGCCCATTGGCCCAGAACAGTCACATAGCCAGAGCCTTTGGCCCCAGAAGAAAGACGGGCTAAGATGGATGGGGCCTGCATCAAGGAAGACGCAGGCTGCGTTTGCAGGCAAGTGTCACATAATATGCTAGTATGCCTTTACTTTGCAGGGAAGGGGGAAATTTCTTACATTTTTATCAGAGTTTACATCCTCTTTAAATGCTGTATTTTTGGCATACATGTAAAAATCTTAATAGTTGTCAATAAAATTACTTAAAAGCGGAGCTCCGCCTGAAAAAAAAAAAAATATTAAAAGCCAGCAGCTACAGCAGCTGCTGACTTTTAATATTAGGACAATTACCTGTCCTGCAGTCCAGTGACGTCCGCAGCAGAGGACGAGCAATCGCTCGTCACTCTGCTGTCCCCACCGCCATCCTCGGTGAGGACAGCATCCTTGCGGCTTCAATGCCCGGTTCCCTACGGCGCATGCGCGAGTCGCGCTGCGCCGTTCTGACTGGTCCCCGTGTGTTCTGGGAGCCGAGTGTCTCCCAGAACACAACGGGTATTCTGCGGGAAGTGACGTACTTCCCGCAGAGGACTCCCGGAAGGGAGTGCAAATACCTGTCTTAGACAGGTATCTGCACCCCCCTGAAAAGGTGTCAATTGTGACACCGGAGGGGGGGGGGGGAGGGTTCCGATGAGCGGACGTTCCACTTTAGGGTGGAGCTCCGCTTTAAACCCCCAGAACATTATATATTTTCTTAAAGCAGAGGCCCTGTAGACTAACAAAGGTGATAGCTGCAAATTTTTATGTCACATGATATTTGCGCAACTGTTTAATAAAAACACAAAATTTTCAGGAAAAAAAAAATAGAATAAAATAAATTTTAGTGCAAAAACACACCATACAATACTAATTTTTGGTTAAAATATAAAAGATGAGGATGCATTGAGTAAACACATGAACATTCCATGTCTTAAAATTGCATGCGCTTGCGCCAAAAACGATGGTGTCCAAAAATCACCATAGGTGATGCTTTAAAAGCCTTTACAGCTCATCAGTTTAGAGTGAAGTAGGAGCTCTTGCGCTAGAATTATTGTTCTCCCTCTGATGTTCGCGGCGATATGTCACACGTGTGATGCAATCACAGCTTACATATGCGTGCCAACCCTGGGCTTGCGTTTGCATTTACGCAGGTGTGCGGGGGGGTACAAAAGTGAAGCCATTTTGTTTTTTTAAATATATTTAATTTTACACTTTATTTTTACTTGATTTCTATCAAAAGCGGTTAATAAACCCCATGTGATAGCATTGGTCAGGTGACAGGTACTCTTTATGGAGACATTAGGTTCACGTACGTCCAAAGAGCAAAAAATAAATAAAAAATCCCTGCAAAGCAATGTCAAAATGTGCTAGCATGCATACATACTAGCACATTACGATAGACTTACCTTAGAACGAAGCCCTCCCGTGCCGCAATGTCACCGAGCTGGGGGCGCGATGATGTCACTCCTGCACATTGGAGCCGCTGTTTCTGGCACGGCTCTCAGGGTCCAGCACTGTAAGCCGGACCTTTAGAGCGCATGCACCGGTGAGGTCATTGGCTGCATGCACTCTGAATATCTCCTAAACTGTGGATGTTCAGGAGATATTCACAGTACCTACAGGTAAGCCTTACTATAGGTGCTTATATGCCTGTAGGTACAAGTGGTAGCACAGAGTTTACTACCACTTTAAGGATTTCTCAAGAAATGCGATAGGATATTCACTCAGGATTGATCATTTTTTAAATTATATTATACAAAAGTTGGTAGACGCTATAACTTTCACACAAACCAATATACACTAATCTGGATATTTTTTTTTTTTTTTTAACCAAAGACATGCAGAGTCCATAATGGCATAACTGTATAAAGAAATTGATACATTTTGTTTTTTTATATTAATAAATTATATATATATATATATATATATATATATATATATATTATATATATACATACACACACACACACACACACACACATATACACACACACACACAAACTGTGGTGATCAACTATCACCAAAAGAAAGCCCCATTTGTGTGGAAAACAATTTAAATTTAATTTGGTTACAGTGTTGCATGACAACGCAATTACGAGTTAAAGTAGTACAGTGCTGAAAAGCAAAACCTGGCCTGGTCATGAAACCTTCCCAGAGCTCAGGTGGTAAAAACACTTAACATTTTAGTTGATTTGAATTTGGGCACAGAGTCGCTTTAATGTGAAAATTTTGACAGTCTCATGTTTCAGATACGAATACTAGAGAGAATAGGACTGATCTTTGGTCAGCACAGTTACGGTAATTTAAGCCGAGGTTAGACAACTGCCATGAGGCAAGGCTCAATCATAGGCTCACTCTTCAACTCTTGTTCACTAGCGATGTAGCATGGTAATGGGGGAAAAAGAGCGAAGCACCAACGGTCAGCAAACTCATTTCATTTGCTTGCTTGCTCAGTGAAGACAGCCAGCCAACTAACATTTTCAGAAGCGGGTCCAGAAATGGCAGCTCATGTATCACACACTTCCAGTAAAAGGTTTCCTTTTATCTGGCTTCAACAGAATTTGCAAAGCTACAATTTGTACTTTCATTTACTAACGAGAAATACCTCAGGGGAAACGGGAACAAAAAGTGCAAGCAAATGTCAACTACAAACTAATTAGTGGAAATGGTGGGACACATTTGCTGCTTTAAAGGAAAGTAAAAAATGTATTTAAGTAAATAAATACCAAATACATGCCGTTTTCAGGTATTGTCAAAATGGCGGTCCTCTGAGACCAAGCGTAACTGGTTTGATACTTTGCAGCTTGCAGTATCGTCTTGGAAAGTATGGGTAGAGCTAATATTGTGCTGGATTACCCCACACAGAAATTCACTGAAATTAGCAATCTTCCACACAAGTCACTTTTACAAAACATGATCTAATTCAGCCTGGATGTGAAAGTCTTTCAACGTCAGCATAGATCATTCATATCACGAGAAAGTCATGTGCGACTATTCCTATTTTATACTTTGAGAGTAAGTGAGTGATCTCCAACTAATCAATTCGTTTTTTTATTTAATAATATTTTTAGGATTGTCCAATGAGGGACACAGGAACAAAATCAGACTGCACGGTGTAGCATTATTGATGGGATGAAGTCTGCCATAATGCTCCTGGGAAGGTCCAGGTCTGTCTACTGCCCTATCCTGCTTGTTCTCCTGCCAGGGTGTCTTCAGATGCCAGTACAAGGGTATACGCACAAACCCACCCTATTGCTGTTCTTTCAGGGGGACCTTGGCATAGCGGGCCACATGCCATTCTGGCCCACGCATAGTGCTCCACCAAGCTCAGCAGACGTGTCACCTATCTGAAAAGTAGCCCAGGACTCCGGATGCCACCGTTCCAACCTCGCTGATACCCAGGGAGCTGGAACTTGACTATGCTTCATCTCTGCATATTTCTCCAAATAATTTGAAGACACCGGCGGCCATGGTCAATCAATACCAATTGGCAGCATACCTCAGGGGCTCAGCTGGCCACTGAGGGATCCCCCCTTCCCCACACCTCCTGCGGCAACACAGGGAGGACTTGGAGCCTGACCATATGCAAGAAGAGCTCTACTAGACACAGGGGTATTTATGGCTCCTCTGGCAGAGAAGAAACCTTGAAGAAAACTGAGAAAGTAATGGGCAGGGGAGGTTCCACAAGAATACTAACAAAAGTAGCCTAGAAAACCCCAGATATGCAACCCCTTCAAGTCCACTGTCCCTGGAATCATGGGAAGCATATACCAGGAGGCCCCTGCAACTAGTAAAGGCATGAGGGAAAAATAAACAATTTTTGATGTTCCTGTTAGGCAGAGGAAACAAATACTGAGGACACTAGGTGACTGCTCTTTTTATTGATTGTGGATGATGTGTTCCCCGTTCTAGGTAGACAGCTATTCAAGCACAGTCCCACCGCATGGACAAGACAAAACGCCTGCTCTCCCATGTGCCCGGTTCAAACTACTGGGTTTTACTCCATTTTACACCGCTCTAGATAGGTATTCAGCATCCAATGTACAGACCCAAAACCGGGTGCCAGCTTAGCTCACAACCGTGGAACTCTGCAGAACAAATGGGATGGCTGCACAGTTCAGAAACTTTATGCTTCTTTCTTTTAGTCTTAAAGAATAAGTAAACCCAAGAATAAACAGTTAAAGCATCTCTTAACCTACTTCCTCTAAATCCAGATTGTCCTGGACCTGCCCTAGTCTGACTGGACCATGAAGGCAGAAGCAACCCAGCGATAAGTTTATTCCTTTGTCACTCTGCTTCCTCCTATCAGAGTGCTTCTTGTCAGAAATGATTCTTTGTACTCTTCTCCCCCCCCCCCCCCCTCACAATCGAGCTCTGTTATACAGAGACTGCAATAGCTTAACCATATCTATCCATTACTCACAGCATGGTTCCACTCAGCTAAGAAACACAAGCCCTTTTTTCCATTAAAGTGACTGTCAATTAAAATACATACATTTAAAAAACCTAAAAGCGATTGTATACTCCTTGTTTTAAATTTTACGGGAGTGACGTCATTGCGGCTCTGGCCACTCACAGCACCGGAGCCGCGAACCTGGAAGAAACGATGAGGGGAAAATGTCAACTCCCTCGGCGTTGCCCGGGATGCGTGGACCTCGTTCTAATGGTATTTCATAATGGGCTATAGGGCTGCAACTAACGATTATTTTCATAATCGATTGCCTTAAAAAAAAGTGTGGAGTATAATTTAGTTAATATGTAAAGTTTAAAAAAAAACAATTTATTCTTAAATATCTCTATGCAGTGGTAAATATAAATAACCAATTCTATGATTAGGGAGCAAAATCTCTAATCCACTCTAAGTATAATTGACAGATTAGATATACTGTATATACTATTATAGGGTGAATCTGGTAAATATCATCGGATATTAGAAATAATGGAAAACTTCTTGGTCAAAGGAATTTTCAGACAGTATGTGGTTTTCGTTCAGAAATTACATTCATTTTAAAACTGAAATGTTAAAAGCAAGTGAAAATTTCAAACAACATTCATTCCGCGAATGTACAAAGATTTTTCATATGAATATTCTCGTCTAAAAAATGATCCGTGTGGCCAGCATAAGGCTCGGTACACACCTATGCAGTTTGCTTTTGATCTGTTTCTGCAGTGTGTTTTGCTGTGAGTTTTGATTTGTACACACATGATTTTGCTGCGATTTGCGCGTTTGCATTTTTTTAATGTTTTTTTTGCCCAATTTGTTGTTGGGCAGTATAAAAAACACAAATTGCTGCAAAAAGGCATTACATTCTTTTCTGCAGCTTCTCCATTGAAATATATTGAACCAAAAAAAGCAGTTTTGCGTTAAAAAAAGCCTGACCCTTTGCAAATACGCAGCAGCTGAAAAAAGCATAGATGTGAACGTGTCCTCTAGGAAACCATGATAAATGAACTGTAGTGCGTTTCTGTAAAAAAAAACGCATAGGTGTGAACCAGGCCTAAGACATTTAGTAACATAATGGGGTTAAAAAAACTAAAATTAGCCCTTTTATAGTACAAAAAGAGCAAATAATCGCTACGGTAAGGGGTTAATTTTTTTACTGCGGAACAGTGAAGTTATATTTACAGTAGCGATTATTTGCTCTTTTTGTACTATAAAGGGCTACTTATAGTTTTTTTTAACCCCATTATGTTACTGGCCAATTAATCGATTATAAAAATAGTAATCGATTTCATAATTGATTAGTTGTTTTGGCCCTAATGGGCTAGTATGCGTTGCATACTAGCTCATTATGCCTTTGCCTTACAGGTTTAGATTTTTTTCCCGTTTGCGGGTATACAACCGTCTCCATGTGACAGTGGATGGATGCCCAAATGGCCAATAACCGGCGCTGTCACATCAGAGGATGAGAAATACCAGGTATTTCTCTGTTTTTTTTGGGGGGGGGGGCAGCAAATGGAGTAGTGGGGTATAACAGGAGGAATGAGTATGTGATGCTGGGTAAGACCGTGATTAAGAGCCGGTTCACACATATCCAGCCGCGGTTTCAGTGCGAATAAAAAAAAAGTCCCACACTGTTTCGTTCACTGGTTCAGGTGCAAATTTTTACTTGAAATCGCACCTGACCCGGACTGAAAAACTTACAGGACACTTTTTAAAAGATAAACTGCAGCCAGGTCGGGCATTTGTGAACTGGCTCCATACAAAGTTGATTCGGGTTCACAAGTCATGCAAATCTGATACGGTTCAAAATGCATCCAATTCGCACATACAATGGGAAAAATAATAATTTGATCCCCTGTAGATTTTGTAAGTTTTCCCACTTACAAAGAAATGAAGGGTCCGTAATTTTTTCCTTTGGTGTATTTTAACCACTTGCTTACTGGGTACTTAAACACCCCTCCTGCCCAGACCAATTTTCAGCGCTCTCACACTTTGAATGACAATTACTCAGTCATGCAACACTGTACCCAAATGATTTTTTTGTCCTTTTTTTCATACAGACCGAGCTTTCTTTTGGTGGTATTTGATCACCTCTGTTTTTTTTTTTCTTTTTTGCGCTATAAATGAAAAAAGAACCAAAATTTTGAAGAAAAAAAAAATGCATTTTTCTTAGTTTCTGTGATAAAATTTTGCAAATTATTAATTTTTCTTCATACATTTTAGCCACAATTTATACTGCTACATATCTTTGATAAAAATAACCCAACATTTTTGGAAATTATTTGGTCTGTGTGAAAGTTTTAGAGTCTACAAGCTATAGTGCCAATCATAAAAAAATTATCACATCTTATGTACTGGTGGCCTATCTCATTTCTTGAGACCCTAACAAGCCAGGAAAGTACAAATGCCCCCCAAATAACCCCTTTTTGGAAAGTAGACATTCCAAGGTATTTAGTAAGAGGCATGGTAAGTTATTTGAAGTTGTAATTTTTTCCCACGATTCTTTGCAAAATTACGATTTTTTATTTATTTTTTCCTCAAAATTGTCATTTTAATAGCTTATTTCTCTCACATGGCATGTGCATACCACAAATGACACCCCAAAATACATTCTGCTACTCCTCCTGAGTATTTTTACGATACCACATGTGTGGGACTTTTTTACTGCCTAGCCACATACAGAGGCCCAACATGCAGGGAGCACCATCAGGTGTTCTAGGAGCATAAATTACACATCTAACTAGTTGACTACCTATTAAACTTTTGAAGGCCCTGGAGCGCCAGGACAATGGAAACACCCACAAAATGACCCCATTTTGGAAAGCAAAACACCCCAACGTATAATCTATGAGGCATAATGAGTCTTTTGAACGGTTCATTTTTTTCCAAAAGTTTTTGGAATATGTGGGAATTTTTTTTTTTTTTTTTTTCTTTTACACAAAGTTGTCAGTTTATAAGATATCTCCAACACATAGCATTTACATAGCAAAAATGACACCCCAAAATACATTCTGCTACTCCTCCTGAGTATGGCGATACCAAATGTGTGGGAGTTTTACACAGCCTGTCCACATACAGAGGCCCAACGTGCAAGGAACACCATCAGATGTTCTAGGGACACATAGCATGCACATACCAAGAATTACACCCCAAAATACATTATGCTGAGCAAAGCGTAAACAAAAGATTGCCTGTGGTTTTAGTAGCGCAGTTCTACACAGCAGGATACCACTGGTCCAGGCAGCAGGCAGGGACTTCGTCAGCAATGGCATACACAATTGTCCAGGCAGCAGGCAGGGATACATACTGTCCATAAACAGTCCAGGGTCAGTGCAGGCAGAGATATTGTCAGCAGTGCCAAAAATATTAGTCCTGGTAGTAAGCAGGTCCATGTAGTGTGGTCAGTTCATGCGACAGGCAGAGGCATGATGGCATAGGTCCTACAGGCAGAAGTAGGGCCTTGTTCAGAACAGAATGGGGACAGGGGTAGAGGCTTCTCCCACCCAAATCTCTTTGAAGCCTCCGAGTCTCCAGACCCTAATCTAGGATGAGAAAACAAAAAAAAAAAAGAAATTGTTTTCTTCATCCAGAAAAACTTTTCTGGAGCCCCTCACATATGTGAGACCCCTGTGTTGAATTCCACTAGTCCAGTAGCAGGGTACAAGATCAATCCAAGAGGCAGGCAAAAAGCATGGTCAAACAGTCCAAGGTCAGTTCCAGATCAGGCAGAGGTAGTACAGAATCGTTAGGCAGAAGTGTGGTCGAATAACAGTCCAGGGTCAGTTCTAGATCAGGCAGAGGTAGTACAGAATCGTTAGGCAGAAGCGTGGTCGAATAACAAGCCAGGGTCAGTTACAGAGCAGGCAGTAGCATAAGGGGTGTGAAGGCAGGCAATGAGGATTACGTTTGCCATACTTCACTAATAAAATTTAGTGAAGTATGGTAACGGCGAAAGCAGTCAATTACACAGAGGCCTGGTTGGGAAGGACACTCGGCACAATAATAAACTGTGTCCCGTCTGACTCCTCCACTGGCACACACATTTTTTTTGACCTCGTCGGCCTGTTGCTGTGGGAGGGACTTTATCGGGAAAGTGACGTTCGTAGAGTCGACTTACAACATCTGATCAGATGTTTTGGGGTGGGCCATACTGGAATATCAGGGCAGTGGTGATTTCCTCCTGGTAGCCAAGGAAGGGTAGGGGGTTTTGGGTGGACTTGCGGTAAATATAAGAGTTATGTATGGCCAAATTAAAAAAATAAATTGCTACTTTTTTATACCAATGGTATGTCCGTCTTGTGGAAAGATAGGGTTCCAGCATTTGGTCGTTAAAGTCGACTCCCCCCATGAACAAATTGTAGTCCTGGATGCATGTGGGCTTTTGGATGGTGGTGCCATTCCTTCTGGGGATTTCCACGAAGGTATCGTTGTGCATTGAAGATAACATGTATACATCCCTTCTGTCCTTCCACTTCACTGCCAGAACCTCCTGGTTTCGCAGACTTGCCGACTCTCCTCTTCTCAACTTCTTATTTACAAGACTTTGAGGAAAGCCCTTCCGGTTCTTTCTGACCGTGCCACATGCTGGCGTCTTCTTCAGGTGAAGGTTGCGAAACAGGGGAAGAGATCTATAAAAGTTATCTACGTATAAATGGTAGCCTTTTTCCAGTAGGGGGTTGAGTTGCCAAAACACTTTCCCGCTTGATCCCAAGTAGCCTGGGCAATTGGGGGGGATGCAGCTGGGTGTCCTTCCCTTCGTACACTAGGAAGCCATACAGGTACCCTGTGACTCGGTCACAGAGTTTGTACACCTTCACCCCATAGCGGGCCCTTTTGCTGGGGATAAATTGCTTTATTTTAAGCCTGCCACTAAATCTAACAAGGGACTCATCCACACATATGTGTTGGTCCGGGGTATATAACTGGGGGAATACTTCTGAAAAATAAATTTAGTAAGGGCCGAATTTTAAAAAGCCTGTCATAATTTGGGTGATTTCGGGGAAGGCACTGGGTATTATCGTTGAAGTGGAGAAACCTCATGATCATGAGGTACCTGGTTCTGGGCATTACGTTGGAGAATATTGGCATGTGATAGATTCTGGCGTTTGGACCAAAAGGAACGAAAAGTGTTTTTTGGGTTGAGTCCCATGCAAAATGTGAGGCCTAAAAAATAGGATTTTTGTACTCGCCGTAAAATCCATTTCTCTGACATCCATGGACCGACACGGCGTGTCTTACACTTTACACGTGGGTATATGTCCCTGCTTGCAGGAGAAGACCTAGGCAGAATGTTAGATGTTAAAACATTCCAGAACAAACCAGAGCTGAACAGCCCCGCCCAGGGGGGCGGTCCCTCCGGACATTACCCTCACACCTGCAGCTAGCAGGCTTCAGTTCGTAACAAAGCAGCACAAACTTAAAAGGAAGGGTGGGTGGCGTGTCGGTCCATGGATGTCAGAGAAATGGATTTTACGGTGAGTACAAAAATCCTATTTTCTCTTATCATCCATGGACCGACACGGCGTGTCTTACACTTTACACGTGGGATGTCCCAAAGCAGTGTCAAGAGGGATGGGAGCAGTATAAATGGAAAAAACCCAAAAAACTTCACTCCAAACAAGGCAGAGCTCCTCAACGGAGGAGTTGCCACTTTAAACAGCGGCCGAAGGAAGCATCCGGAGATGCAGCCACATCAACCCTCTAAAACGTAGAAAGGGTATGAACAGACGACCAGGTGACGCTTGATGTCAGAAAACCCAGGAAGCACCAATTGCCCTGGTGGAATGCGCCGTAACCGGGAAGGGAGGCGCCCGCCCAATGAGAGCATAGGCTTGAAAGCCGGTTTGTCCGATCCACCTAGAAAAAGGTGGCAGACGAAGCCGCTTGACCCTGTTTCTGACCAGAGACAGTCAACCAGAGAGTAGACTTCCGAATAGAAGCAGCAGACAGGCACACCCGCAAGGCTCGTACCACATTCAAAGCGTGCCGTGCACACTCTGGAATGCGATGGGCGAGGACTCTAGGACGGGAGGACAATGTCCTCATTTTAGGTGAAAGGTCGAGATCACCCTTGACAAAAGAGAAAGTCGCGGATGCAACACCGCCTTATCCTTATGGATGACTAAACATGGCGACTTGCAGTACAAGGTCGCCAATTCAGATACTCGTCTAACAGAAGTGATTGCCACTAAAAGGGCCACCCTCTGAGACAAAGTGAAGAGGGGAATATCCCTGATATTCTAAAAAGGAGGTTCCTGGAGAACCGAGAGTACCAATTCCGATCCCACGGGGGGAGAGGAGACTTGACAGGAGGGAGCCCATGGTGAACCCCCTGCACAAGGGTGCCAACCAAGGAATGACCCTCTAGTGGTCACCGAAAGAAGACGGCCAAGGCCAAAACTGACCCTTAATGATACTCAAAGCGAGCCATTGGGCCACGCCATGCTGTAGGAAACGCAGGATTCTAAGGACGGAATACGTCCGAGGATGTCAGTCCAGCTCTTCGCACATGGCGATGTAAGCTTTTCCAGGTACAGAGATAGTTCTGGAGGAAGACTTCCGTGTCCTTAATATGGACGAAATGACCAAGTCCGAGAGACCTCGGTCTCTCAACACCTGGCTTTAAACAACCATGCCGTTAAGGCCAGAGACTGTAAAAGCAGGTGAAATATATGACTGTGAGACAGAAAGTCCTCCCTTATTGACAACCATCAGGGAACGGCCGCGACGAGACGTACCAGATCGGCGTACCAGTGAAGCCGAGGTCAATCCGGAGCAATGAGGATCACCGGAATTCCCTCGGTCGCCACCCTACGCAGCAGGCGAGGAAGCAACTGCAGCGGAGGATAAACGTGTATCAGATGATCATGACCCCATGGGCCACTGACGCCTCTGAGGCATCCGCCCAAGGATCCCTGGATCTGGCCACAAATCTCGACAACTTGCAATTGAGTCGAGAGGCCATCGGGTCCACCTCCGGCGTGCCCCACCGTCTGTGTGGCAAAGGAGTTGAAATACCTCCGGGTGCAAGGACCACTTTCCCTGGTCCAACATCGACTCAATAGTCCGCCAGTTCTATGCCCGGAATGTAAGCGGCTGACAGAGCCGGCACGCTTCTTTTAGCCCCCTTCAGGGTACGGGGGACCTCGGAAACCACAGCTGAGCTCCGAGTCCCCCCTTGATGGTCGACATACGCCATCACCGTTCCTGCAATCTCTCAGACCACGAGGATAGGCACAGTCTGATGGCCCGTATTTCCAGAACATTGATCGGCAAAACGGGCTTCGTCCAGGGGTCCAAGCCCTTGGACCAACAGGACTCCCCAGACTACACCCCAGCCCTTCAGGCTGGCGTCCGTAGTGAACACCATCCATTGGACGGGGAGGAACGACTTCCCGGACCGAAGAGCCGGGGACCCAAACTCCATGTCAGGGACGCCCTGACCAGGTGGCTCACCTGGATTGGAAAATCCAAAGACAACGTGGATTTGTCCCAAGGGAACAAGATCTCCTTCTGCAATGCCCTGGTGTGTGATTCGGCATACGGAATGGCCTTGAGAGAGATCACCATGAGTCCCAGGACTCCCATGCAAAAACGGACTGACGACCATTCTTTGGGATGTCAGCATCCGCACTGCAGACTGAAGTCTCAGTAGCTTCCCCGGAGGTAGGAATACCTTTTGCCTCCAAGGAGTCCAGAATCAGACCGAGATTCCAGATAGCCCACGACAGCAATGCCTTGCTGTCTCCGCAAGCTAGAACCGGCACAAGCACCTTGGTGAACACCCTCAGTGCCAGGGCTAGGCCGAAAGGAAGAGCCACAAATTGATAGTGGACTTCGCCGATCGCAAGCGCAGATCGGAACATACAAGTAGGCGTCCTTGATTTCCAAGGTCGCCAGAAAATCCCCTTGACGGAGTGTACTGACCACCGTGCGAATGGATTCCATGCGGAATTTTTGCACCTTCACGAAGGCGTTCAGGACCTGGAGGTCCAAGATAGGCCGAACCCCGTCCCTTTTTTGGGCCGACAAACAATTAGAGTAGAATCCCTGAAACCTCTCCTGTGACGGAACCGGCACAATCACTCCGGACCTCAAACCTGAATAGGCCCCATAGGGCCACCCGACGGGCAGGAAGGAGAGAAAGATTCGAGGGAAGAATCTGTCTGGAATTAGGAACGGAACCTATCCTGTAACCTGAGGTGATCACCTCGCACACCCACCAGTAGGAGATCCGGGAGGTCCATTGATCCGTGGACCTGCAAAGTCGTCCCCCCTACCCCAGAGTCGGGAGGGGGCAAGACTTCACGCGGAGGCGGGCTAGGGAGCAGGCTTGTTCGGCATACGCACCCAGGGGCGCTCGTGTCCACCAGCCGTACCGCTGTCAGTCTGGGAGGGCCTCCCCGTTGATTGATAAAAAAAAAACCTTTTTTCTGGAAAGGAAGGACCCTGCTTATAGAGGCCTTCTTGCCAGCCTGAGGAAGAACAGTGCTTTTACCTCCCGTGACATCCTTGATGATGTCATCCAGCGCAGCACCGGAAAGCCTACCACCTTTCAATGGTAAACCCTTCGGAGGCTTTTTAGAAGCTAGGTCAGCAGACCAGCATTTCAACCAGATCAGACAATGCAATACCCTGAGTTATAAGGGGCCGCGTCAAAACGTGGCGTCGCCACATAAACCAGGCCCTGCACCATTTGTGGGCCAGAGCAATAGTGTCTGGAGGAAGATCATGCTCCTGTATTAGTTGCCCATCCCGCAATTGTTGAAGACACAAAGGTCGCCGCTACCACAAGCCGTAGGGCGGACCCCAACAAGGCAAACATAGCTCTACTCACCACTTCTGACCTCCTGTAAGTGGGGTCCTTTAATGCAGGAGTCCCCTCCACCGGGAGAATGGTGGCCTTGTGCAACCGGGCGACTGGAGGGTCGACCACTGGGGGAGAAGCCCACGTTTTAAGTAGGGCATTTTCAAAGGGGTATCTATAGGCAAACGCTGCGGGACCATAAAAGTCTTCTGCGCCTTTTTCCCCAGACCTTGTCAGTGAGCTGGTCAAAGTAAGGTACATATTGAAAAACACACTTTTTAGAAGGCCCGGCCCTAAGGAACCAGAGGAGACCGTCCGCCTGAGGTTCAGCATCCGCAGCATTTAGCTTGCGAGTGTCCCTCACTGCATCAATGAGTTCACAAAAAAAGCGCCCTGTCATTTACTGACACAGAACTGGAGTTTTCCTTGCAAGGAATGTCCTGTTCAAAACCAAATATATATTCAGAGCTAGGGTCCTGAGCGGTAGTGGTTAGGCCCATATCTGAATCAGCGCACACCCCCCCCCTTTTTTTTTTTTTTTTTTTGTGGAAAAAAAGTGGGGATAGGGGCTTTTTTGCTCCCTTGCGCTCACACACTGCTTCCTCCCGGTCAGATTAATGATACCAGGACTGCCGACAACTGGTCCCTAAGGACCGCAGGTGCAGGAGCACTGCCAGTTGTCTCTAACAGTGTGAAGAAACAGGTGAACCAGACTCCAATATTGCCACGCTCTGAGACCTTATTCACCATTACAGTGAATAATACAGCCCACCCACAGGCCGTGCTGGGGCTGAGGAGGGGATACCTGGAGTACTCACCACCCCTAGGGACCGCTCGGTACCGCTGTATGAGCCGCGCTGTATGAGTCGCGCTGTAGCAGCCTGAGGTGAAGAATCTGTGAGGATGTGTGTATTTCGCGCCGTACAGCAGCGCTGCTAGAGGCCGAAAACTAAAGTGAAAGAGCCGCGGCTACAAGAAAATGGCCGCCGGGCACCAGTATAACTATGCATTAAGCCCCAGCCAAAATGGCCGCCAATGGCGCACTTTTAAAAAAAATAAAACACCGCGCCAATGGCGCACAGAAAACAACACAGCCAGTCCCCCAGAACACTTCCCAAACCAAATAACAGTCATGGAGCGCCCCCCCCAGGGCAGAGTGACCCCCCAAGCATCCCCACACAGCACAACAGGGTGCAGAGAGCAGCATAACAGGGGGGGAGACAGGGAGAACCCCCCACACACAGAAACACAGCCAGCATGTACTCACCTTGCAGCAGGAGAGACTACCTACCTGTCCCGCAAGCACCTTGGAGAACACCCCCGGTGCCCATAGAGGGACTCACTGGCTTGTTTCAGACAGGCCTATCACAGAGTCGTACTGCGTAGCTGTCGGCCCGGTCCACCGCGAAAGATACAGTAGGTACTGTTCGATCTTGAGAGGACCGCGGGAGCATGAAAGCAACCCGGCCACCCCTGGAGCCATGGGGTATGTCGTGAACTGAGTCTCACGCACACAAGGCGAGGATCAGCACGCTCGATGGTCGGACAGGGAAGACTACGAGGATACTAGTGTACCCAACCGACAGCTGATTGAAGGTCTCAAAAATAAAATAAAATTCCCAAAGGAATAAAAATTAAAAAGTAAAATCTTCCAGGAGACTGGCCCCTGAGAGAGCCACGTCTTCTCCTTCTGCTAGGCAGAAAAAAACTGAGGCCTGCTAGCTGCAGGTGTGAGGGTAATGTCCGGAGGGACCGCCCCCCTGGGCGGGGCTGTTCAGCTCTGGTTTGTTCTGGAATGTTTTAACATTTAACATTCTGCCTAAGACTTCTCCTGCAAGCAGGGACATATACCCACGTGTAAAGTGTAAGACACGCCATGTCGGTCCATGGATGATAAGAGAAAAACCTTCAACTCCTCCACCGTTAGGTCTCTCCACTCGAAGGGACGGACATAATAGGATGTAGGATTACAAAAGGGGTAGGGGGAGGAAAGAGCACTCACATTGCCACATCCATATATTGAGGAAAATTGGTTTGTTACTCAAAAAAGAGCAAAAAAAAAAAAAAGGTAGGACTTTGCAGGCAACACACGAAAATGGAACAAAAAAAGTTTATTGAAATCGCAAAATTATTTAACAAAGATTAAAAAAAGACCATAAAATGTATAAAGCAGTAGGGGTCCCTTTGAACGTCGACGCGTTTCGCCGTGAGGTTTCGTCAGGACGGACAAGAAAAAGGGGGGACGGTTTTTATACACACTTGGGACAAATCTGACTATCTGGAATGAGATACATAAAAATTAATATACAGTATATACAATTAAAAAGTGAAGGTAAAAGTAAATAAAAAGATATCTTTGGAGCTAGAAGACTGCATATAGCCTGTCCTCCATGCGCACCATGATCCAAAGGACAGAAGACAAAAAGCAGAAAACAGAAAGAAAAAAAAAAAAAAAAACAACAAACAAAAAACAAAATCACACAACCCCCAAAGTAGTAAAAGATACCTCAGAAGGACATCCGGATAATAGAATGTTGTTCAAATGTTACCAATTCATATATGTGGTATGGTAACGAATGTATGTGTGGTCTAGTAGAAAAGATAAAGAATATATATGTATGTGTATTTAAATAATCAATGTGGCATATATCAATGTATCTATATGTGTATATATAACACAGGGAAGTCCTACCTGCTGGTCAAAAAAATGATCAAACACTGATATTCTCACAGGAATATAGTCCATAGATGGAGGGGTCTGACACTCAGAGCTAATACAGATAGCTGAGCAAATCTACAAATGCCAATGGGTATAGTCAGATACATACATACATACATACATACAAAAAGGAAATGTGTAGGGAGTGTAATAATAATAATAATAATTATAATTACCAGCTACATCCAATGGGGTATACCCAAAAACGGGGGTGGGGGGCGTTCTTAGTGTGGAAAAGGAAGACTTTCTATTCACCACAAAGTCCTCTCGTAAGCACTTTCAATACAAGTGCAAAAAGCCCAGCCGAAACAGTGGTATATGTATCACCCACCGTACAGGGTCTGGAAATAAAAAACATAAAAAATAATAACTAAAAATGGGCAGCTCATGCCTGTATGGTATCGCCAAGATGTAGGAGGCGGCTTACCTGGCTGTTGAACGTCACACGGTAGCATCCCCGGGAGTCAGCCTCGTGCTGAACACAGGGGACAGACCGCGTTGGCTGTCATATTTATAGTAGCGAAAACCGCGCCAAAAAGCACGCTTAGCGTGCGGCGCGCTGACATCACTCGAGTGCGCCCCGCACTCAGATCATGGGCGGAAGTGTCAGACATGCCACATCGGAGCAGAAAAACAGCGCAACAGAGCAAGAGACCCAAACCGGAAAACAGCAAGAGACGAACCACATGAATCAAAGCACGCCATGTTGGAATAGGGAAAATATTTTTGTATATGTAATAAAGCTATAGGAACTTGTACAATTGTATGTATCGCACTAATGGAATTTATCCTAAGCGAATGACTGTCTCTACGGAGCTTGTTAGATTATGTATTGTGTTATCGTACAATTATGTTAATGTGAGTATATCTTTGTGTGCTTTTTGGCCCTTTTCTGTCCTCTCTGTGCATCTTAGTGATCCAATATGGCAATTGCCATGCTTAGTGTTTAATTTGACCTATTTTATGGTATTCCTCTTCTGTTATTATTTTTAGTCCAATTTTCGTTGCCTTGGACTCTTTTTGCTTCACTGCGCTGTTTTCCCTATTCCAGCATGGCGTGCTTTGATTCATGTGGTTCGTCTCTTGCTGTTTTCCGGTTTGGGTCTCTTGCTCCGTTGCGCTGTTTTTCTGCTCCGATGTGGCGTGTCTGACACTTCCGCCCATGATCTGAGTGCGGGGCGCACTCGAGTAATGTCAGCGCGCCGCACGCTAAGCGTGCTTTTTGGCGCGGTTTTCTCTACTATAAATATGACAGCCAACACGGTCTGTCCCCTGTGTTCAGCATGAGGCTGACTCCCGGGGATGCTACCGTGTGACGTTCAACAGCCAGGTAAGCCGCCTCCTACATCTTGGCGATACCATACAGGCATGAGCTGCCCATTTAGTTATTATTTTTTATGTTTTTTATTTCCAGACCCTGTACGGTGATACATATACCACTGTTTCGGCTGGGCTTTTTGCACTCGTATTGAAAGTGCTTACGAGAGGACTTTGTGGTGAATAGAAAGTCTTCCTTTTCCACACTAAGAACGCCCCCCACCCCCGTTTTTGGGTATACCTCATTGGATGTAGCTGGTAATTTTAATTATTATTATTACACTCCCTACACATTTCCTTTTGTATGTATGTATCTGACTATACCCATTGGCATTTGTAGATCTGCTCAGCTATCTGTATTAGCTCTGAGTGTCAGACCCCTCCATCTATGGACTATATTCCTGTGAGAATATCAGTGTTTGATCATTTTTTTGACCAGCAGGTAGGACTTCCCTGTGTTATATATACACATATAGATACATTGATATATGCCACATTGATTATTAAATACACATACATATATATTCTTTATCTTTTCTACTAGACCACACGTACATTCGTTACCATACCACATATATGAATTGGTAACATTTGAACAACATTTTATTATCCGGATGTCCTTCTGAGGTATCTTTTACTACTTTGGGGGTGGTGTGATTTGTTTGTTTTTGTTGTTTGTTTTTTGCCCGTTTTGCCTTTTTCTTTCTGTTTTCTGCTTTTTGTCTTCTGTCCTTTGGATCATGGTGCGCATGGAGGACAGGCTATGCAGTCTTCTAGCTCCAAAGATATATTTTTATTTACTTTTACCTTCACTTTTTAATTGTATATACTGTATATTAATTTTTATGTATCTCATTCCAGATAGTGAGATTTGTCCCAAGTGTGTATAAAAACCGTCCCCCCTTTTTCTTGTCCGTCCTGATGAAGCCTCACAGCGAAACGCGTCGACGTTCAAAGGGACCCCCTACTGCTATATACATTGTGTGGTCTTTTTTTAATCTTTGTTAAATAATTTTGCGATTCAATAAACTTTTTTGTTATTCCATTTTCGTGTGTTGCCTGCAAAGTCCTACCTTTTTTTGCTCTTTTTTGAGTAACAAACCAATTTTCCAGGATGTAGGATTACTTGCAATAAATTGCTGGGCATATAGGTTGCACTGGGTGACAATGTTGGATAGCATGTCCTCGGTAAAAATTAGAGTGAAAAATTTGGGGAAAAATTGTCCGTGTTTACGTGGACTCCTGGCTGGGCAGTGAAAGGGGGAATGTTGGCTTCTCCTGAATTAGGAGGAAGCCACAAGGGGTTCTGGAGGGCATAGGGAAGGCTGGCATGGGTCCTTGGCCTTTCTTGCCGAGGCACTGCGGTGCTGGTGGATGGCACTGCTGCCTCACCAGTGCGCCTTCTTTTGGCGGGCCGACTATCTTCCTCCTTTGAGGCTGTCTGTTCCACTACTGAAGACTGGCTCATAGTTTACGTCCAACGCAGAACCTGAAAAAGAGAGCTCCCCGTCGCTCTCAGGCGTGGAAAGAATTTGGTATGCCTCCTCGGCGGTAAAACACCTTTTTGACATCTTTTGCTTGCCGGCGGTGGTGATGCGACTTCACAGGTGTGTGGCACAGATGGGCCCTGATTGATTGCACAGATGTGCACTAATGAGGCGGCACAGATGGCGGTACAGATGTACACTGATGAGGCAGCACAGAGGTGCACTTATTGATGGCAAAGATGGCACTGAGGCGGCACAGATGGCACTGATGAGGTGGCACAGATGCCTATTGATGAGGTGGAACAGATGTGCACTGATTGCACAGGTGCACTGAGGCAGCACAGGTGGGCACTGATCACAGGTGGCACAGATGGGCACTGTGTTTTCACTGTGATTTTTACTGGGCACTGAAAGAAGCTGGGTGTAACTCACTTACACACTCATAGATCGCTCTCCCGCCTCACACGCGGTGTCTGTGTGAGGAGGGAGAGCCAGCAAAGAGAGATGATCTCATATGTTTACATTTGAGATCATCTCTCATTGGGCACCTCAATCGCGCTGTAAATAGCCGCTGTGATTGGCTATTTACAGCGATCTGTGAATGGCTGTGTCCAAGGGACACGGCCAGCACAGAAGTTCCCCGATAAGCGCTCGGGAGCGCGCGCGGAGAACGAGGAAAGGGGAGGCCGTATAATGACGGCCTCCCGGCATTGTTGAGCCACATTGTGGCCGCCTAAAGTCGTATGCTGGGCGCGAAGGGGTTAAAATGATAAAATAACAAAAAAAAAAAAAAAAACACGATACAAATGTTATAAATTGAGCTGCAGTTTAGTTAGTATAAGTATTTAATCCTGAAGCAAAACATGACTTAGTACTTGGTGGAGACCTTAATGTGCTTCTTCTTGAGCCACTCCTTTGTTGCCTTGGCGGTAGGTTTTGGGTCATTGTCATGCTGGAAGACCCATCCACGACCCACCCTCTGTGTTCCAGCTAAGGGAAGAAGGTTCTCATCCAGGATTTTACAATACATGGGCCCAGTCCATTGGCCCCTCAATGGGGCAAAGTCGGCCTGTAACTTTAGCAGAAAAACAGCCCCAAAGCATAATGTCTCCACCTCCGTGCTTGACTGTAAGGATGGTGTTATTAGGGTCATAGTCAGCATTTTTATTCTTCCAAACACGGCGAGTTGAGTTAATGCAAAAGAGCTCAATTTTGGTCTCATCTGAACCACAGCACTTTCTCCCAATCCTGTACATGTGCCTTCTCGAGGGGAACCTTGTGGGCGCTGCAGGATTTCAATCGTATTGTGTTACCAATGGTTTGTTTGGAGTCCATGGTCCAAACTGCCTTGAGATCATTCACAAGCTCCTCTTGTGTAGTTCTGGGCTGATCCCTCATTTTTCTCATGATCATCCTTACCCCATGAGGCGAAATCGTGCATGAAGCTCCAGACTGAGGGTGATTGATGGTTATTTTGTATTTGTTCCATTTGTAAATAATCACCTCAACAGTTGTCTCCTTCTCACCAAGCTTCTTCCTGATGGTCTTGTATCCCATTCCAGCTTTGTGCAGGTCTACAATCTTGTCCCAGACATCCTTTGAGAGCTTTTTGGTCTTGCCCATGATGGCGAGGTTTGAATGGAAGAAAGATTCTGTAAACAGGTGTCTTTTATACACATAGAGTTGTCGTTAAGTGCACCCTATTAAATTGCCAGAACTAATCTGTGCACCACATGAGCACATACTGTAGCCAGTCTGTGGGAGCCAGAATTATTGTTGGTTACTGGGGAATCAATTACTAATTGTGTTTTTTTCTAGGTTTTTGGTTGATAGTCTGTATCCATCATTTAAAATACACCTATTTTAACAATATAGACCCTTCATTTCTTTGTAATTGGGCAAACTTATAAAATCTGCAAGGGATCAAATTATTTTGCTCACTGTATGTGAACCAAGCCTAAGTTATGTAAGCAGTCTTCTTTAGTCGACAGACAAAGCTCAGGTCCTTCATATTCCCACCCTTTTGGCATTGTTGGGATGTTTTGTGAAATTGTGCATTTTATCCACCGACAACAATTTCATGGCCCATGAATTAGGCTCATATACACCAGCCTGCACACCAAGGGCTCATTTGCACTTGCTTCGACTTTAGCACACATTCAAGCGCCTACCACTTCAGCATGCTTTTTTTTAATGTGTTTTTGATGCTTTAATGAAGCTTGGCAAATGCCCTGTGTGTGTGTTGATTTTCTATTTATTGTAAAGGGGCCCAATAGAACTCCAGCCCTGCTGATCCTCCTCTCTCTACGGTCCCAGCTCACCTCCCGCTAGATTGCTTCACGCTGCTCATCATGTGAGACATCTGCTAGTTTCTCCTGCTCTGGTCTGTCCGCATGTTGCACACCATGAGTGTCATCTGCTAGTTGCTCTGCTCCAGTCCGGACCCTGCTCATTGCTTGTTGGTTTCCCAGTGCTTTCTGGGATATCTCATGCCTGCAATACCTCCAAAACAAAAAGCTGACAGTGAATAGAAGCCCCTCAAAAACATCAGGTACTGTAAAGCGAGCGTGGTCATAGACTTCTATGGGAGGCTTTGGAGACAGACACTTTGAAGAGCCAAGAAAGCAGCATGGGGTACAATTTGTGACGCAAAGGAAACACAAAAACATGCGAAAAGGACTGTAAGCTTACCATTTTTTTAAGCAACAGGAGCTTTGATTGACATTCAGAAACCTTTAAAAAAGCATGTCAAATGCCACATTTTGAAGTGTAAATGAGCCCTAAAACACATGCAACATTGGTGTACATTGTGTAGGGGCAGCAAGTTACAATGTATTGAACTTTTGACACTTCAACTCTATGCACCACAGAAGATTAAGACGCGATGGGCAAAAGCGCAACGTCCGAATTTTAAGGGTTCAGTGCAGCATTTAGGTATGTTCAGGGAACACAGAAAATAGTTTTCTATATGCCCTTGCTTTGAGCCAGACTTAAAACTATGCAGATCAAGGCAGATGAATGGACACAGTGTGAATGAGCCCTTAGCATGCATTCTCACTTAGAATATTATCAACGCAAAATCACGCATGTTTACGCAACATGTGAAAAACTTGCATTGTTCTTGGCTCCCCAAATGCAGCAAACAAATGTGTGTTTCTCGCACATGAGAGGCAGCAAAACAAACAAAGGCCTAATGAGCTAGTATGCATCGCATACTAGCTCAGTATGAAATACTTACCTTAGAACGAAGTGCCGGCATCAGCTCCCGGTCACCGGTGAGGGAGCCGACACTGAGTGGCCGGAGCCGCGATGACGTCCGTACAGGTTTAGGAGCTATTCAGGCTTACCTGTAGGTAAAAATGTGAAAGCGGGGTATACAACCGCTTTAAAATGAATGGGTTAAAAATGTTTTGAGGCCATTCTCTTGTCAATTACATATAGCTTATTGGGACTACACAGATGACAGAATTAAAAAATGAAAACCCAAAACTTTTTAGGTCTGTTTTATAAAATAATCCTTAACACGTAACATAATTTTTATTTATTTTTTGGGCTGGAGGATGTCAAGTTGTTATTGCTATGTCCCTGCTTGAGAAATTACTCCCACTTCTCCTGGAGATACCCAGTCTCTTTCTTTCAGCAAACATGGCACTTTCTCTGCGGGATTTTGAGAATTCAGTTAAAGCGAGGACACACAAATGTCGCAAAAAAACCTTTGCACATTATCTGACCTCAGAAAAACAAAGAGGTCCTGTTACCTTTTCCTTAGCATACAAGAAAACGGTCCGTACTGTTTAAAAAATAGGATTTTTGTACTCACCGTAAAATCCATTTCTCTGACGTCCATGGACTGACACAGCTGGATACTGTAAACGTGTGGGTATATGTCCCTGCTCGCAGGAGAAGATCTAGGCAGAATGTTAGATGTCAAAACATTCTAGAACAAACCAGAGCTGAACAGCCCCGCCCAGGGGGGCGGTCCCTCCGGACATTACCCTCCCACCTGCAGCTAGAAGACCTCAGTTCGTAACAAAGCAGTACAAACCTTAAAAGGAAGGGTGGGTGATTTTACGGTGAGTACAAAAATCCTATTTTCTCTTATCGTCCATGGACTGACACAGCTGGATACTGTAAACGTGTGGGACGTCCCAAATCAGTATCAGAAGGGTGGGAGCGGTAGCAAAGGAACAACCAAAACTTCACTCCAAACAAGCAGATCTCCTCAACGGAGGAGTTGCGACATTAAACAGCGGCCTGCAATGCTTTGCGGCCGAAGGGAGCATCCGAAGATGCAGCCACACCAACCTTATAAAATCTTGAAAAGGTATGAACGGACGACCAGGTCGTCGCTTTGCACACTTGTGCAACCAACGCTTTATGTCGGAAGGCCCGGGAAGCACCAATTGCCTTGGTGGAATGCGCTGCAACCGGAAAGCGAGGCGCCCGCCCCTTAAGGGCATAGGCCTGTATGACGGTCTGCCTGATCCACCTAAAGACAGTGGCAGGCGACACCGCTCGGCCCTGTTTTGGACCAGACACAGATTTCCGAATGGAAACAGTAGCAGACAGGTACACTCGTAAGGCTTGTACCCATCTTAATGTATGAAGCGCAAACTCTCAGGGATGCGATGGGTGAGGACACAAGGACGGAAGAACAATGTCCTTCTTAAGGTGAAAGGCCAAGACCATCCTTAGAAAAGAAGGATGGTCGTGGGCGCAACACCAACATATCCTTATGGAGGACCAAGTAAGGCGACTTGCCGGACAAGGCCGCCAACTCAGACACCCGTCTAACCGAAGCAATGGCCACTAAGGCCAACTTCGGGGACAAGGTCAAGAGAGGAATCTCTCTGATATTCTCAAAAGGGATGTTCTTGGAGAACCAAGATGCATCAAAATCAGATCCCAAGTAGGGAGAGGAGGCTTGACAGGGGGGATCACATGGCGAACCCCCTGCACAAAAGGTGCTAATCAAGGAATGGCCCGGTAGCGGTCGTTGAAAAAGACAGCCCGGGCCGAAATCCGACCCTCAAAAAAAAAGGTATGCAAGGCCAGCTTTTGGGTCACACCACGCTGTAAGAACAGCAAAATCCTGGGAACGGAATACATCCGAGGATGCCACTCAAGTTCCTCGCACATAGCGATGTAAGCCTTCCAGGTACGGTGCGATATCTTCCTGGAGGAAGATTCCCGTGTCAACAACATAGAAGAGATGACCGAATACGAGAGAACTCGGTCCTTCAGCACCTGGCTTTAAACAGCCATGCCATTAAAGCCAAGGACTGTAAAGCAGGATGAAGTATGGGATCATGAGACAGAAGGTCCACCCCAATAGGCCGTCGCCAGGAATGTCTGCGACTAGCCGAAGTAGATCAGCGTACCAATGTCGCCGTTCCGGAGCACTGGAATGGCCTCAGCCCCTACTCTGCGAAGCCGGCGAGGCAACAACAGTAGCGGAGGGTAAGCATATATCAGGTGATACTGCCCCCACGGGCTTCCAACGCGTCTGACGCGTCCGCCCAGGGGTCCCTGGACCTGACCACGATCTTGCCACCTTGCTAGTGAGTCGAGAGGCCACAAGGTCCACTTCCGGTGCCCCACCTCCGGTAAAGAAGGAGGAAACACCTCCGGATGCAAGGACCCTTTGCCTGCAATGCACACGGCCGACAGGACCGTCTTGCAGCGAGATGTATGAAAATCCCAAAGAGACTCTGCAATGTATCGGAGAAGGGAGGCCCCAGTGTACAGGGTGCCTCAAATGTTGGCCAATAAAGGCAACTTGACGGAACTTCCCTAGAAACTCGGTCAGAGGACTAGTACCTCAGCCTCCACAGGTGGCGCAAACCCACCCCGGGCACAGAGACCCTAAAGGCTAAAGCAGTTGTAGTGCACCTGCTAGACGACTGATGGATGAAGCAGAGGCTTTTTCCCAGTCATTGAGCTATAAAAAATGCCAGAGACGCAGCCACTAACGGGCGTAACGCTAACCCCAACCTGGCGAACACAGTCCAAGCCAGCGCTTCTGATCACCACTGAAAGCAGGTGGAAAGTGATACCCCTGAAACCAGGGATCCTTGTGACAATGCTCCATCCAGCAGCTACCCATGGATAGGTGCCGATTGTGCAAAAACATAGTTTATACTATGTATTGCGTCAAACGCACAAATGGAGCGTGTGGGAGGAAACCCACCCAGCCACAAAGAGCATAATACCACCACATACGGCGTATGTAGTTTAGTATTTGTGGATAAAACTATTAAACACGTATATACTGTGCCAGCGACGAAGGCGCGCACATCATCGGGGCCTGGACGTAAACCAGCCACGCAGATTGCGTACACAACCGTGTAGGTATGTTAGCCTGCGAATAAACAAATTTCACATGTTTATACTGTGCATAGCGCTGAGAATGCGCACACCATTGGAACGCAGGGGAGAAACCCGAGCACCCGGATGAAACCCATGCAGACTGCATGCGCATACCGTGTATGGTATTATAGTATGTGTGCTAAACATTTTGCACAAGCCCATGTGTGCATAGCACCGAAGGCGCGCACACTGTTGGCGCGTGGGAGGAACCGAAGTACCCCACGCATACTCAGAGAATGCAATACCTACAGCTACTGTAAATGTATTTAGTGTAGTGTATAAACATAATGTGTATGTTTACATTGTGTATTGCACCAAAAGCATGCATGTCATGTAGCGTGGGCGGAAACCCATGCAGAGTGCAAAGACATACCGGGTAGGTATGTTAGTATGTGGATATCCAATCGCACAAATTTAGACTGTGCATAGCGCCGAAGCGCCCATACCAATGGAGTGTGGGAGGAAACCGGAGTACCCGAAGGAAAACCACACAGACTGCCTACACATACCGTGTAGGTATTATAGCATGCGTGATAAACATTGAACATGTTTAACTGTGCAGAAGGCCAAAGGCGCACATACCGTCAGCACGTGGGAGGAAACCGGAACACTCGGAAGAACTCCACGCAGACAGCACACAGATACCGTGTAGGAATGATAGCATGTGAATAAACATATTGCACATGTTTATGCTGTGCATTTCCATTGGAGCGTGGGGGGAAACCGGAGTACCCGGAGGAACCCCACGCAAACCGTATACCCATACTGTAAACATGTATAATATGTGCAATAAACATATTAAACATGTCTATACTGTGCAGAGAGCTGAAGCGCACATACCATGAGAGTGCGGGAGGACACCGGAGCCCCCGCCAACCCAGAGAGTATAATACATATACTGTGAATGTATCTGGGAGTCGTGCATAAACATATTTTGTACGTTTATATCATGTATGGCACTGAAACACAGCATTGGAACGTGGGGACAGCCACGCAGACACAGAGACCAATAATACATACACTGTGAATGTATGCAGTGTAGAGGTATAGGATGAGTTAAATTATGGCGCAGAGGCGCATAATCTTCTCTGTATCATTCCAACCTGCTTGACTGTGCTGCCGAAGCAGCATGCAGGTAACAGGTAACCTCTGATCCTCAGACCGTGTGTCTGGCAGAGCTCAAATCATTCCCCAGGAAATGGCGGGAAAGGTTACCTCAGGTATCACACATAAGGCTCACAGGGACTACAGACATAAATGAATAAAGTCCTCCCTCATCCATGCTGCTCTTGAGGCAGTGTGAGGAAAACAGTGAGGAAACTGTGTAAAAGAAAAGCGTGTCACAGAAATTCCAGCCTGAGAGTGTTTCTCACATCAATGAGATCACTTACAAGTGCCCTGTCATTCACTGACACAGAACTGGAGTCTTCCTCACAAGGGAATGTCCTGTTCATAAACATTAAATATTCAGAGGCCGGGTCCTGAGCATAGTAGCTAGGCCCATATCTGACTCAGAGCACCCCTTTCAGTAAAGATTTTTGTGGGGGGAGGGGGCTTATAGCTCCTTTTGCTCGCATACCGCTTCCATTCGGACAGGAATTATTCCAGGACTGCTGACAACTGGTCCATAAGGACCGCAGGTGCAGGAAACATATGAACATGTTTAACTGTGCAGCACTGCCAGTTGCCCCAGGCAAGTGTGGAGAGCAGGTGTATCAGACTCCATAACGCCACCCTCTGAGACCTTATACACTATACAGTGAATATACAGTCCACCCACTGGCTATGCTGAGGAGGGGATACCCGGGGGAGGACCCACCAACCCTTAAGGACCGCTCAGTCTGTGAGGAGATTGTGAGGGGATTCGCGCCTCCGCCAGAAATAAATGCGCGGCGGCCACAAGAAAATGGCCGCAGCTGTAACTGCGCCACTGAACGCCAAGATGGCCACCGAGCGCGAAATTCAAAGCTCTAATGCGCGCCAATGGCGCACGCAATAATCACCTCACACACCAGAAAAAACTGCAGACATGAGCGCCCAGCCAGGCCAGAGTGACCCCCAAGCACAGCACCAGTACAGGGTGCAGAGAGCAGCATAACAGGGGGGAGACAGGGAGAAACCCCCACACACAGAAACACAGCCAGCATGTACTCACCTGCAGCAGGAGAGACTACTTACCCGTCCCTTTCAGGGACCCAATGGCTTGTTTCAGACAGACCTATCACAGAGTCGTACTGCGTAGCTGTCGGCCCGGTCCACCGCGAGAGATACAGTCAGTCAAGTACTGTTCAATCTTGAGAGGACCGCGGGAGCATGAAAGCAACCAGGCCACCCCTGGAGTCATGGGGCATGTCGTGAACTGAGTCTCACGCACACAAGGCGAGGATCAGCATGCTCGATGGTTGGACAGGGAAGACTACGAGGATACCAGTGTACCCAATCTGTTGCCCAGCCGACAGTTGATTGAAGGTCTCAAAAATAAAATAATAAAATTCCCAAAGGAATAAAAATCAAAAGTAAAATCTTCCAGGAGACTGGCTCCTGAGAGAGCCACGTCTTCTCCTTCTGCTAGGCAGAAAAAAAACTGAGGCCTGCTAGCTGCAGGTGGGAGGGTAATGTCCAGAGGGACCGCCCCCCTGGGCAGGGCTGTTCAGCTCTGGTTTGTTCTAGAATGTTTTAACATCTAACATTCTGCCTAGATCTTCTCCTGCGAGCAGGGACATATACCCACTCGTTTACAGTATCCAGCTGTGTCAGTCCATGGACGATAAGAGAAAATACATTTTACGCTTTTGCCGTAGGCTTCGTTTTTTATTTTACTAGGTATATGGGAACCAGACATCTCCACCCCATGTCCTTAATATATTGGTACAATAAGGTTTCTAGATTTCCTATAGTAGACTATTGGCCCTGTTTGGATGAGATAAAAAAAAAAAAGTTTCCTTCTTTGCTCCCAAGCTAAACTTTTCTTTTGCGACCTGAACACCGGGTGCTGTGGGTAAGTGGACCCGACAATGCTCTGACTATACCCAAGAAAAGAAAATCCACTGTACACCGGTGACATCACTGAATGAATTCCAGAAAGTAAACCCAATTGCAGTCCTTGTATGAAGACCGCCCCCTTAGCTTACAACTAAGCCCTATTGGGTGAAATGCATTAGAGAGGGTGGCAGACCAATAGGCTCCTGTTTAAAATGGCCTTAGTAGGTGTATGAATGCATCGGAGGTAATAAGCCCAGGGCAGGGACTGATGTGAATGTACAATATATGTATATGTATAATATATATATCCATTGTATATGAATACCTGTAGTAATGGAATAAAATATAGGACATTTTTCTGCTTTCACAAGGGCAGTTCACCATATTAATGTAAGGCACCTCCTAAACTGCAATCCCAGCACCTCCTTAACTGTGTCACAGCTCTAACATTTTCCAAACAAATGAGCAATAATTGGCCTAATTTGGCACAAAAGATGTAAGTCTAGGACAGTACTAAGTCATCTAAGGATGACGCTGAAATGCCTCTGGGCAGAACAGAGAGAAAAAAAAAAAAAAAGTGTACAGAGAACAGCTTGATAACCAAATTGTCTAAATGCTTTATATAAAAGGGGACAACAAAAACACACATGCAGGGGGGACATTACACTTGCAGGTCCCCTTTCACATTGCAAGTTTCAACTGCTAGCTTTGCCTAGGGGATGATGAATAAAGTGATACTTACCCAAGACCCCTTTCACACTGAAGGCGCTTTTTTACAGGCGTTTTTAGCAATAAAAATGTAAACTGCCTCCCATGCTTCCCCAGTGTGAAATACCGAGTTCTTTCACACTGGGGCAGGGCACTTGCAGGACAGGAAAAAAAAAGTCCTGCAAGCAGCGTCTTTGGGGCGGTGCGGGAGCGGTGTATACACCGCTCCTAAACCACCCCTGCCATTGAAATCAATGTGCAGTGCTTTGGCAGCGGCACTTTTCGGGGGCTTTTAACCCCTTCTTTGGAGTTAATAGTGCCCCGCTCCCACCCACACAGCGCCGCTAAAACGAGTGGCGCTTTACCACTAACACGAGGTGGTCTTCAGTGTGAAAGTGGTCTTATTCCTCCCTCTCGCAAGCTTCCCCTGTGCGACCAACTCCCAAAGCGTCATTGCCACCTGTCGCTCTGAAGTCATCATCAGCAGTCCTGGATTGTATGGGAGGGTACCAAGAGCCAACCTGCATCCTCAAACATTGGACAGCAGACAGCCCTGGCTGCCAGGGAATGAGGATTAAGGTAGATATATCACGATATTCACCATCCCTTATGCAAAAAGGAGCAATTAAAGTGGTTGTAAAGCCTTGGATGAAAAGAGAAAAGGGGGGTAGTGTCCAGTAAGTGATGTAGATATGTGCAAGAATTAAACTTGCATCACACCAAAGTGCATAAACATGCATGGTAAAAAATGGTGATAAACAGTAAAATCCTTAAATCATGACACATAAGTCCATATACAAGTACTGTATTCTTAGGTGCTTCCGTGCAAAATGAATATAAAATATTCCACAGTGCATGTAGTAATCTATAGCAGCGATCCTAGGGTGATGTTTGATACAGTTCATACAGTAACACACGGCCCAGTGAGTAATCCAAAAGTGATGCCAAGGTGTAGTCACACAGGTGCTCCCCTATGGTAATGGACGCTCACCTCAGGGCATGCGACCTTGCAACCAAGCTTGGTCTGTGCACGCTTATGAACCACACCTGGGTTCTAATGGATAATCCTGGGTTCCTGGTTTCCTTGCTAAGTGTCTCCAGACCATAAAACATGGGATAAAACCGGATGGTGCAAGTAACGTTTTGCAAAATGTTATTTAAACAAAAGAAATCCCATACAGGGGTACTCACACAGTACAGGTGCGGTAGTGCACCACTCTATAACAGGCCCGTAGTGAAATACATAGATCGGGATATGATAAAAAGTCCTCCGCAGCCTCACACAGACTCTCCTGTCACCTCCCCAACGCGTGTCGATACAGGGGGCGTCGTATTTTCTTCAGGGGGAAATTTACAAATGGGAACGCTTGTCCCCACTACATGAAAGTGTGAATGCAGCCTCAGAGTTTCATCTGAGTTCATAAGTGTATTTGAAATGCATGTGACCTTCTGACTTTTAATCACCTAAACTGCATTAAGCCGTTTTTGCATTCCCATTGCCCTACATGTGTAAAAAAGCAGTTCTGATGTGAACCAAATCCCATGTACAGGCTTAGAAAACCTTGGAAGGCGATGGTTGAAGGAACCAATCTCAAATTTTAAAGCAAAAGGCAAGATTTATAAATTCAGAGTAATGTGATGGTTGACATGACTGACTAAAAGGGAGGCTCAAAATGAGGAGCAGCAAACCTAACTTTCACAGGAAATTTTGTAATTTGCTTTAAAAGTGAAGTTCCACCCAAAAATGGAACTTCCGCTTATCCAAGTATTTGCTCCCACTTCTGGCAAAAGATCGCCACAGAATCCGTGGCGATCTACGCCATGACCCCCCCCCCCCCCCGCTGTCTTCTGGGAGATACATGGGTCACAGGAGACAGCAGGGACCAGTCAGAACGTGCAGCGCGACCCACGCATGCACGGTAGGGTACCAGGCTGTGAAGATGCCAGTGCCTCCACCCGGAGCTGATGGACGGGTCAGCTTCGGGTGAGGACATCATGGGCGCCCTGGACAGGTAAGTGTCCTTATTTAAAAAAAGTATTTGTAGCTGCTGACTTAATATTTTTTTTTCAGCGGAACTCCGCTTTAAACTTCGTTGCCACTCTGGATCTACTGACCCTTGTAAGAATAGGATTTTTTTTGCACTCACCGTAAAATCCTTTTCTCTGACGTCCATGGACTGACACAGCAACTTCAATCTTGACAAAGTGGGTTATGTTCCTGCTCAAAAGGAGAAGACTAGGCAGAATGTTAGATGTTTTAAACATACATTCCATTACCAGAGCTGAACAGCACTGCCCAGGGGGCAGTCCCTCCGGACATATCCCTCCTACCTGCAGCCTCAGTTCGTATCAAAGCAGTACAAACTCAACAAAGGAAAGGTGGGTGCTGTGTCAGTCTATGGACGTCAGAGAAAAGGATTTTACGGTGAGTACAAAAAAAAATCCTATTTTCTCTTACCGTCCATGGACTGACACAGCATCTTCAATCTTGACAAAGTGGGACGTCCCAAAGCAGTGTCAAAGAACGAGGGGTGGGAACAGTATCAAGGAAAAAAAAAAAACTTCACCCCAAACAAGCAGAGCTCCTTAACAGAGGAGGTGAAACATTAAACAGCCACCTGCAAAACCTTGCGCCCGAAGGAAGCATCAGAAGATGCAGCCACATAAACCTTATAGAACTTTGAAAAGGTATGCACGGATGACCAGGTCGCCGACTTGCACACTTGTGCAACAGACGCTTGATGTCAGAAAGCCCAGGAAGCACCAATTGCCCTGGTTAAATGCGTCGTAACCGGAAAGGGAGGCTCCCGCCCCTTAAGGGCATAGGCCTGTATGACAGTGTCTGATCCACCTAGAAATGGTGGCAGACGAAACCGCTTGGCCCTGTTTTGGACCAGACAGAGACACAAACAGCGAGTCAGACTTCCTAAATGAAGCCGTAGCAGACAGGTACATCCGTAAAGCATGTACCACGTCTAACGTGTGAAGCGCAAACTCTCTGGGATGCGATGGACAAAGACAAAGACTAAAGCACAATGTGCTCATTAAGGTGGAAGGCCGAGACCACATTCGGGAGAAAAGAAGGCTGCGGGCGTAGCACCGCCTTATCCTTATGGAGGACCAAGTATGGCGGTTTGCAAGACAAGGCCGCCAATTCAGAAACCCTTCTGACTGAAGTAATGGCTACTAGAAAGGCCACCTTCTGAGATAAAGTGAAGAGAGGAATCTCTCTGATGTCCTCAAAAAGGAGGTTCCTGAAGAACCGAGAGCACCAAATTCAAATCCCAAGGAGGAAGAGGGGGTTTAATTTGAGGGAGCACATGGCGAACCCCCTGTACGAAGGTACTGGTCAAAGAATGGCCCGCTAGCGGCCGCTGAAAGAAAATAGCCAAAGCCGAAATCTGACCCTTAATGGTGCTCAAGGCAAGCTTTTGGGTCACAGCACGCTGTAAAAACAGCAAGATCCTGGGAACGGAATACGTCCGTGGATGCCAATCCAGCTCCTCGCACATAGCGATGTAGGCCCTCCAGGTACATCTTCCTGGAAGATTTCCATGCCCTCAGCATGGTCGAGATGACCGAATCCGAGAGACCCCGGTCTCTCAGCACCTGGCTTTCAATAGCCATGCCGTTAAAGCCAGCGACTGTAAAGCAGGATGAAGTATGGGACCCGAGACAGAAGGTCCTCCCGCACAGGCAGTGGCCATGGAACGTCCGCCACTAGGCGCACAAGATCGGCGTACCAAGGACGCCGAGGCCAATCTGGAGCGATGAGGATCACCGGAATCCCCTCGGCCTCCATCCTGCGAAGAAGGCGAGGAAGCAACTCCAGTGGAGGATAGGCATAAATCAACCGATAACTAAAATTTATAAAAAACAGATTCAAGTCCCTGGGTAGGGTGATGAAGGTTTTCTACAGCAGCGCTCAAATGGTCAGCACACTCCCCTGACCACCCTTTCTTATTTTTAGTTCATAAGAGTACATAAAAAATTGTGATGAAACTGTGATGAATGACATATATCTTCAGATGTCTTCTAAAATAAATAATAAAATCCACCTCTAATCATTTGTTGTTTCCCCTTTCGGGTGGGTACTCACCACAAAAGTGGATTTTAAAAGGCACCTCTCAGATCCCATTCAGGGACGCACAGACGTCACTTCCTTTTTTAGGGCTAAAAAAGGAAGTGACGTCTGTGCGTTCCAAGTGCGCTCCGGATACAGGAAGCAGCAGTGAGCCTGGTGGTGGATATCGGATGATCTTCGGAGATGTCTGAGTGAGAAAGCAGGACCAGGATCTGGACGATCGGATGATCAGTGAATGGGATCTGAGAGGTGCCTTTAAAATCCACTTTTGTGGCGAGTACCCACCCGAAAGGGGAAACAACAAATGATTACAGGTGGATTTTATTATTTATTTTAGAAGACATCTGAAGATCTATATCATTCATCACAGTTTCATCACAATTTCATCACAATTTTTTATGTACTCTTATGAACTGAAAATAAGAAAGAGTGGTCAGGGGAGTGTGCTGACCATTTGAGCGCTGCTGTAGAAAACCTTCATCACCCTACCCAGGGACTTGAATCTGTTTTTTATAAATTTTAGTTATATGTACTGCAAAATATTTGTTTTGTTCTTAAGCGGCTGCTGATCTATATAGTATATATTGGGTTAATGATTATGGTAACATACTCATTGTGGTGTGTTATTAGTCACCTGTGAGCATCTTTAGCGCTGGGATAGTGAAAGAAGGCCAGGGGAACTTCACTAGATAATTTTATAAATCAACCGATACCGACCCCACGGGGCCACCAACGCAGGGATCCCTGGACCTGGTGATTGAGTCGAGAGGCCAATAGGTCCACATCCGGCGTGCCCCACCTCCGGCAAAGGAGGTGAAACACCTCCGGATGCAAGGACCATTCCCCCTGGTCCAACATCCGGCGGCTCAGATAGTCCGCCTACCAGTTGTCTACACCTGGAATGTAAAAGGCCGACAGAGCCGGCATGCTTCTTTCCGCCCACCCTAGGATGTGAGCGACCTCGGACGCCGCAGCTAAGCTCCGAGTCCCCCCCTGATGGTTGACATAAGCCACCGCCGTGGCGTTGTCCGACTGAATCCTGACCGAGCATCCCTGCAGTCTACCCCACCACGAGGAGAGGCACAGTCTGATTGCCCGGAGTTCCAGGACATTGATCGGCAGACGGGACTCGTCCAGAGTACAGAGCCCCTGGGCTGACAGAACTCCCCAGACTCCGCCCCAGCCCGAAAGGCTGGCGTCCGTTGTGATCACAGTCCACTGGACGGGAAGGAACGACTTCCCTGACCGAAGGGCCGGGGATCTCAGCCACCACATCAGGGATGCCCTGACCAGGTGACTCACCTGGATCCGACGATCCAATGACAATGAAGACTTGCTCCAACAAGATAGGATCTCCTTTTGTAAGACTCGAGTGTGGAATTGGGCATACGGCACCGCCTCGAAGGAAGCCAACATGAGTCCCAGGACACCACATTTTCCTCTAATTCTGAGCCAGAGTCTGCTCTCAGAAGAAGATCGTCTAGATAGCCCACGATAGCAATGCCTTGCTGTCTCAGCAAAGCTAGAATTGGGGCAAGCACCTTAGTGAAAACCCACGGTGCTGACGCCAAACCGAAGGGAAGAGCCACAAACTGATAATGGTCTTCTCCTATCGCGAAGCGCAGAAACTTCTGGTGACCCGCTCAGATGGGGATGTGCAAGTAGGCGTCCTTGATGTCCAAGGATGCCAGAAAATCCCCCGGGTGGAGCGCAGCAATCACCAAGCGAATGGATTCCATGCGGAATTTCCAAACCTTCACAAAGGCATTTAGGGCCTTGAGGTCCAGAATTGGAGGGACTCCGTCCTTCTTTGGGACCACAGATTCGAATAAAATCCCTGAAACCTCTCCTTTGACGGTACCGGCACAATTACTCCGCACCTCAGCAAGTCCTGCACTGCCCCTAATAGGGCAGCACGATGCACTGGAAGGAGAGAGAGATTTGAAGGAAAGAATCTGTCTGGTGGCCAGGAAAGGAATTCGATCCTGTACCCCGAGGTGACCACCTCGCATACCCACCGGTCGGAGATCCGGGGGAGGTCCACCGATCCGTGAACCTGCAAAGTCGTCCCCCCACCCAAGAGTCGGGAGGGGGCAAGACTTCATGCGGTGGCGGGCTTGTTTGCTGGCTTGGTTGACTTGCGCACCCAGGGACGCTTCTGTCCCCCGGCCGTACCCTTGTCAGTCCAGGAGAATTTTTCCGTGGGATTTGACTGACTAAAAAAACCTCTTCTGAGTGGGAAAGGACCCGGCTTACGGCGCAGCTCTTTTGCCCTAGTAGGCTGAGGAAGAAGGGTGCTCTTACCCCCCGTGACATTTTTAATAATGTCATCCAGGGAAGCACCAAATAGCCTTCTGCCCTTGAAAGGCAAAGCCGTCAGGAGCTTCTTAGAGGCCAGGTCAGCAGACCAGCATTTTAACCAGATTAGGCGACGCAAAACCACCGCAGACACTGAGGCCCTAGAAATTAGGGGGGCAACGTCCATAGTGGCATCGCACACATACACCAGGCCCTGTACCATTTGGTCTGCCAGTGTAATGCATTCCGGAGGAAGATTATGCTCCTGCACAGTATGGTGCATAATCTTTGCCCATTCCGTGTGTGTCTGAGTCACAAGGATCGCCGCTACAAGAGGACGCAGCGCGGATCCCAGCAAGTTCAGTTTGATTGTCCAAGTTTGTGACAGGTCTGATATGAAAACAAAAATTGCAAACAGTGCATCAAACCTTTTTTATTTTTAAAGAATGCCAGTCTCATCTGCCTATGCCTCCGGTACTTGCAAAATTGGGCGACTAATTTTCTTCGCCTCCTCACTGTGTGCCTCTGAATTTTCAATTAAGGCAATTGCAGGAGCCCAACTTCCTGTTTGCAGACTTCAAGTCCCTCACAAGCCTCACTGCTGTGGTGTCCAATGCGATGCACACACCTTGCATAGAGCCAGTTTCAGCCAGTTGAGAACAAGTTACTGCAGAGCCCACCCCCTGTGCACCCCGAATCCTACTACTCAGGAACTGCAGCCAACAGTGTACTTTGATGTGGAAAAGTAACAACCAGGCAATAAATTTCCAACAAAGCAAGAGGTTTAATGAAAACAATAACAAATAAAAATAACAATTGCAGCTGGGAGAGAGTTCATCACTCAAAGAAAAAGGCAAGCATGTCTTCTTATAACAATTTTTTGACCATAGAATTACATGTGGTACAATATGATTGGTTGTCAAAACATACGCTAATGTAATTACCACAAATAAAAAAAATAAAGGGATAATCGGAGACTCGCTGAACTTTCACCCAGTAAACTTGTGACTGTCTTAGAAAAAAATAGCAGCATGAAGCAGAGGTCATCTAGAAGTTCAACATTTAGAAATAGCGATTTTCTATATTTATGATATAATATACATTAACCACTACCATACTGGGCACTTAAACACCTTCCTGCCCAGACCAATTTTCAGCTTTCTGCGCTGTTGCACTTTGAATGACAATTGCGCGGTCATGGTACACTGTACCCAAACTAAATTTTTATCATTTTGTTCCCACAAATAGAGCTTTCTTTTGGTGGTATTTGATCACCTCTGCGATTTTTATTTTCTGCTAAAAAAAAAAAAAAGACAGAAAATTCTGAAAAAAAAAAAAGTTTTTTTTTGGTTTCAGTTACAAAACTTTGTAAATAAGTTAGTTTTCTCCTTCACTGATGGGGCTGCACTGACGGGCACGGATAACGCGGCACGGATGGGCACCGATGAGGTGGCACGGGTGGGCAACGATCGGCGGCACGGGTGGGCAACGATCGGCGGCACGGGTGGGCACAGATAGGCATTGATAGGCGGCACGGGTGGGCATTGATAGGTGGCACTGTACTGTACTAATGGATGCCAATCAGTGCCAAACAATAATGCCTGCCTAGATCGGTGTTGCGGGGTGTCAGACTGACACCCTGCAACAACGATCGCCGCGATGCGCGCCCCCGGGGGCGCGCAGCGGCTCAAAATCCTGAGGACGTCATATGACGTCCTGTCAGGATTTTGCAACCACTTTGCCGCTGTCAATCCGCTATAGGGCGGGAAGTGGTTAATAAAAACTAATAACTATTGCTTTAACCACTTAAAGTGGTTGTTAAGCCACTCTAGATTGCGATCACATGACCAGCCAGCTTTCTCCTTTCCTCCTCTGAGAGATGCAGCAGGCGGGGCTGAGATACCTCTGCTGATGTCAATCTGGAGGGGAGGAAAAAGCTGGCTGGTCATGTGACCACAATCTCAACTGTGAAATGAGGCATTTACAGCAGTTATATTTATAAATCATTCACGGAGGGGGACACTGCAATGAGAGGCAGTGCTGATGGTGTATACAGGTTAGTGTTATGAGAGCAGCAGGAGGGGGGGAGGCGGCACTGTCACAAGCAGACAGAGGGGAGGGGGAGGAGGACACAAGAGCAGAGAGGAAAGCAGATAGCAAACTGCAGATGACAGAGGCATGTAAACTGACCACGGTATCAGGGCTCGGCAACCATGATACACCGTGGTCAGTTTACTATATATACGTCCCCTTTAAGGGGGGAGGGAGAGGGAGAGAGAGAGATGTAAACTTGTTTTTGTTTTCTGCATGCACCAATCTAAAGTAGTCCTAAATTTCTCAAAAATTATAGGCTAAACTTTCCCCCCCCCCCCCATTTTGAAAAGACTAAGGGAGGGTTATAACCTCCGTCAGTTTATTTTTTGCCATCTGTGTCCCATTGGGAAGGTTTCCCTTCACTTCCTGTCCCAGGTCATCAGAACTAGTGTCCCCATTGGAAGATTTCTCTTCTATTACTTTTCTGGGGACAACCCAAAATTTGGGATTTTCTTTTACTTTCAATGATAAATGGTAAACAGGAGAAATAGAGAGGGTGAATCTCCCCAATGGGGGCACAAACCGCAATAAAAACTGACAAGTGTTATTATCCATCTCCACTCTAGCCAAAATAAAAAATAGGATTTTTATAACAGCTTACCTGTAAAATCCTTTTCTTGGAGTACATCACGGGACACAGAGCGGCATAGTCATTACTATGTGGGTTATATAGATACCTTCAGGTGCTGGCACTGGCAACGTCCAAAACCGGAAGTACCCTCCCCTATATAAGCCCCTCCCATCCGGGAGTACCTCAGTTTTGTAGCAAAGCAATAAGTGTCCCCAAAAGAGGGGTGGGAGCTCTGGTGTCCCGTGATGTACTCCAAGAAAAGGATTTTACAGGTAAGCTGTTATAAAAATCCTATTTTCTTTCTCGTACATCACGGGACACAGAGCGGCATAGTCACTACTATGTGGGATGTCCTAAAGCAATGCCCAATGAGGGGGGGGGGATACACCATACATAAGCTGAGCGCTATCAGACATGAGGATCTTTTGCGGCCTGCAACACACTGCGCCCAAAGGCGACATCCTCCTGACTTCTAACGGCCACCTGGTAGAACCTAGTAAACGTGTGTACTGAAGACCATGTTGCGGCCTTACAGATTTGAGCCAGGGAGGCCTGGTGATGCACTGCCCATGAAGTTCCAACTGCTCTTGTGGAGTGCGCCCTAACTTTGAACGGAGGCGGTCTCCTTCTCAAGCCATAGGCTTGCATTATGACCTGTCGAATCCACTTGGCTAAAGTAGATTTTGACGCTGCCTGACCCTTTCTGGGGCCTTCCGGCAGAATAAACAAAGTATCCGTTCTGCGAATCTGAGCAGTGGCTTTTAGATAAGCTTTAACTGCTCTTACTACATCCAAAGAATGTAATAATTTTTCCTCTACTGAACTAGGTTTGGGGAAAAAGGAAGGAAGAACCACATCTTGGTTCAAATGAAACCTCGATACCACCTTCGGAAGAAAGGTTGGATGAGGACGTAACACTACTCTGTCCTTATGGATAACCAGATATGGCTCCCTACAGGACATAGCGGCTAATTCCGACACTCTTTTAGCCGAACAAATGGCTACTAGAAAAATCAATTTCCTGGTGAGAAGAACCAGGGAAATATGCTGTAATGGTTCAAATGGTTGTTTCTGTAGAACCGACAGAACCAGGTTTAAGTCCCATGGACATATGGGAATATTAACCGGAGGACTAATACGCATCACTCCTTGTATAAAGGCTTTGACTAGTGAATGCGAAGCCAAGGGCCTCTGAAAAAATATTGACAAGGCCGAAATCTGACCCTTGATAGTACTCAAGGCAAGCTTCCTATCTACAGCCCACTGTAGGAAGTCCAGAATCCTACCTTTCTTTTTCGTACATCACGGGACACAGAGCGACTTAGTCATTACTAATGGGTTATATAGTTTACCTTCAGGTGTTGGCACTGGCCAATTCCAAACCGGAAGTACCCTCCCCTATATAAGCCCCTCCCACCCGGGAGCACCTCAGTTTTTTGCCAGTGTCTAAGGTGTTGGCCAAAGAGTAACATGTGTTTTCACTGGGCTTGCGTACAGGTTCTTTTGGGCCTTAGTAAGCTGTTCCGGATCCCACCAAAAAAGCTTCATAGCTAAACGGTCGGTACCCGGGCCTTGCAGCAGAAGAGCAAGGTTTTGCCTGTAATGCTTCTCTTAGGAGGGCTGGACCCTGGGATCCAGAGCTCTGGTCATACCCACGACCAAGACGCTGTCTGTGCAGGGTGCTATACAGGTCCAGGGGAGTGGAATCCTTGGGAACCCGGTCCCTGAAGGTTTAATTACAATGCCTGCCGTGATAGGTGAAGTTTGGACTTTTGTGGACCAAACAAAGTCCTGCGGCGGGGATCAGGTAAGTGGGGGCCCTCAGGAACTTGGTTCTATTGGGGGACCCCCAAACCTAATTTGTCTTTCTGTCTGTTACCTAACGGTATTCCCGCTAAATATCTGTGTTTGCCTATAACTACTGAAAATGTAAAATTTTAATAGTAGTCAAGAAAAAAAAAAAAAAAAAAAACAGGGACCGCGGTACCTGTGTTAAACCACTAGAGGCCGCTGTAGTCCATTTTTCTTGTAAATGTGGATCTTTGGTTTTCTCAACTCAAAAGATCCAGGCAGCTGGTAAGTTTCTCTGAGGGAATCCACTTCCTCTGCCCTGTTGCTGCGTTCATCCACCGCACAGGCCCTCCGGCAAAAAGGGCCCTGGCTCCTAGTCCTCTGTTGGTTTTCGAAAAGGGCGCCATTGGCGCACGGGCGCGCGCGCGGGCGCGTGCACGCGCCTCCTATGAAAAAAAAGGGGCGGGGCGGGTGGATGACGCTCGATGCGCGCCGCGGCGCTTCTGCGCATGTGCGGGCGTCCCAGCATGGTTAAAAGACACAGTACAAGTGTCAGCTGCATGCAAACAGAGCTAGCAACAAACAGTGGCACACAGAGGCGGTTGATGCAGGCATCCCCATAGAAAGGCACTTTAGTGGACACCAGCTGGTATATAGCAGCACCTGTGTTAGACTATTACCAGCAAAAATTGGTGTATGACGACGGGAATACCTCAGCTTTGTGCTTAAGGGATATGTCGTCCAGACGCTCCGGAAATAGATTTTCCAGGAAGCCAAAGGGGTCTCCATCGGGCTCTGAGGATATTGGGCATGCTTGCACTGCACCAATCTCCCCTGAGAATGCAGAGGTCAGTAGCCGTAGAAACCCCGCAGGAATGCCTGGTGCTGCGGCTGTCCCCAGTCCACCAGCTCCTGTATATATAACAGAGGAGGTTTTATCCTCAACTCTGGGAGGATTGGAAGAGAGATTAACAGCATTGATCGCTGCTTCCCTGTCACAGGAAAAGCGCGTCCGATCTCCGTCTCCTCCTTCAGAGTGCCTGTTAGTGGAGGAACAGCCCCACACAGAGATCGACCTACCTGAAGGGGATCAGGATGAGGTTGATTCACTTATAGAGGAATCAACAGTGGAAGAACCTTTCTCAGCTTCTCAGGCTGAAAGATTATGGGTTCAGTCTCTGACTAACATGGTCCGATCAGCATTTAAAATGCCTCTGGCGGAACCACCATCCACTACGGTTTCCTCGCTGGGGTCGCTAAAAGCTCCCCAGGCGGTCTGTTCCTTCCCAATCCACCCTTTATTAGAAGGGCTTATTTACCAGGATTGGGAGCATCCTGATAAAATATTTGCTCCCCCCAAGAGATTTCCGGTGATCTATCCCATGGAGGATAAGTTCATAAGAAAATGGAGGGTCCCTATAGTGGACGCAGCCATCTCTTCTGTTAACAAATCACTGACATGTCCAGTAGATAATGTTCCAATGTTCAAAGACCCAATAGATAAAAAATTGGAGTCTTACTAAAATCTGCTTTCTCTACAGCAAGTATGGTGACACAACCTGCGGTAGCAGCGATTGGAGTCTGCCAAGCAGTGAAAGATCAGTTGAAACAAGTCTTAAGGGACTTACCAGATCAGCAGGCTCATGCCCTAGCTGACCTGCCTAGAGCCTTGTGTTTTGCGGTGGACGCCATAAAGGATACAATCCAACAGGCCTCCCGCTTTACGCTGTCTATAGTACATATGCGTAGGCTTCTGTGGCTCAAAAACTGGTCTGCTGAAGCTCCCTGTAAAAAACTGCTGGTTAGCTTCCCATTTCATGGAGAACGCTTATTTGGAGAAGATCTGGACAAATATATCCAGAAAATTTCTGCCGGTAAAAGTTCACTCTTACCGGTTAAGAACAAGGGTAGAAGTCCTTCTTTTAAGAGGCCTACCTCTCCAGTCCCGGGCACATCGGCTGTGAAGCAGTTCCGACGGCCTCCGCGGTCAAATTCAGGGGGCAGAAATCAGGGACAATCACAGGGTAACAAGAAGCCCTGGATCAAGAGAGGTACAAAACCTCCCCCTAAGGCATGAAGTATTGCCCCCGCTCAATCGGGTGGGGGGAAGACTTCAGTTGTTCACAGAGACCTGGCGGGACACCATCAGAGACAGATGGGTGCTCTCCGCAGTAAGTCTGGGATACAAGCTGGAGTTAAAAGGCACTCCTCCTGCCCAATTTATGAGGTCAAACGTGCCAAGAGATCCCCAAAAGAGAGGATCCCTCCTTCTGGCACTAGAACAACTATTGCTCCAAGGGGTAATCATGAAGGTTCCCCTGGAAGAAAGCGGATTCGGGTTTTACTCGAACCTTTTCACAGTCCCCAAACCAAATGGGGACGTGAGGCCCATATTAAATCTAAAAGGGCTAAACAAGTTCCTAAATATCAGGACCTTTCGGATGGAGTCGATCCGATCAGTGGCCACCGCCCTACAAGGGCAGGAATGGCTAGCCTCGATCGACATAAGGGATGCTTATCTGCATATTCCCATCTTTCCGGCCCATCAGAAATTTCTACGCTTTGCAGTAGAAGGGCGCCATTTTCAGTTCAGAGCCTTACCTTTCGGTCTGGCCACAGCACCACGAGTGTTCACAAAAATTCTGGCCCCATTATTGGCCAATCTAAGAACACAGGGTGTAACGATAATGGCATATCTAGACGACCTGCTACTAATAGACCACTCAGTGGAAAAGCTGGAAGTAGCTATTCACAAGACAATCGAGTATCTGGAATATCACGGTTGGATTATCAACCGGGACAAGTCAGCTCTAAGACCAGTCAAAAGTCTGGAATACTTAGGGCTAAGGCTGGATTCAAATCAGAGAAAGATTTTCTTACCTCCAGAGAAGGTGTCGTCTTTAAGAAATTTGACCCACTTAGTGGGTACAAAAAGAAAACCATCCATACGTCTCTGCATGAGGCTGCTGGGAAAGATGGTGGCTTCATTCGAAGCGGTACCCTACGGTCAATTCCATTCAAGGAATTTGCAAAGGGCCATACTGTCAGCCTGGAACAAAAAAGTTCAGGCTTTAGACTTACCAATGTCCCTGTCCCCTTCCGTTCGCAAGAGCCTCCATTGGTGGTTGGTGCCCCAGAATCTGGAAAGAGGGAAACCCTTCAGTCCGGTTTCTTGGAAGGTGGTCACTACAGATGCCAGCCTCATCGGCTGGGGGGCAGTGCTGGAGCAATGGTCTCTCCAGGGCAGGTGGTCAGAAGCAGAAAAGGCCCTGCCCATCAATCTCTTAGAGATACGAGCAGCCCGGTATGCCCTAGTAGCATGGACATCCAAACTCCAGGGGTCCCCTGTCAGAATTCAATCAGACAATGCCACGGCAGTGGCATATATCAATCATCAGGGTGGCACCAAAAGTCGTGCAGCCCAGAAGGAAGCAAATTGCATCCTGGAGTGGGCAGAAAGATATGTCCCAGCCATATCCGCGGTTTTCATCCCAGGAGTGGAAAATTGGAGAGCGGACTTTCTAAGTCGCCAACAATTATGCCCGGGGGAATGGTCTCTTCACCCCGAGGTTTTCCAGGCAATATGCCAGCGGTGGGGAACACCGGATGTAGATCTGCTAGCATCCAGATTCAACGCAAAGGTGGACAGGTTTGTGTCTCGCACAAGGGATCCCCTAGCTTGCGGCTCGGATGCCCTAGTGTTCCCTTGGGATCGGTTCAAGCTGATATATGCATTCCCACCGCCACAATTGTTACCACGATTACTCCGCAGAATCAGGGTAGAAAAGAAACCAGTGATTCTGGTGGCTCCAGCGTGGCCCCGAAGGGCATGGTACGCGGAGATTGTAAAAATGTCAGTGAGGAGTCCTTGGACCCTCCCACTTCGTCCGGACCTGCTGTCGCAAGGACCGATATACCACCCTTCCTTACCAGCCCTAGGTTTGACGGCCTGGCTATTGAAGCCCACATTCTGAAAAAGAGAGGGCTCTCTAATTCTGTGGTATCTACCATGATCAATGCCAGGAAACCGGTATCCAGGCAGATCTATTATAGGATCTGGAAAGCGTACATTACGTGGTGTGAGACCAAGAAATGGCATCCACGTAAGTACATGATAGGGAGGATTCTGGACTTCCTACAGTGGGCTGTAGATAGGAAGCTGGCCTTGAGTACTATCAAGGGTCAGATTTCGGCCTTGTCAATATTTTTTCAAAGGCCCTTGGCTTCGCATTCACTAGTCAAAGCCTTTATACAAGGAGTGATGCGTATTAGCCCTCCGGTTAGTATTCCCATATGTCCTTGGGACTTAAACCTGGTTCTGTCGGTTCTACAGAAACAACCGTTTGAACCATTACAACACATTTCCTTGGTTCTTCTCACCAGGAAATTGGTTTTCTTAGTAGCCATTTGTTCGGCTAAAAGAGTGTCGGAATTAGCAGCTATGTCCTGTAAGGAGCCATATCTGGTTGTCCATAAGGACAGAGTAGTATTACGTCCTCATCCAGCCTTTCTTCCTAAGGTGGTATCGAGGTTTCATTTGAACCAAGATGTGGTTCTTCCTTCTTTTTTCCCCAAACCTAGCTCAGTAGAGGAAAAGTTATTACATTTTTTGGATGTGGTAAGAGCAGTTAAAGCTTATCTAAAAGCCACTGCTCAGATTCGCAGAACGGATTCTTTGTTTGTTCTGCCGGAAGGCCCCAGAAGGGGTCAGGCAGCATCAAAATCTACTTTAGCCAAGTGGATTCGACAGGTCATAATACAAGCCTATGGCTTGAGAAAGAGACCGCCTCCGTTCAAAGTTAGGGCGCACTCCACAAGAGCGGTTGGAACTTCATGGGCAGTGCATCACCAGGCCTCCCTGGCTCAAGTATGTAAGGCCGCAACATGGTCTTCGGTACACACGTTTACTAGATTCTATCAGGTAGACGTTAGAAGTCAGGAGGATGTCGCCTTTGGGCGCAGTGTGTTGCAGGCCGCAAAAGATCCTCATGCCTGATGGCGCCCAGCTTATGTACCCCCCCCTCATTTGGCATTGCTTTGGGACGTCCCATTAGTAATGACTAAGTCGCTCTGTGTCCCGTGATGTACGAAAAAGAAAAAGGGATTTTTATAACAGCTTACCTGTAAAATCCTTTTCTTGGAGTACATCACGGGACACAGAGCTCCCACCCCTCTTTTTGGGACACTTATTGCTTGGCTACAAAACTGAGGTGCTCCCGGGTGGGAGGGGCTTATATAGGGGAGGGTACTTCCGGTTTGGAATTGGCCAGTGCCAACACCTGAAGGTAAACTATATAACCCATTAGTAATGACTAAGTCGCTCTGTGTCCCGTGATGTACTCCAAGAAAAGGATTTTACAGGTAAGCTGTTATAAAAATCCCTTTATTACGTACTTTCGTGGATGCCATTTCTTGGCCTCACACCAGGCGATGTATGCCTTCCAGATTCTATAGTAGATCTGCCTGGATACCGGCTTCCTGGCATTGATCATGGTAGATACCACAGGATTAGAGAGACCTCTCTTTTTTAGAATGTGGGCTTCAATAGCCAGGCCGTCAAACCTAGGGCTGGTAAGGAAGGGTGGTATATCGGTCCTTGTGAAAGCAGGTCCGGACGATGTGGGAGGGTCCAAGGACTCCCCACAGACATTTTTACAATCTCCACGTACCATGCTCTTCGGGGCCACGCTGGAGCCACCAGAATCACTGGTTTCTTTTCTACCCTGATTCTGCGGAGTAATCGAGGTAACAATTGTGGCGGTGGGAATGCATATATCAGCTTGAACTGATCCCAAGGGAACACTAGGGCATCCGAGCCGCAAGCTAGGGGATCCCTTGTCCAAGAGACAAACCTGTCCACCTTTGCGTTGAATCTGGATGCTAGCAGATCTACATCCGGTGTTCCCACCGCTGACATATTGTCCGAAAAACCTCGGGGTGAAGGGACCATTCCCCTGGGCATAATTGTTGGCAACTTAGAAAGTCCGCCTTCCAATTTTCCACTCCTGGAATGAATACCGCGGATATGGCTGGGACATATCTTTCTGCCCATTTCAGGATGCAATTTACTTTCCTCTGGGCTGCACGACTCCTGGTGCCACCCTGATGATTGATATATGCCACTGCCGTGGCATTGTCTGATTGAATTCTGACAGGGGACCCTTGGAGTTTGGATGTCCAAGCTACTAGGGCATACCGGGCTGCTCGTATCTCTAAGAGATTGATGGGCAGGGCCTTTTCCGCATCCGACCATCTGCCCTGGAGAGACCATTGCTCCAGTACTGCTCCCCAGCCTATAAGGCTGGCATCTGTAGTGACCACCTTCCAAGAAATCGGACTGAAGGATTTCCCTTTTTCCAGATTCTGGGGAACCAACCACCAACGGAGGCTCTTGCGAACGGAAGGGGACAAGGACATTGGTAAGTCTAGGGCCTGAACTTTCTTGTTCCAGGCTGACAGTATGGCCCTTTGCAAATTCCTTGAATGGAATTGACCGTAGGGTACTGCTTCGAATGATGCCACCATTTTTCCCAGCAGCCTCATGCACAGGCGTATGGACGGCTGTCTTTTTGTACCCACTAAGTGGATCAAATCTCTCAAAGACAACACCTTTTTTCGAGGCAAGAATATTTTCCTCTGGCCTGAATCTAGCCTTAGCCCCAAGTATTCCAGACTTTTGACTGGTTTTAGGGCTGACTTGTCTCGGTTGATAATCCAACCGTGAGATTCCAGATACTTGATTGTCTTGTGAACGACCACTTCTAGTTTTTTCACTGAGTGGTCTATCAGCAACAAGTCGTCTAGATATGCCATTATCGTTACACCTTGCGTTCTTAGATTGGCCAATAATGGGGCCAGAATTTTTGTGAACACTCGTGGTGCTGTGGCCAGACAGAAGGGTAAGGCTCTGAACTGAAAATGGCGCCCTTCTACTGCAAAGCGTAGAAATTTTTGGTGGACTGGAAAGATGGGAACGTGCAAATAAGCATCTTTGATGTCGATCGAGGCTAACCATTCCTCCCCTTGTAGGGCAGTGGCCACCGATCGGATCGACTCCATCCGGAAAGTCCTGATATGCAGGAATTTGTTTAGCCCTTTTAGATTTAATATGGGCCTCACGTCCCCGTTTGGCTTCGGGACTGTAAAGAGGTTTGAGTAAAACCCGAACCCCCATTCTTCCAGGGGAACCTCCATAATTACTCCTTGGAGCAATAGTTGTTCTAGTGCCAACAGGAGGGACTCTCTCTTCCGGGGATCCCTTGGCACGTTTGACCTCATAAAATGGGAAGGAGGAGAGTCTTTTAACTCCAATCTGTATCCCAGACTTACTGCGGAGAGCACCCATCTGATCGTGTCCCGCCAGGTCTCTGCGAACAACTGGAGTCTTCCCCCCACCCGATTGAGTGGGGGCAACCCTTCATGCATTTGACTTTGGGGGAGGTTTTGTACCTCTCCTGACCCAGGGTTTCTTATTACCCTGCGATTGTCCCTGATTTTTACCCCCGGGATTTGACCGAGGAGGCCGTCGGAACTGTTTCACAGCCGATGCCCCAGGGACTGGAGAAGCAGGCCTCTTAAAAAAGGGACATCTAACTCTGTTTTTAACCGGCAAGAGTGTACTTTTACCGCTGGAAATTTTCTGGATATATTTGTCCAGGTCTTCCCCGAATAAGCGTTCACCATGAAATGGGAAGCGAACCAGCAATTTTTTACAGGGAGCTTCAGCAGACCAGTTTTTGAGCCATAGAAGCCTGCGCATATGTACTACAGACAGCGTAAGGCGGGAGGCCTGATGGATTGAATCCTTTATGGCGTCAACCGCAAAGCATAAGGCTCTAGGTAGATCAGCTAGGGCAAGGGCCTGCTGATCTGGCAAGTCCCTTAAGACCTGTTTCAACTGATCCTTCACTGCTTGGCAGACCCCAATAGCTGCTACTGCTGGTTGTGTCACCAAGCTTGCTGTAGAAAAAGCAGATTTTAATAAGGACTCCAATTTTTTATCTATTGGGTCCTTGAACATTTGGACATTATCCACTGGACATGTCAGTGATTTATTCACATAAGAGATGGCTGCGTCCACTGTAGGGACCCTCCATTTTTTTGATGAACTTATCCTCCATGGGATAGACCACCGGAAATCTCTTGGGGGGAGTAAATATTTTATCAGGATGTTCCCAATCCTGGTAAATGAGCCCTTCCAGTAAAGGGTGAAGTGGAAAGGAACAGACAGTCTGGGGAGCTTTTAGCGACCCCAGCGAGGAGACAGTAGTGGTTGATGGTTCCGCAAGGTGCATTTTAAATGCTGATCGGACCATGTTAGTCAGAGACTGAACCCATAATCTTTCAGCTTGAGATGCTGAGAAAGGTTCCTCCACTGTTGATTCCTCTATAACAGAATCAACCTCATCCTGATCCCCTTCAGGCAGGTCGATCCCTGTATGGGACTGTTGCTCCGCTAACAGGTACTCTGAAGGAGGAGACGGAGATCGGGCGTGCTTTCCCTGTGACAGGGAGGCAGCGATCAATGTCGACAATCTCTCTTCCAATCCTCCCAGAGCTGAGGAAAAAACCTCCTCTGTTACATACACAGGAGCAGGTGAACTGAGGACAGCCACAGTACCAGGTACTCCTGTGGGGTCTCTACGGTCACTAACCTCTGAATTTTCAGGGGAGACTGGTGCAGCAGAAGCATGCCCAAGATCCTCAGAGCCCGATGGAGACCCCCTTCGCTTCCTGGAAGATTTAGTTCCGGAGCTTCTGGACGGCATATCCCTAAGCCCAAAGCTGAGGTATTCCAGCCGTAATACACCACTTTTACTGATAATAGTCTAGCACAATTGCTGCTATATAACAGTTGGTGTCTACTAAAGTGCCTTTCTAGGGGATGCCTGCATCAACCGCCTCTGTGTGCCTTTTTACTGTTGCTAGCTCTGTCTGTGCACTTCAATAGCCAGCTGTGATTGTGCTTTTAAACACGCTGGACGCCCGCACATGCGCAGTAGCGCCGCGGCGCACACCGAGCGTCATCCACCCGCTCCGCCCCTTTTTCCAGATCGCCTCTATATATAGAGGAGCGTGCACACGCGCAGGCACGTGCGCCTTCGGCGCTCTTTTTTGAAAAAATTAAGGAGATAGTGGGAGCCAGGGTCCCTGCCGCAGGGCCCGGGGATGGATGAGCGCAGCAACAGGGCAGAGGAGACAACTTCCCAGCAGAGAACTTACCAACTGCCTGGATTTGATTTTGGAAGAAAAAAATCCACATTACAAGAAAAAGCACCATAGCGGCCTCTAGTGGTTAACACAGGTACCGTGGTCTTACATTTTTTTTTTATTTTTTTTTTCTTGCCTACTATTAAAATTTTTACATTTTCTCAGTAGTAACAGGCATGCACAGAATATTAGCGGGAATACCTTAGGTAACAGGCAGAAAGACAAAATAGGCTTGGGGTCCCCCAATAGAACCAAGTTCCTGAGGGCCCCCACTTACCTTTTCCTCGCCGCAGGACTCTGTTTGGTCCACAGAAGCCCAAACTTCACCTATCACGACAGGCATTGTAATTAAACCTTCAGGGACCGGGTTCCCAAGGATTCCACTCCCCTGGACCTGTATAGCACCCTGCACAGAAAACATCTTGGTTGTGGGTATGACCAGAGCTCTGGATCCCAGGGTCCAGCCCTCCTAAGAGAGGCATTACAGGCAAAACCTTGCTCTTCTCTTTGCAAGGCCCGGGTACCGACCGTTTAGCTATGAAGCTTTTTTGGTCGGATCCGGAATAGCTTACTGAGGCCCAAAAGAACCTGTACGCAAGCTCAGTGAAAACACATGTTACTTCTTGGCCAACACCTTAGACACTGGTAAAAAAACTGAGGTACTCCCGGATGGGAGGGGCTTATATAGGGGAGGGTACTTCCGGTTTTGGAAGTTGCCAGTGCCAGCACCTGAAGGTATCTATATAACCCACATAGTAATGACTATGCCGCTCTGTGTCCCGTGATGTACGAGAAAGAAAATAGGATTTTTTGTACTCACCGTAAAATCCTTTTCTCTGACATCCATGGACTGACACGGTGTCTCTTTACACTTTACACGTGGGTTATGTCCCTGCTTGCAGGAGAAGACCTAGGCAGAATGTGAAATGTTATACATACATTCTAAAAGCCAGAGCTGAAGAGCCCCACCCAGGGGGCGGTCCCTCCGGACATAACCCTCCCACTACAGTCAGCAGACTTCAGTTCGTAACAAAGCAGTACAAACTTAAAAGGAAGGGTGGGTGCCGTGTCAGTCCATGGATGTCAGAGAAAAGGATTTTACGGTGAGTACAAAAAATCCTATTTTCTCTTACCATCCATGGACTGACACGGTGTCTCTTTACACTTTACACGTGGGATGTCCCAAAGCAGTGTCGTATAAATGGAAAAACCAAAACTTCACTCCAATAAGGCAGAGCTCCTCAACGGAGTCGACGCAACTTTAAACAGCGGCCTGCAGCACCCTGCGGCCGAAGGAAGCATCCGAAGATGCAGCCACATTAACCTTATAAAACTTAAAAGTAGGGTTGTCCCGATACCGATACTAGTATCGGGACCGATACCGAGCATTTGCGCGAGTACTTGTACTCGCGCAAATGCTCCCGATACTTCACCCGATACTTTTTTTTTCTAGTGTAGTGTGGCTGGAGAGGGCGGGAGGAGTCAGTGGCTGGGGAGGGCGGGAGAAGGCGGGGGAGTGCGGGCGGAGTCTGGCTGGAGAGGGCGCGGGCAGAGTTTATGAAAGGAAAGGGTGGGCGGAGTCTGGCTGGAGAGGGCGGGCACAGTCGGTGGACGGATTTGGCGGGCAGAGAGTGAGTCCCTCACCTGCAGTTGAACCTGGTAAGCTGGCAGGGGTGTAGGGCACAGCCGCATCGGGATCGGTGACTGGTGCTGTCACATTCGGTCGCCATAAGCGGCTAAAGGTCCCGACGCCCATCTTGGTACACCCTGCACTTGGCTGCAGTAAGCAGCAGCAGACATCTTGTTACACCCAGCCCGAGATATATGGGCTGGGTGTAACAAGATGCCTGCTGCTGCTTACTGCAGCCGAGTGCAGGGTGTACCAAGATGGGCATTGCAGCTTTTTGCAATTTTTTTTTTTCCTGTGTCATTTTTTGCAGCATTTCAGTGCCAGCCACCTATTGGTGCCATCAGTGCCCACAAGTGCCACCTATCAGTGCAATCAGTGCCATCTACCAGTGCCACCTGATAGGTGGCACTATCAGTGCCACCTATCAGTGAAATCAGTGCCACCTATCAGTGAAATCAGTGCCACCTATCAGTGCCCACGAGTGCCACCAATCAGTGCCATCAGTGCCACCTATTAGTGCCCATCAGCGCCAGTCACCAGTCAGTGCCCATAAGTGCTGCCTATCAGTGCCAGCCACCTGTCAAACTGTCACATGACATTGAAAAAAAAAGTATCGGTAATCGGTATCGGCGAGTACTTGGAAAAAAGTATCAGTACTTGTACTCTGTCCTAAAAAAGTGGTATCGGGACAACCCTACTTAAAAGGCATGAACAGACGACCAGGTCGCCGCCTTGCACACTTGTGCAGCCGACGCTTGATGTCGGGAAACCCAGGAAGCACCAATTGTCCTGGTGGAATGCGCCGTAACCGGAAAGGGAGGCGCCCGCCCTTTGAGAGCATAGGCTTGAATGACGGTTTGTCTGATTCCCCTAAAAATGATGGCAGACGAAACCGCTTGGCCCGGTTATGGACCAGATACAGTCACAAACAGTGAGTCGGACTTCCGAATAGAAGCAGTAGCAGACAGGTACACCCGTAAGGCTCGTACCACCTCCAACATGTGCAGCGCAAACTCTCTGGGATGCGATGGGTGAGGACACAAGGACGGGAGGGCAATGTCCTCATGTAGGTGAAAGGTCGACACCACCTTTGGCAAAAAAGGCAGGTCGCGGATGCAACACCGCCTTATCCTTATGGATGACTAAATATGGCGACTTGCAGGACAAAGCCGCCAACTCAGACACTCGTCAAACAGAAGTGATTGCCACTAAAAAGGCCACCATCTGAGAAAAGACAAGAGGGGAATATCCCAGATATTCCCAAAAAGGAGGTTCCTGGAGGACCGAGAGCACCAAATTCAGATCCCACGGTGGGAGAGGAGGCTTGACAGGAGGGGGCACATGGCGAACCCCCAACACAAGGTGCTAACCAAGAAAATGACCCGCTAGAGGTCGCTGAAAGAAGACGGCCAAAGCCGAAATCTGATCCTTGATGGTACTCAAAGCAAGCTTTTGGGTCACTCCACACTGCAGAGGACGCAGGATTCTGGGGACGGAATACGTCCGAGGACGCCAGTCCAGCGCTTCGCACATGGCGATATGAGCTTTCCAGGTACGGTGATAGATCTGCCTGGAGGAAGACTTCCGTGTCCTTAACATGGTCAAAATGACCGAGTCCGAGAGACCTCGGTCCCTCAACACCTGGCTTTTTAACAGCCCTGCCGTTAAAGCCAGAGACTGTAAGCCGGATGAAACATAGGACCTTGAGACTGAAGGTCCTCCCTCATCGGCAACCGCCAGGGAACGTCCGCGACGAGACGTACCAGATCAGCGTACCAGTGATGCTGAGGCCAATCCGGAACAATTAGGATCGCCGGAGTTTATATCAGGCGATAAGAACCCTATGGGGCCACCAACGCATCCGAGGCATCGCCCAAGGATCCCTGGATCTGGCCACAACCTCGACCCTTGCGATTGAGTCGAGAGGCCATCAGGTCCACATCCGGCGTGCCCCACCGTCGGTAAAGGAGTTGAAATATGCAAGGACCACTCTTCTTGGTCCGGTGTCTGGCGATTGGCGACTCAGATAGTCCGCCTGCCCATTGTCTATGCCCAGAATGTAAAATGGCCTACAGAGCCGGCACGTTTCTTCCGGCCCACTTCAGGATACGGACTACCTTGGAAGCCGCAGCTGAGCTCAGAGTTCCCCCTTGATGGTTTACATACTCCATCGCCGTGGCGGTGTCCGACTGGCTCCTGATGGAGCGACCCCGTACTCTCTCTGACCTGAGGAGAGACACAGTCCGATGGCCCGTATTACCAGAACAGTGATTGGTAAAACGGGCTCGTCCGGAGTCCAAGGCCTGAGCCGACAGGACTCCCCAGACTCCACCCCAGCCCGTCAGGCTGGTGTCCGTCGTGAGTACCGTCCATTGGATGGGAGGGGAACGACTTTCCGGACCGAAGAGCCGAGGATCTCAACCACCATGTCAGGGGCGCCCTGACCAGGTGAATCACCTGGATCTGAAGATCCAAGGACAACGGGGATTTGTCCCAGGTGGACAAGATCTCCTTCTGCAATGCCCTGGTGTGTGATTGGGCATACGGAACGGCCACGAAGGAGGCCACCACGAGTCTCGGGACTCTCATGCAAAAAAACGGATTGACAACCATTTTTGGGATGTCAGCACCCGCACCGCAGACTGAAGTGTCAGCAACTTCTCCAGAGGTAGGATACCTTTGCCTCCAAGGAGTCCAGAATCAGAACTAGATACTCCAGACACTGAGTCGGGACCAGGACTGACTCCTGAATGTTCAGGAACCACCCGAGTCCCTGAGGGTCTAATTGACGATAGTCACCTTTCCTCTAAGTCTGATCCACTTTCTGCTCTTAGCAGAAGATCGTCCAGATAGCCCACAACAGCAATACCTCGCTGTAACAGAAGGCTAGAACCGGAGCAAGCACCTTGGTGAACACCCTTGGTGCCGAGGCTAGGCCGAAAGGAAGAGCCACAATCGATAGTGGACTTCGCTGATCGCAAAGCACAGAAACTTCTGGTGACTTGCGCAGATCGGAACATGCAAGTAGGCGTCCTTGAAGTCCAAGGACGCCAGAAGAAAATCCCTTTGGTGGAGTGTAGCGATCACAGTGCGAATGGATTCCATGCGGAATTTCTGCAACTTCTCGAAGGCATTCAGGGCCTTGAGGTCCAGGATAGGTCGAACCACGTCCTATTTTTGGGACGACAAACAGATTCGAGTAGAATCCCTGAAAACTCTCCTGTGACGGAACCGGCACAATGACTCTGGACCTGATCAAATCCTGTACAGCCCCCCAAGAGGGCTGCCCGACAGGTAGGAAGGAGAGGAAGATTTGAGGGAAAGAAATCTGTCTGGGGGCCAGGATCGGAATACTATCCTGTATCCTGAGGTGACCTCCTCGCACACCCACCCGTCGGAGATTCAGGAGGACCACCGATTCGTGACCTGCGAAGTCGTTCCCCCACCCCAGAGTCGGGCGGAGGCAAGACTTCACGCGGAGGCGGGCTTGGGAGCCACTTGTTCGGCTTACACACCCAGGGGCACTTGTGCCCACCAGCCGCACTGCCGTCAGTCTGAGAGGGCCTACCTGTGGACTCTGACTGACGAAAAAAACCCTGTTTTGCTGGAAAGGAAGGCCCCTGTTTGCGGCGGGCCTCCTCACCCTTGCTAGTCTAAGGAAGAAGAGTGCTTTTACCTCCCATGACATCCATGACAATGTCATCCAGAGCAGCACCGAAAGGTCTACCACCTTTAAATGGTAGATCCGTCAGGAGCTTCCTAAGGCTAGGTCAGCAGACTTCAACCAGATAAGACGACGCAATACCACCGCCGAGACAGAGGCCCTGGATATTAAAGGGGCCGCGTCCAACGTGGCGTCGCACACATAAACCAGGCCCTGAACCAGTTGGTGGGCCAAAGCAACTGTGTCCGGAGGAAGATTATGCTCCTGTACAGCTAGGTGCAACATTTTTGCCCAACCTGTAAGTGTTTAAGACACAAGGGTCGCCGCTACCACAGGCCGTAGGGCGGATCCCAACAAGGCAAACATGGCTCTGCTCACCACTTCTGACCTCCTGTCAGTGGGGTCCTCAAATGCAGGAGTCCCCTCCATCGGGAGAGTGATGGCCTTGTTCAACCGGGCGACTGGAGGGTCGACCCTGGGGGAGAAGCCCACTTTTTATGTAGGGCATCTTCAAGGGGTATCTGATAGACAAACACCGCGGGACCATAAAAAAATTCTTCTGCGGCTTTTCCCAGACCTTATCAAAGAAAGTACATATGGAAAAACCTCTTCAGAAGGCCTGGCCTTAAAAGAACCAAAAGGAGACTGTATCCGCCTGAGGTTCTGCATCCGCAGCATTTTAGCTTGAGAGTGTCCCCCACCGCAGTCATGAGTACACTAACAAGCGCCCTGTCATTTACTGACTCAGAACTGGAGTTTTCCTCATAAGGAATGTCCTGTTCAAAACCATCCAATACATTCAGAACTAGGGTCCTGAGCGGTAGTGGCTAGGCCCATATCTGAATCAGCGCACTGCCCTCATGAAGTAAAGTGGGGAGAGGGCGCTTTTTTGCTCCCTTGCGCTTGCACACAGCTCCCATCCTGGTCAGAAATGATTCCAGGACTGCCCACAACTGGTCCCTAGGGACGGCAGGTGCTGAAGCACTGCCTGTTGTCCACTGACATTTAGGGGAAGCTGGTGACAGAGACTCCATATTGCCCCCCTCTGAGACTCCTCAGATAAAAAGTCCACCCACAGGCTGTGCTGACTGAGGAGGGGGCGCCCAGGGGACCCACCAAACCGGACCAGGAACCGCTCAGTTCCGCTGTCTGTACCGCGCTGTGTCAGCGCTGGTGAGCTGTGAAAAGATTGTGAGGAGATTTGCGCTGTTACAGCAGCGCTAGAGGCCAAAACTAGTGCTGAAGAGCGCGCGGGCTACAAGAAAATGGCCGCCGCACTTCACTGGAGGCGATCCGCGGCAAGATGGCCGCCATGACTCAGCAAAAGTGAAAAAAACAGCACACACACACACACACACAGCGCCACTCGGCGCTCAGGCCCCAAAACACACAAAAAAGGCCCCAAGCATATCTGCAGACCAGCATTAGCCCCTCCAAGAACAGTGTGACCCCCAGGCACCCCACACAGCACAGCGCCAGCAATGGTGACAGAGAGTGACAATGAAATACAGGGGGAGACAGGGAAAATCCCCCACAGAGAAACACACAGCCTTTTGTACTCACCTGCAGGCAGGAGAGACTACTTACCCGTCCCCTGAGGGACCCACTGGTGTGTTTCTGACAGGACTATCACAGTGCAGTACTGAGTAGCTGTCGGCCCGGTCCACCGCGAAAGATACAGTCAGTCAGGAACTGTTCAGTCTTGAGAGGACCGTGGGAGCATGAAAGCAAACCCGGCCACCCCTGGAGTCATGGGGCCTGTCGTGAACTGAGTCTCAGGCACACAAGGCGAGGATCAGCACGCTCGATGGTCGGACAGGGAAGACTACGAGGATATCTTGTACCCAACCTGTTGCCCAGCCGACAGTTGATAGAAAATTCTCAAAAATAAAATAAAAAATAATTCCAGAAAAGGAATAAAAATAGGTCAGGAGACTGGCTCCTGAGAGAGCCACGTCTTCTCCTTCTGCTAGGCAGAAAAAAACTGAAGTCTGCTGACTGTAGTGGGAGGGTTATGTCCGGAGGGACCGCCCCCTGGGTGGAGCTGTTGAGCTCTGGCTTTTAGAATGTATGTATAACATTTCACATTCTGCCTAGGTCTTCTCCTGCAAGCAGGGACATAACCCACGTGTAAAGTGTAAAGAGACACCGTGTCAGTCCATGGATGGTAAGAGAAATACAAGTTTTGCCTTTAGTTGTACAGACATATGCTGTAGGCTTTAATGCAGACCTGCCACATGTATGCGTGCTGCCAGCATCCCTTATTTGTGTTGGGAATGTGCAAACTCGGCAGTAGCTGCCTCAAGCACAGTGACCACACTGTCACCAACAGCTCCTGATCACTGTTTACAATCAGAGCCGGCTCCCAAACACCTGATCACTGACACAGCCAATTGCATGACAGAGAAGCCCATGTAACGCTTTCAGCGCTAGGAATTTTAAAGAGCCAAATCCCACTGGCTGTGAAAGGGTAATGCAAAACACAAAATCATGTACAGTATTTACCCATTATAATGAAAACAAAATAACGCCAACGCCCAAAAGCATTATAAAACTGATTTTTACATTTTTGACAAGGAAAGACTTCAGTGGTGAGCTCTCAATGTTTTTAGTTTCCATAAATGTAGCGCTGACATGACCATTAAGAGGGGCCCCTAGCTACTTTGGTTTTCAATTTATCTTATATTATAGAGAACACAACAAGGGACGCGTGTATTCCTAAAGATGGATGGGGAGGTAGCTCAGCCACCAAACCTAAAAGTTCACCTTTACAAAAAAAAAAAAAAAAAAATGCATTTTTGCATGTAAAAAAATATGCATCTATTTTTTTGGAACAAATGGAAAGCATTGCACCCATGATCAGCAGATTCTGGGTGTAATGCCATGGTCCTGCAGACTGTGTATCTGTCTGGCCATACCTCCAATACAGCCAGGCAGTTACACTGTGACAGGAAGACTTTGTGAACTACCACAGTGCTCAACAGCTCCATGGTAGTTCATTTAGAAGGCTGCCGAACCTTGTAGTTTTCCCATTCACAGAACACTGAATGGATGAGGCGGCCGGAAGCATTTGTAACATGTTACATATTACACCCTTAATATGGGTGTAACATATTACAAAGGGTGAACTTATCCTTTAACCGATAAGGATATAGTCAGTGTCCAGCATGTTGACTTTTGGTAACAGCTTCATTATTCCACCCATAGCCCCCACCTAAACTGACCTAGAAACTCTCAACCCAGCTTCATAACATCATAATAGTCACAGCCTTCTTTAGGCTTCGAGCACACTTGAGTACAAAAACGCAGCTTTGAAAAGGCGTTTGAGACTTAGTTTCTGCCTCTACATGATCCTCCATGTTAACTCGTATGTGTGCATGTACACATGGGTTTTGTGGAAGGGGGCGTTTAGAGGCAGAAAAAAAAACAAAAAAACAACGCCATCACTTGTGTGGTCAGGAGAGGAGCTTTTGAGGGGGGGGGGGGGGGAAAGCTCAAAAACACTTTAACACTAGGCGTGTTTAGCCATGTTCCCACGTTTATGCATTCTTATGGCCAGAATTCTGGCCAATAGAATATATTAATGACGCATTAACATGCAAAAACGCGGCTTTTTACCAAGTTTTTGCTGCTGTTTAAAACCAGTAGAAGAAAAAGACATTCATAGAATAGAGTGTGCATGAAGCCTTGGGGTTTGTTTATTAAAGCTGGAGAGTGCAAAATCAGGCTCAGTTCTGCATGGAAACCAATTAGCTTCTAACCTCAGCGTGTTCAGTTAACCACTTAAGGACCGCCGCACGACGATGTACGTTGACAGAATGGCACGGACAGGCACAAGGGGGTACATCCCCTTTAAGAACCTGTCCGTGGGTCGCGCGCCACCGGCCCAAAGCTCCATGACCGTGCCCGCGGGACCCGAACGCCGCCGGTGTCCTGTGATCGGGTCACAGAGCTGAAGAACGGGGAGAGGCAAGTGTAAACAAACCTTTCCCCGTTCTTCCTAGTGGCAGGGTCACTGATCGTCTGTTCCCTGTCATAGGGAACGACGATCAGTGACGTCACACTCCAACCCTTCAGTTACAATCACTCATTAGGTCACACTTAACCCCTACAGCGCCACCTAGAGGTTAAACCCTTCACTGCAAATGTCATTTTCACAGTTATCAGTGCATTTTTATAGCACGGATCGCTGTAAAAATGACAATGGTCCCAAAAATGTGTCAGAAGTGTCCACCATAATGTCGAAGTCATGATAAAAATCGCTGATCGCCGCCATTACTAGTAAAATAAAATAAAAATATTAAATGCCATAAACTACCCCCTATTTTGTGGATATTATAACTTTTGCGCAAACCAATCAATAAAACGCTTATTGCGATTTTTTGACCAAAAATATGTAGAAGAATAAGGATAAGCCTAAACTGAGGAAAAACTTTTTTTTATGTATTTTTTGGGGATATTATAGCAAAAAGTAAAAAAAAAAATTTTTCTCAAAATTGTCGCTTTATTTTTGTTTATAGCGCAAAAAATTAAAACCGCAGAGGTGATCAAATATCACCAAAAGAAAGCTCTATTTGTGGGGGGGGGAAAAAGGACGTCAATTTTGTTTGGGAGCCATGTGGCACGACCGCGCAATTGTCAGTTAAAGCGACGCAGTGCCGAGTCTTTAACCAACCAAAATGGTCCGGGGCTGAAGTGGTTAAGCTTTGGCAATAAAACTCTCCATCTTTAGTAAATAAACCCCTTAGGTGTTTACCTCTTCTGGCCTGCAGTCTTTAGTGCTGCTTACACTTGTAATCCTACATGGACATGAATTTGGGCTTTAGTCCAAGTGTCGCTAGTTTCTAGTTTCAGAGCAAGGCCCTATACAGCTCAATGGTGCTCAGTTGACAGCTGCAGCCTATGCAAAAGAATGTAAGAAGGTCACGAGAGGTAAATAATCTCTGGGTGGAAGTTTCTAGGTTAGTGGGTCAGGGAGAGTGGACTAATGTAGTTTTTACTAGTGCCCATTCACACCAGCACTAATGCAGGTTACATGTGTTGGTGTATTGTGGTGTCATTCATTCTTAAAGTGGAACTACACTGCATCTGGGAATCAAAAACGCGGTTTAATTCATTTTCAATATTCAAAGCCAACTCACCCATCCATGTCTCCATGCTTTATGTTTGCCGAGAAAACATTTTCAAAAACGCCCCCTGGCATTTCTGGCCGTGGCCATCTTGAGTAAGGGCAGATGATTCATGTAGCATTTTCTTCGTGGAATCCATCTGCACTTAGCTCAGGCATGCAGACAGGAGGGTGTGCTTAGCTGAGAAACCCCTCCTCCCTTCCTGAAGACTCCTGGGTTGTATGACCTAATTTGCCTAGGCCTGGAATCAGGAAGTAACTAAAGAAATGTAAAAAAAAAAAAAAAAAGGGGGGGTGTTTGACACAAGTAAATATTATAGACTTCCCTATCCATTTACTAATGCTATCAGCATAAGGATTAAAATATAGACAATGCTGATTGAGAAAGTGAAGTTCCACTTTAATGGCACCCTAACACATATGCATTGCAGCATAACATACTATCATGTAGTTAAGGTGGAAAGCACCAAAAGCCTGTTGGCAACCTGTTGTTGAGAATAAAGATCAATAAAATGTTGCCTTGTAACTTGTCGATAAAGGGGGAACAAAAACGTAAATGAAGAGGACGCAGTGGCATAGTGTGCATTACTAAAACAAAATAATCTTTACTTTTACAAAAATTGCTCACAAAAGCGGTAAAAGTACAACCAGCAATCAAAATTTACACCCTCCACCTTTCGTATAAAAAAAAAACAAGACAACGGTGTCTAGAATAAACACAAGAAAGGTTGCATGATATATTAGAGTCAATTGCCCGTAAATATATAAAATGTTCAAGGAACTATCAAAATATAAAAACTGATAAAACCAACTACGCCACACTGGTGAAACGCGTTGATGTTACTTTGATGTCTGGACGTCAATAAGCTATGCTATGCTCCAAGCCAATGTGAGATTCAAGTGTCGGTAACTGGAGCTTTATTGAAGCAATGATAAGAGATGAGCAGCAGAGGCTCCACTTAATAGGTCACAGGCTGCATATACATGAAGCTATGTTAACAATGGAAAGCTCGGGTAAGCAGCATGATAAGAGGAAACAAGGAGTATAGATGACGTCATAAGCAGCACGCAAGACACTGGCTGGTGGATTAGGAGTTGCTCATTCGGAATGGAGCCTCTGGGAGGATCAGCCACAAGTCTGCCCAAAAAACACCATGGAGCTTACGAGTACAATCTGCTTTATAGAAATGTGTTCACTTAAGAGATCGGTTTAAGTTTGGGAACATGTTACATGTTCCTACTCATGCAGCCTCTTCCCGATCCCCCTTCAAATTGTGACAGCGGGCTGAGGAGCTTCTATACGTACCCGTTGCTACAATCTGAAAAGAATGCAGCTGCGTAGGACTCCACCCACATGGTCGAGTCATTCATTCACGGAGTTCTGTGAATGAACTACAAGTACCAACAGCCTTTGCGGCTGAGAGCTTGTAGTTCTCGAAAACACCAGGGCACTGATAAGTGCTCTAGGTAGTTCATTGATGCTTCCTGTCGATTATTAACTGCCTGCCTGTACAAGATATGGGCAGATAGCTGAACAAACAGTCATGCAGGAGCCTGAGATTACACCCATGATCTGCAGGCTCCTGCATTTATTATTATTATTTTTTTAAAAGGTGAACTTATCCTTTAAAGTGTGTGACCCATGATTAATTACATCACTTTATTATTTCAGGCCTCTGTGTGTACAAACCGCCCCAAAGATGCTGCTTGCAGGAGTTTTTCTAACGTCCCGCAAGCGCACCGCCCGGGTGTGAAAGCACCTATTGCAATGAATGGGAGGCAGTTTTCAGGCGCTATTTCTAGCGCTAAAACACCTGAAAACCGGAGTTAGACTTACCGGTAACTCTTTTTCTAGGAGTCTTCCAGGACAGCCTCTGAGACATAGGGCTCCTCCCTCCGGGACAGGAAACACACACACCCATTATCTTTAAAGGTGGTCCTCCAGGCCTCCCTCTTCAGTTTACCAAAGAACTACCGGAAGGCTCTGAAAGACATAACACGCTAACACATCGTTAGTACATAACTCCAACACCTAGTTAATAGCAAACACCGGGTGGGAAAACCAGGCTGTCCTGGAAGACTCCTAGAAAAAGAGTTACCGGTAAGTCTAACTCCGGTTTTCTCCTTTCGTCTTCCAGGACAGCCTCTGAGATGATAAGCAAGGAACTTACTTTGTCAGGGCGGGACCACTGCCTGGAGGACCTTTCGTCCAAATGTCTGCTCCTTGTCAGACAACAAATCCAGACGGTAATGTCTTGCAAAAGTCGAATATGATGACCATGTTGCTGCCTTGCAGATGTCCTCCGGGGAGGCTCCGGCCCTCTCTGCCCAAGATGCTGAGACTGCCCTGGTAGAATGTGCCTTAACCAATGGTGCTTGTCTACCTTCTAACTGATAAGTTTCTAAAATCGCCATCCTTATCCATCGGGCAATGGTCGATTTAGATGCTCTATAACCTTTGCGGACCCCCGCAAAATTAACAAAAAGTGAATCTGAGATTCTGAAGCTCCTAGTGACTTCTAAATAAATTAAAAGACATCTTTTGACGTCTAACAAACTTAGAGATTCCTCCTCCTCTTCCTCTGAGGTGGGGCGAAACGTAGGTAGGACAATGTCCTGCGTTCTATGAAACATAGATGCTACTTTGGGGAGGAAACTAGGATCTGTCTTAAGTATAATCCTGTCCTCCAAAATTAACAAAAAAGGCTCTCGTATGGATAGAGCCTGTAGATCACTCACTCGTCTAGCTGATGTGATCGCTATCAAAAAAAAACAGTCTTGAGTACAATCCATTTCAGTAATGATTTCTCCAGGGGTTCAAAAGGACTACCCGTAAGAGCCCTGAGAACCAAAGATAAATCCCAAGTGGGGCAGGTTGTAACCTTCACCGGCCTAGATCTCGCTAGAGCCCTGAAAAAATTTCTAACGAATTGATTTTGCTGTAGTGAAGTCTGGAGGAAAATACTTAAGGCAGCGGTCTGAACCTTTAGGGTACTAATAGACAGGCCTAGTTCCACCCCTGCCTGGAGGAAATCCAGTACCTCTGGTATCCCAGGATAATCTAGTCCTTGCTCTCCCAGCCAGGAAAGAAATCTTTTCCATACCTTGGCATAGATAGCCCTGGTTACTGGCTTACGGCACTCCAGCAGAGTTCTAATCACTCTGTCTGTAAAGCCTTGAGCTTTTAGCAGTTGTTCCTCAGATACCAGGCTGTTAACTTTAGATTTTTTATCTGTGGGTAGAGAACCGGACCTTGGGATATCAGATCTTCCCTGACCGGAAGAGTCAATGGGGGATAAATGGCCAGTCTCTTTAGGTTGGCAAACCACGGCCTCTTTGGCCAGTATGGAGTAATTAGGATCAGGTCCGTAGATTCTGACAGGAATCTTTGAAGCACCGTGGCTATCAGCCTCACTGGAGGGAAGGCATAACACAGGTTGAACTGCCAAGGATTGGCGAAGGCGTCTATTCCTGTGGCCTGATCCAACGGGTGGATAGAAAAGAACTGAGGCACCTTTTTGTTGTCCTCTGAGGCGAAGAGGTCCACCTCTGGCTGTCCCCAATGCTGCACAATCTCCATGAAGACCTCCCTGTTGAGGGACCATTCGTCTTGTCCTATGTGCTGACGACTTAGGAAGTCCGCCAGAGAATTCTGCAAGCCTTTTAGGTGAACTGCTGACAGAGAGGGCAGGTTCACCTCGGCCCAACATAGGATTCTGTTCGCTATGGCCTGCAGAGCTGGGCTCTTTGTGCCCCCCTGTCTGTTTATGTACGCGACAGCTGCCGCATTGTCGGTTCGCACCTGAAGGTGCTGGCCAACTATCTGGGACTGAAAGGTCTCTATAGCTCTGAGGATCGCCAGAAGTTCCCTCTGGTTTGAGGAACGCTGGGCCTCTATAGGAGACCAGGACCCCTGGGCTAGGTTTTCTTCCAGATGGGCCCCCCAACCCCATGCACTGGCATCGGTAGTTATTACTATGGCCGTATGCCTGGCCCATGACAGACCCTTCTCCAGGTTGTGATGGGCTCGCCACCACCATAATGTCCTTTTGACCTTGGTGGAAAGGGGCATATTTGAATCCAGGCTCTCTTTTTTGCCATCCCAGTGGCTCAACATGAGACCCTGTAGAGGGCGCTGGTGCAGCCTTGCCCACGGAACAGCTGGGAAGCAGGACGACATCAACCCCAGAACTCTCATAACCTCCCTTATTGGGGCTGACAGGATAGAAGCGGGGCTACTGCCTGATCCACCTTCAGAATCTTCTCCCTGGGAAGAAAGACTTTCATCTCCACCGAAGAGATTCTGTATCCCAAGTAAAGGACCTCCTGGGACGGGGTCAGCTGAGATTTGTCTCGGTTGATCAACCACCCCAGAGACAGTAGGAAACTCTGGGCCTCCTGTAGGTCTTTCTCCAGTTGTTGAAAAGATGGGGCGACAAACAGGAGGTCGTCCAGGTAGGGGATCACTGTGATGGCTTTGACTCTCAGTGGAGCCAGGGCCTCTGCCAGAACCTTTGTAAAGATTCTCGGCGAGGAGGACAGACCGAAAGGGAGAGCTCGAAACTGGTAGTGCAGAACCTTTGTATCGATCTGCACTGCCAGCCTCAGGAATTTTTGAAATTTCTGATGTATGGGGATATGTAGATAGGCATCCCTGAGATCTACTGTGGCCATGAAACAGCCTGGGAACAGGAGGTTGGTCACAGAGAATATTGACTCCATCCTGAACCTCTTGTATGTTATAAATTTGTTCAGAGGACGAAGATTCAGGATTAACCTGAACTTCCTGGAAGGTTTCTTCACGACAAACACGTGTGAATACACTCCCTTCCCTTGCTCCTCCAGGGGCACCTGAATAAGGACTCTTTGATCCATTAGATCCCCTAATAATAGACCCAAAGCCTTTGCTTTTTCCCGGTCTCTTGGCAGCTGGGTAAGCTGGAACATTGAAGGGGGAACAGAATCGAACTCCAACCTGTAACCGTTCCTTATTATGTCCAAAATGAACGGACTTGGAGTCGAATTGACCCATTGTGGGAGGAACTCCCCTAGTCTCCCTCCCACTGGGACACAGGAGTCACTGGGGTTTAGGGGTGGTTTGAGGAGGATTAAATAGGATTCCTCCTCTTCCACGTCCCTTATGGCCCGTCCAATGCTTCTTGGGACGGCCATCCCTTTCCTGTTGCCTGAGGCCACGAAAAAAACGTTTGTTCTCGTTTTTCTTTTTCTTTTCAGGAAAGGCCTTCTTTCTATCCTGCGTTCTTTCCAGAGCCTCATGTAGACCTGGTCCGAACAGATGGTCACCGGAAAAGGGTAACCCACACAGTTTAAGCTTAGAGGCAGGATCGCCAGACCATGTTTTTAGCCATACAGCCCTTCTGGCTGCGTTAACCAAAGCGGCAGATCTGGCTGCCAATTTAACCGACTCCGCGGAGGCATCTGCCAGAAAGCCTACTGCCTTAAATAGTAGGGGAAAAGATTTTAACAGCTGCTGTCTAGGTGTACCAGCAGCAATGTGAGATTGTAATTGTGTGAGCCAGCACTCCAGATTTCTGGCTACACAAGTGGCTGCTAGGGCCGGTTTCAACCCTATGGCAGAGGCATCCCAAGCCCTCTTTAGCAGCACATCTCCCCTCTTATCCATGGGATCCTTGAGCGACCCCAGATCATCGAAGGCCAAGTCTGTCCTTTTAGAGACCTTGGCTAACGGTGCATCCAACTTTGGAATCTTATTCCATGGATGAGAAGCATCTGCTTCAAAGGGGAACCTCCGCTTGAGGTTACCAGAAAAGAAGGGCCTCTTTTCCGGCTGCTCCCACTCCAGCAAAATCGACTCAATCAGAGTTTTATGAACAGGAAACACCCTGGCTTTCTGTGCACCAGACCCCTGATACATTAGGTCATGCTTTGAAAGTTGGACTTGCTCCTCACGAATTTCTAACGTGTCGTAAATCGCCTTCAACAAATCTCCCACATCATCCAGGGATAGTTTGTATCTGGCCCCCCTGGAGGAATCATCCTCCTCCTCAGAGCCGGACGCTGAATCCGCCTGAGAAGAGGCAAGCGATCTAGGTACCCTCTCCCTAACCATCACCTCCTCCTCCTGACTGGGCTCAGACAAGGAGGGTGTACTGGCTGCTCTATATAGAGAAGAAGAGGGACCCTGCACCCTATCCATCATTCCTTTAAATGATTGGAATGTGGATGCTAGCTCGTCTTTAACCGAAGCCAGGATCTTGTGACACTCTGCCACAGAATTATCCTTAACGAGACTGCTGACACAATCAGGGCATAGAGGCTTCTCCCAGTTAGAGCCTAACTTAGCCCCACAAACGGCACACTTTTTCCTAGGCGGTTGCATATGAGTCTTGTCCTGGGCTTTGACCTGAAAGTCAAACAAAAGAAAAGGACAAGAAATTTCCATCAATATGCTACCCTGACCCACACCACCACTGTGCTTGAGTCAGCCTAGGAAGTGCCCCCCCCTCACCAGAAGGTTCTCCACCCAGGGAGGGGAATATAGGGTCCAATACCCTGGCCCCCCAGTGTAAGGAATGGTCCACCCTCACCACCTTACCTGAGAGGCACCGGAGCCTGATGAACCGGAGTCTACGACCTGAACAGGTGTCTCCATGGTCCCGGGTGCTTTGCGCGGCCTCGCCGAGTCTAACACCGCTCCGGTAACGCCTGGCAATCCTCCGCTGCGCCTAAGAGACTGGAACCATGTTTCCAGGCGCCCCTTGATGACGCGGTTCCGCCCGAAGTCTCGTCACTTCCGCCCACTGGAACGCAGAAGCCCCGCCCCCCCGCGCGCTGTACCCGGAAGTGTCGGCCGAATCGGCGTGGCCAGCCGAGCGTCTCTCGCCCGTCCGCCAGGACACAACCTCGTTCAGGTACAGGCAGACAGGGGGACTGGGTCCAAGCCATCCAGGGTCCAGCTCTCTCCGAGCTTAATGGCAGCGGTGGAGCCGGCAACCACGCTCTTCCCCGATAGGACAGAGGGGTGCCCAGGCCGAGGAGAGTCTCTCCAGGGGCTCTTCCCAGGACAGTCCTGAGACATGGAGCTCCTTAGGTTCCTTATGCGTGCTCCTTCCCGTCCGGCAGGAAACACAATAACTGAAGAGGGAGGCCTGGAGGACCACCTTTAAAGATAATGGGTGTGTGTGTTTCCTGTCCCGGAGGGAGGAGCCCTATGTCTCAGAGGCTGTCCTGGAAGACGAAAGGAGAAAACTGCCTCAGTGTGAAAGGGGTCCTACATTATCTCACAAAAGTGAGTACACCCCTCACATTTTTGAAAATATTTTATTACATCTTTTCATGTGACAACACTGAAGAAATGACACTTTGCTACAATGTAAAGTAGTAAGTGTACAGCTTGTATAAAACAGTGTAAATTTGCTGCCCCCTCAAAATAACTCACACAGCCATTAATGTCTAAACCGCTAGCAACAAAAGTGAGTACACCCCTAAGTGAAAATGTCCAAATTGGGTCCAATTAGCCATTTTCCCTCCCAGTGTCATGTGGCTCTATAATGTTACAAGGTCTCAGGTGTGAATGGGGAGAAGGTGTGTTAAATTTGGTGTTATCACTCTCACTCTCTCATACTGGTCACTGAAGGTTCAACATTGCACCTCATGGTGAGGGAACTCTCTGAGGATCTGAAAAAAATCATTATTGCTCTACATAAAGATGGCCTAGGCTATAAGAAGATTGCCAAGACCCTGAAACTGAGCTGCAGCTTGGTGGCCAAGACCATACAGCGGTTTAACAGGACAGGTTCCACTCAGAACAGGCCTCGCCATGGTCAACCAAGGAAGTTGAGTGCACATGCTCAGCATCATATCCAGGGGTTGTCTTTGGGAAATAGACAGACATACAAGTGCTGCCAGCATTGCTGCAGGTTTAATGGGTGGGGGGGCTCAGCCTTTCAGTGCTCAGACCATATGGGTTGCGCCAATACCACTTTTTTAAGGCCGAGTACAAGTACCAGTACCCCCCCCCCCCAGGTACTCGCTGATACCGATTACTGATACTTTTTTTTTTTATGTCATGCAACAGTGGCACCAATGCAGCACTGATAAGTGGCACTGATGAGGCGTGTCGTCAGTAGTTTTATTGTTTCTTACAATTTATAAAATGTAGTTTTTTATAACGCTTTTTTTAATTGTATTTTTTTACAATTTCACTTTTGAATATTTATTAAAACATTTTCTTTTTTCCTGTTGGGAGGGGCTTTGGTAAGATATCTAAACAGACCCCGACATCTCCCCTTTGAGACAGGGAAAGGGACTGAGGACACAGATTCCCCAGTCCCTTTCTCAGCAGCCTCAGCTGCACTGAAGATGAATGGACAAGAGACAGAGGCTCCTGTTCATTCATAAACTGAAGCATCGTAAACACAATGGACAGTCAGTGATTACTTTCTATCCCGACAGATCCAGGGTGAGGGGGGACCCAAGCAGGACCTGGGGAAGACACAGGGGACAATCGGGGATGATCAGTGTGGCGGTGGGGGCAGTTACAAGCACCAATCTCCCTGACAGCCACGGGAGGGAGAGCGGGAGAAGCAGCTGTCAGAAAAGCTATACAGGGAGATCGGGGCTTGTAACTGCTCCCACCGCCGCACTGATCATCTGTGAGGCTGTCCGGCCCCCCTGCTACACTAAGGACACCGGGTGTACTGATTCCTGCCAGGTATCGGGTCAAGCATTCGCACGAGTACAAGTATTTGTGCAAATGCTCGGTATTGGCACTGATACCAGTATCGGTATCAGTGCAACCCTACCGCACACTGCATCAAATTGGTCTGCATAGCTATCGTCCAAGAAGCCTCTTCTAAAGATGATGCACAAGAAAGCCCACAAACAGTTTGCTGAAGACAAGCAGACTAAGGACATGGATTACTGGAACCTTGTCCTGTTGTCTGATGAGACCAAGATAAACTTAATTGGTTTAGATGGTGTCAAGCGTGTGTGGCGGCAACCAGGTGAGGAGTACAAAGACAAGTGTGTCTTACCTACAGTCAAGCATGGTGGTGGGAGTGTCATGGTCTGGGGCTGCACGAGTGCTGCCGACACTGGGAAGCTACAGTTCATTGAGGGAACCATGAATGCCAACATGTACTCTGACATACAGAAGCAGAGCATGAAACCCCTCCCTTCGGAGACTGGACCAAAGGGCAGTATTCCAACATGATCATGACCCCAAACACACCTCCAAAACAAACACTGCCTTGCTAAAGAAGCTGAGGGTAAAGGTGATGGACTGGCCAAGAATGTCTTCAGACCTAAACCCTATTGAGCATCTGTGGGGCATCCTCAAAACGGAAGGTGGAGGAGCGCAAGGTCTCTAACATCCAACAGCTTCGTGATGTCGTCATGGAGGAGTGCAAGAGGACTCCAATGGCAACCTGTGAAGCTCTGGTGAACTCCATGCCCAAGAGGGTTAAGGCAGTGCTGGAAAATAATGGTGGCCACACAACATATTGACACTTTGGACATTTTCACTTAGGGGTGTACTCACTTTTGTTGCCAGCAGTTAGACATTAACCACTTAACGACCGCCTCAAGTAGATATATGTCGGCAGAATGGCACGGACAGGCACATCAACGTACCTGTACGTCCCCTTTAACTGCCGGACGTGGGGGTCACGCGTGCGCCGCCGGCGGCGCGCTTGCGATCCCGCTACCTTCCCAGTGAGCCGGACCGCGGGTCCCGTGGACTCGATCGCCGCGGGGATCCCCGCGATCGTCTCAGGGACGGATGGAGCGGGGAGATGTTAGTGTAAACACAACATCTCCCCGCTCGCCTACTGACACTGATTACCGCTCTGTGTAATCAGAGCGGAGATCAGTGACATGTCACTCGTAGCCACGCCCCCTAACAGTAGTAATTACTCCCTTAGGCACACTTAACCCCTTCAGCGCCCCTTGTGGTTAACCCCTTCACTGCCAGCGTCATTTTTACAGTAACCAGTGCATTTTTATAGCACTAATCGCTGTAAAAATGACAATGGTCCCAAAAATGTGTCAAAAGTGTCTGCCAAAATGTCGCAGTCACGAGAGGAAAAAAAAATATATATATATATAGCTGATCGCCGCCATTACTAGTAAAAAATAAATTTATAAAAATGCCATATAAAACTATCCCCTATTTTGTAAACGCTATAACTTTTGCGCAAACCAATCAATAAAACGCCGATTGCGATTTTTTTTTTTTTACCAAAAATATGTAGAAGAATACGTATCGGCCTAAACTGAGGAAAAAAATGTTTTTTTTTTTATATATTTTTTGGGGATATTTATTATAGCAAAAAATAAAAAATATAGAATTTTTTCAAAATTGACGCTCTATTTTCGTTTATAGCGCAAAAAATAAAAACCGCAGAGGTGATCAAATACCACCAAAAGAAAGCTCTATTTGTGGGAATAAAAGGACGTCAATTTTGTTTGGGAGCCGCGTCGCACAACCACGCAATTGTGAGTGAAAGCGACGCAGTGCCAAATCGCAAAAAGGGACCTGGTCTTTATGCTGCATATTGGTCCGGGGCTTAAGCGGTTAATGGTGTGTAGAGTTATTTTGAGGGGACAGCAAATGTACACTTTTAGGCCCCATGCACACGAGACGCTGTTAAACGAGTGTTCAGAGGCAGTTGGACACTTTTTTTTAACTGCTCCTGAACACATTCAATGTTATCCTATGTGTACATGTACAGTCTCGTTTATTGCCGTTTTTAGGGTCCATGTACACAGAAGCTCAAAAAAACTGTAGTTTTTAAAGCAGCAGAAAAAGCTAGCTTTTATCAGCGTTTTTTTACTAGCTTTTATTAGCGTTTTTCAGTGTAGCGTTTTTTAGCTTTTTTTTTAATTTTTTTTCAATGGACCAAAAAACGCAAAAAAAACGCTTGCGGCCAGCGTTTGAGCGTTTTGCGTTTTTTTCTGCCGAAAAACGGCACTTTGAATGCAAATTTCTTGCGTTCAGAAAAAAGCCGATTAACTCCACTGCTCATTAAAGCTAAAAAACGTTATGTGTACATGAACACACAGGCTAACAGAGTGCAGTTAATGAGCTTTTTTTTAAAAAAACGCCAAAACGCCAATAAACTGCAGTTTATCAGCTTCAGTGTACATGGAGCCTTAGGCTGTTGCATTTAACCTCGTTTTTCCAGAAGCAAAAAAATGGGTTCAGACGCAAAACGCAGCTAAATGCGGTACCAGCGTTTTGCCGTGTTTTCGTTTTAAGCGGTTTTAACCACTTCCCTACCGGGCATGAAAACCCCCCTTCCTGCCCAAGCCATTTTTCAGCTTTCAGCGCTGTCACACTTTGAATGACAATTGCGCGGTCGTGCGACGTGGCTCCCAAACAAAATTTGTGTCCTTTTTTTCCCACAAATAGAGCTTTCTTTTGGAGGTATTTGATCACCTCTGCGGTTTTTATTTTTTGCGCTATAAACAAAAGAATAGCGTCCAGTTTGAAAAAAAAACAATATTTTTTACTTTTTGCTATAATAAACTTTTTTTTTTTTTATTAAAATTTTCCTCAGTTTAGGCCGATACACATTCTTCTACATATTTTTGGTAAAAAAAAAAAAAAAAAAGTCGCAATAAGCGTATATTGATTGGTTTGCGCAAAAGTTATAGCGTCAACAAAATAGGGGATAGATATATAGCATTTTTTTTTTTACTACTAGTAATGGCGGCGATCTGCGATTTTTATTGTGACTGCGATATTGCGGCGGACACATTTTTGGGACCATTCACATTTATACAGCGATCCCTGCTATAAAAATGCATTGATTACTGTATAAATGTGACTGGCAGGGAAGGGGTTAACACTAGGGGGCGAGGAAGGGGTTAAATGTGTTTCCTAGATGTGTTCTAACTGTGGGGGGAGGTGACCGATGGTTGTGCCTATGTAAAAGGGACACACCATCGGTCCCCTCTCCCTCACAGGATGTGGATCTGTGTGTTTACACACACAGATCCACTTTCCTGCTCGGTTACTGGGCAATCGCGGGTGCCCGGCGCGTGCATCGGGTCCCCAGCAACGCGGCGGATGCGCGTGCGCCCCTTACCCCTTTTAAAGGCAGGACGTCATAAGATGTCCTGTCAGAACGAGAGAGTCTTCCGCCCGCCGTCATTTGACGGTGGGCGGTAGACAACAGGTTAAAGGTGACCTATTTTTTTACATTAGAAATCTCAAAAATTATGGCAAATGATGAAAAATTATTAGAAAAATATAAAAAAAAAAAAACTGTAATTGCTTGCATTGCACTGTAGACAATTTACAACTTGTGGCAGGTGACGTGGCAAGTGGACAATCCACAACTTGTGGCAGGTAACGTGGCCAGGTGACGTGGCCAATCCACAAATTTTGGCAGGTGACGTGGCAAGTGAACAATCCTCAACTTGTGGCAGGTGACGTGGCCAGGTGGAGAATCCACAAATTGTGGCAGGTGACGTGGCCAGGTGGAGAATCCACAAATTGTGGCAAGTGGACAATCCACAAATTGTGGCAGGTGACGTGGCCAGGTGGAGAATCCACAAAATGTGGCAGGTGGAGAATCCACAAATTGTGGCAGGTGGCGTGGCCAGGTGGAGAATCCACAAATTGTGGCAGGTGACGTGGCCAGGTGGAGAATCCACAAATTGTGGCAGGTGACGTGGCCAGGTGGAGAATCCACAAATTGTGGCAGGTGGAGAATCCACAAATTGTGGCAGGTGACGTGGCCAGGTGGAGAATCCACAAATTGTGGCAGGTGACGTGGCCAGGTGGAGAATCCACAAAATGTGGCAGGTGGAGAATCCACAAATTGTGGCAGGTGACGTGGCCAGGTGGAGAATCCACAAATTGTGGCAGGTGACGTGGCCAGGTGGAGAATCCACAAATTGTGGCAGGTGACGTGGCCAGGTGTTCAGCAGAGTTTGCACTGGCGTCTCGTGTTTATGGGGCCTTATACAAGCTGCACACTCACTACTTTACATTGTAGCAAAGTGTCATTTCTTCAGCGTAGTCACATGAAAAGATAGAATAAATTATAGTTATATGCAAGCCATCGCTACATATCACCTTTCTAGCATCTACACTGAAGATTGCTACATGTGTTGTTATATTGTTTCTTTTGCTGCCCAATATTTACCTGCCATTGCACTCTGCTACAAAGAATAATGCTGTATATGTATAATTACCATCGCTGGAGAGATAGTTCAAGGCAGATTCTAAAGGCTGGTTCATACCGGATGCAGTGGGACTGCGTTGGGCGCCTAGTCTCACAAGAGAAAACACCTTGTATCCTATGTGCCCAATTCACACCGCTGCATTGCAGATGTACGCAAGCACAATGCATGCAGTACTTTTTTCAGCGCAGTGCGAAGTTATCCACTGACTCACACTGCACGGCTGGCAATTTGCCAGTATTCGTCTTGGTGCAACCCTACTTTACATGGCAAGTGTTATAACTGATCACATATGTAGCATCATTGCAACTAAAGATCAAGCTAAGGCTGGCCATACATTTTTCCTTTAGATTTACCAAAAGTACCATATAATATGAGGTCAAATCTGAACACTTTCAACTGGTATGCAAATTCAGCCGCTTGATTGTTTTTACAGTCAGTGGGAGGGGACGCCCCCCCCCTCCCTCCCGTGCTTCTATCGGATTGCCCGTGTGATCGGCGAGCCGGAGAAGGAATCCCCGGCAGTCTCTATGACTCTTGGAGGTCCGAGCGCGACATTATGACATCACGCAAGGGCTGGGGGAAGTAAACAATGCTGGGGACTCGGCTGGAAAGCCTGAGATCGTTTATTTTTTGGGGATCCCAGGCTTTCCAGCCTGGAGGAGAGATGTGGGGTCTTATAGACCCCACATCTCTCCATAAAGAGGACCTGTCATGCCTTATTCCTATTACAAGGGATGTGATAAAAAAAAAAAAAAATGTAAAAAAGGGAAAGTGTAAAAAATTGGATTTTTGTACTCACCGTAAAATCCGTTTCTCTGGCATCCGTGGACTGACACAGCGTGTCTTATACACCTTTACACGTGGGTTATGTCCCTGCTTGCAGGAGAAGACGAGCAGGGACATATACCCACATGTTTACAGTATCCAGCTGTGTCAGTCCATGGACGATAAGAGAAATAGGGTTTTCCTCCGTCACACTTTGGCGGAGCGGACATGTCACCGCTGACATCAGTGGCTCCATGGAGCATCCGGTCAGGTCCGCCTAAAAAACTGACAGGCGGACCTGAACGGACCGTCCGTGTGAAAGGGGCCGAAGTCTTTAAATGGTAAACTGGCCTCATTTACAGACCGGAGTTCATCCCTTTGATCTTAACCACTTGACAACTGGGCACTAAACCCCCTTCGTGCCCGGAACAATTTTCAGCTTTCAGCGCTGACGCAATTTGAATGACAATTGTGCGGTCATACAACGCTGTACCCAAATGATATTTTTATCATTTTTTCCCCACAGATAGAGCTTTCTTTTGGTGGTATTTGATCACCTCTGCGGTTTTTATTTTTTGCGCTATAAACAAAAAAAAAAGGACAGAAAATTTTGAAAAAAAAAAAACACAATTTTTTTACTTTTTGCTATAATAATATCCCAATTTTTTTTTTAAAAAACGATTTTTTTGAATCGCATTTAACGATTAATTGTGCAGCTTTAGTGTACAGCAGCTGGTGTGACCGAAAATGTCTGACTGTCTCCCTGTCAGTGCTCTCAGCCAAAGGTTTGGGAGGGGGGGGATTTCCCCCTGTCAGAACACACTGCCCCAGTTTGAAAGCACCCATTGCAATGAATAGGAAGTTTTCAGCTGCTTTACAGGCGCTTTTTTTAGCGCTAAAACATCTGCCTCAGTGTGAAAGGGGTCTTAAAGCGGAGTTCCGCCTGGGTAAAAAAAGAAATAAATTAAGTCAGCAGCTACAAAAACTGTAGCTGCTGACTTTTAATATATAGACACTTACTTGTCCAGGAAGCCCGCAATGTCGGCACCGGAAGCAGACCCGTCTCTCAGCTCTGTGTAGAGGCATCCTTACTAAAGGACACAGGAAGTGAAGCCTTATGCCCCGTACACACGTTCCGATTATCGGATGATAAAAATCGCTTTCGGAGCGATCGTTTGATAATCTGATCGTTAGTACACAGCTTTCGACAGCCGATCACGACAGTCCGTCCAACTAAATCCGAAGGGGCAAACACGAAAACTTTGCTCGCACGACAGCCCGTCGTACGATAATCGTGTAATCAGTACAGTATTCGTCAGATAAAAATCGATCGACAAACACCACGCATGATCAGAAACACAAAAATAAACCAGAAGGACACAGGGGTCACACGTTACGTTGCTACGCACACCGGAAGGTTTTTCCGGAATCGGACAAAAATCTAGCGCACATTTTCATTATTGGAATCGATATTTGCTTAATGCAACTACAATCGGACGATCTGTTGTACGATAATCTGATCGTGTGTACGGGGCATTAGGGCTTCACAGCCTGTTTCCTACTGCGCATGCACGAGTCGCGCTGTGATTTCTGAATGGTCCCTGCTGTCTTCTGGGACCTGTGTGTCTTTGCGTAGCTCGCCGCACAAGATTGTGGCGAACTCTCCACGGAAGTGGGAGCAGGTACCTGGATTTGACAGGTATCCGCTCCCCTCTCCCCCCTGAAAGGTGCCAAATATAGCACCGGGAGGGGGAATCCGATCCGCAGAGGTTCCATTTCTGGGTGGAGCTCCGCTTTAAGGGCCCTAGTGGCAGAAAAGTGAGGTGAATTCCTCTCATGATGCAGAGGTAGGCAGACAGCACACAGGAGAGGTCAGCTGTGGACATTATGAGGTCATAGTGAAAGGGTCCCAGAGATGTGATGGGGGGGGGGGGTGTCCCTCCAGTCAGTGTGCTGTGTATACTGTCAGGCCTGTGTCCTGTCTCCATAATGACAGCCCAGTGTAGTCTGCACACACTGACAGCAGTCAGGCTCCCCTCATGGTACACAGGCAGGAAAGTTCTCTCCTCTCTCAGGGGGTGTGTTATAACCGCAGTGTTACACAGGGAGCACACACAACACAAGGCACAGGGCTATCCTCACACAACAGCCACCTCACCTGACAGGCCGCTCACCATCACTCCGGGGCCTGCTTCCCCCGTCCTGCCTCCGTTGATGCGTTTACTCCCGCTGCCTGCGCAGTGAGAGCCGATCACTTCCCCACCATCACTAATACCACAGCTCGGCGCATGCGCAACCCAACCCAGGAAGCGGCCATACGGGGAGCCCCGGACAGATCGAGAATAGACTGCACTGCGCATGCGGCAGATGTGTTGGTGCGTGACGTACTTGTCTTCCTGCTCTTCTTGGCAACCTGACAGATCCTGCTGTGTGTAGTGTACAGTGATGGCAGCAGTATATAAATACCTGTAATTAAAAAATATATATATATATATATATACTGTAGATATGGCATAGTGAAGTTTTCAAGCATCTCTAGGTGTATATGGTGCAGGTTGTCGCCCGGTGTTTAAACGTCACTATGCCATATGTGTCCATACTATAGTATATATTAGCGATATAATTTTTTTTTTAATCAGCGAGTACCAATACTTTCGGTCAAGTACTTGAGTACCGATACTTTTCAGTGTAATTTGCGTCAATACAAAAAAAATTGGCGCAAAGAGTCGCTTGTGATTTAAAGTGTAATGCAGTGTAATTCCTGTCCAAATCGCATGCAAATTCCCCCACTGCTCCTGTGTGTGTGTGCCATCTAGTGGGCAATTTATTAAAAATGTTAGAACTCACAGTACAGTAAAACCTCGGATTGCGAGTAACGCGGTTTCCGAGCGTTTCGCAATACGAGCTGTTTTTTTTTTTTTATTATTCTCACTCGATTTGCGAGCGTTGTCTTGCAGGACAAGCAAAATTTAAGCCTCTGGAGTGTGCGGTACTGTATGTGGCCAGAGGTGGAGGGCACCAGAGACACTCCGAGTGTCTCCGAGGGTCTCTGAGCGTCTCCAAGTGGTCTCTGGCCACATGCGGTACTGCATACACTAGCAGTGACACTGGAACAAATTATCTGAATTTCCATTGATTCTTATGGGGAAACTTGCTTTGATATACGAGTGCTTTGGATTACAAGCATGCTTCTGGAACGAATTATGCACGTAATCCAAGGTACTACTGTACATATCTGGCCAAACATAAAATCTTCATAGGTCCCCCCAATGATAGCAAATCACGGCCACTGGAGGTGCTCATAGGGCTGGTGGAGAAATTCCGGGACCTCGTGGGTATAGGGCAAGAGTGATGTCAGCTTGGAGGCGGACTTCCTCTACATCTCCAGCCTTGTGAGCACCTCCAGCAGCCGTGATTTGCTATCATCAGCGGGACCGGTGTTCTGTCAAAATAGCCAACTCGTCAGAAACTCCAACTACTCAACTTCCATTTTCGTCAAACCATGGACACAACACCGGCAACTGAATACAGTCCGGGGCACTTGAGGCTGAGGTTTGGATTTTCCAGATGGTACCTTGTAGCAGCAATAATAGCTCCAGTATTTTCTGGGTTAGCCTTCCACCTGTCTCCGTGGCAGTGGGGAACCTGGTTCATATTTGGTGGGCTTGCCCTCTGGTATGGTTCTTTTGGTCTGAAGTTTTCCAAATTCTTTCCCAATTATTTAATATTACTGTAACGGGTCCCCAAATATCAAGGGGTATTAACGCCGTTTACGATGTTCCCTCTCCTAGACACACATCTACTCGCTACCGATATCCACAGCTAAACAACCCTTTCCTATAGGAGCCGACCCCTCTGGAAGAAGACGAGACGCACTCTGTCTCTTCTGTAGTAGGAATCAATTTATTATTGACAAACATTGTAACTTTATACACAATTCAGGGCACATGATTTAACATGAACAAGGGCCCAGCTCCACCCACACATCCCAAAACTCAACACCTCATCCTGACGTCTGCTAGGCTTCAAAAGATCCCAACACAATAGAATATACGATCTCCAATACACATCTTTTCACAAAGGGTTGGCAGCCAGTCTGTCTGGCACTTTACAATACACACAAGGACAGACTTAAATGAACAATAGAAATGCAAAACAACTTAATTCCTCACAGCAATGATACTTAACCCCCACATACAGTATACATCCAATCTATATACAATGTATATACAGCCTTGAATATGGCTATCACAGACCATATCGGGGGTTTCTTTTATTCACCCTGTGTCCAAAGTGACCCCACTGTCACACATCTCCCCTTTCGGCAGGGGACTAACAGAGGAGGGGACCCCAGACGGGTCTACTCCGAAGTTAGTCCATGGGTCCATTCTTCCAATGCTGGTATCCACCCAGTACCACAAATGAATTGCTCCAAGCAGAGCATTACTTACCCAGCCAACCTCTGCCTCTCTCAGAGAACATACCCGCCGCTGGGGAGAAGACAGGGTGACTGGGCTCAGTCCGTCATGCTGTTGGGGATCTGGGTCGACTGCCCGGCATCCCTGGGGTATACAAGTGGAGACTGAAGTCCCATCCACTTGTGGTAGGTGGAAGTCCCCCAGTACTTGCAAAGCAAGGCTGACATCCTCCTGTCTCAGTGTCACACCATTTTCTGGGGTTGTGTCAGTGAGGACTGAAGTCCCATCCAATACCACAGGAACTCCCTCTTCTGTTAGTTGAGAGCCGAGGCCCGTGGCACTCGGCTCTGTTGCCAGCTCTTCTGCTGGGTTGCTGTGAGTGGAGACCGCAGTCCCATCCACCGATATCCGCTCAAGTGGCAGTTGTGTGCAGCGGCCAGTAGCATTCTGCCCTGCTGCCAGTGATTCAGCTGGGGGTAAAAGCTTTACCACCCCAGCTTGTTGCTGGAGAGTAGGGATGAGCTCGGTGTTCGAGTCGAACATACGTTCGACTCGAACATCGGCTGTTCGATCGTTCGACGAAGATCGAACGATTTGGGCCGTTCGCGCCTAATTCGAGTGACGCGAACGGCCCACAATGCACTACGCCATCGCAGTGTCACCCAGGCGCTGTGATTGGCCAAGCATGCACTGTGACCCCGCATGCTTGGCCAATCACAGCGCCGGCAGCGAGGAGAGCAATGATTGGCCACAGGCAGGATGCCTGTGGCCAATTATTGCTGAGGGTGTTTAGTACACGCCCCACACTATAAAAGGCCGCCAGCATGGCGGCCTAGTGTAGTGTGTTCCGGAGCAGGGAAAGAGAAGCATAGGCAGGGACAGTGACATTTTTTTTTCTTGCTTAACCTGGATTCCTTTAGTTTAGGGAAAGAGAAGGATAGGTAGGGAGAGTGTCAGTGTGTTTTACTGTGCGAATCCTTGTTTCTAGGGACAGGGAAGGAGAGTGAGGGAAATTCTCCTTGTGCTATAGTGTGCTAAAGCATTGATCATCAACCATCTTTAAAAAAACATTTTTTCTAGGGACAGAAAACTATAGGTAGGGAGAGTGTCAGTGTGTTTTACTGTGATAATCCTTGTTTCTAGGGACAGGGAAGGACAGTGAGGGAAATTCTCCTTGTGCTATAGTGTGCTAAAGCATTAATCATCAACCATCTTTAAAAAAACATTTTTTCTAGGGACAGAAAACTATAGGTAGGGAGAGTGTCAGTGTGTTTTACTGTGCTAATCCTTGTTTCTAGAGACAGCGAAGGACAGTGAGGGAAATTCTCCTTGTGCTATAGTGTGCTAAAGCATTGATCATCAACCATCTTTAAAAAAACATTTTTTCTAGGGACAGAAAACTATAGGTAGGGAGAGTGTCAGTGTGTTTTACTGTGCTAATCCTTGTTTCTAGGGACAGGGAAGGACAGTGAGGGAAATTCTCCTTGTGCTATAGTGTGCTAAAGCATTGATCATCAACCATCTTTAAAAAAACATTTTTTCTAGGGACAGAAAACTATAGGTAGGGAGAGTGTCAGTTCTTTCACTGTGATAATCCTTGTTTCTAGGGACAGGGAAGGACAGTGAGGGAAATTCTCCTTGTGCTATACTGTGCTAAAGCATTGATCATCAACCATCTTTAAAAAAACATTTTTTCTAGGGACAGAAAACTATAGGTAGGAAGAGTGTCAGTTTCTTTTACTATGCTAATACTTGTTTCTAGAGACAGGGAAGGACAGTGAGGGAAATTCTCCTTGTGCTATAGTGTGCTAAAGCATTGATCATCAACCATCTTTAAAAAAACATTTTTTCTAGGGACAGAAAACTATAGGTAGGGAGAGTGTCAGTTTCTTTCACTGTGATAATCCTTGTTTCTAGGGACAGGGAAGGACAGTGAGGGAAATTCTCCTTGTGCTATACTGTGCTAAAGCATTGATCATCAACCATCTTTAAAAAAACATTTTTTCTAGGGACAGAAAACTATAGGTAGGAAGAGTGTCAGTTTATTTTACCGTGCTAATCCTTGTTTCTAGGGACAGGGAAGGACAGTGAGGGAAATTCTCCTTGTGCTATAGTGTGCTAAAGCATTGATCATCAACCATCTTTAAAAAAACATTTTTTCTAGGGACAGAAAACTATAGGTAGGGAGAGTGTCAGTTTCTTTCACTGTGATAATCCTTGTTTCTAGGGACAGGGAAGGACAGTGAGGGAAATTCTCCTTGTGCTATAGTGTGCTAAAGCATTGATCATCAACCATCTTTAAAAAAACATTTTTTCTAGGGACAGAAAACTATAGGTAGGGAGAGTGTCAGTGTGTTTTACTGTGCTAATCCTTGTTTCTAGGGACATCGAAGGACAGTGAGGGAAATTCTCCTTGTGCTATAGTGTGCTAAAGCATTGATCATCAACCATCTTTAAAAAAACATTTTTTCTAGGGACAGAAAACTATAGGTAGGGAGAGTGTCAGTTTCTTTCACTGTGATAATCCTTGTTTCTAGGGACAGGGAAGGACAGTGAGGGAAATTCTCCTTGTGCTATACTGTGCTAAAGCATTGATCATCAACCATCTTTAAAAAAAAAATTTTCTAGGGACAGAAAACTATAGGTAGGAAGAGTGTCAGTTTCTTTTACTGTGCTAATACTTGTTTCTAGGGACAGGGAAGGACAGTGAGGGAAATTCTCCTTGTGCTATAGTGTGCTAAAGCATTGATCATCAACCATCTTTAAAAAAACATTTTTTCTAGGGACAGAAAACTATAGGTAGGGAGAGTGTCAGTTTCTTTCACTGTGATAATCCTTGTTTCTAGGGACAGGGAAGGACAGTGAGGGAAATTCTCCTTGTGCTATACTGTGCTAAAGCATTGATCATCAACCATCTTTAAAAAAACATTTTTTCTAGGGACAGAAAACTATAGGTAGGAAGAGTGTCAGTTTCTTTTACTGTGCTAATCCTTGTTTCTAGGGACAGGAAAGGACAGTGAGGAAAATTCTCCTTGTGCTATAGTGTGCTAAAGCATTGATCATCAACCATCTTTAAAAAAACATTTTTTCTAGGGACAGAAAACTATAGGTAGGGAGAGTGCCAGTTTCTTTCACTGTGATAATCCTTGTTTCTAGGGACAGGGAAGGACAGTGAGGGAAATTCCCCTTGTGCTATACTGTGCTAAAGCATTGATCATCAACCATCTTTAAAAAAACATTTTTTCTAGGGACAGAAAACTATAGGTAGGAAGAGTGTCAGTTTCTTTTACTGTGCTAATCCTTGTTTCTAGGGACAGGGAAGGACAGTGAGGGAAATTCTTCTTGTGCTATAGTGTGCTAAAGCATTGATCATCAACCATCTTTAAAAAAACATTTTTTCTAGGGACAGAAAACTATAGGTAGGGAGAGTGTCAGTTTCTTTCACTGTGATAATCCTTGTTTCTAGGGACAGGGAAGGACAGTGAGGGAAATTCTCCTTGTGCTATAGTGTGCTAAAGCATTGATCATCAACCATCTTTAAAAAAACATTTTTTCTAGGGACAGAAAACTATAGGTAGGGAGAGTGTCAGTTTCTTTCACTGTGATAATCCTTGTTTCTAGGGACAGGGAAGGACAGTGAGGGAAATTCTCTTTGTGCTATACTGTGCTAAAGCATTGATCATCAACCATCTTTAAAAAAACATTTTTTCTAGGGACAGAAAACTATAGGTAGGAAGAGTGTCAGTTTCTTTTACTGTGCTAATACTTGTTTCTAGGGACAGGGAAGGACAGTGAGGGAAATTCTCCTTGTGCTATAGTGTGCTAAAGCATTGATCATCAACCATCTTTAAAAAAACATTTTTTCTAGGGACAGAAAACTATAGGTAGGGAGAGTGTCAGTTTCTTTCACTGTGATAATCCTTGTTTCTAGGGACAGGGAAGGACAGTGAGGGAAATTCTCCTTGTGCTATACTGTGCTAAAGCATTGATCATCAACCATCTTTAAAAAAACATTTTTTCTAGGGACAGAAAACTATAGGTAGGAAGAGTGTCAGTTTCTTTCACTGTGATAATCCTTGTTTCTAGGGACAGGGAAGGACAGTGAGGGAAATTCTCCTTGTGCTATAGTGTGCTAAAGCATTGATCATCAACCATCTTTAAAAAAACATTTTTTCTAGGGACAGAAAACTATAGGTAGGAAGAGTGTCAGTTTCTTTCACTGTGATAATCCTTGTTTCTAGGGACAGGGAAGGACAGTGAGGGAAATTCTCCTTGTGCTATAGTGTGCTAAAGCATTGATCATCAACCATCTTTAAAAAAACATTTTTTCTAGGGACAGAAAACTATAGGTAGGGAGAGTGCCAGTTTCTTTCACTGTGATAATCCTTGTTTCTAGGGACAGGGAAGGACAGTGAGGGAAATTCCCCTTGTGCTATAGTGTGCTAAAGCATTGATCATCAACCATCTTTAAAAAAACATTTTTTCTAGGGACAGAAAACTATAGGTAGGGAGAGTGTCAGTTTCTTTCACTGTGATAATCCTTGTTTCTAGGGACAGGGAAGGACAGTGAGGGAAATTCTCCTTGTGCTATACTGTGCTAAAGCATTGATCATCAACCATCTTTAAAAAAACATTTTTTCTAGGGACAGAAAACTATAGGTAGGAAGAGTGTCAGTTTATTTTACTGTGCTAATCCTTGTTTCTAGGGACAGGGAAGGACAGTGAGGGAAATTCTCCTTGTGCTATAGTGTGCTAAAGCATTGATCATCAACCATCTTTAAAAAAACATTTTTTCTAGGGACAGAAAACTATAGGTAGGGAGAGTGTCAGTTTCTTTCACTGTGATAATCCTTGTTTCTAGGGACAGGGAAGGACAGTGAGGGAAATTCTCCTTGTGCTATAGTGTGCTAAAGCATTGATCATCAACCATCTTTAGAAAAACATTTTTTCTAGGGACAGAAAACTATAGGTAGGAAGAGTGTCAGTTTCTTTCACTGTGATAATCCTTGTTTCTAGGGACAGGGAAGGACAGTGAGGGAAATTCTCCTTGTGCTATAGTGTGCTAAAGCATTGATCATCAACCATCTTTAAAAAATCATTTTTTCTAGGGACAGAAAACTATAGGTAGGGAGAGTGTCAGTTTCTTTCACTGTGATAATCCTTGTTTCTAGGGACAGGGAAGGACAGTGAGGGAAATTCTCCTTGTGCTATACTGTGCTAAAGCATTGATCATCAACCATCTTTAAAAAAACATTTTTTCTAGGGACAGAAAACTATAGGTAGGAAGAGTGTCAGTTTCTTTTACTGTGCTAATCCTTGTTTCTAGGGACACGGAAGGACAGTGAGGGAAATTCTCCTTGTGCTATAATGTGCTAAAGCATTGATCATCAACCATCTTTAAAAAAACATTTTTTCTAGGGACAGAAAACTATAGGTAGGAAGAGTGTCAGTTTATTTTACTGTGCTAATCCTTGTTTCTAGGGACAGGGAAGGACAGTGAGGGAAATTCCCCTTGTGCTATACTGTGCTAAAGCATTGATCATCAACCATCTTTAAAAAAACATTTTTTCTAGGGACAGAAAACTATAGGTAGGAAGAGTGTCAGTTTCTTTTACTGTGCTAATCCTTGTTTCTAGGGACAGGGAAGGACAGTGAGGGAAATTCTCCTTGTGCTATAGTGTGCTAAAGCATTGATCATCAACCATCTTTAAAAAAACATTTTTTCTAGGGACAGAAAACTATAGGTAGGGAGAGTGTCAGTTTCTTTCACTGTGATAATCCTTGTTTCTAGGGACAGGGAAGGACAGTGAGGGAAATTCTCCTTGTGCTATACTGTGCTAAAGCATTGATCATCAACCATCTTTAAAAAAACATTTTTTCTAGGGACAGAAAACTATAGGTAGGAAGAGTGTCAGTTTCTTTCACTGTGATAATCCTTGTTTCTAGGGACAGGGAAGGACAGTGAGGGAAATTCTCCTTGTGCTATAGTGTGCTAAAGCATTGATCATCAACCATCTTTAAAAAAACATTTTTTCTAGGGACAGAAAACTATAGGTAGGAAGAGTGTCAGTTTCTTTCACTGTGATAATCCTTGTTTCTAGGGACAGGGAAGGACAGTGAGGGAAATTCTCCTTGTGCTATAGTGTGCTAAAGCATTGATCATCAACCATCTTTAAAAAAACATTTTTTCTAGGGACAGAAAACTATAGGTAGGAAGAGTGTCAGTTTCTTTCACTGTGATAATCCTTGTTTCTAGGGACAGGGAAGGACAGTGAGGGAAATTCTCCTTGTGCTATAGTGTGCTAAAGCATTGATCATCAACCATCTTTAAAAAAACATTTTTTCTAGGGACAGAAAACTATAGGTAGGGAGAGTGTCAGTTTCTTTCACTGTGATAATCCTTGTTTCTAGGGACAGGGAAGGACAGTGAGGGAAATTCTCCTTGTGCTATACTGTGCTAAAGCATTGATCATCAACCATCTTTAAAAAAACATTTTTTCTAGGGACAGAAAACTATAGGTAGGAAGAGTGTCAGTTTCTTTCACTGTGATAATCCTTGTTTCTAGGGACAGGGAAGGACAGTGAGGGAAATTCTCCTTGTGCTATAGTGTGCTGAAGCATTGATCATCAACCATCTTTAAAAAAACATTTTTTCTAGGGACAGAAAACTATAGGTAGGAAGAGTGTCAGTTTCTTTCACTGTGATAATCCTTGTTTCTAGGGACAGGGAAGGACAGTGAGGGAAATTCTCCTCGTGCTATAGTGTGCTAAAGCATTGATCATCAACCATCTTTAAAAAAACATTTTTTCTAGGGACAGAAAACTATAGGTAGGAAGAGTGTCAGTTTCTTTCACTGTGATAATCCTTGTTTCTAGGGACAGGGAAGGACAGTGAGGGAAATTCTCCTTGTACTATAGTGTGCTAAAGCATTGATCATCAACCATCTTTAAAAAAACATTTTTTCTAGGGACAGAAAACTATAGGTAGGGAGAGTGTCAGTTTCTTTCACTGTGATAATCCTTGTTTCTAGGGACAGGGAAGGACAGTGAGGGAAATTCTCCTTGTGCTATAGTGTGCTAAAGCATTGATCATCAACCATCTTTAAAAAAACATTTTTTCTAGGGACAGAAAACTATAGGTAGGAAGAGTGTCAGTTTCTTTCACTGTGATAATCCTTGTTTCTAGGGACAGGGAAGGACAGTGAGGAAAATTCTCCTTGTGCTATAGTGTGCTAAAGCATTGATCATCAACCATCTTTAAAAAAACATTTTTTCTAGGGACAGAAAACTATAGGTAGGAAGAGTGTCAGTTTCTTTCACTGTGATAATCCTTGTTTCTAGGGACAGGGAAGGACAGTGAGGGAAATTCTCCTTGTGCTATAGTGTGCTAAAGCATTGATCATCAACCATCTTTAAAAAAACATTTTTTCTAGGGACAGAAAACTATAGGTAGGAAGAGTGTCAGTTTCTTTCACTGTGATAATCCTTGTTTCTAGGGACAGGGAAGGACAGTGAGGGAAATTCTCCTTGTGCTATACTGTGCTAAAGCATTGATCATCAACCATCTTAAAAAAAACATTTTTTCTAGGGACAGAAAACTATAGGTAGGAAGAGTGTCAGTTTCTTTCACTGTGATAATCCTTGTTTCTAGGGACAGGGAAGGACAGTGAGGGAAATTCTCCTTGTGCTATAGTGTGCTAAAGCATTGATCATCAACCATCTTTAAAAAAACATTTTTTCTAGGGACAGAAAACTATAGGTAGGAAGAGTGTCAGTTTCTTTCACTGTGATAATCCTTGTTTCTAGGGACAGGGAAGGACAGTGAGGGAAATTCTCCTTGTGCTATAGTGTGCTAAAGCATTGATCATCAACCATCTTTAAAAAAACATTTTTTCTAGGGACAGAAAACTATAGGTAGGGAGAGTGTCAGTTTCTTTCACTGTGATAATCCTTGTTTCTAGGGACAGGGAAGGACAGTGAGGGAAATTCTCCTTGTGCTATACTGTGCTAAAGCATTGATCATCAACCATCTTTAAAAAAACATTTTTTCTAGGGACAGAAAACTATAGGTAGGAAGAGTGTCAGTTTCTTTCACTGTGATAATCCTTGTTTCTAGGGACAGGGAAGGACAGTGAGGGAAATTCTCCTTGTGCTATAGTGTGCTAAAGCATTGATCATCAACCATCTTTAAAAAAACATTTTTTCTAGGGACAGAAAACTATAGGTAGGAAGAGTGTCAGTTTCTTTCACTGTGATAATCCTTGTTTCTAGGGACAGGGAAGGACAGTGAGGGAAATTCTCCTCGTGCTATAGTGTGCTAAAGCATTGATCATCAACCATCTTTAAAAAAACATTTTTTCTAGGGACAGAAAACTATAGGTAGGAAGAGTGTCAGTTTCTTTCACTGTGATAATCCTTGTTTCTAGGGACAGGGAAGGACAGTGAGGGAAATTCTCCTTGTGCTATAGTGTGCTAAAGCATTGATCATCAACCATCTTTAAAAAAACATTTTTTCTAGGGACAGAAAACTATAGGTAGGGAGAGTGTCAGTTTCTTTCACTGTGCTAATCCTTGTTTCTAGGGACAGGGAAGGACAGTGAGGGAAATTCTCCTTGTGCTATAGTGTGCTAAAGCATTGATCATCAACCATCTTTAAAAAAACATTTTTTCTAGGGACAGAAAACTATAGGTAGGAAGAGTGTCAGTTTCTTTCACTGTGATAATCCTTGTTTCTAGGGACAGGGAAGGACAGTGAGGGAAATTCTCCTTGTGCTATAGTGTGCTAAAGCATTGATCATCAACCATCTTTGAAATCCTTGTTTTTTGGACAGTCAGGGAAATTGTCGTTGTGCTATTCTGTGCGAAAGCAATCATCCTCAACCATATTTAGAAATCCTTAAGTAAAGGGACAGAGAAGGACACCTGAAGGTAGCCCTTATTGCTTTTTTCCCATCTCCCTGCAGGCCATCTATTAGAATGTCTGGAAGGCAAACAAGGAGAGGCAGACAGTCAGGAGGCAATAAAAGAGGGCAAGCAGGCTCTGTGTCTGGGGGCAACTGTGCTGGTCGTGGACGTGGTGCATTGTCATCAGCACATGGCCATGGGACACGCTTGTCCTTCTTTTCGGCAGCTGGACATGTTGAGCCACATCATGCCGAAGACTTGGTAGAGTGGATGACCAAGCCCTCCTCCTCCTCCTCATCCTCTCTCACCCAGGCTCAGGGTACTCGCAAAGCAGCTGCCAAAGCGTCCTCTTCCCTGGTATCAATGTCAGACTCATCATCAGTCACTCCTTCCCTAGACCCACCATGTCCTCCTCCTGAGGAGTCCCCCGAACTGTTTGAGCACAGTGTTGGGTACATGCTCCAGGAGGATGCCCAGCGTTTCGAAGGGTCTGATGATGAAACCCAGCTACAGGAAGGCAGTAGCGTGAGAGCAGACAGAGGGGATGCTCAAGAAGGACACCAATCTGGCAGTCATGTTCCAGCAGCTGCAGCATACTGCCAGATTGGCTCCAGTGATGCGGAGGGAGGGGATGATGAGGTCACTGACTCCACGTGGGTGCCTAATAGGAGAGAGGAGGAGGAGGCACATCTCCAACGAGGCAGGATGCCCTTTGGTGGCCAGCGTAAGGGCAGTACACCGACGGAATCACACCGCAGAGCTCCGCCTGTGCAGGGCGCTGCCTCTGCCCGTCATTCCAAAAGTTCTTTGGTGTGGGCCTTTTTTGAGGCTAGTGCATCAGATCGCACAGCTGCTGTTTGCAACATATGTCTCAAGCGTATATCGCGTGGCCAAAACATCAGCCGCTTGGGTACCACATGCCTGACCAGACATATGTTGACCTGCCATGCAGCTCGTTGGCAAGCCTACCTCAAAGACCCACACCAAAGAACAAAGCGGACCTCTCCTTGCACCGCATCAGCTGGGATCTCCAACCCCACTATAACTTCAGTCCTCTCTGAAACATGCACTGAGAGGAATGAAGGTGTAGAATTAGGTGTGTCACAGCCAAGTAGTTGCGGCCACTCTGCTAGCAGTACACCGACGTCCGATTCTAGCAGGCAAATTTCCCTGCCCCAGCTGCTGGACCGTCGAAAGAAGTTCACTCCCAGCCATCCACATGCCCAGCGGTTGAATGCTAGCTTGGCTAAATTGCTAGCGCTTCAACTGCTGCCTTTTCAGTTGGTAGACTCGGCCCCTTTCCGTGAGTTTGTGCAATGTGCGGTTCCTCAGTGGCAGGTTCCCAAACGCCACTTTTTCTCACGGAAGGCTATTCCGGCTCTCTACCGGCATGTGGAAGGCAATGTCTTGGCCTCGCTGGACAGGGCGGTCAGCGGTAAGGTGCATATTACCGCTGACTCATGGTCCAGCAGGCATGGACAGGGACGTTACCTTTCTTTCACGGCCCATTGGGTCACTCTTTTGGCAGCTGGGAAGGATGCAGGACAAGGTGCAGTAGTGTTGGAGGTTGTTCCATCGCCACGCCTCCAAAATGCTACTACTGGTTGTGACACACCTCTCTCCTCCACCCCCTCCTCTTCTTCTTCCTCCATGGCCTCTTCCTGTGCTTTGTCCTCTGAACCAGCGGTGCTCCGTAGCCGTTCAAGGGGCTACGCAAGTACGCAGGCAAAAAGATGCCATGCCGTGCTTGCGCTGGTGTGTTTGGGGGACAGAAGCCACACTGGGGCAGAGGTCCTGTCTGCTCTGCAGGGCCAGGCCGAGAGGTGGTTGACGCCACGCCAGCTTAAGCCAGGAATGGTGGTTTGCGACAATGGCACCAACCTCCTCTCCGCCCTCCGACAGGGACAACTGACCCATGTGCCCTGTGTGGCTCACGTCCTTAACCTGGTGGTGCAGCGGTTCTTGGGCAGGTACCCGGGCTTACAGGATGTCCTGAGGCAGGCCAGGAAAGTCTGTGTGCATTTCCGCAGATCTTATAATGCCAGTGCTCGCCTGGCTGAGCTGCAAAAGGAGTTGAACCTGCCCAAGAACCGCCTTATATGTGACATGCCCACCAGGTGGAACTCAACGTTGGCCATGCTGCAGCGGCTGCACACGCAGCAGAGGGCCATCAATGAGTACCTGTGCGACTACGGCACCAGGACAGGGTCAGGGGAGCTTGGTTTTTTTTCTCCACGCCAGTGGGGCATGATCAGGGATGCATGCACTGTCCTGGCACCATTTGAGGAGGCCACGAGGATGGTGAGCAGTGACAGTGCATGCATCAGTGACACTGTACCTCTTGTCCACCTGTTGGAGCACACGCTGCGTGGAATAATGGACAGGGCACTTGAGGCAGAACAGAGGCAGGAAGAGGAGGACTTCCTTGCCTCTCAAGGCCCCCTTTACCCAGACAGTGTTCCTTCTGTCCCACCCATCGCACAGGAAGAGGAGGAGGAGGAGGAGGAGGAGGATTGTGTCAGCATGGAGGTGGAGGCTGGCACTCAGCATCATCAGCAGCAGTCTTTTAGGGATGATTTACAGTCCCAAGAAACCAGTGGACTTGTACGTGGCTGGGAGGAGGTGGCTGCGGATCATGTCGTCCTTAGTGACCCAGAGGACTCCGGACCGAATGCCTCAGCAAACCTACGCTGCATGGCCTCCCTGATCCTGCAAAGTCTGCGGAAGGATCCTCGTATTCTTCGGATCAAGGAGAGGGACCATTACTGGCTGGCCACTCTCCTTGATCCACGGTACAAGGGTAAGGTTGCGGACCTTATGTTACCGTCGCAGAGGGAGCAGAGGATGAGACAACTCCGGGAGGCCTTGCAGAAAGGTCTGTGCAACGCGTTCCCAGAGACTGGGAGGTTACAAACTCCTGGTCCTGGACAACGAGTTGCTGAGGCTTCGGCCAGTCAAAGAAGGAGCGGTGGGGAAGGTGGCCGTCTGACCGATGCGTTCAGACAATTCTTTAGTCCGCAGCCCCAAAGTATGATCGGTTCCAGCAACCATCGCCAGCGTCTGATAAACATGGTGCAGGAATATCTAGGGGCAAGGTCAGACTTGGACACCTTCCCCACCGAAAATCCTCTGGCTTACTGGGTCTTGAGGATGGATCACTGGCCAGAGCTTGCACAGTATGCAATTGAGCTACTGGCCTGTCCTGCATCCACCGTTCTTTCGGAACGCACATTCAGTGCTGCTGGAGGATTTGTCACGGATCACAGGGTGCGCCTGTCCACCGACTCGGTTGATCGACTGACTTTCATCAAGATGAACCAGTCTTGGATCACCACCAGCTACCACACACCTGATGCTGATATAACAGACTAATTGATTTTAACATGTCACATCCCTTCAAGACTGATGCTGATGCTGAGTGCCTGTGCTGTTATGTTGACTGGCTATCCTCCTCCTCCGAGTCCTCAATGATACGATTGATGATGATAGCTTGGAAGATCATTTTTGTTTATGGGTGCCGCCACCAGTGGCTAAGGCCCAATTTTTCAGCCCCTGTTTAACAGGGGCGTGTAATTACAATTTTTTTAGCAATAATTTGCCATAGGGCTCATTGCTGTGCTCCAAGTACAGTATCTGTGAGGGGTTGGAGTGTTGTGCTACCAGTGCCTAAGGCCCAATTTTTCAGCCCCTGTTTAACAGGGGCGTGTCATTACAATTTTTGAAGCAATACTTTGCAACAGGGCTCATTGCTGTGCTCCAAGTACAGTATCTGTGAGGGGTTGTAGTGTTGTGCCACCATTGCCTAAGGCCCAATTTTTCAGCCCCTGTTCAACAGGGGCATGTAATTACAATTCTTGATCTAATAATTCACAGCAGGGCCCATTGCTGCACCCACCAAGAGTAACTCTGAGGGCTTACAGTGTTGTGGCAACGCCACCACCACCACCACCACGAAAGGCCCAATTTTTCAGCCCCTGTTCAAAAGGGGCATGTAATTACAATTCTTGATCTAATAATTCACAGCAGGGCCCATTCCTGCACCCACCAAGAGTAACTCTGAGGGCTTACAGTGTTGTGGCAACACCACCACCACCACCACCACCACCACGAAAGGCCCAATTTTTCAGCCCCTGTTCAACAGGGGCATGCAATTACAATTCTTGATCTAATAATTCACAGCAGGGCCCATTGCTGCACCCACCAAGAGTAACTGTCAGGGCTTACAGTGTTGTGGCACCAGCACCACCATCAAAGGCCCAATTTTTACTACCACTGTTCAACAATTATATGTAATTAAAATTCCTGATATAATAGTTGACAGCAGGGCATTCCAGCACCAACCAAGAGTAACTGTGAGTGCTTACAGTGTTGTGCCAACACCAACAACTAAGGGGCCTATTTCTGCAGAGTATATACGGCAGGTCCCTACTTTCAAACATCCAACTTACAAACGACTCCTACTTGCAAACGCAAGAAGACAACAGGAAGTGAGAGGAAATCTACCCCTTGGAAGGAAAATTCTCTCCTGTAAGAATTAATATGGGAGAAAGGTGTCTCCTCTGTACTGATGCTTTATCACCAATCCTTGTTTCAAGAAAAACACCACATTTCAAAAACAGTTGTCATTGGGACGGAAAGTGAGGTGAAATGTTCTGAACAGGGGCACAGACAGCAAAACAAATGTTACAGGGGTGATAACCCTTACCTATGTTTTCCAAAAAGTTTAAAAATAGATTTTTGGGCTGGAGCTACACTTAAACAATGTACCTGTTCAAAATTACAAACAGATTCTACATAAGAACAAACCTACAGTCCCTGTCTTGTATGCACCGCCTGTATACGGCTGTTCAGAGTATATAGGGCCTTTTTTCTTTTGTGTGCGGGGTTCCCCTTAATATCCATACAAGACCCAAAGGGGCTGGTAATGGGCTGGGGTAGGGGGGGGGGGTCATGGGGTAGCTATGCCATTTTTCTTAAAGATTTTCATCCATATTACCGGGACCAGACATTACATTAAAGCCGCAAGCAGTTTTAAATGGCTTTTTTTTCCTTTAGAAGTGTCATTTTGTGCAGGGACAGTTCTAAACACAGGTACGATATTTAAAGGAATATTTGACTTTTTTTTTTCACTTTATGCATCATTAAAATGAATGCTCCCGAAAAACGACCGTTTTTAAAACTTCTTTTTGCATTGATACATGTCCCCTGGTGCAGAACCCGGGTTCCCAAACCCTTTTTAGGACAATAACATGCATAATAGTCGTTATAATTAGCACTTTAGAATTCGAACGTTCGCATCCATTGTATTTAATAGGGTTCTAATGTTCGTACGAACTTTCGGTCCGTTCGCGGGTTCTGGTGCGAACCGAACCCGGGGGTGTTCGGCTCATCACTACTGGAGAGAGGGGCCAACTGCCCCGGCTCCCTGAAACTCCACAGTTGTTTCCGGTGCTGGGCAGCACAGGTTGCTATCACTCTGCCCTGTTGCCAGTACTCCTGCTGGGGACTCCACACCATCTGCTCTGGCTACCTGTTGGGGAGGGAAAATGGCTGCTTCTCCTCCCTGCATCTCTGAAATCCACTCAGAAAGAGGAACCATCACCTTCTCAACTCGGGCCTCCAACACTGCCACGGGTGTAGAGCAGAGGTCTGCAGTACTTTGTCCTGCTGCCAGTACTTGAGCGGGCGATGCATAATTCATAACATCCTCTGCACAGTCCATTAAGTCCATACCTTCTGTAATCTGTGGCTGGGGAGATGAGCCAACTGCCCTAGCTCCCTGGAACTCCATATCATCCACTTCGGCTTTAAGGGTGGCAATCTTCAGATTTTCCACTGCTGATTCTTCAGCCAGGCTAGCTCCCTGGAACTCTATATCATCCACTTCGGCTTTAGGGAGGGCAATCTTCATCTTTTCCACTGCCGATTCTTCAGCCAGGCTAGCTCCCTGGAACTCTGTATCATTCACTTCGGCTTTAGGGAGGGCAATCTTCAGATTTTCCACTGCTGATTCTTCAGCCAGGATTTCATAGTTGTTAACTGGTAATTCCTGATAGTCCCAGGCAAAGGGAGCCCCACCCTGCTGCTGAGCAGAGTCTAGCAGCTGTTTGTAGGCAATCTCCAGCTCCCATTCCTGAACGGCCAGAAACTCCAAATCTTCCTGTGCCCAATGCCCTTCCGAGACATTCAGTCTTTGTTCTCTGTGCTCCATTATTTCCTCCAAACGCCACTCCTGATCACTCCCAAAGTCAGGGTCCTCGGACAGCCTCCAATACAACAATCCCAGGCCATTATAGTCAAAGCCTTCCGTGGGGCTGTCATCCGCTGACCATGGGCACTCTTGGGCTACATACCACCGGAGGGCTCTGTAGCTCTCGTCCAACCGCATCTCTGCCCGGATCAGCCTGCTTAACTCAGCTGTCCACTCCTGCTTCGGTTGTTCCCCCAATAACAGCATTCGTACTTCATACTGCGACCAGTACCTTACATGGATGGAGGGGAGAACTTTTCCCTGGTGTTGCTGCTCGAGGGCTAGCACTTTCTTCCAGAGTTCGCAGCGGATCGAATCCGACCATCCCAGCAGGACCTCCTCTGATACTGGTCCTCTATGCTGTATCTGCATCTCTCGCAACCTCCTTCTGAATTCCTTTTCCATGTCGGCTGGTATCTGTATCTCTCCTCTCCTTTCAGTTGGTGCTGCTTTTTTAGGTGTTGTCTCTGATTGCCGTATTTCCGCCATTCTCTGCTCATGTTGTCGCTCATCCTGCCGCTCGATTTCTCTAATGGCTTCCTGTATGACGGTCTCTGATGGGTTAGCACCATATAATGCCAAGCGCTCTCGAACTCGTTGCTGAAACAAATCTTCAACTGACCGGGGTCCTGCATCACCATTCCTCTGGTTCATCTCGGCTCTCAAGTAAGTCTTTCAGCGTGACTTTCCTGCAGGCTGCATAGCTTGGTCATTCACTGTGGTGGCTTGGAGTGTCCCAGGAACTGGAGGGAAAATCCCGCCGCTGCCAACCAATGTAACGGGTCCCCAAATATCAAGGGGTATTAACGCCGTTTACGATGTTCCCTCTCCTAGACACACATCCACTCGCTACCGATATCCACAGCTAAACGACCCTTTCCTATAGGAGCCGACCCCTCTGGAAGAAGACGAGATGCACTCTGTCTCTTCTGTAGTAGGAATCAATTTATTATTGACAAACATTGTAACTTTATACACAATTCAGGGCACATGATTTAACATGAACAAGGGCCCAGCTCCACCCACACATCCCAAAACTCAACCCCTCATCCTGACGTCTGCTAGGCTTCAAAAGATCCCAACACAATAGAATATACGATCTCCAATACACATCTTTTCACAAAGGGTTGGCAGCCAGTCTGTCTGGCACTTTACAATACACACAAGGACAGACTTAAATGAACAATAGAAATGCAAAACAACTTAATTCCTCACAGCAATGATACTTAACCCCCACATACAGTATACATCCAATCTATATACAATGTATATACAGCCTTGAATATGGCTATCACAGACCATATCGGGGGTTTCTTTTATTCACCCTGTGTCCAAAGTGACCCCACTGTCACACACGTTACAATTACCATCCAACTGTACCCTCAGTTAAACGCCAATGGTTGCCAGATCTTGGAAAACGCCCACTCTATGCACTCTTGCAACTAAACATAGGGGTTACCTGAGGGATAATACATGCTAAAATTGAGAGATTAAGGCTACCATACACGACAGGGTTCGTAGCAGTGGCGGTGCGTCCATAGAGGGCACCGGAGCGCCGCCCCCTCTCGCTTCTGCACCGCCACTGAAAAACAATACATAGGTTCATGCATTGCATGAACCTATGTATTGTCACCGCTGCCGCTGCCGCCCACTATTCAGATGGCCGACCCCCTGGCGAGCGCCGGCCATCTGAATTATAGTGGTGGGCGGCGGTGGGTGTGTTTTGGAAGTGTCTATCAGAGCCAGCTGCTCTGATAGTCTTTCCGATTACAGCCCTCAGGCTATATTCGGCTTCCAAATAGTTCACCGAGGGACGCACGGGGGGTGCGTTCCTTGGTGAACACTGACAGGCATTTCAGCCAATTAGGTTCACCTGATCTGGTTACCGGTAACCTGATTGGCTGAAGCAACATCAAAGGCGGGAGAAGACAAGAAGGACGGCGCTGACCCAAGGAAGGTAAGTGTAGGGCTGGGGGGGGGGACTGGCTGCATTTGGGGACAAACTGGCTGTATATGGGGACACACTGGCTGAATAAGGGGACAGAATGGCTGTATAAGGGGGACACACTGGCTATATATGGGGACACACTGGCTGTATATGGGGACATACTGGCTGTATATGGGGACATACTGGCTGTATATGGGGGACATACTGGCTGTATATGGGGGACATACTGGCTGTATATGGAGACACACTGGCTGTATATGGGGACACACTGGCTGTATATGGGGACACACTGGCTGTATATGGGGACACACTGGCTGCATTTGGGGACAAACTGTCTGTGTATGGGGACACACTGGCTGTATATGGGGACACACTGGCTGCATTTGGGGGGAACTGGCTGCATTTCGGGGGACACTGGCTGTATTTGGGGACAAACTGGCTGTATAAGGAAACAAACTGGCTGTATTTGGGGACAAACTGGCTGTATATGGAAACAAACTGGCTGCATTTGGGGACACACTGGCTGTATTTGGGGACAAACTGGCTGTATATGGGGACAAACTGGCTGCTTATGGGGACAAACTGGCTGTATTTGGGGACAAACTGGCTGCATTTGGGGACAAACTGGCTGCATTTGGGGGGAACTGGCTGCATTTGGGGGGACACTGGCTGTATTTGGGGACAAACTGGCTGTATAAGGAAACATACTGGCTGTATTTGGGGACAAACTGGCTGTATATGGAAACAAACTGGCTGTATTTGGGGACAAACTGGCTGCATTTGGGGACAAACTGGCTGTATATGGAAACAAACTGGCTGTATTTGGGGACAAACTGGCTGTATATGGGGACAAACTGGCTGCATTTGGGGGGGGGGGGGGCAAACTGGTGGCGTTTGGGCACAGTGGCTGCGTTTAATGGGCACAGTGTCGGCAATTGATGGTTTTTTTTTTTCAGTTTGTTTGCGCCCCCCCAAAAATTTTGAGCACCAGCCGCCACTGGTTCTTAGGTATACAAAAATGTGGCAGCCATGTGTGGATGACTTCCTGTCTCGATTCTTTGATGAATCCCTCGTGGAGCCTTAATGCCTGGGATCATTTTGCTCAGTTTCCGCTCCAGTCAATGCTGTTACCTGGAAGACCCCTGGGATCTCCTCTTTCCCCCTCCTTCTTTACTTTCTTGTGTTCTCGTTTCCTTCCTTGGTTTCTAATTGCTCTATCATCTACCCCAAGCTTGGGAAGAATATTTTTATGTAACTCCTTGATGTATGGGTATTTGTTTCATTGTCTCTTATTGTTAAATTCGGGGAACATCTATCTTGGTATTACTACAAGCGGTTGTATAGCTGTGGCCAGTTTGGCTCTCTGTTTGTTATTCATTGACTCTCCCTGGGTGGAGGTTACAAAAGCCTCATATTGACCTTGCATATTCTCTGATGATCTGTAGGTAAATCCTTCAATAAAACTTTTGAACAAGAAAAAACATGAAATATCCCATTCCTTATGCCTTCCCACATAGAGTGCCTTGAAAAAGTATTCATACCTCTTGAAATTTTCAAATTTTGTCATGGTACAACCAAAAACCTAAATGTATTTTATTGGGATTTTATATAATAAACCAACACAAAGTGGCACATAACTGTAAAGTGGAAGGAAAATAATAAATGGTTTTATTTTTTTTTTACAAATAAATATCTAAAAAGTGTGGCGTACATTTGTATTTAGCCTCCTTTACTCTGATGCCCCTAACTAAAATCTGGTGGGACCAAATGCCTTCAGAAGTCACCTAATTAGTAAACAGAGTCCACCTGTGTGTAATTTAATCTCAGTATAAATACAGCTGTTCTGTGAAGCCCTCAGATGTTTGTTAGAGAACCTTAGTGAACAAACAGCATCATGAAGGCCAAGGAACACACCAGACAGGTCAGTGTTAAAGTTGTGGAGAAATTTAAAGCAGGGTTAGGTTATAAAAAAATCTGGCCTTTATGGAAGAGTGGCAAGAAGAAAGCCATTGTTGAATGAAAGCCATAAGAAGTCCTGTTTGCAATTTAGCAAAAAGCCATGTGGGGGAAACAGCAAACATGTGGAAGAAGGTGCTCTGATCAGAGGAGACCAAAATTGAAAGTTTTGGCCTAAAAGCAAAACACTACATATGACAGAAAACGAACACTGCACATCACCCTGACCACACCATCCCCACCGTGAAACATGGTGGTGGCAGCATCATGTTGTGGGGATGCTTTTCTTCAGCATGAACAGGGAAGCTGGTCAGAGTTAATGGGGAAGATGGATGGAGCTAAATACAGGGCAATCTTAGACGATAACCTGTTAAGCCCTGTACACACGATCGGTTTTACCGATGAAAACAGTCCGATGGACTTTTTTAATCAGACAAACCGATTGTGTATGGGCCCCATCGGTCTTTTTTCCATCGGTGTTAAAAAATAGAACATGTTTTAAATTTATCGGATGGAAAAAAAAAACGATAGCAAATTACTATCGTCTGAGGGGAACTCCATCAGATAAAAAACCCACGCATGCTCAGAATCAAGTTGACGCATGCTCAGAAGCATAGAACTTCATTTTTCTTGGCTTGTCAAAGTGTTTTACGTCACAGCGTTTGGGACGATCGGTTTTTTGACTGATGGTGTGTAGGCAAGACTGATGGAAGTCAGTCGGTCCATCGGTTTATAATCCATAGGAAATCCAATCGTGTGTACAGGGCTTAAGAGTCTGTAAAAGACTTCAACCAGGGGCAGAGGTTCACCTTCCAGCAGGACAACAACCCTAAACATATAGCCAGAGCTACAATGGAATGGTTTAGATCAAAGCATATATGTGTGTTAGAATGGCCCAGTCAAAGCCTAGACCTAAATCCAATGGAGAATCTGTAGCAGGACTTGTAAATTGCTGTTCACAGACGCTCTCCATCCAATCTGACAGAGCTTGAGCTATTTTGCAAAGAAGAATGGGCAAAAATGTCACTCTGTAGATGTGCAAAGCTGGTAGAGACATCCCCAAAAAGACTTGCAGCTGTATTTGCAGCGAAAAGTGGTTCTACAAAAATTGACTCTGGGGGGCTTAATACAAATGGAGAGTTGGGATCGTAGACCAGCACAGAGGCGGGTGGAGATGATGGGCAGGCACCAAAGCAGAGTAGATGGGTGACAGTCAGGAAGGGTAGAGGGGAAAGTGCCAGGAAGGCTGGTCCTGGGCTGGAACATTTCAATAAGTATGCCCCGTTGAGTGACATTGGTGAAACCAGTCAGGAACCAGCACTGTTGGAGCTGAGTGACTCCCCTAGCTGGATATGACGCTAAGCATGTGCACTCAACGTCTTTGGTCGGCCATGGCGAGGCCTGTTCTGAGTGAAACCTGTCCTGTTAAACTGCTGTATGGTCTTGGTCACCATTCTGCAGCTCAGTTTCAGGGTCTTGGCAGTCTTCTTATAGCCTAGGCCATCTTTATGTAGAGCAACAATTCTTTTTTTCAGATCCTAAGAGAGTTCTTTGCCATGAGGTGCCATGTTGAACTTTCAGTGACCAATATGAGAGAGTGAGAGCGAAAACACCAAATTTAACACACCTGCTCCCCATTCACACCTGAGACCTTTTAACACTAACGAGTCACATGACATCGGGAAGGGAAAAGAGCTAATTGGGCCCAATTTGGACATTTTTACTTAGGGGTGTGCTCACTTTTGTTGCCAGTGGTTTAGACATTAACCACTTGACCACTGGGCACTTAAACCCCCTTAATAACCAGACCAATTTTCAGCTTTCGGTGCTCTCACATTTTGAATGACAATTACTCAGTCATACAACACTGTACCCATATGAAATTTTTGTCCTTTTTTTCACACAAATAGAGCTTTCTTTTGGTGGTATTTAATCACTGTTGGGTTTTTTATTTTTTGCGCTATAAGAGAAAAAAGACTGAAAATTTTGTAAAAAAATGATTTTTTTTTCGTTTCTGTTATAAAATTTTGCAAATTACTATTTTTTCTTCATAAATTTTGGCCAAAATTTATACTGCTACATATCTTTGGTAAAAATAAGTACAAATTGGTGCATATTATTTGGTCTTTGTGAAAGTTATAGAGTCCACAAGCTATGGTGCCAATATCTGAAAATTGATCACACCTGAAGTACTGACGGCCTATCTCAATTCTTGAGACCCTAACATGCCAGAAAAGTACAAATACCCCCCAAATGACCCCTTTTTGGAAAGAAGACATTCCAAGGTATTCAGAAAGAGGCATTGTGAGTTTTTTGAAGTTGTCATTTTTTCCCACAATTCTTTGCAAAATCAAGATTTTTTTTTTCTCTTTTTTTTTTTTCACAAAATTGTCATATTAGCAGGTTATTTCTCACACACAGCATATGCATTCCACAAATTACACCCCAAAACACATTCTGCTATTACTCCCGAGTATGGCGATACCACATGTGTGAGACTTTTACACAGCGTGGCCACATACAGAGGCCCAACATGCAGGGAGCACCTTCAGGCGTTCTGGAGCACCAAGGCCAATTCTGACATTTCTCTCCTACATGTAAAAATCATCATTTATTTGCTAGAAAATTACATAGAACCCCAAAACATTATATATGTTTTTTTAGCAAAGACCTTAGAGAATATAATGGTGGTTGTTGCAACTTTTTATCTCGCACGATATTTGCGCAGCAATTTTTTTAACGCGTTTTTTACGGAAAAAAAATGTTTTGTGCTTAAAAAAAAAAAAAAAACAGTAAAGTTAGCCCAATGTTTTTGCATAATGTGAAAGATGAAGTTACGCCGAGTAAATAGATACCTAACATGTCGCCCTTAAAAATTGCACACACTCGTGGAATGGCGCCAAACTTCGCTACTTAAAAAATCCCCATAGGCGACGCTTTAAATATTTTTACTGGTTACATGTTTTGAGTTACAGAGGAGGTCTAGGGCCAAAATGATTGCTCTCGCTCTAACGTTCGCAGAGATACCTCACATGTGTGGTTTGAAAACCGTTTTCATATGTGGGCGGGACTTACGTATGCGTTCGCTTCTGTATGCGAGCTCACGGGGACAGGGGCGCTTTAAAAAAAAAAAAAAAATGTATTCTTCATTTTACTTTATTTATTTTAGTTTGACATGTTTTTCCGCCCTAAACATTTTTTTGATCACTTTTATACCTATTACAAGGAACGTAAACATCCCTTGTAATAGGAATATGGCATGACAGGTCCTCTTTACAGTGAGATATGGGGGGGGGTGTCAATAAGACCCCACATCTCACCTCTAGGCTGGGAAGCCTGAAAAAAAAAAAAAAAAAAAAACAACAATCCTGGCTTTGATCGTAGCGGTGAGTCGGTAGAAGCACCGGAGGGCGGCGGGGGGGGGGACATCCCCTCTCGCCTCCCGTAAGAATGATCAAGCGGCGGAACAGCCGCTATGATTGTTCTTATGGTGTAGGGAATCGCCGGCTGAAAAAGCTAATATCTGAATGATGCCTGTAGCTGCTCCCATCATTCAGATATCCCCGCACAAAGTCAAGGACGTCATATGACGGCCGGAGGGCGGGAAGTGGTTATTGCAGAGTATTGCCGGGCATTGCGGAGTATTGCTGGGCATTGCGGAGTATTGCCGGGCATTGCGGAGTATTGCCGGGCATTGCGGAGTATTGCAGGGCATTGCGGAGTATTGCGGACTATGGCAGGGTATTGCGGTGTATGGCAGGGTATTGCGGTGTATGGCAGGGTATTGCACGGGTATTGCACAGGGTATTGTGGAGGGTATTGCACAGGGTATTGTGGAGGGTATTGCAGAGTATTGTGGAGGGTATTGCAGAGTATTGTGGAGGGTATTGCGGAGTATTGTGCAGGGTATTGCAGAGTATTGTGCAGGGTATTGCAGAGTATTGTGCAGGGTATTGCAGAGTATTGTGCAGGGTATTGCAGAGTATTGTGGAGGGTATTGCAGAGTATTGTGCAGGGTATTGCAGAGTATTGTGCAGGGTATTGCAGAGTATTTTGCAGAGAATGCGCAGGGTATTGCAGAGTATTTTGCAGGGTATTGCAGAGTATTTTGCAGGGTATTGCAGAGTATTTTGCAGGGTATTGCAGAGTATTGTGCAGGGTATTGCAGAGTATTGTGCAGGGTATTGCAGAGTATTGCACCAGGGTATTGCAGAGTATTGCACCAGGGTATTGCAGAGTATTGCACCAGGGTATTGCAGAGTATTGCACCAGGGTATTGCAGAGTATTTCGCAGGGTATTGCAGAGTATTTCGCAGGGTATTGCAGAGTATTGCACCAGGGTATTGCAGAGTATTGCACCAGGGTATTGCAGAGTATTGCACCAGGGTATTGCAGAGTATTGCACCAGGGTAGTGCAGAGTATTGCACCAGGGTATTTTGCAGAGTATTGGCAGGGTGTATTGCAGAGTATAGCACAGGGATGGCTGAGCAGGGATGGATGGATGGCTGGATCTGTGACTGCAATTGTCACAGATCCAGCCCACAGTGCTGCTGCTGCCATCCGCTCCCTCCCCCTCCCCTCTCACACTGTACCGATCGGTACAGAGAGGGGAGGGAGGAACCGGCGTCATCAAATGACGCCGGTCTGTTTACAAGTGATTGCTCCGTCATTTGACGGAGCGATCACGTGGTAAACGGCCGCTATCAGCGGTGATTTACCGCGATTCGTGATCCGCCGGGTCCAGAGGTCACGGAGTTTCCCGTGTGCGCGCCCCAGGGGGCGCGCGGGAGCGCGATTCTGGGAGGACGTTATATAACGTCCTCCCAGAGTTAAGCAACCACCTTGTCGACGTTATTTGTCGGCAGGTGGTTGTTAAGTGGTTAATGGCTGTGCTTTGAGTTATTTTGAGTAGCCATCAAATTTACACTGTTATACAAGCTGTACACTCACTACTTTACATTGTAGCAAAGTGTAATTTCTTCAGTGTTGTCACATGAAAAGATATAATAATAAAATATTTACAAAAATGTGAGGGGTGTACTCAGTTTCGTGAGATACTGTATTTTGGTGTAAAACATTTTGAAAAAAAATTATCATTTTCCTTCCACTTCACAATTATGTACCACTTTGTGTTGGTCTATCACATAAAATCACAATAAAATACATTTACGTTTTTTGGTTGTAACATGACAAAATGTGGAAATTTCAAGGGGTATGAATACCTTTTCAAGGCACTGTGCATGAAAGTCATTACAGCAAAAAGCTACTCCCCCACCCCCATCAACCTACTCTCATATGTCAGATCTCCCCAATGTCTCTCTCTCTTTATCCATTCTTATCCTAGTTACTTAAATTCACCATCATTGAGGATAATATAATTTTGATCTCTTCCTGGTGTTTGGAGACATGGTGCCTCAAGCTTGCTGTGAAGATCTCCAAGTTTAAACTTTATTTCCTTAAACCAAGCCTGGACCGTTGGGCATCAGTTGGCCAATTTAGCATACCAAAGCTATATTTCCTTCATGGAGACACTATTGGCACATGAACTGGCCTATGCCTATTCACCTGCCCCCTGAAGACAAAGATGCAATACTAATTATAATGGGCAACATTTGGTTGGTTTGTACCTGTAGGTGGTAGAAGCAACGAAGTAGCATTTCCTGTTAAAGCGGAGTTCCAACTACAATCCACAATTTTTTTTTTAAAACCATTCAAAAGCGATTAACATGACATGGTAACACTCACGTGTCCGGTTAAATTTGTCCCCCGATGTCCGGTTTCATCTGTTATAAAAAGTTTGATGATTGTGTTCGGGTCGTTTTATTTTGCTTTGCTAAAGTCCACAAGCATCCAGTTTCGGGGACACGGTGCTGCTGCTGGACCAGCATGCACCGCTTGTTCTCCTCCCGTTCTCACACATGTGCAGTAATGCGCCGTAGCGGCGCTGTAAAATATACAGGATGCCATAACAATGGGCGGCGGTGTCGGAAGTACCTTCCTCGTTGTTATGGCAACCTAGCCCTCGGCGCTGCCCAACTGACTCCTGGGAAATGATGACACACATCTCCCAGGAGCAGTAGCGAGCGGAGGCGCCGGGGGAAGTGACGACAGGAAATGAGGTGATGAAGGAGGCAGATTTCGAGGGACCGCATAGCAACAGCCATTTACAGGTGAGTAAAAAAAAAAATATCCAAATGTTTTTATTTTTTTTATTTCATGCACATTAATGGCATATTTATTTTTTAGGGTGTTATCAGTGGAGTATGGTACATAATGCTCTGCTCCTGGGCTTATCTTTACCTTTCTTATTTAAATCTTCTGACAGTTAACCACCCTCTTTATATGTTCACAGACAGACCATAAAGAGCAGAGCATTTTGTACTTTATGGAATGGGTTACATTGGAGGGTCTTTGAAGGATGTAAACATTGCCACAACTAGAGTAGGCTACAATAAGGTATATCTGCATCCTGGAGTCTTTAATATAAAGTATATTTTGTGTGGAATGGTTTTTGGTAAAGTAGAAGAAAAAGGAAGAAAGAAAATATGTAATCCAACTGTCAGGGTCACCTGTGGCCAGGTGACAGATGCACACCGTAGGGGGACAGGAGTGCACCGCGAGGTAGTGAACCCTATGGCTGGCTTCTGCGGATAGGAAACTGGGTGGTTGTGGAAAGCGGGACCAGAGGAGCACAACCGGGATCCTAACGGGAGCTAGAGCCAAGATTCCCCAGGGCGCGGAGTCTAAGACCCAGCTGGTCTTCTCCAGGGCCTCTAGTGGTGAGGATGTTATGCTGCAGGCTGGGACCAGGTCGCGGCCCCTAGAGTTTCCTAGCTCACGCCCCGTAGGATAAGGGGAAAAGAGGGGAAGCAGCAGCACACGATAAGAGAGAACCGAATAACAAGCTGAAGGTCAGGGGCCACAAGCAGACAAGGATAACGAAGAACGAGCCGAAGGTCAAGGGTCACGAGCAGACAGGGATAGTCGGGGACAAGCCAATAACGTAACAGAGAGACAGACGTAGCACACGGCAGGCAGGAACCCAAACACACAATGCCTAACAAACACGTTGATCAGCAAAGCAGGCTTGCAGTGCACAGGTTAATATAGTGTTCTGTGATAGGGCCTGGGGTGGAGTCAGGCTGGGAGGAGATTATAAAGGAAGCCAGGTGAAGGAGGTCTGGTCTCTAGATGAACACATGAGGAGGAAGGTAAGATGGCAGACAGACATTAATGCATATCCATGACAGTACCCTCCCTCTTACGAGGCCTCCCCCTTCCCCGCCTGGGCCCAGGTTTAGAGGGAAACTTCAGATGAAACTCCTTTAAGAGACGAGGTGCAAAGACCTCAGATGCAGTGATCCAAGACCTCTCCTCAGGACCAAACCCTTTCCAATGAACGAGGTACTGAAGAACGCCTTTACAGAGTCGGGAGTCCAGAATTTGACTGATCTCGTACTCCTGATTATCCTCAGAGACAGGCGCCACGGTAGGGAGAGGACGAGAGAATTTATTGAGGACTAAAGGCTTTAGAAGAGCAACATGAAAGGAGTTAGTGATTTTAAGGCTCTTAGGAATCTGGAGTTTGAAACAAACCGGATTCAGTTTAGCAATTACCGTGTATGGACCGATGAATCGTGGAGCAAACTTCAGAGAAGGAACTCGGAGCTTGATGTTCCTGGTAGAGAGCCAGACTTTGTCCCCTGGCTGAAGAGAAGGCGGTTTACGCCTGCGGCGGTCGGCAAAGCCTTTGAATTTTTCAGCAGCTGCCCGGAGGGAATCATGAACGTGACCCCAAACGGAATTGAGAGACTCCTGAACCGAAGCCAAAGCTGGAATGTCTGGAGAACAGATCATGGGAAGAGGAAGTTGAGGGTGTTTTCCATAAACTGTGAAAAAGGGTGTCTTCTGCGAACTGGTATTCACATGATTGTTATGGGAGAATTCTGCCCACGGGAGTAGAGAGGACCAATCGTCATGGTGAGAAGACACAAAGGTGCGAAGAAAGACCTCTAACTCCTGATTAACCCTCTCAGTCTGACCATTGGATTGGGGATGGTAAGAAGAAGAAAAATCCAAGACAATATTGAGGGATTTGCAAAAGGCTCTCCAAAAACGAGACGTGAATTGGACTCCCCTGTCGGAAACAATATGAGAAGGGACCCCATGTAGGCGGAGAATTTCCCGAATGAAAATGGGAACCAAGGCAGGGGCAGAAGGAAGACCAGGAAGAGGAACAAAATGAGCCATCTTGGAGAATCGATCGATTACCACCCAAATGACTGTATTATTCTCAGACAGTGGGAGATCGGTGATAAAATCCATGGCAATATGGCCCCAGGGTTCCTTAGGAATGGGCAAGGGCATGAGGAGACCAGCAGGAGCTTGTGTGGAGGATTTGGACTGAGCACAGACATGACAAGCTTTAACGTAGTCTTTGACGTCTGAGCGGAGATTAGGCCACCAGTAGTGACGACTGATGAGTAGGAAGGATCGCAGGAATCCAGAATGCCCTGCCACCTTGGAATCATGTCCCCAACGAAGGATCTTAGCTCTTAGCTCAGTGGGGACAAAGGTCTTACCAGGCGGAATTTTTGACTTCAGGGTGGTAGAGGGGGCAATAATACATGAGGTGGGAATGATCGGCTCAGGTTCAGGGGTGGACTCCTCGTCCAAAGTGTCAAATGACCTAGAGAGCGCATCAGCCCGACCGTTGCAGGAACCAGGTTTGTAGGTAATCGTGAAATTAAAACGGGCAAAGAAGAGACTCCACCTGGCCTGTCTAGGATTCAGACGTTTAGCATTCTGTAGTAGGGATGAGCTTCGTGTTCGAGTCGAACATACGTTCGACTCGAACATCGGCTGTTCGATCGTTCGACGAAGATCGAACGATTTGGGCCGTTCGCGCCAAATTCGAGTGACGCGAACGGCCCACAATGCACTACGCCATCGCAGTGTCATCCAGGCGCTGTGATTGGCCAAGCATGCACTGTGACCCCGCATGCTTGGCCAATCACAGCGCCGGCAGCGAGGAGAGCAATGATTGGCCACAGGCAGGATGCCTGTGGCCAATTATTGCTGAGGGTGTTTAGTACACGCCCCACACTATAAAAGGCCGCCAGCACGGCGGCCTAGTGTAGTGTGTTCCGGAGCAGGGATAGAGCAGCATAGGCAGGGACAGTGACTGTTATTTCTTTCTTGCTTAACCTGGATTCCTTTAGTTTAGGGAAAGAGAAGGATAGGTAGGGAGAGTGTCAGTGTGTTTTGTGCTTGTGCTATAGTAGGCTTAAAAAAAACATTTATTCTAGGGACAGAAAACTGTAGGTAGGGACAGTGTCAGTTTCTTTCACTCTGCAAGTCCTTGTTTCCAGGGACCTGGAAGGACAGTGAGTGAATTGTCCTTGTGCTATATTGTGCTTAAAAAAACATTTATTCTAGGGACAGAAAACTGTAGGTAGGGAGAGTGTCAGTTTCTTTCACTCTGCAAGTCCTTGTTTCCAGGGACCTGTAAGGACAGTGAGTGAATTGTCCTTGTGCTATATTGTGCTTAAAAAAAACATTTATTCTAGGGACAGAAAACTGTAGGTAGGGAGAGTGTCAGTTTATTTCACTCTGCAAGTCCTTGTTTCCAGGGACCTGGAAGGACAGTGAGTGAATTCTCCTTGTGCTATATTGTGCTTAAAAAAAACATTTATTCTAGGGACAGAAAACTGTAGGTAGGGACAGTGTCAGTTTCTTTCACTCTGCAAGTCCTTGTTTCCAGGGACCTGTAAGGACAGTGAGTGAATTGTCCTTGTGCTATATTGTGATTAAAAAAAACATTTTTTCTAGGGACAGAAAACTGTAGGTAGGGAGAGTGTTTTTTTTCTTTCACTCTGCAAGTCCTTGTTTCCAGGGACCTGTAAGGACAGTGAGTGAATTGTCCTTGTGCTATATTGTGCTTAAAAAAAACATTTATTCTAGGGACAGAAAACTGTAGGTAGGGAGAGTGTCAGTTTATTTCACTCTGCAAGTCCTTGTTTCCAGGGACCTGGAAGGACAGTGAGTGAATTGTCCTTGTGTTATATTGTGATTAAAAAAAACATTTTTTCTAGGGACAGAAAACTGTAGGTAGGGAGAGTGTTTTTTTTCTTTCACTCTGCAAGTCCTTGTTTCCAGGGACCTGTAAGGACAGTGAGTGAATTGTCCTTGTGCTATATTGTGATTAAAAAAAACATTTTTTCTAGGGACAGAAAACTGTAGGTAGGGAGAGTGTTTTTTTTCTTTCACTCTGCAAGTCCTTGTTTCCAGGGACCTGTAAGGACAGTGAGTGAATTGTCCTTGTGCTATATTGTGCTTAAAAAAAACATTTATTCTAGGGACAGAAAACTGTAGGTAGGGAGAGTGTCAGTTTATTTCACTCTGCAAGTCCTTGTTTCCAGGGACCTGGAAGGACAGTGAGTGAATTGTCCTTGTGCTATATTGTGATTAAAAAAAACATTTATTCTAGGGACAGAAAACTGTAGGTAGGGAGAGTGTCAGTTTATTTCACTCTGCAAGTCCTTGTTTCCAGGGACCTGTAAGGACAGTGAGTGAATTGTCCTTGTGCTATATTGTGATTAAAAAAAACATTTTTTCTAGGGACAGAAAACTGTAGGTAGGGAGAGTGTCAGTTTCTTTCACTCTGCAAGTCCTTGTTTCCAGGGACCTGTAAGGACAGTGAGTGAATTGTCCTTGTGCTATATTGTGCTTAAAAAAAACATTTATTCTAGGGACAGAAAACTGTAGGTAGGGAGAGTGTCAGTTTATTTCACTCTGCAAGTCCTTGTTTCCAGGGACCTGGAAGGACAGTGAGTGAATTGTCCTTGTGTTATATTGTGATTAAAAAAAACATTTTTTCTAGGGACAGAAAACTGTAGGTAGGGAGAGTGTTTTTTTTCTTTCACTCTGCAAGTCCTTGTTTCCAGGGACCTGTAAGGACAGTGAGTGAATTGTCCTTGTGCTATATTGTGATTAAAAAAAACATTTTTTCTAGGGACAGAAAACTGTAGGTAGGGAGAGTGTTTTTTTTCTTTCACTCTGCAAGTCCTTGTTTCCAGGGACCTGTAAGGACAGTGAGTGAATTGTCCTTGTGCTATATTGTGCTTAAAAAAAACATTTATTCTAGGGACAGAAAACTGTAGGTAGGGAGAGTGTCAGTTTATTTCACTCTGCAAGTCCTTGTTTCCAGGGACCTGGAAGGACAGTGAGTGAATTGTCCTTGTGTTATATTGTGATTAAAAAAAACATTTTTTCTAGGGACAGAAAACTGTAGGTAGGGAGAGTGTTTTTTTTCTTTCACTCTGCAAGTCCTTGTTTCCAGGGACCTGTAAGGACAGTGAGTGAATTGTCCTTGTGCTATATTGTGATTAAAAAAAACATTTTTTCTAGGGACAGAAAACTGTAGGTAGGGAGAGTGTTTTTTTTCTTTCACTCTGCAAGTCCTTGTTTCCAGGGACCTGTAAGGACAGTGAGTGAATTGTCCTTGTGCTATATTGTGCTTAAAAAAACATTTATTCTAGGGACAGAAAACTGTAGGTAGGGAGAGTGTCAGTTTATTTCACTCTGCAAGTCCTTGTTTCCAGGGACCTGGAAGGACAGTGAGTGAATTGTCCTTGTGTTATATTGTGATTAAAAAAAACATTTTTTCTAGGGACAGAAAACTGTAGGTAGGGAGAGTGTTTTTTTTCTTTCACTCTGCAAGTCCTTGTTTCCAGGGACCTGTAAGGACAGTGAGTGAATTGTCCTTGTGCTATATTGTGATTAAAAAAAACATTTTTTCTAGGGACAGAAAACTGTAGGTAGGGAGAGTGTTTTTTTTCTTTCACTCTGCAAGTCCTTGTTTCCAGGGACCTGGAAGGACAGTGAGTGAATTCTCCTTGTGCTATATTGTGCTTAAAAAAAACATTTATTCTAGGGACAGAAAACTGTAGGTAGGGAGAGTGTCAGTTTATTTCACTCTGCAAGTCCTTGTTTCCAGGGACCTGGAAGGACAGTGAGTGAATTGTCCTTGTGCTATATTGTGATTAAAAAAAACATTTTTTCTAGGGACAGAAAACTGTAGGTAGGGAGAGTGTTTTTTTTCTTTCACTCTGCAAGTCCTTGTTTCCAGGGACCTGGAAGGACAGTGAGTGAATTCTCCTTGTGCTATATTGTGCTTAAAAAAAACATTTATTCTAGGGACAGAAAACTGTAGGTAGGGAGAGTGTCAGTTTATTTCACTCTGCAAGTCCTTGTTTCCAGGGACCTGTAAGGACAGTGAGTGAATTGTCCTTGTGCTATATTGTGCTTAAAAAAAACATTTATTCTAGGGACAGAAAACTGTAGGTAGGGAGAGTGTCAGTTTCTTTCACTCTGCAAGTCCTTGTTTCCAGGGACCTGTAAGGACAGTGAGTGAATTGTCCTTGTGCTATATTGTGCTTAAAAAAAACATTTATTCTAGGGACAGAAAACTGTAGGTAGGGAGAGTGTCAGTTTATTTCACTCTGCAAGTCCTTGTTTCCAGGGACCTGGAAGGACAGTGAGTGAATTGTCCTTGTGTTATATTGTGATTAAAAAAAACATTTTTTCTAGGGACAGAAAACTGTAGGTAGGGAGAGTGTTTTTTTTCTTTCACTCTGCAAGTCCTTGTTTCCAGGGACCTGTAAGGACAGTGAGTGAATTGTCCTTGTGCTATATTGTGATTAAAAAAAACATTTTTTCTAGGGACAGAAAACTGTAGGTAGGGAGAGTGTTTTTTTTCTTTCACTCTGCAAGTCCTTGTTTCCAGGGACCTGTAAGGACAGTGAGTGAATTGTCCTTGTGCTATATTGTGCTTAAAAAAAACATTTATTCTAGGGACAGAAAACTGTAGGTAGGGAGAGTGTCAGTTTATTTCACTCTGCAAGTCCTTGTTTCCAGGGACCTGGAAGGACAGTGAGTGAATTGTCCTTGTGTTATATTGTGATTAAAAAAAACATTTTTTCTAGGGACAGAAAACTGTAGGTAGGGAGAGTGTTTTTTTTCTTTCACTCTGCAAGTCCTTGTTTCCAGGGACCTGTAAGGACAGTGAGTGAATTGTCCTTGTGCTATATTGTGATTAAAAAAAACATTTTTTCTAGGGACAGAAAACTGTAGGTAGGGAGAGTGTCAGTTTCTTTCACTGTGAAAGTCCTTGTTTCAAGGGACAGAGAAGGACACCTGAAGGTAGCCCTTATTGCTTTTTTCCCATCTCCCTGCAGGCCATCTATTAGAATGTCTGGAAGGCAAACAAGGAGAGGCAGACAGTCAGGAGGCAATAAAAGAGGGCAAGCAGGCTCTGTGTCTGGGGGCAACAGTGCTGGTCGTGGACGCGGTGCATTGTCATCAGCACATGGCCATGGGACACGCTTGTCCTTCTTTTCGGCAGCTGGACATGTTGAGCCACATCATGCCGAAGACTTGGTAGAGTGGATGACCAAGCCCTCCTCCTCCTCCTCATCCTCTCTCACCCAGGCTCAGGGTACTGGAAAAGCAGCTGCCAAAGCGTCGTCTTCCCTGGTATCAATGTCAGACAAATCATCAGTCACTCCTTCCCTAGACCCACCATGTCCTCCTCCTGAGGAGTCCCCCGAACTGTTTCAGCACAGTGTTGGGTACATGCTCCAGGAGGATGCCCAGCGTTTCGAAGGGTCTGATGATGAAACCCAGCTAGAGGAAGGCAGTAGCGTGAGAGCAGACAGAGGGGATGCTCAAGAAGGACACCAATCTGGCAGTCATGTTCCAGCAGCTGCAGCATACTGCCAGATTGGCTCCAGTGATGAGGAGGGAGGGGATGATGAGGTCACTGACTCCACGTGGGTGCCTAATAGGAGAGAGGAGGAGGAGGAGGATGAGGAGGAGGCACATCTCCAACGAGGCAGGATGCCCTTTGGTGGCCAGCGTAAGGGCAGTACACCGACGGAATCACACCGCAGAGCTCCGCCTGTGCAGGGCGCTGCCTCTGCCCGTCATTCAAAAAGTTCTTTGGTGTGGGCCTTTTTTGAGGCTAGTGCATCAGATCGCACAGCTGCTGTTTGCAACATATGTCTCAAGCGTATATCGCGTGGCCAAAACATCAGCCGCTTGGGTACCACATGCCTGACCAGACATATGTTGACCTGCCATGCAGCTCGTTGGCAAGCCTACCTCAAAGACCCACACCAAAGAACAAAGCGGACCTCTCCTTGCACCGCATCAGCTGGGATCTCCAACCCCACTATAACTTCAGTCCTCTCTGAAACATGCACTGAGAGGAATGAAGGTGTAGAATTAGGTGTGTCACAGCCAAGTACTTGCGCCCACTCTGCTAGCAGTACACCGACGTCCGATTCTAGCAGGCAAATTTCCCTGCCCCAGCTGCTGGACCGTCGAAAGAAGTTCACTCCCAGCCATCCACATGCCCAGCGGTTGAATGCTAGCTTGGCTAAATTGCTAGCGCTTCAACTGCTGCCTTTTCAGTTGGTAGACTCGGCCCCCTTCCGTGAGTTTGTGCAATGTGCAGTTCCTCAGTGGCAGGTTCCCAAACGCCACTTTTTCTCACGGAAGGCTATTCCGGCTCTCTACCGGCATGTGGAAGGCAATGTCTTGGCCTCGCTGGACAGGGCGGTCAGCGGTAAGGTGCATATTACCGCTGACTCATGGTCCAGCAGGCATGGACAGGGACGTTACCTTTCTTTCACGGCCCATTGGGTCACTCTTTTGGCAGCTGGGAAGGATTCAGGACAAGGTGCAGTAGTGTTGGAGGTTGTCCCACCGCCACGCCTCCAAAATGCTACTACTGGTTGTGACACACCTCTCTCCTCCACCCCCTCCTCTTCTTCTTCCTCCATGGCCTCTTCCTGTGGTTTGTCCTATGAACCAGCGGTGCTCCGTAGCCGTTCACGGGGCTACGCAAGTACGCAGGCAAAAAGATGCCATGCCGTGCTTGCGCTGGTGTGTTTGGGGGACAGAAGCCACACTGGGGCAGAGGTCCTGTCTGCTCTGCAGGGCCAGGCCGAGAGGTGGTTGACGCCACGCCAGCTTAAGCCAGGAATGGTGGTTTGCGACAATGGCACCAACCTCCTCTCCGCCCTCCGACAGGGACAACTGACCCATGTGCCCTGTGTGGCTCACGTCCTTAACCTGGTGGTGCAGCGCTTCTTGGGCAGGTACCCGGGCTTACAGGATGTCCTGAGGCAGGCCAGGAAAGTCTGTGTGCATTTCCGCAGATCTTATAATGCCAGTGCTCGCCTGGCTGAGCTGCAAAAGGAGTTGAACCTGCCCAAGAACCGCCTTATATGTGACATGCCCACCAGGTGGAACTCAACGTTGGCCATGCTGCAGCGGCTGCACACGCAGCAGAGGGCCATCAATGAGTACCTGTGCGACTACGGCACCAGGACAGGGTCAGGGGAGCTTGGTTTTTTTTCTCCACGCCAGTGGGGCATGATCAGGGATGCATGCACTGTCCTGGCACCATTTGAGGAGGCCACGAGGATGGTGAGCAGTGACAGTGCATGCATCAGTGACACTGTACCTCTTGTCCACCTGTTGGAGCACACGCTGCGTGGAATAATGGACAGGGCACTTGAGGCAGAACAGAGGCAGGAAGAGGAGGACTTCCTTGCCTCTCAAGGCCCCCTTTACCCAGACAGTGTTCCTTTTGTCCCACCCATCGCACAGGAAGAGGAGGAGGAGGAGGAGGAGGAGGAGGAGGAGGAGGATTGTGTCAGCATGGAGGTGGAGGCTGGCACTCAGCATCATCAGCAGCAGTCTTTTAGGGATGATTTACAGTCCCAAGAAACCAGTGGACTTGTACGTGGCTGGGAGGAGGTGGCTGCGGATCATGTCGTCCTTAGTGACCCAGAAGACTCCGGAGCGAATGCCTCAGCAAACCTACGCTGCATGGCCTCCCTGATCCTGCAAAGTCTGCGGAAGGATCCTCGTATTCTTCGGATCAAGGAGAGGGACCATTACTGGCTGGCCACTCTCCTTGATCCACGGTACAAGGGTAAGGTTGCGGACCTTATGTTACCGTCGCAGAGGGAGCAGAGGATGAGACAACTCCGGGAGGCCTTGCAGAAAGGTCTGTGCAACGCGTTCCCAGAGACTGGGAGGTTGCAAACTCCTGGTCCTGGACAACGAGTTGCTGAGGCTTCGGCCAGTCAAAGAAGGAGCGGTGGGGAAGGTGGCCGTCTGACCGATGCGTTCAGACAATTCTTTAGTCCGCAGCCCCAAAGTATGATCGGTTCCAGCAACCATCGCCAGCGTCTGATAAACATGGTGCAGGAATATCTAGGGGCAAGGTCAGACTTGGACACCTTCCCCACCGAAAATCCTCTGGCTTACTGGGTCTTGAGGATGGATCACTGGCCAGAGCTTGCACAGTATGCAATTGAGCTACTGGCCTGTCCTGCATCCAGCGTTCTTTCGGAACGCACATTCAGTGCTGCTGGAGGATTTGTCACGGATCACAGGGTGCGCCTGTCCACCGACTCGGTTGATCGACTGACTTTCATCAAGATGAACCAGTCTTGGATCACCACCAGCTACCACACACCTGATGCTGATATAACAGACTAATTGATTTTAACATGTCACATCCCTTCAAGACTGATGCTGATGCTGAGTGCCTGTGCTGTTATGTTGACTGGCTATCCTCCTCCTCCGAGTCCTCAATGATACGATTGATGATGATAGCTTGTAAGATCATTTTTGTTTATGGGTGCCGCCACCAGTGCCTAACGCCCAATTTTTCAGCCCCTGTTTAACAGGGGCGTGTAATTACAATTTTTGAAGCAATACTTTGCAACAGGGCTCATTGCTGTGCTCCAAGTACAGTATCTGTGAGGAGTTGCAGTGTTGTGCCACCAGTGCCTAAGGCCCAATTTTTCAGCCCCTGTTTAACAGGGGCGTGTCATTACAATTTTTGAAGCAATACTTTGCAACAGGGCTCATTGGTGTGCTCCAAGTACAGTATCTGTGAGGAGTTGCAGTGTTGTGCCACCAGTGCCTAAGGCCCAATTTTTCAGCCCCTGTTTAACAGGGGCGTGTCATTACAATTTTTGAAGCAATACTTTGCAACAGGGCTCATTGCTGTGCTCCAAGTACAGTATCTGTGAGGGGTTGCAGTGTTGTGCCACCAGTGCCTAAGGCCCAATTTTTCAGCCCCTGTTCAACAGGGGCATGTAATTACAATTCTTGATCTAATAATTCACAGCAGGGCCCATTGCTGCACCCACCAAGAGTAACTGTCAGGGCTTACAGTGTTGTGGCACCAGCACCACCATCAAAGGCCCAATTTTTACTACCACTGTTCAACAATTATATGTAATTAAAATTCCTGATATAATAGTTGACAGCAGGGCGTTCCAGCACCAACCAAGAGTAACTGTGAGTGCTTACAGTGTTGTGCCAACACCAACAACTAAGGGGCCTATTTCTGCAGAGTATATACGGCAGGTCCCTACTTTCAAACATCCAACTTACAAACGACTCCTACTTGCAAACGCAAGAAGACAACAGGAAGTGAGAGGAAATCTACCACTAGGAAGGAAAATTCTCTCCTGTAAGAATAAATATGGGAGAAAGGTGTCTCCTCTGTACTGATGCTTTATCAGCAATCCTTGTTTCAAGAAAAAGACCACATTTCAAAAAGAGTTGTCATTGGGACGGAAAGTGAGGTGAAATGTTCTGAACAGGGGCACAGACAGCAAAACAAATGTTACAGGGGTGATAACCCTTACCTATGTTTTCCAAAAAGTTTAAAAATAGATTTTTGGTCTGGAGCTACACTTCAACAATGTACCTGTTCAAAATTACAAACAGACTCTACATAAGAACAAACCTACAGTCCCTGTCTTGTATGCACCGCCTGTATAGGGCTGTTCAGAGTATATAGGGCCTTTTTTATTTTATGTGCGGGGTTCCCCTTAATATCCATACAAGACCCAAAGGGGCTGGTAATGGGCTGGGGTAGGGGGGGGGTCATGGGGTAGCTATGCCATTTTTCTTAAAGAATTTCATCCATATTACCGGGACCAGACATTACATTAAAGCCGCAAGCAGTTTTAAATGGCTTTTTTTTCCTTTAGAAGTGTCATTTTGTGCAGGGACAGTTCTAAACACGGGAAACACGTGGCACTTCACAGGCATACTTTAGACACCCCCCAGGTACGATATTTAAAGGAATATTTGACTTTTTTTTTTTCACTTTATGCATCATTAAAATGACTGCTCCCGAAAAACGACCGTTTTTAAAACTTCTTTTTGCATTGATACATGTCCCCTGGTGCAGAACCCGGGTTCCCAAACCCTTTTTAGGACAATAACATGCATAATAGTTGTTATAATTAGCACTTTAGAATTCGAACGTTCGCATCCATTGTATTTAATAGGGTTCTAATGTTCGTTCGAACTTTCGGTCCGTTCGCGGGTTCTGGTGCGAACCGAACCCGGGGGTGTTCGGCTCATCACTATTCTGTAGATACTGTAAATTCTTGTGATCGGTAAAGATCGTTATGGAGTGAGGGGAACCCTCCAAGAGATGACGCCACTCCTCTAACGCCAATTTAATTGCGAGAAGTTCCCGATCACCGATGGCATAATTCCTCTCTGCCTGAGAATTTTTTTTGGAGAAGAACGCACATGGTTGGCGTCTCTTCTCAAAGATTTGAAGAAGCACAGCTCCCACCCCCATTGAGGAAGCGTCCACTTCAATAAAAAATGCATTCCCAGGATTTGGTCTCCTCAAGAGGGGGCCAGAAACAAAGGCCTGTTTCAGGTTGTGAAATGCAGAGACAGCTTCGGGAGGCCAGTCTCTGGCATTCACACCCTTCTTGGTCAAAGCGATAATAGGCGCGGCAATGGAAGAGTAATTCCTTATGAACTGCCTATAATAATTAGTGAAGCCAAGAAAGCGCTGTGTGGCCTTGAGGCTAGCAGGAAGAGGCCAGTTGGTGATAGCCAAGACCTTCCCAGGGTCCATACGAAGACCCGAACATGAGACGAAGCACCCCAAAAACAGGACCTCAGAACATTCAAAGGAACATTTCTCCAGCTTGGCATAGAGATTGTTCTCTCTAAGACGTTGAAGTACAGTGCGGACATGGTTTCTGTGGACGAGCAGATTTTCAGAAAAGATCAGAATGTCATCCAGATAGATGACAACAAACTGGTACAGCAGATCTCTGAAGATTTCATTGACAAAGTTTTGAAACACGGCTGGAGCATTACACAGACCAAAAGGCATCACCAGATATTCGTAATGCCCGTCTCTAGTGTTGAATGCAGTCTTCCATTCGTCACCCTCCCGTATTCGAATGAGATTGTACGCGCCTCTGAGATCCAACTTGGTGAAAATGGAGGCACCCTTCAACCTATCGAATAGCTCAGATATTAAGGGTAAGGGGTATCGATTTTTAATAGTAACCGCATTTAAACCCCGATAATCGATGCAGGGTCTTAAGGTACCATCCTTTTTGGCAACAAAAAAGAACCCTGCCCCTGCAGGCGATGAGGATTTCCGGATGAAACCTCTCTCCAGATTCTCTGCGACATACTCCGACATGGCCTGGGTCTCTGGGATGGACAGAGGGTAGGTACGACCCCTGGGTAGAGTTGCTCCGGGGACAAGATCAATAGCACAGTCAAAAGACCTGTGGGGAGGAAGCACCTCAGCTGATTTCTTACAGAACACATCCCGGTAATCGCTGTATGCAGCAGGAAGATCAGAAGAAACAGAAGTGGCAGCAACCGGAAGACTCTCCTTGGGGGTCACCTTGAGAAGACACGACGAGAAACATGAGGAACCCCAGGCCAGGATCTGCCCAGAGACCCAGTCCACATGTGGAGAGTGGAGCTGTAGCCAAGGGAGGCCCAATACAACTGGGGTAGAGGCCTTGGGTAGAATAAGAAAGGATATCCACTCCTGGTGGAGAATCCCTACCGACATCCTAATGGGTAGCGTCTGGAAGCGAATAGGGCCCCCTGGGAGAACAGTGCCATCAATTGCCGAGACTACCAATGGGGTAGTGAGAGGTGAAAGGGTAAGCTTCATAGAAGAAGCAGTTCTCCAATCCATAAAATTGCCGGCAGCCCCGGAATCCAGGTATGCAAGGGTTGACTGAGGAGAAGTGCCTACATGAAGGAACACCGGCAAGAGCAGGCGAGAAGGTGATGTTTCTGGGTCCAATACTCCACCTTCCAAATGTATTAGACCCGAGCGTTTCCCGGACGAAGCGAGCAGGAGTCACAAAAATGACCCTTGCCCCCACAATAGAGGCACAAGCCCAGAGTTCTGCGCCTAGCACGTTCTTCGGGGGTTAGTCTGGTCCGGCCCAGCTGCATAGGTTCTTCAGCAGGTAGAGGATGCTCCACGGAATGAAGGGAGGGGAGCTCAGACTGGCTAGGACCCAGAGAGTGCTGGCGTCTTTTTTCTAAGGACCTCTCTTGAAAACGAATGTCGATCTGGTTGCATAATGAAATTACATCGTCCAGACCGACGGGAATGGCTCTTCCTGCTAATTCGTCTTTCACTCGGTCAGAGAGGCCATGTAAAAAGGTAGCGACCAGGGCCTCATTATTCCAGCTCAATTCAGCTGTGTGGATACGAAACTGAAGAGCATATTGCCCCACTGAAATAGATTCTTGGCGAAGACGTAAGACAGCACTAGCCGCTGAAGAAGCCCGAGCCGGCTCTTCGAAGATGTTACGAAAGAGCTTCAAGAAATCGGACAGACTGGAAACCACCGGATCGTTCCTCTCCCACAGGGGGGCAGCCCAGGCCAAAGCTTCACCGGAGAGGAGGGAAATGATATAGGCTACCTTAGCCCGGTCAGACAGGAAGCTTTGAGGCTGAAGCTCAAAATGAATTGTGCATTGGCTGAGAAACCCCCTGCAGGCCTTGGAGTCCCCAGAGAAACGGAACGGAGCTGGCAATCTTAGTGAGTGTGAGGCTGCGACTGGTGCGATAGGTACAGCCGCTGGTTGTACTTGGGGTTGCGGATTCGGGGTTCCCAAGGAGACCTGAAGCTGCTCGAATCGAGAAGCCAGATCCTGGAGGAATCGCATCACCTGAATCTGATTTGATTCCTGGGTCTCAAGTCTGCGAACTATGCCCTGCAATGGATCATCCGCGGGAAGCGGGATGTCAGCCGGGTTCATGGCTGATCAAACTGTCAGGGTCACCTGTGGCCAGGTGACAGATGCACACCATAGGGGGACAGGAGTGCACCGCAAGGTAGTGAACCCTATGGCTGGCTTCTGCGGATAGGAAACTGGGTGGTTGTGGAAAGCGGGACCAGAGGAGCACAACCGGGATCCTAACGGGAGCTAGAGCCAAGATTCCCCAGGGCGCGGAGTCTAAGACCCAGCTGGTCTTCTCCAGGGCCTCTAGTGGTGAGGATGTTATGCTGCAGGCTGGGACCAGGTCGCAGCCCCTGGAGTTTCCTAGCTCACGCCCCGTAGGATAAGGGGAAAAGAGGGGAAGCAGAAGCACACGATAAGAGAGAACCGAATAACAAGCTGAAGGTCAGGGGCCACAAGCAGACAAGGATAACGAAGAACAAGCCGAAGGTCAAGGGTCACGAGCAGACAGGGATAGTCGGGGACAAGCCAATAACGTAACAGAGAGACAGACGTAGCACGCGGCAGGCAGGAACCCAAACACACAATGCCTAACAAACACGTTGATCAGCAAAGCAGGCTTGCAGTACACAGGTTAATATAGTGTTCTGTGATAGGGCCTGGGGTGGAGTCAGGCTGGGAGGAGATTATAAAGGAAGCCAGGTGAAGGAGGTCTGGTCTCTAGATGAACACATGAGGAGGAAGGTAAGATGGCAGACAGACATTAATGCATATCCATGACACCAACATGCATAGAAAAAAAGTACAATGTAGTTAGTAATTTTTGAAAAAAAGGTATTTCTCTTACCATCCATGGACTGACACGGTGTCTCTTTACACTTTACACGTGGGTTATGTCCCTGCTTGCAGGAGAAGACCTAGGCAGAATGTGAAATGTTATACATACATTCTAAAAGCCAGAGCTGAACAGCCCCACCCAGGGGGCGGTCCCTCCAGACATAACCCTCCCACTACAGTCAGCAGACTTCAGTTTTTTTCTGCCTAGCAGAAGGAGAAGACGTGGCTCTCTCAGGACCTCCTTTTATTCCTTTTCTGGAATTCTTTTTTATTTTATTTTTGAGAATTTTCTATCAACTGTCGGCTGGGCAACAGGTTGGGTACAAGATATCCTCGTAGTCTTCCCTGTCCGACCATCGAGCGTGCTGATCCTCGCCTTGTGTGCGTGAGACTCAGTTCACGACAGGCCCCATGACTCCAGGGGTGGCCGGGTTTGCTTTCATGCTCCCACGGTCCTCTCAAGACTGAACAGTTCCTGACTGACTGTATCTTTCGCGGTGGACCGGGCCGACAGCTACTCAGTACTGCACTGTGATAGTCCTGTCAGAAACACATCAGTGGGTCCCTCAGGGGACGGGTAAGTAGTCTCTCCTGCCTGCAGGTGAGTACAAAAGGCTGTGTGTTTCTCTGTGGGGGATTTTCCCTGTCTCCCCCTGTATATCATTGTCACTCTCTGTCACCATTGCTGGCGCTGTGCTGTGTGGGGTGCCTGGGGGTCACACTGTTCTTGGAGTGGCTAATGCTGGTCTACAGATATGCTTGGGGCCTTTTTTTTGTGTGTTTTGGGGCCTGAGCGCCGAGTGGCGCTGTGTGTGTGCTGTTTTTTTCACTTTTGCTGAGTCATGGCGGCCATCTTGCCGCGGATCGCCTCAGTGAAGTGCGGCGGCCATTTTCTTGTAGCCCGCGCGCTCTTCAGCACTAGTTTTGGCCTCTAGCGCTGCTGTACCAGCGCAAATCTCCACACAATCTCCTCACAGCTCACCAGCGCTGACACAGCGCGGTACAGACAGCGGAACTGAGCGGTCCCTGGTCCGGTTTGGTGAGTCCCCTGGGCGCCCCCTCCTCAGTCAGCACAGCCTGTGGGTGGACTTTTTATCTGAGGAGTCTCAGAGGGGGGCAATATGGAGTCTCTGTCACCAGCTTCCCCTAAATGTCAGTGGACAACAGGCAGTGCTTCAGCACCTGCGGTCCCTAGGGACCAGTTGTGGGCAGTCCTGGAATCATTTCTGACCAGGATGGGAACTGTGTGCAAGCGCAAGGGAGCAAAAAAGCACCCTCTCCCCACTTTACTTCATGAGGGCAGTGCGCTGATTCAGATATGGGCCTAGCCACTACCGCTCAGGACCCTAGTTCGGAATGTATTGGATGGTTTTGAACAGGACATTCCTTATGAGGAAAACTCCAGTTCTGAGTCAGTAAATGACAGGGCGCTTGTTAGTGTACTCATGACTGCGGTGAGGGACACTCTCAAGCTAAAATGCTGCGGATGCAGAACCTCAGGCGGATACAGTCTCCTTTGTTTCTTTTAAGGCCAGGCCTTCTAAAGAGGTTTTTCCATATGTACTTTCTTTGACCAGCTCATTGATAAGGTCTGGGAAAAGCCGCAGAAGAATTTTTTTATGGTCCCGCGGCGTTTGTCTATCAGATACCCCTTGAAGATGCCCTACTTAAAAAGTGGGCTTCTCCCCCAGGGTCGACCCTCCATGAACAAGGCCATCACTCTCCCAATGGAGGGGACTCCTGCATTTGAGGACCCCACTGACAGGAGGTCAGAAGTGGTGAGCAGAGCCATGTTTGCCTTGTTGGGATCCGCCCTACGGCCTGTGGTAGCGGCGACCCTTGTGTCTTAAACACTTACAGGTTGGGCAAAAATGTTGCACCTAGCTGTACAGGAGCATAATCTTCCTCCAGACACAGTTGCTTTGGCCCACCAACTGGTTCAGGGCCTGGTTTATGTGTGCGACGCCACGTTGGACGCGGCCCCTTTAATATCCAGGGCCTCTGTCTCAGCGGTGGTATTGCGTCGTCTTATCTGGTTGAAGTGCTGGTCTGCTGACCTAGCCTTAGGAAGCTCCTGACGGATCTACCATTTAAAGGTGGTAGACCTTTCGGTGCTGCTCTGGATGACATCGTCATGGATGTCATGGGAGGTAAAAGCACTCTTCTTCCTTAGACTAGCAAGGGTGAGGAGGCCCGCCGCAAACAGGGGCCTTCCTTTCCAGCAAAAGGGTTTTTTTTCGTCAGTCAGAGTCCACGGGTAGGCCCTCTCAGACTGACGGCAGTGCGGCTGGTGGACACAAGTGCCCCTGGGTGCGTAAGCCGAACATGCGGCTCCCAAGCCCGCCTCCGCGTGAAGTCTTGCCTCCGCCCGACTCTGGGGTGGGGGGACGACTTCGCAGGTCACGAATCGGTGGTCCTCCCGAATCTCCGACTGGTGGGTGTGCGAGGAGGTCATCTCAGGATACAGGATAGTATTCCGATCCTGGCCCCCAGACAGATTCTTTTCCTCAAATCTTCCTCTCCTTCCTACCTGTCGGGCAGCCCTCTTGGGGGCTGTACAGGATTTGATCAGGTCCGGAGTGATTGTGCCAGTTCCGTCACAGGAGAGTTTTCAGGGATCCTACTCGAATCTGTTTGTCGTCCCAAAAATAGGACGTGGTTCGACCTATCCTGGGCCTCAAGGCCCTGAATGCCTTAGAGAAGGTGCAGAAATTCCGCATGGAATCCATTCGCACGGTGATCGCTACACTCCACCAAGGGGATTTTCTTCTGGCGTCCTTGGACTTCAAGGACGCCTACTTGCATGTTCCGATCTGCGCAAGTCACCAGAAGTTTCTGCGCTTTGCGATCAGCGAAGTCCACTATCGATTGTGGCTCTTCCTTTCAGCCTAGCCTCGGCACCAAGGGTGTTCACCAAGGTGCTTGCTCCGGTTCTAGCCTTCTGTTACAGCGAGGTATTGCTGTCGTGGGCTATCTGGACGATCTTCTGCTAAGAGCAGAAAGTGGATCAGACTTAGAGGAAAGGTGACTATCGTCAATAAGACCATCAGGGACTCGGGTGGTTCCTGAACATTCAGGAGTCAGTCCTGGTCCTCCCGACTCAGTGTCTGGAGTATCTAGTTCTGATTCTGGACTCCTTGGAGGCAAAGGTATCCTACCTCTGGAGAAGTTGCTGACACTTCAGTCTGCGGTGCGGGTGCTGACATCCCAAAAATGGTTGTCAATCCGTTTTTTGCATGAGAGTCCCGAGACTCGTGGTGGCCTCCTTCGCGGCCGTTCCGTATGCCCAATCACACACCAGGGCATTGCAGAAGGAGATCTTGTCCACCTGGGACAAATCCCCGTTGTCCTTGGATCTTCAGATCCAGGTGATTCACCTGGTCAGGGCGCCCCTGACATGGTGGTTGAGATCCTCGGCTCTTCGGTCCGGAAAGCCGTTCCCCTCCCATCCAATGGACGGTACTCACGACGGACACCAGCCTGACGGGCTGGGGTGAAGTCTGGGGAGTCCTGTCGGCTTGGGCCTTGGACTCCGGACGAGCCCGTTTACCAATCACTGTTCTGGTAATACGGGCCATCGGACTGTGTCTCTCCTCAGGTCAGAGAGAGTACGGGGTCGCTCCATCAGGAGCCAGTCGGACACCGCCACGGCGGTGGCGTATGTAAACCATCAAGGGGGAACTCGGAGCTCAGCTGCGGCTTCCGAGGTAGTCTGTATCCTGAAGTGGGCCGGAAGAAACGTGCCGGCTCTGTAGGCCAGTTTACAATCTGGGCATAGACAATGGGCAGGCGGACTATCTGAGTCGCCAATCGCCAGACACCGGACCAAGAAGAGTGGTCCTTGCATATTTCAACTCCTTTACCGACGGTGGGGCACGCCGGATGTGGACCTGATGGCCTCTCGACTCAATCGCAAGGGTCGAGGTTGTGGCCAGATCCAGGGATCCTTGGGCGATGCCTCGGATGCGTTGGTGGCCCCTTAGGGTCCTTATCGCCTGATATAAACTCCGGCGATCCTAATTGTTCCGGATTGGCCTCAGCATCACTGGTACCCTGATCTGGTACGTCTCGTCACGGACGTTCTCTGGCGGTTGCCGATGAGGGAGGACCTTCAGTCTCAAGGTCCTATGTTTCATCCGGCTTACAGTCTCTGGCTTTAACGGCAGGGCTGTTAAAAGCCAGGTGTTGAGGGACCGAGGTCTCTCGGACTCGGTCATTTTGACCATGTTAAGGACACGGAAGTCTTCCTCCAGGCAGATCTATCACCGTACCTGGAAAGCTTATATCGCCATGTGCGAAGCGCTGGACTGGCGTCCTCGGACGTATTCCGTCCCCAGAATCCTGCGTCCTCTGCAGTGTGGAGTGACCCAAAAGCTTGCTTTGAGTACCATCAAGGATCAGATTTCGGCCTTGGCCATCTTCTTTCAGCGACCTCTAGCGGGTCATTTTCTTGGTTAGCACCTTGTGTTGGGGGTTCGCCATGTGCTCCCTCCTGTCAAGCCTCCTCTCCCACCGTGGGATCTGAATTTGGTGCTCTCGGTCCTCCAGGAACCTCCTTTTGGGAATATCCAGGATATTCCCCTCTTGTCTTGTCTCAGAAGGTGGCCTTTTTAGTGGCAGTCACTTCTGTTTGACGAGTGTCTGAGTTGGCGGCTTTGTCCTGCAAGTCGCCATATTTAGTCATCCATAAGGATAAGGCGGTGTTGCATCCGCGACCTTCCTTTTTTGCCAAAGGTGGTGTCGACCTTTCACCTACATGAGGACATTGCCCTCCCGTCCTTGTGTCCTCACCCATCGCATCCCAGAGAGTTTGCGCTGCACATATTGGAGGTGGTACGAGCCTTACGGGTGTACCTGTCTGCTACTGCTTTTATTCGGAAGTCCGACTCACTAATTGTGACTGTCTCTGGTCCATAACAGGGCCAAGCGGTTTCGTCTGCCATCATTTTTAGGGGAATCAGACAAACCGTCATTCAAGCCTATGCTCTCAAAGGGCGGGCGCCTCCCTTTCCGGTTACGGCGCATTCCACCAGGACAATTGGTGCTTCCTGGGTTTCCCGACATCAAGCGTCGGTTGCACAAGTGTGCAAGGCGGCGACCTGGTCGTCTGTTCATGCCTTTTAAGTTTTATAAGGTTAATGTGGCTGCATCTTCGGATGCTTCCTTCAGCCGCAGGGTGCTGCAGGCCGCTGTTTAAAGTTGCGACTCCTCCGTTGAGGAGCTCTGCCTTATTGGAGTGAAGTTTTGGTTTTTCCATTTATACTGCTCCCATCCCTCTTGACACTGCTTTGGGACATCCCACGTGTAAAGTGTAAAGAGACACCGTGTCAGTCCATGGATGGTAAGAGAAAATAGGATTTTTTGTACTCACCGTAAAATCCTTTTCTCTGACATCCATGGACTGACACGGCACCCACCCTTCCTTTTAAGTTTGTACTGCTTTGTTACGAACTGAAGTCTGCTGACTGTAGTGGGAGGGTTATGTCCGGAGGGACCGCCCCCTGGGTGGGGCTGTTCAGCTCTGGCTTTTAGAATGTATGTATAACATTTCACATTCTGCCTAGGTCTTCTCCTGCAAGCAGGGACATAACCCACGTGTAAAGTGTAAAGAGACACCGTGTCAGTCCATGGATGTCAGAGAAAAGGATTTTACGGTGAGTACAAAAAATTCTATTATTTCCAGGGATAGAAAGGCAGATGAATATGCATAATGAAAATATAACATAACAAAAACCTAATTCTACAAAGGTTTAGGGACCATTCATACAGCACAAGGTGCATTATTGGGCTGCAACACACTAAAGAAAAAAAACTGCAATGCTGCACACTGCAGAATATTGCTCTTGCTGTCCAGCTGAACGGACGTGTGTGTAAGGAGCTCCTGTCATCCAGGACACAACCACGGTTACACCACGGTTACACTCGTCTCTCCCCCAGCAGGCATTGCCTGATGGTCTACTGCTCCCCATAAACCGGGTTCTCCCCCTGCCCAGCTCCCCCAGCTCACCAGCACGCCGCCCAAAGCCGCCACCTGCCACCATCCAGGCATCTCTCCAGACATGCAGCCGCCGCCAGGATAGACCGCGGCTGCGGCCTAGCTCCGGCCATCCGAGAATCTTTTTCTCCTCTACATCCTCTCTCCAGCGGGCCCGCTTGCTGTCTCCCACTCAGAGCTCCCCCTAGCCGTCAGCGGGCCTCCCGAAGCCGCAACTGTAGCTGCCTGGTCCTTTCAGGACATACCGTGGCTCTGGCCTAGCTCCGGCCGCGGAGGCCATCCTGGTCCACCCAGCCTCGGACTTAGTACCTTCTCCCGACCCCCAAAGTCATTCCGCCAGATAAAAACCACAGTACTCACTTGTTACCGACCAACTGCCAATAAACCCCCACCGGGCCACTCTCAATAGTCAGCCTGAAGGACGAACTAGGGATCCGGCCTGGTAAGAAGCGCCCATCTTGGTACACCCGGGCGCTCTCACTACTAGTACCCTGACATCCAAAAATAAAAAAACCTTCAACTCTTCAAACATCATGATTATCCTCATCCTCATCATTCTCATTATCATTAGCCTCAACCTCATCCTCGTCATCATCATCATCTCTTCATCATCTCAATCTCATCAGCTCATCGCCCCGGCTCACCATCATCATCCTCACCATCCTCATCCTCATCAGCTTATCATCCCCAGCCGCCTCCTCATCATCATTCTCAGCATCTCATCTCAATCAAGTCATCAGATCATCTCAGTCTCATCACCATCACCTCCCTCCTCTCATCCTCCTTCCTTCTCCTCCTCCTCCTCCTCTTCCTCCTCCTCCGGGTACAAATCTGTTATAGGAAGTTGATCCAGGGTAAACCCAATTGCCTCAGACCAGTAACAAGCCTTAACACCATCTCCAAGATCATGGAGAAAGCAGTAGTACAACAGCTACAACTCCATTTGGACACCCACAAACTCCTGGACCCACTACAATCGGGTTTCCGTCCAGGCCACGGGACAGAAACTGCACTTCTCAAAATATGGGATAACGCCCTTGAAGCAGCAGATGACGGAGAATCATGTCTCCTGGTGCTGCTGGACCTCAGCACAGCTTTCAACACAGTAGACCACAAAACTCTGCTCACTTGTCTCACAGAAGTAGCCGGAATCGCAGACTCTGATTTACCCTGGTTCGCATCCTTCCTAGAAAATCGATCCCAGACAGTGAAACTAGGAGCCTTCACTTCGGAAGCACGCACAATTACATGCGGAGTCCCACAAGGATCACCCCTGTCGCCCGTGCTCTTCAACATCTACCTCCGCCCACTCCTCAAAATCATCAGCAAACAGGATATGCTCTATGACTCCTACGCTGATGACACTCAACTTTACTTTCGCATCACCAACAAAAAAGACCAAGATCACGGACTAAAAAATGCCTCACATTGATCGATAATTGGAAGACGGAGAGCTCCCTCAAACTTAATGGATCCAAAACAGAACTTCTCTTTCTCCATGCAAACTGAAAGAAAAACTCTAGGACTACATGCACACCACCCACCATCCTTGGACAAACCATCACCCCAAGCACCGAAGTCAAAAGCCTCTGAGTCATCTTTGACTCAGACATGACTATGGACGCACAAATAGGATCAGTAGTGAGCGGATCTCACTATCTTCCCCGCCTGCTGCGTAGGCTCATCCCCTTCATCCCGGAAGAGGACACAGCAAACTCCCTCTACCTAGGACTACCCAAATACCAGATTTAGCGTCTACAAGTCATCCAGAACACAGCAGCCAGATTGGTAACAGGAAAAAAACCCTGGGAATCAATCACCATGTCCCTGAGGACTCTCCATTGGCTAACCGTAAAGGATCAGGTCACATTCATGACCCTCTGCCTCACCCACAAATGCACACAAGGAAACGCTCCTCAATACTAATGCAAGAAAATAATACACTACACCCCTAATCACGCCCTCTGATCAACTAACCAAAATCTCCTCCACATCCCCAAGACCCGCTACAAATCTAAAGGAGAACGAAGATTTGCAGTCCAAGGACCACGGCTATGGAACGCTCTACTCACAAACATCCGCATGGAAGAAAACCATCGGGCCTTCAGGAAAAAACGTAAGACCCACCTCTTCTGAAGGATCAGGACGACACTGGATGCAAAAAGCGCCTTGAGGCAATTTAGTTCGCATTTGTAGCGCTATACAAGTTACTCACTCACTCACTCACTCACTCAGACATGTTGGGGGAGATTTACTAAAACTGGAGCACTTTGAAGCTGGTGCAGCTGTACATAGAAACCAATCAGCTTCTAACTTCAGCTTGTTCAATTAAGCTTTGACCATAAAACCTGGAAGTTGATTGGTTTCTGTGCAGAGATGCACCAGATTTTGCAATCTCCAGTTTTAGTAAGTTCCCCGAATTGTGTTGTGATGTGTTGTGGTGCATTGCAAGCTGCATGCATTGTTGAGACACATTTACCCCAGGTTATCATATTGCGAATGATTTCAATTGGCTTTTAAACTCACGAATGAACATTTTTTAAGGTACGCTCATTTCAGTGGAGAGAGAGCACAAAAGAAGCATAATAAATGCACAGAAATATATTATGAACATTTAGCTAGTTGAACACTAGAGGCCAGTGTGAGACTGCAAGATCCAAATATACTAAGCTTGGCACCAATAAAAGGGACCAAATGCAAAATGTCAAAGAAATTAATATAAAAGCACACTCTGTGTTATCTATATTTTGTAGATAATAGATAAAGATAAAAAAAAATCTTCCCTGTTATATAAAGCATTCTATATATCATTCACCAAACATTCAGTGCAGGTATATCTTAATGATGCATGTTTTAAATTACAGTGATTGGTTCCTCTGTTAGGAATTAGAGTAGGTTTTGTGGCAGAACTCTCAAACATCACAAAAGTTTGGCCCCGAACTCTGAACCCCATTGAAGTCTATGGGACCCGAACTTGAACAATCAGAAGTACCCATTTTAAAGGGTAATATGCAAGTTATTGGTCATAAAAAAGGGTATGGGGGCCTGGGTACTGACCTGGGGGATGTAAAAATGCATTTTTTTTTAAAGATAATTTTTAAAGGAGCAGTGATTTTATTGATGCTTAAAGTGAAACAATAAAAAGGAAAAAATCCTTGAAATATAGTGCCTGGGGGGTCCTCTCAGTCTGCCTGTAAAGTGGCAAATCTGTACTGTGTATAGAACCTGCTGCAGCAAAACTGACATTTATAAAAAAAAAAAAAAAAAAAAAACCAAAATTTTAATAAAAATTTTAATAAAAATTTCCAGCAATAAAAAAGAAAATAGTGGCTTGGGGGGGGGGATCCCTGTCCCCCCCCCCATGTGAATGAGTATGGGGTAGCCTGTGTCAGCAGGGAAGCCCGTTGACAGCTGATGACTGATCCATTGTAAAAGACGCAGTGGCTGGCTTCCCGGTGACGCTTGAGGAAGATACTGAATTAGAAGATTGGAAGAGCTCGGGGGATCCATTGGCAGTGGATCAGCAAGTCTAGTGAAAGACTGGGAGCTCAGTTGAGTGAAGATCTACAATAGGTGATTGTAGAAGAAGTGAATAAGTTCATTACAACCTTTGATAGAAACTGTTTCAAGATCGTTGCCATAGGAGACAGTGGTCCTACTCATGCAGATGTGATGTCTTGCTGGATGCCTTTCCATGCATGGCTGTCTGCCTATAGAAGTCTCGAAGTCTGCTAAATTAACATTGCAACTACTAAAGGGTGTCCTGGCCCTAAATCTCTCTCCCACAATTCTGTTTAAGAGACAATAAATCTCTTTGCATTCAAAAAGTGTCTGGCGCCCATTAATCTACCTTGCATTGCACCCACCATGCCTCGTAACCCACTCTACACAGAAGGATGTCAGCTGTCCCTAACTCTGGAGGTCACCATTAGGCATGGAGAGCCCTGGGACTTGGCTACTAGGGTGTTTGCTGAACGGGCAAACAGGTGATGTTCGGTCCAAACCTTTCGGCCTAACTCTACTGGGAATGTTTGATGAATGTCACATTTGCCTTCACTAGTAATATTACAGATGATACTAATAGCGATGAGTGGAATGTTTTTAGTGAAATTCTACTCTTTTTTTTCTTCTTTTAGAATAGTGGTGTTTGGGGTGGGAGATTTAGGGTAGCTAACTTAATTCTATTCAGTCCCCATTCACACCGGTGCGACTTGCCATGCGATTTGACAGTTTCAAATCGCATGACAAGTCGCAACTCATTCCCGGAAATGGAACCATTCATATCGCCACGACTCATGTCGCAGCGATTATGAACAAGGTTCCTGAACTACTTTTTACCAATTTTATTGTGACTTGCATAGACTTCTGTTAAATGAAGTTGCAAGCCACAATGAAATCAAATTGCACTGATGTGCGGCTTTGAAATCGCGCTGAAGTAGCGCGATTTCAAAACTGCACCGGTGTAAAAAGGGCCGGTGCTCCTACTAGGTGAAGCAGCTGTAAAAACGTCTAGTGTGCATGAGGCCTTAAATGTACTTTTTTTCTCTTTTTTTTTTTTCATTCTGTAAAAAAGTAAAATAATGATTTTTCCTATTTAAACTTTATTGAATTTTTTCATATAAAAAAACAGAAGTATCAACCATAAAATACATATAATCTACTTGTATATCACACCCAGTTTCCCTTCCCCCCCTCCCTCCCCCTGATCATCTCTCTGCCTTCTTTCTTATTTCAGTCACCGCTATCCTTCTTCTTCACCCCCTCTGTAAACTTCCCGGACTATTTAAAGGCCAACCATCTTTTCCAAATCCCTCTGTATCTTTCAGCCTGTCCCTCCTCTCTGCTGCTTAGATATTTCACCTTACAAATGTAGTCTACTCTTTCCAGCCACTCTTTTATACTTGGTTCTTCTTTATGTAGCAATTTTTAAGGTATTAGTCCCTTTACGGCATTCAGTTTTCTTATATTGTTTTTTTGTGTCGTTTGTACCAAGGAACAGACAGGTCCAAGGGTTTTTTAATATTCTCTCCCCGTTATCTCTTCTATGTATTCCAGAATTTCCTGCCAATATTCTTTTATTTTTGGGCAGTCCCACCAGATATGCATCATTGCATACCTCCCAACACGCACGGATTCTGCGGGAACTTCCCGCACGGACACTAATTTCCCGCAGTCCTGCGAGAGGATCTAATTTCCCGCAATCGAAGGAGGATCGGAAGACATCCTAATGTCGGGCAGGCAGCGGTAAGTCAGGTAAGTCACCTGGTCCTTGTGAAATGATCTATTGTCGGCCCGCAGCACCGCTCAGATTAGATTAGCTACCTCCATCCCGTGCCAGCACCCCCCCCCCCCCCCCGCGCAATTAGATGTCAGTCAGTTAAAAAAAAACCTCCGTGGACATTTGAAAAGTTGGGAGGTATGATCATTGTGTCGATTTGTTTGCACTCCCGCCAACATTGTGGGGATTTATCTTGTAAAATTTGTGGATCTTCTCTGGTGTGAGGTACCAAACACTTATAATTCGCTTCAATAGTATTTATATCTGTTGCAAAATTATGTACTGCTACAATCATTTGTGTTTCCTCCAGTTTTATACCCATTTCTTGTTCTCATTTTTCTATACAGGGTAGTGGCCCTCGTCCCTCTAGCTCTGTTAGGATATCATATACTTGGGATATCCCATGTTTTAACTGTGTTTTTATATTTCAACGTTTTTCTAATGGATTTAACTCCCTACCGTCACTGACTGGATGGGTTATTGAACTCACTAAGTGTTTTAGCTGTAGGTATTCCCACTCACTGATCTTCCGCCCCCCATTTGCACTTTTTAGTTCCTGTCTTATCCTGCCCTGGGCAATGACGTCTTTTAATTGTGCATTTCCCATTTGACTTCCTAATAGTGTCCCTTTCCCAGGGATAAAAAAAATTGTGCCGTAAGTGGCATTAAGGGTGAATTATATTTCCAATTTATTTTATTATGTTTTTCATATTATTTGCTCTTTCCTTCTTTTTTCCTGCCCCGATAGAAATCAATTTCCCCCTGATGCATACCTTGTGGGCTTCCCAAATTGTTGCATTTGTTAATTCTGGTGTCTCATTTATAGTAAAATATTGTTCAATTTAGTTTATTATTATTTTTCCAACATCTGTGTCTTCTATGAGATCTTCATTTAACCTCCATATACCCTTTCTATGATCTGTCTCATTGATCCTCATCTTCATCATTACCGGTGCGTGATATGAGATCGATGTTATTCCGATTGAGGTTTCTACTACATACTCCAATACTCTATGGTTCACCAATATATAGTCCAGCCTGGAGTACGTGTCGTGCACTGATGAATGATATGTATAATCTTTTATGCTTGGGTGTTGTATTCTCCATGCATCAACCAACTGATGATTATATACTTTTTCTTGACTAATTCTAATTGTTTATTTTCCCTGAAATTAAAATCCCCGGCCAGGATTAGGCAGCCTTGTTTAACCACTTGTCCCCCGCCCACTGTCAATTGACGGCGGGCGGAGGACACTCTCGTTCTGAGAGAACGTCATATGACGTCCTCCCTTTAAAACGCGCTAGGGGGCGCGCGCACCCGCCGCGTTCCCAAGGCCCCGATGTGCGTGCCCGGCGGTCGCAATTGCCGCCGGGCACCCGCGATTGCCCGGGAAACGAGCAGGAAAGTGGACCACGTCCTGTGAGGGAGAGGGGACCGATGGTGTGTCCCTTGTACATAGGGACAACCATCGGTCACCTTCCCCAGTCAGTCACCTCCCCCCACAGTTAGAACACATTGAGGGAACATATTTAACCCCTTCCCGCCCCCTAGTGGTTAACCCCTTCCCTGCCAATCACATTTATACAGTAATCAATGCATTTTTATAGCAGGGATCGCTGTATAAATGTGCATGGTCCCAAAAATGTGTCAAAAGTGTCTGATGTGTCCGCCGCAATATCGCAGTCACAATAAAAATCGCAGATCGCCGCCATTACTAATAAAAAATAAAAATAAATAAAAATGCTATAAATCTATCCCCTATTTTGTAGACGCTATAACTTTTGCGCAAACCAATCAATACGCGCTTATTGCGATTTTAATTTTTTTTTACCAAAAATATGTAGAAGAATACGTATCGGCCTAAACTGAGGAAAATTTTATTTGAAAAAAAAAATAGGTATTTATTATAGCAAAAAGTAAAAAATAGTGTTTTTTTCCAAACTGGACGCTCTTCTTTTGTTTATAGCGCAAAAAATAAAAAACGCAGAGGTGATCAAATACCACCAAAAGAAAGCTACATTTGTGGGAAAAAAAGGACGCAAATTTTGTTTGGGAGCCACGTCGCATGACCGCACAATTGTCATTCAAAGTGTGACAGCGCTGAAAGCTGAAAAATGGCTTGGGCAGGAAGGGGGTTTTCGTGCACAGTAGGGAAGTGGTTAAAGTCCATTAAGGCATTTAGGATCCCTTTAGATATTTTGTGGGATGTTTGTTGGGGCAATATATATTTTATGTCCTGTTCTATATGTGCCTCTTGTAGGAATATTATCCCGGCAGAGTATCTTTCCAGTTCCCTTAATACCATATGTCTTTTTCCTGGGGAAATCAGGCCTCTTACATTATTATATTATATTATTATATAAAAGTAAAATAATAATACTGCAGGTTTTGCTTTTTTGGCAAAAAAATAAAATAGGTCCAAGATAATTGAAAGCTGCTTCTCTTTTCCAAAGAGGTTACTGGAAACCCACTGCACCCTTAACCTGTTGCCACTAGCTGTATGCATTTACATGGCGACATAGCAGTGGCTTTTAATGCTGTTTCTATAGCATTTATTCATATATCCATACAGCCACTTCCCTATCCTGTGCTAGAAGCATGCATACTCAGCTCCCCCAGCACTGTGACCCCCAAGTCACTGACAAGTCCAGTCACTGTTTATGAGCAATAGCTGCTAGGGCAGGCTCCCAAATATGTGATCACTGTGACAGCCAATCACAGTGATCACATGATCAGGGGACTGCCTATCAGCTGTGCACATTCAAGATTCCTTAAAGGGCCAGCAGGAGCCAGCAGTAAGGGTTAAAACCACTCTACTTTTGCCTTTCCTATTGACTCCAATTCATTTTTTTAAAAGAGATGAAATCTTCAAATATTCTCTAAAATTGATATAGAGGAAAATTAAGTTTCACGTATTCCCAGGTACTAACAGATATTTTATCAGGCAAAGGTTAATATGCAGCACACAGTAATTTACACGAATGCCCTGTACACACGATCGGATTTCCGATGGAATAAAATCCGATGGATTTTTCCATCGGAATTCCAATGAAGCTGACTTTCATCAGTCTTGCCTACACACCATCAGTCAAAAATCCGCACGTCCCAAACGCTGTGACGTAAAATACTCCGAAGAGCCAAGAAAATTTAAATTCAATGCTTCTGAGCATGCGTCGACTTGATTCTAAGCATGCATGGGTTTTTTTCTCCGATGGAGTTCCACACAGGCGATCGGAATTTGCTATCGTTTTTTTTCCATCTGTAAAATTTAAAACATGTTCTATTTTTTTATACCGATGGAAAAAAGACCGATGGGGCCCACACACGATCGGTTTGTCCGATGAAAAAAGTCCATCGGCCTTTTTTCATCAGAAAAACCGATCGTGTGTACGCGGCATAAGAGGTTGCTTTTCTATGAAATGAGTACAAGTGAACACTAACTGGTTGCCATGGGTTTCTGCATTTAGCATATAATAACTGAACTTTGCACTGTTTTATTAAAGTGACTCTTACATAGTTATATAGTTAGGTTGAAAAAAAGACACAAGTCTATCTAGTTCAACCTATAAAAGGGAAAAAGAAAAAAAATATATATATATCATACAATCCCACATACACAATCCTATACCCACAGTTGATCTAGAGAAAGGCGAAAAACCCCAGCAAAGCATTAACCAATTTGCACCAGCAGGGGAAATAATTCCTTCCTGATCCCCAGAGAGGCTATCAGATATTCCCTGGATCAACTTTACCTATAAATGTTAGTATCCAGTTATATTATGTACATTTAGGAAAGAATACAGTCCTTTTTTAAAGCAATCTACTAAGCTAGCCAGAACCACCTCTGGAGGGAGTCTATTCCACATTTTCACAGCTCTTAGGCCTCATGCTCACTGGCGTTTTTACAGCTGCGTTTTTGAGCGTTTTTTACAGCTTAAAAACGCCTGTCCATGTTATTGTAAATATTTTTTTTTTTTTTTTTTTTTTTTTTTGAAAAAAAAAAAAAAAAAAAACGTCGGAGCTAAAAACGCGACCGCGCGTTAGTGCGCGTTTTTTGCGCGTTAGTGCGCGTTAGTGCGCGTTTTTGCGCGTTTTTTGACGCTCGCGTTTTTTCCTGCCTAGTTCTGACGCTGAGGAACGCACTGGCCCTGGGTTTTTTTTACAGCTTACAAACGCCTATGCTCTTTACAGCTCAAAAACGCCTAGGTGGGCATGAAGCTATAGACTAACATGGACAGGCGTTTTTAAGCTGTAAAAAACGCTCAAAAACGCGGCTGAAAAAACGCCCGTGGGCATGAGGCCTTATTGTGAAGAAATCTTTCCGTATTTAGAGATGTTTTTTTTTCCTCCAGACATAAAGAGTGCCCCCTTGTCCTCTGTGATGACCTTAAAGTGAATAATCCAACACCAAGTTCATTATATGGACCACTTATGTATTTATACATGTTGATCATATCCCCTCCAGGCTCCTTATCTCCTCCTCAAGAGAAAATAAATGCAGTTCCTCTAATCTTTCCTCATAGCTGAGCTCCTCCATGCCTCTTATCAGTTTGGTTGCTCTTCTCTGCACTTTCTCCAGTTCCAAGATATCCTTTTTGAGAACTGCTGCCCAAAACTGAACTGCATATTCCAGATGAGGTCTTACTAATGATTTGTACAGGGGCAAAATGATATCTCTCTCTCTGGAGTCCATACCTCTCTTAATACAAGAAAGGACTTTGCTCGCTTTGGAAACAGCAGCTTGACATTGCATGCAATTATTAAGCTTACGATCTACCAAACCCCCAGATCCTTCTTTACTACGGATTCCCCCAGTTGTACTCCCCCTAGTATGTATTATGCATGCATATTCCTAACCCCCAAGTGCATTGCTTTACATTTATTAACAGTAAACCTCTTTTGCCACATAGTTGCCCTCTATTAATAAATAAATATTTTTCCCAAACGCTGTACTCGCTGAAGAAGAGAATACTTACCTTTTCAGTTGCTCGGGCTACCTCTGGCCATTATCCTGGTTGTCTTGGTCTGCAGTCCTGCTTTCTGTTCCAGTCCTTTGCTATCTGGTATACTCCTGATCTGTGTGCTCTGTGGTCCATGGTGCCTCCAGGGTTAACCCAGGGGTCAGCACACAGATGAGTTCAAACTTTAGTGAGGGGTCCCTGGCTGACCCTTAGATTCTGCACCTGGGGCAATCCCACATCACCTGCTCTTACATGAGACCATGTTAGTTGCGTGACATAGATCCAGCGAGGGCCACATATTGCATCTTCAGCTACCTGCTCAGCTGATCTGTACTCTGTTCCCCTGAGAACCTGTTGTCAGCCTACGACTCTCAGGTTACAGATACACCTGCCATCTCTTGTGGGTTGCCCTGTACACTAAGTAAAAAGATACACATAGGCATAATGCCTCCTTAACAGGTACCATGAAACAGCTGACTGGTACTGGTGGTCAATTTCTCAACTTCTATAAATGGTTTGATGGGTTCTCTGGAGCAGCTCCAATAATTGCCTCAGAGATGGAGTTTAGGTAGACAGGAGGCCCTTTTATAGTTTTGCTGATGGTTACATTACACATAGTTATGGCTCTGGCTTATATAAAGGGCTTTTCTACTTTCCTGTGAGAATTCATTTAGTTCTTAGGCTAGTTTTTCAAGTAATATACACAAGAATACTGTTATTATAGCAATTGTATAGAGGTTCACAAACTTATGTCTTTATTTTATATAAATGTATTTATCAAACACTATTGCTACTTGTATACATTACGGTAGCCAGACTGTCCTGGACCACTTGTGCTTCTGAGCCAACAGTGACATTGTCTGCTATGTCTAAAGTTACACCCTTGATATACTGTAAAGCCGCGTACACACGATCGGTTTTACCGATGAAAACAGTCCGATGGATTTTTTTCATTGGACAAACCGATCGTGTATGGGCCCCATCAGTCTTTTTTCCATCGGTGTCAAAAAATAGAACATGTTTTAAATTTTTCCGATGGATAAAAAACCGATAGCAAATTCCGATCGTCTATGGGCAAGTCCATCGGTTAAAAAACCCACGCATGCTCAGAATCAAGTCGACGCATGCTCAGAAGCATTGAACTTAATTTTTCTCGGCTCATCGGAGTGTTTTACGTCACCACGTTTGGAACGGTCGGTTTTTTGACTGATGGTATGTAGGCAAGACTGATGGAAGTCAGCTTCATCGGTTTTCAGGTGGAAAAATCCATCGGTTTAAAAATCATAGGAAATCCGATCGTGTGTACAGGGCTTTACTGTACTGCATTCCCGATGTTCCTGAATGAGAACGCTATTCAACAGAGCACATTAGACATTCTTCCACTTACATTTACTCCTGGAGGGTGAATGAACAAAAAAATATGTGATTTAAAGGACAAGATGTGATGTAATGTGTCATGACATTTTTGATACCTTCAGATCAGGAAAGCTTTGTCTCAGTCAATCCCCAGGCCAAAATCCTGTGTGAGACATAGCTTTACTTTTTAAAATCATAATTTTCTTAAGAAAAATAAAGGGAAATAAAAATGTTGCATATGATGATGTAGAAAGTACACTTTAATTGATTTAATAGGTAACACTAGAGTGACTTATAAGTTATCAAGGCAAAAAATCTTTGACATCATTGTCAGTATATCTTGCCTGTTTGTTTAAGTATCACTTTCCTTTTCAGTTTTTAGATTTTAAAGTGGAACTTTTAAATCCTCCAATTCTTTACAGCCAGGGAAGCTGCTTCTGTTTGATTTACAACTGCCATGGTGAGCACATGTGATCAGTTATGACACCAGCCATTTGATTATTTGACAGTTTGGTTGAGGACACAAGCAAATGTGTCAGTCAGCAATCCTGGAATTCCAGGAATGTAACTGTTTTTTGAAACCGTTAAATCGATGGGTTTAGTTCCGCTTTATGATTTACTGCTGTTCAGGGGCTCTAGGCTTCAGCAAAATGGCCGCCTCCGGCAAAAAGGTACAAAAGTAATTCTGGAGGCAATTTACAGCACACACTAATTTTGGTACCATAATTATTAATGGAATGTATATACCTTGCTAAAAAACATTATTTTTTATCAAGTTGTTATGGGCAAAGTTCCGCTTTAAGAAAGTAAATGTATTTCTGTAATGGAAAGAACGGGTGCATTCCTTTGAATACATTAGGCTCATTCCACAAAGCTTTAACACAAGGCATATTATCTTTTTTTTAGCAATTTGACTATAATTTTCTAATGTTATTGGGCTCAACTGAAAGAAAAAGCCACTTAAAAATAAAAAAAATAAGTATCATTACCCTGGTGTGTTAGAAGTGAATTCAGCCTATTGCATATTACTGAACTCTAACTAAGCTGGACTCCAGCACACATTACTTACAAGATTACACATACTATATTTTACACGGCTGTATTTATGAGGAAAATATAACAATTAATTAATTTTCAACTTGAATGTTTTTTAAATAATTTGATCTGATCTTCATCAAATTACATTGCCATATCTTAACTGCACAAATAGTTATGATATCCTGGATTAGCATCAATCTCAAATACAGGTACATGTTTTTTTTAGGGATGCACCGATACTGATACTGGTATCGGTGCCAATACTAGGCATCTCCGCGAGTACTCGCGAAAATGCTCCGATACCGGAAGTGACGTAGATCGGGATCAGACCGCCTCCTTCTCCTCCCAATCACAGCTTGTCACTTGTGGAGGCGGGGCTGGTCTGTGAATGATCGCGGTGTTCCCAAAACAGCGGCACGTGTGAGTCCTGCCTCTCTGCCTGGCGCGCTGTGTGTCTCCTCCTGAGGTCTCCCTCTGATCACTCTGTCAGCCCACCTCTATTAGCCCCCCCTGTCAGTCAGCCCACCTCTCTCGATCAGCCCACCTCTCTCTATCAGCCCCCCTCCCCCTCTGTCAGTCAGCCCTCCTCTATTAGCCCCCCCTGAAGTCAGCCCACCTCTCTCGATCAGCCCACCTCTCTCTATCAGCCCCCCTCCCCCTCTGTCAGTCAGCCCACCTCTATTAGCCCCCCGTCAGTCAGCCCACCTCTCTCGATCAGCCCACCTCTCTCTATCAGCCCCCCCTCCCCCTCTGTCAGTCAGCACCCCCTCTCTGTCAGCACCCCCTCTCTGTCAGCCCCCTCCCCCTCTTTCTGTCAGCCCCCCTATGTCAGCCCCCATCCCCCTCTTTCTGTCAGCCCCCCTCCCCCTCTTTCTGTCAGCCACCCTATGTCAGCCCCCATCCCCCTCTTTCTGTCAGCCCCCCTCTGTTAGCAGCCCACCCCCCTCTGTCATCCCCCCTCCCCTCTCTCTGTCAGCCCCCTCTCTGTCAGCCACAGCAGGGTGCACCGTGCCAGCCACCCACTCACTCACAGTAGGGAGCCAGGCCAGCCACCCGCAGCAGAGTGCACCGTGCCACCCACCCACTGACTCACAGCATGGAGCGAGGCCAGCCAGCCACCCACAGCAGGGTGCACCATGCCAGCCACCCACCCACTGACCGACAGCAGGGAGCCAGGCCAGCCACCCACAGCAGGGTGCCAGCCAGCCACCCAGGGTGACCCACCCACACCAGGAAACCAGCCAGCCACACACACTAGCCAGCCAGCCACGGTGATTGACCCATCCACAGCAGGGCCAGGGTGCCAGCCAGCCACCCACAGGAGCCAGCCACAGAGGACACAGGAGCCAGTTACAGCTACAGTACCCATAGTTAAGGTTAGAGGAGCGCTACACAGTGCCAATTTTATTTCTACTTTGTGAGAGGTTGAGGCAGGGGTGAGAGTCGTGGTACAAAGACGGGGTCTCATGAGGACCGGAGTGAATGAAGGCATTCACTGTACACTCTGTTGGAAAGGGGCCCCCCTCCAGGTCCCATTATACTCCTTTTCAGTCTCTAGTGGGGCCTGGAGGGGACTCTTACTAACAGACTCTATAATGGACACTGAAAGGGCCTCTGTTAGAGAAACCCCCCAGGTCCCATTAGACTCCTTTGAAGTCTCTAAGGGATCCTGGAGGGGGGTCTCTCTCTAACAGACTTTCTAATGGACACTGTTAGAGAGAGACCCCCCTCCAGGTCCCATTAGACTCTGTTGTAGTCTGCACTGATAGGGCTGCACTGATGGGGCTGCAGGGGCAGGGTGGGTCTTAAACAGGAGGGGGTGTGGCCTTGACAGGAAGGGATGGGTCATATTTAAATTAGGGGGTGCACGAGTTTACTCAGGCCTTGGGCAGCACAAAACCTAAATACACCACTGCCCTGCCCCCATATTTCCCAATAACCCTCCTATCCCCATCCTCTTCCCCCCAGCGATCACAGCCTTTTCCATCCCAACTCTCCCACCCCACAATCCCTATTTCATCCCACCCTCAACTACCGCTACCCACAAACCACACCTCTTCCTAGGCGATAGGTATCGGTAATTGGTATCGGCGAGTACATGATGTCAAGTATCGGTACTCGTACTCAGTGTCAAAAAAGTGGCATCGGTGCATCCCTAGTTTTTTTTAAGATTCTGTTGAAACCTGTGTACTTGTTAGGAGATATTTTGGTACACTCTTATATGCAAACCTATTCCAATTAATTTATATATTTGGGATGTCTTGTTAAAAATAAACTTAAACAAATTATGTGTATGGAGTATCTTTTTAACAAATTGCCAAGTACCTGTAATAGGAGTCAAAAAGTTTCCGTGAGTGGGCTGTGTGCTTGCATGCTGGTGAAGAGGCGACACTTATTGACCACTTTTGGTGTGGGACATTGCGGTGTTGTTGGACTCACTTGGCAATTTGTTAAAAGGACACAGCATACACATAATTTGTTTAATTACATTTTTGTTATGTTAATTTGTCACAATTTATTTGATTCACAAGCATGTTGTGGTAAAGGTGGTTTTGGGCTATATGTAGCCTTATAATGGGCAGCTCGCTAATATATATATATTGTAAATCACCATTAGGTTCCATCACTTGTACAAATCCTTTGTTTGCACAAGTAGAGGGTTGTGCAGGGAGGCAGTCTCAATGTCATCCTTGATATTATTCACTGCAAGTTACTTTTAAAGGGTTTCAGCATTATAATGAATCATTTACTGTATTAACTTTAATTTAGCACCTTGAAAGTTCACTTATATTTTATATTTTTACATGTTTAATGATTGTTAATTAATGTTCTTAACTTGGCCAGCTGTTTTGCATTAACTTCTCCCTCTTGTCTATACCAACCATATTTTTCAATTTTCTTCTGTTCTGATTTGATTTAATTATGTTATTTATAGCTCCTATTGAAAGAAAGTTATGGTTAAAGTTTTCTTGCTTTAAATGGAATGTTTCTGTTATATTAGGTCCAGGTATAAAATGTACACTGTATATTTACAGGAAGACTACTTTTCTGCAGGTCGATCTGCCCACCCATACCAACAAAGTTCTAATCGGCAGCAGCGTCCTTGAATGTGAACTTCCACATCCTGTAATTTTCAGAACGGTCGTCGAAGTTGGTGAGTCCCATCTGCACCATGTCACGCCGGATCATATACTTCCCCATGTCGGTCAGGCCTGATACATTGGTGTGCTGGTCTTGTTCTGCTGTGGTTCCCTGGAAGTGTCTTGTGATCACCTCCTCTTTGATGTAAGTGTCTAATTATTTCTGGCCGGTATTTATAGCTGTATCTCTCTGTGTTAGCGCAGCCGCATGGCAAGCCCGTGGTGGCGAATCCATGAGCATACTGGCGTGTGGATGACTTCTGCGACTGCTGATATCCCAGGCACCTATCACCCTTGAAGGAACAGCATCTTCTCTCGGGTGTAGCAAGTCTTTGGTGTCAGATATGTCGCCCTCACTGCACTGAGATATCCTGGACACTTTGGCGGAGGCTGTCTGCTCCTCCTCTTCTATGCGTGCTCTCTCAGCTCTTATGGATGCCCCTTTCTGGCCATATTTGGACCTAGCACATGCCGCCTCTGTGGTGGTTAGTACTTTGATAGAATTTGCACTTGCACTGGATGCATTAGACTACACTGATTTGCCTGCCCTTGAGTGCCAGAGCCCAGTGACACCGTCTCCAGGAGGAGCTCCTTTCTTTCTTTTTGCGCTTTTGTAATGGCAGTCTCCACAATGCCTTCTCGCTCCAGATGAATCATTTTTTGCAGGTCACGTTCTTGCAGGCTGTCGTTTGTGTTCGTTCTAGTCAGATACTGTAGATGAAGTAAGTCTGTGACAGCGCGTCGTAACATCCATGGCATGACTTAATCTGAGCTATGGCTTGCATAATCTGTCCTTCTTGACTGCTAACACCTGTGGCGTTACACATTTAAAGTATTTCAAGTATTGTGTCTTCCCAAGCCCTTTCTAACTTGGCGCGGTGCGCCTCAATGTTAGCTTCATAAGTTTCGGGGGCCTTTTGTGTCTGAGTGATTGTTCGTTTAGGCCTTTCGCCTTCTTGCGTCGCTCTCAATTGTGTAGTGGTGTCAGTGTCCGAGTTATCACTCTCCTGTGCTGTGTCTAGTGAGAGTCTGCATTCTGCCGGTGTGTGTAGGCCTTTAGCCAGTGAGTGTGGCATCAGCGATGGGCAGTCTTAAATGTTGCCGGTCGGTGTCCTGCAGCGGTCAGCATAGAGGTAGCTGAACGACTGATCCTTATCCTGGCAGCTAAATGGTGGCGTGCGCAGGGGTAGGTAAGATGGCTGTTCCTCACTGTAACGCTATGCAGAGGGAGGACTCCGAAAAGACAGAATTGTTGTAAGGTTGCTTGCAGCCCCATTTGTCAGAGAGCCCTGTCACTGTTGCTTGTTTCTAGCATAAGGACTATGTGAAGCTGGAGCTTTATGTGCTGTTTTTCAAAGCACAGCAATCTGTTTTTTACTATTATGTAACCCCATTGTCATATGCAAGGATATGAATAAGGCCAGATAGCTTAACTCTCCTTCCTATCAAAGCACAACAAAGTCCTTTAACTTTCTTAACTTTATTTGTAAAATAACAGTAGAGAGTTTGTAGATGTTGTAGGGTGCTGTGAGAGAGCTTCTCTATGTGCAATGCTTATCCAAGAAGGAGGAGAAAAACTGAATGCTTATTGCAAGACTTGTCAGGATGTAATTACAGAGCCTTCCACGAGTAAAAAAAAGAACAGGGGTCTGGGCTAACCACAAAAGGGAACAGGGAGAAACGAACAAATGAATTTAGACAGGGAGAATGGGCTAATCCATTCTCCCTACAAGAGAATTGAAAGATTAACATGGTAACCAGACTCTAGTAGACCAGAAATGTAAACACTGCAAAAAAGAAAGCGGGGCAAACAAACTAGGGACTCTTGTTCCATGAAAACTTCTATCGTCTATCCATGTTGACCAGATCTTGTCAAACTTCTTTGGGCAGTTGCGACCCATGTAAGTAAGCCTATAAAGAGGAAGCATTGCATTAATCATGGATCCCCATGCTGCCACTGTCGGTTGATCTGCTAACTTCCATTTGGAGAGAATTGTTTTCCTGGTGTAATAAGCCATATGGAATATAAACAATTTTTGGTGCATGGAGATTATCAGTTACACCCAACAAGAGAATTAAAGGGTCCAGTGTAATTTTATCCGCCCCTAGGGTGTTTATGTCAGCGACCACTGCTCTCCAGAAATCTTGAATGTATGAGCAAAAAAAAAAAAAAAAACATATGAAAAAAACTTTCCACTTCAGTTTGACACTTGGGACAATGTACTTGCGAAGTATGATAAATTGCTGACTGTCTCTGGGGGGGGGGGGGGGGGGGGTAAAGTAGACCTTATGAAGAAACTTTAACTGCACAAGACTATCTCGGTGTACCTACCATCAGGGGTAAGTACTGTTGGATACCTGCATCCCAGTCCTCTCTGGTTAGAGTGAGTAAATCCCGATAGCACTTCTGAAATAACTGGTCTGTCTTAGAGTCATTATAAACAATAAGTCTAAGGTATATAGAGGACAATGGCCTATCAATTATACGAGCTGTTAACAGTTTTTTCACCGAGTGAGAATTCAGGGCAACTGAATCAGGAAACTGCGCCTGTACTGCATGCCTTATTTGAAAGAACCTGAAGAGCATCCAGGAGGGTAGTTGAAATTGATGCTTCATTTCATCAAAGTTAAGAGATAACCCTCAGGCATAATATGATGCAGTGTCCTGATGCCGTGCCTTTGCCCAGACCTGCGGATCTGGGATTGATCTGAAATGTCGTTGGCGGCAGAAGTTCCCTTCCCATTGTTAGAAATGTGATAGTACCATAAATCTATGAAAAGGGAGTTGCTGCCCACATCCCTAAACTTGAATACAAAAAAAAAAGCTAATTGCTCTGTGGGACTTTGAAAGGCAGAAACTCCTTTACAAAAATTTTCTGTTGCTATGGCAACCTGTCAATAAAGACATAACCTGGAAGGAAGGCTAGTGCAGTCCGAAAGCTACTTGGATAAATGGCGCAGATATCCCAGGAGTCCTAGCGAATCGCCTAATGACTAAATCGCCTGGGCGGCTGGGACCGGAAGTGCAGAGTACATATAGAAAAATAAGTTATTTAGAAATAAATAAATAAATATTTGCCTTTACAGACTGTTCTGTGGGTGGGCATTGTGTTGCAAGGAACATGAAGAAATGGGTGGATCTCCGCTTTAAGTGCCTCAGCGTATATATTAATGGGAGGCCATAGTTCTATTTAAAGGGACACTAAAGGTTCATTTATTTTATTTTTTTAAATAACAAACATGTCATACTTACCTCCACTGTGCAGTTCGTTTTGCACAGAGTGGCCCCGAACGTCCTCTTCTGGGGTCCCACGGCGGCTGTCTCGGCTCCACCCCGCAAGAGCTAACCCCCTCTGGGAAGCTCCCTCCCAAGAAGGTTACCTTGCGGGCGTGCTCCCGTGTTATACACTCGGCCTGCATAGCCGCAGAGGGTATAACTCGGCCCCGCCCCCTCGGTGGCCGTGTCACTGGATTTTATTGACAGCAGCGGGAGCCAATGGTTGCGCTGCTATCAATCTATCCAATGAGGAGCCGTTCAGACATTAAGAGAACGCTGCGGGATTGCGCCCATGGAGATTCAGGGCTCAGGTAAGTAAAATGGGGGCTCGGGGAGGGGCAGAGAGTGCAAGGTGTTTTTTCATAGGATGCATTAAAGTGGAAGTAAACCCTCCTATCGTTTTCAGCCAAGGAAGCTGCCATCTTGACCTTTGTTTAATCTTCAACTGCCATGATGCTGCACATGTGACCAGTTATGACAACAGCCATTGGATGGTTTGACAGTTTGGTTGAGAGCACAACCAATGTGGCAGTTAGCATTTCCGGCATGCCGGGAATTTAACAGTTTTTTTAAACTGTTAAATCAATGGCTTTACTTCCACTTTAAGGTGAAAAAACACGAAGCTTTACAACCCCTTTAAATATAATGCTATACAGTGTTACCAACATTCATAAATGTCAGTACTTAACCACTTCGCGCCCGCGCTATAGACAAAAGACATCTACAGCGCGGCGCTCAATTGCTGGGAGGGCATCCCTGGACGTCCTCCTGTTTACTAGTTCCCTGCGCGTAGCCGCGGGCGCGCATTGGGGAAAATCTGTGCCCGCCGCGTCACTCAGGTGCCGATGCGCATGCCTGGCGGCCGCGATGTCCGCCAGGTGCCCGCGATCTCTGTGTGTAAACACAGAGATCCCTGTCCTGTCAGGAAGAGAAGACCAATGGTGTACATAGGGACACCGATCGGTCACCTCCCCCAGTCAGTCCCCTTCCCCCACAGTTAGAATCACTCCCTAGGGAACACATTTAACACCTTGATCGCCCCCTAGTGTTAACCCCTTCCCTGCCAGTCACATTTATACAGTAATCAGTGCATATTTATAGCACTGTTCGCTATATAAATGTGAATGGTCCCAAAATAGTGTCAAAAGTGTCTGATCTGTCAGCCGTAATATGGCAGTCCTGACAAAAATCGCAGATAACCGCCATTACTAGAAAAAAAAGGCATAAATCTATCCCCTATTTTGTAGGTGCTATTACTTTTGCGCAAGCCAATCACTATACACTTATTGCGATTTTTTCTACCAAAAATATGTACAAGAATACATATCGGCCTAAACTGAGAAAATTTTTTTTTTTTTTTTTTTAAATTGGGATATTTATTATAGCAAAAAGTAAAAAATATTGTGTTTTTTTTTCAAAATTGTCAGTCTTTTTTTGTTTATAGCGCAAAAAATAAAAACCGCAGAGATGATTAAATACCACAAAAAGAAAGCTCTATTTGTGGGAAAAAAAGGACGTCAATTTTGTTTGGGAGCCACTTCGCACGATCGCGCAATTGTCATTCAAAGCGTGACAGTGCTGAAAGCTGAAAATTGGCCTGGGCAGGAAGGGGGTGAAAATGCCCGGTATTGAAGTGGTTAATATTATTATGATGATGATTTTTGGTATTGATGATTAAAGTGGTAGGGTGGGAAGCTATGAACAACACATACTGTAGCTTTTGCTTTCACAAATCCTTAGGCTGGCCCTATGTTATGAGATAAATGAAAGTGGTCAATTTAGTATTGTCTCTGATAGCGTCAATCAAAGTTGATATTGAGACTCTTATGTAATTTAGCTCATCTCAATATGATGTCAGCTGGCTTGCTTTTTTCTTTAGCATGTAGAATGACGTAGCAGTGTGAGAGAAGCTTCAGATGGTAATTGCTGTCTGCACAATGGCTCTGAGGCCATACATTTTTACTAGAGCGTGATGTACAAACATGTTACACTGTTCTTTATAAGGTGAACAAACAGCAATTTTTATTTGATGATAACTCCCTCATAGTGTCTCTATATTTAAAGAAACCACAGTATATGAATCAAGAACACTACTCCCATCAGCTGATTGAGAATGTCTCTTTTCTACTGATGTTATTAAAACTAAATCCTTATGTATACAGTATAAGCTACATATAAGAAGTGTGACCTTTGGATAATCTAATACAGAAATAGGGAGAGAAAGGCTTCATCTTCCAGAGACACAAAATAGTTATAAAAGCTTTTGCATTTCAAACATACAATGACAAGATAGAGCTTATGTTCAAAAATAATCAGAGACCTTATGCATTCAATATGAAATTATTATTGTCCTCACAATCTTCAATGGTTTCCAACAACAGCTTATAGTTTGGCAAGTACTACGATGGATAATGTGTTAACCAGAAAATATCTTCCAGCTATCCTCCAGCTAATAATCAATTGCTATTTTATCTGTATTGGTTTACTGTACATGTGTTGAATGAAAAAAAAAAAAAAAAAAAACAGTGACTGACCTCTTCTCAATAGATGTTATCCGCAGTCACTGGAGAGTAAGGTTGACATTGTAAAATTGTATGAAAAACATGATTTCAAAAGATTTGATGCACGCAACTGACAATTGATTCAGTCTAGTTATGAAATGAATCAATAACAACTAATAAGAATGAGTTATATTTGTCAAACTGATTTTCCAACTAGATGTTCATTTCACATTTATCAATACAAATTATCATATCGAGTGCAGGACAATTAAAAAATAAAAGTTCCAATCAAATGTTTACTTACAATCATTAAAATAATAGGAAAATATCATATCCTTGTAAAAACTCTTGTTAAAAGCCATCTCATGGGACTGGCTGTCAGCGGTGCAAAATTATGTGTTTTTTTTTTCTCGCATTGTTTTGGCTGTTTTTGCACACAATTATGGAATTTAGTAGTATGAATCTGCACAGAGTAATTTTTGGTTATATTTTTGTGGATCCTTAAATTAGAACTCCAGATAAATATTGAAAGTCCTTTATTCCAACTATGCAGGTATGTTGTATTAGACACTTAAAAAACATATAAATTATTTAATAAACCCAAGATAAATTCATGATAATAAGTCTTTATATTAGTGTAGCGGCCTCCTCACTCCCCTCTTTCTCTTGTCTCGTCTTTCTCTTGTCTAGGGGTATCTTAGAGGGGAGGGAGCGGGGACACCACGCCTGGCTTCCACCACGTGTCAGTGCGGTATAAGCAACGTTCTTGTATTACCTTCGGGTCAGTGCTGTGCACCTGGATACTCCCTCCAAGAGTCACCATGAACAATGTCTGTTAGGAAATGAGCCCCACACCATTAAAGTTCAACACTCCTTTATTCTTCTGCGAATGAACACAATCAGTTGAACTCCCTTGGTTACAGAACAGGAAAGGAGGTGTGGATGCGAATAGGCCCAGACACAATTTGGTTCTCCACTTTCCTTCCTGAAAGTGGGTTACGGTCTCCGCACAAGGGGGAATTTCCTTCCAGGCGGTCTCCGACGAGAGGCTCACCTGTCACCGGCAATATGCTGCACGGGTCTTCAAGTGAGGAGCTCCCCCCGGTCCATTGCGCCTTCCGGATTCGGGTACCCACTCCCGGGGTTCCCTAGGATCTCCTTCCCTCGCGGAACTCAGTGTTGGGCACTGAGCTCCGGACCTCCATCCGAGTACCTCACCCCAGGCTAAAGGTGCCTGGGATGAAACACGACCTCCGGCTGTCCTCTAGGCCTAGGCCGCCTAGAGGACCGACACAAACCAGCATCCACAAGCTGAAGGTGCCTGGGACTCCGACCCCATGACAAAGATGGCCGGCCCCTTTATACCCTCTCCCAGCAAGCACGGCGGGCTCCCCGCCCCACCATACCGCTGCCGAGGGAGGACAAAAAGGAGGTACGGCACACAGCAATGATTCAACCCCAGCCCAGGACGACAACGCCACCCACAGGGCCGCAGGGAATTACACATCACTGATGTCTCTGCCAAATTAAAATTTACACCCGGGAAAGTACATACCCGCTACACTCTCCCCCTGGTCATTTGACACTGGTCCCCAGTGTCTGGAGTAAATCATGCCCTCAACGGCTGACATAATCCAATCCAGAAACTCACTAGCAATTGTATGAGAATAAAACTTTTAGAAAAAACTACCCTACTGGAGAAATTGTGTCTGAGCCCTGAAATAAAAGGGAAAGAAACAACAACATGTAATCATAACTTTGAATCACATTTTACATCATAGTCTTCCCACCCATCCTGACTAAGATCCACCCCATTCTCAGTGATCTTGATGGATGCTTTCCTGCAGAGGGAAAAGAAAGAAACAACACACATAACCCTGACACATGTATTCGTGTGAGAGAAAAGAAACTTCTTCGGGAAGAGATCCCTTTTCTCCAATGAGTGAATGTGTGAAAAGTGTTTAACGTTGCGCAACACTGCCACCTGGTGACAGCATCGCGGTAACTGCACCCGTGGAACTGTCCTCTTCTCTTTTGGCCCTATCTACCCAGAGTCCAAGATCTCTTTTGCGGGAAAAGTGAAGAATAAACCAGAAACAGTTCTCCATTCCTCTGGGCACAAAAACAACGGCCCCAGAAAGTTCAGCAGCATAATCAAGAACAAACAGAGTCTTTCTCTCTCCTATAAGTAAAAGCGGGGATGCGGCAGAACAAGCGGCTTCAAGTGCTGATCCAGGGTCTCCAGATGATACTCCACATCTTCCCCTTCCTTGCGCCGGATCAGCACTTTGTCTGCATAGATGTGTCGTCCCAACATTCACTCTGCCTTGCAGTCCTTGAAACGTTGAGAGGCCTTGGGAGAGCATGCCAGGTACCTGCGGGCGTGCGGAACCTGAAGGTGGGTCCACATAAAGTCATTGTACCAGCGCTCCCGGCACACTTCCACCTCATAAAGCAGTTCCTTTGACAAGTACGGATACTCCCATCCGTATTCTGCAGCAACCTTTTGGCCAAATAGGCGTTGTAATCTCGCCAAAGGAGGCATGGTAGCTTTGTCCCCTTCGCCAGGTAAAACTATAGAGTCCGGGTGGCGAGGGACCTTGACCACATCTGGCCTGGGCATAGGTGCCCGCAGCAATAGTCTCTTTTCCCCGGCCTTCGGCACAGATGGCACCGGGGATGTAGAAGCAGGCTGGGGACGAGACCTCTCTTCAGGCGCTGGTGCCTCCACCCGGGGTGTACTTTCCCCTGTTGACATGGGTGGATCTCTGATCCTCCGAGATGAAGCGAGAGGTACTTTGTCCCAGCCCTTCTCGGCAAACAAATCGTCTATGGCAATGTCGTCTCCCATGTCCGAGAGCGACTCCAGGTCAGAGGTGTCACACTCCTCCGCGGGTATGTAGCCAGTTGTAGAAACGGAGCCACCACCTCCCACGGACTCACTGGGCCATGACTTCCCGACACCTCCGCCCACACACCAAATCTCTCCGCCTGGCTTACCTCGGCCTTTACTTGAAGCGGGACGTCCGGAACTCTTGTCAACAGATCCATCCGGGCCGGGCATAAGCGGGCGAGACGGTCCACCACAACCGCTGGTCGGGGCTACCATACCGGTCTTTCTCTTCGGTGGCGGACGCTGCGAGACAGTGGTGACCGAGTCAGCATCCTCGGATTTCTCCCGTTGGGGTTTTACGACCTCCTCCGCGGTCGCTGCAGTGTGCGTAGGGATGGCTCTCACAGCAGTGATTCCTCCTCTCTGAGTGGTGTTGCCTGCAGCACGGCCGGGGTAAATGGTTCTCGGCCTCTCAACCACCGGATCCACTTCGAACAGGAACTCCCCACAGGCCTCACATCGCCCGAATGGCTTCAGCTGGCACACCAGTGCCGAACAGCCGGGACAAATCACACCCAGGGCCTCAACGTCCATGCACGAGTACAGGGAGAATCGACCCCTTGGCTTTAGCCGAATCCCCGTATCTGTTACCGGAGCAGCAGCAGTCAATGTCGTGGTGGAAGGGTGAACTGGAATCCACGATGTATGTCCGAACATGGTGACCTGGTCCATCGCACACTGCCAAGTTTTTGCGCCAACGTCCCACGTGTAGTCCTTCACACGTATTGGACTCCTCCCCTTTGCTCCAGTTCGCAGGCTTTTCCTCTTTTCTGTTTCTGAGTCATGCCCACGAACTAAGCGATGGGGGTGTGCCTGGTGGCGCAGTGCAATAGAAACCCCCACGTGTACTACTTCACACGGCTGAGCTTCCCCCTTTTTCCACTCTTCTGCGCGGGCCTTTCCCTTCATTGGGTCATGTCCACGACTTTGAGCAGGGATGCACTTCAGCCAATGAAGGCCTGCCTATTCGCTTAACTCCTCCAGCAGACACGTTCAATTCCGTGGTGCACAAACACTATCCCGGACCCGAGCCCCCACATGTAGCGGCCTCCTCACTCCCCTCTTTCTCTCGTCTCGTCTTTCTTTTGTCTAGGGGTATCTTAGAGGGGAGGGAGCGGGGACACCATGCCTGGCTTCCACCACATGTGTCAGTGCGGTATAAGCAAAGTTCTTGTATTACCTTCGGGTCAGTGCTGTGCACCTTGGGACCTTCCTCCAAGAGTCACCTTGAACAATGTCTGTTAGGAAATGAGCCCCACACCATTAAAGTTCAACACTCCTTTATTCTTCTGCGAATGAACACAATCAGTTGAACTCCCTTGGTTACAGAACAGGAAAGGAGGTGTGGATGCGAATAGGCCCAGACACAATTTGGTTCTCCACTTTCCTTCCTGAAAGTGGGTTACGGTCTCCGCACGAGGGGGAATTTCCTTCCAGGCGGTCTCCGACGAGAGGCTCACCTGTCACCGGCAATATGCTGCACCGGGTCTTCAAGTGAGGAGCTCCCTCCGGTCCATTGTGCCTTCCGGATTCGGGTACCCACTCCCGGGGTTCCCTAGAATCTCCTTCCCTCGCGGATCTCAGTGTTGGGCACTGAGCTCCGGACCTCCATCCGAGTACCTCACCCCAGGCTAAAGGTGCCTGGGATGGAACACGACCTCCGGCTGTCCTCTAGGCCTAGGCCGCCTAGAGGACCGACACGAACCACCGTCCACAAGCTGAAGGTGCCTGGGACTCCGACCCCTTGACAAAGATGGCCGGCCCCTTTATACCCTCTCCCAGCAAGCACGGCGGGCTCCCCGCCCCACCATACCGCTGCCGAGGGAGGACAAAAAGGAGGTACGGCACACAGCAATGATTCAACCACAGCCCAGGGCGACAGCGCCACCCACAGGGCCGCAGGGAATTACACATCACTGATGTCTCTGCCAAATTCAAATTTACACCCGGGAAAGTACATACCCGCTACATTAGCTTTCTGTAATACTGTGTACAGCAGACGGCTAAAGGACTGCAAAATAAGCCAAATATGCCAAACTGCTTTTAACAGTTGTTCTGTGTGTCTAACTTGGTGAACATACAAGAGGGGAGAGCAAATAAACGGGCCTTCTAATAATCTTGCTTCAGCACTTACTAATAAACAGGTTGGGTAAGGAGAAGAGACTAATGCCGCATACACACGATCGGAAATTCCGACAAGAAAACCGTGGATTTTTTTCCGACGGAATGTTGGCTCAAACTTGTGTTGCATACACACGGTCACACAAATGTTGTCGGAAATTCCGACAGTCAAGAACGCGGTGACGTACAAGACGTACGATGAGCCGAGATCAATGAAGTTCAATAGGCAGTTTGGCTCTTCTGCTTGATTCCGAGCATGCGTGTTTTTTTTGTGCGTCGGAATTGCATACAGACGATTGGAATTTCCGACAAGAACTTTTCTGGTCAGAAAATTTGAGAACCAGCTCTCAAATTTTTGTTGTCGGAAATTCCAACAGAAAATGTCCGATGGAGCCTACACACGGTCGGAATTTCCGACCAAAAGCTCACATCAAATTTTTCTTGTCGGAATTTCCGATCGTGTGTACGCGGCATTAAGAAAGCATGATATAAGCAGCCATTTTATCTTTTATCCACCCAGCAGATGGATGAGTATTCAATGACATAACTTCAAGGGGAGAAGATTATTAAACTGTGCATGTGAGGGATGCTTGCAGCTATATAAATAGGGCAGTACATGTACTGTGTATATAAGTGAATCTAGAGTTCTTCTTTAAAATCTTTTTGTTATTTTTCAGTAATCAGCGCTGAAGTGTTAGTGGAGGCAAATATACAATACCATAGTTTATTCTAGTTATATATTCAATAAAATACATACCGGTATTTGTTTTTTGTTTGCTGCCTCAATCTGTTATTGTACTAAACTCTTCTAGTCTTACTGCATTACACAATGCTGAAAATCTGTTTTTCTCTTTAGCATGTTTACCACATATGTGACTCACTAGAGTATATTGAGGTCAGATTCCTGGTAATGGTTTATGTGGGCTTTCATTAAATATTTTTGGGGAAAACTGAAATTGTAATAAATTACAATTAACTTATATTTTATTATTTGGGCAACTCTTCATTTAGCTTCTCACAGAAAACAATCATATTATTGACCACATAGACATAGGTTAATATCTCCTAGAATCTCTAGTGAAAAATCATCTGCTATCTTTGGAAATGCAGTTCATAGGGCAAAATGACAGCACCATAATGTGACTATGTTTACCTTCCCCAGATTCGCCTGGTGTCAAATTTGTATTTTCATTCACCGCTGTCCCCCTCTGCCAGATCTGTACTTCCCTTCCTCATTTTTCACTTGTGCCAGATCTGTATGTCCCTTACTTGTTCTCTGCTGACAAATCTATCCTTCCCTCAACTAAAGTTCGATCTGTACTGTACTTCCTTACCTTTCCCCCGGCCCCTGCTCAATTTGTAGTTCCCTTCCCTGCTGCCAGATCTGTACTTCCCTTCCCTGCTCTTTCCTGATGGCAGATCTGTTTTTCCCTTTCTTGCTCCTCTCTTGCCAGATCTTAACGTCCCTTCTCCACTAAAAGGTCTGTACCTCCCCTCTTTGCGCTCCACCTGCCAGATATGTTTTTCATTTTACAGCTACCAGATCTGTACTTCTCTTATTCACTTTCCCCTAATGTCAGTTCTGTACTTCCCTTACCTTCATTCTCTAGCTGCCAAATTTGTACTTCCCTTCTCACTCTCCCCTGTTGCCAGATCTGTATTTGACCTCCCAACACTCCACCACTGCTAGATCTGTACTCCTCTTTCTTGTTCTCCTCTGCTGGCAGATCTGTACTTCTCTTCCTTGTTCTCCTCTGCTGCCAGATCTGTACTTCTCTTCCTTGTTCTCCTCTGCTGCCAGATCTGTACTTCTCTTCCTTGTTCTCCTCTGCTGCCAGATCTGTACTTCTCTTCCTTGTTCTCCTCTGCTGCCAGATCTGTACTTCTCTTCCTTGTTCTTCTCTGCTGCCAGATCTGTACCTCTCTTCCTTGTTCTCATCTGCTGCCAGATCTGTACTTCTCTTCCTTGTTCTCATCTGCTGCCAGATATGTACTTCTCTACCTTGTTCTCCTCTGCTGCCAGATCTGTACTTCTCTTCCTTGTTTTCCTCTGCTGCCAGATCTGTACTCCTATTCCTTGTTCTCCTCTCCTGCCAGATCTGTATTTCCCTTCCCTGCTCAATCCTGATGCAAGATCTGTATTACCCTTTCACGCTTTTACCCTGCCATGTCTCTACAAACCTGACCCATTTTACCTCCCTTCTCCACTCTACCATGCTTCCTGATCTGTACTTCTCTTACCTGCTCTCCCATTTAGCCAGATTTACTGTACAGTATACTTCCTTTACACACATTCCTAAACTGCCAAAGCTATCCTGCCAAATATTTTTTCCCTTCCCATCTCTTCCTTGCTGCCAGAGATTCCATGCACTGCCAGATCTGTACTTCCCTTCCTTGCTCTTTCTTGATGCCAGATCTGTACCTCCATTCCTCACTCTTTCCCTGCTGCCAGATCTGTACTTCCTTTCCTTGCTCTTTCTTGATATCAGATCTGTACTTCCATTTTTTTTCTCCTTCCTCTCTTCTAGATCTCTTCTTTCCCTACCTGCTTTCCCCTGTAGCCAAATATGTACTACTTTACCCGCACTCCCTAGCTAGAAAATTTGTACTCACTGCCAGATCTGTACTACCCTTCTTTGCTGTCTCCTGCTGCCAGATTTATATTTCACTTCCCAGCATCTCCCTAGCTGTCAGATCTGTACTTACCTTCTCTGCTGCCAGATTTGTACTTTTCTTCCCGGCTTTGCCCAACTGCCAACTTGTCTGTAAGGATCCTGTGCAAGCTTAGAATTTTTGAAAGAGACTATGGAATTGAATAGGGCAGTGTTGGAGCACAGGAAAATATATATATATTTTTTTATGTTACTTTAGGAGTAAAGCACAGGTTTACTTTAAAATCCCAAGTGCACATAACCTGATAACATTGATATTTTAAAGTTAGTTTTTATTTGGATACATCTTTATACTGGAGAATAGGGATGAGCTCGGTGTTCGAGTCAAACATACGTTCGACTCGAACATCGGCTGTTCGACGAAGATCGAACGTTTTGGGCCATTCGCGCCAAATTCGAGTGACGCGAACAGCCCACAATACACTGCGCCATCGCAGTGCAAACCCGGCGCTGTGATTGGCCAAGCATGCACTGTGACCCCGCATGCTTGGCCAATCACAGCGCCGGCAGCGAGGAGAGACATAATTGGCCACAGGCAGGATGCCTGTGGCCAATTATAGTTTAGGGAGGTTTAGTACATGCCCCACACTATAAAAGGCCGCCAGCGCGGCGGCCTTGTGTAGTGTGTTCCGGTTCAGGGAGAGAGAAGGATAGGCAGGGACAGTGTTAGTGATATTTGTTCATTTACCTTGTGTGTAGGGAGAGAGAAGGATAGGCAGGGACAGTGTCAGTGATATTCTGCTAAACCTTGTGTACAGGGAGAGAGAAGGATAGGCAGGGACAGTGTCAGTGATATCCTGCTAAACCTTGTGTGCAGGGAGAGAGAAGGATAGGCAGGGGACAGTGTCAGTGATATTTTTGCTAAGCCTCCTGCACAGTATACACCTGAAGCTAGCCCTTATTGCTGTGTTTTCCTGTTGTGTAACACAGGCAGGCATCTGCAGCACTTAAAGCAGGCGTAGTGTGATTCCTGAAAAATATACACCTGAAGCTAGCCCTTATTGCTGTGTTTTCCTGTTGTGTAACACAGGCAGGCATCTGCAGCACTTAAAGCAGGCGTAGTGTGATTCCTGCAAAATATACACCTGAAGCTAGCCCTTATTGCTGTGTTTTCCTGTTGTGTAACACAGGCAGGCATCTGCAGCACTTAAAGCAGGTGTATTGTGATTCCTGCAAAATATACACCTGAAGCTAGCCCTTATTGCTGTGTTTTCCTGTTGTGTAACACAGGCAGGCATCTGCAGCACTTAAAGCAGGCGTAGTGTGATTCCTGCAAAATATACACCTGAAGCTAGCCCTTATTGCTGTGTTTTCCTGTTGTGTAACACAGGCAGGCATCTGCAGCACTTAAAGCATGCGTAGTGTGATTCCTGCAAAATATACACCTGAAGCTAGCCCTTATTGCTGTGTTTTCCTGTTGTGTAACACAGGCAGGCATCTGCAGCACTTAAAGCAGGCGTAGTGTGATTCCTGCAAAATATACACCTGAAGCTAGCCCTTATTGCTGTGTTTTCCTGTTGTGTAACACAGGCAGGCATCTGCAGCACTTAAAGCAGGCGTAGTGTGATTCCTGTAAAATATACACCTGAAGCTAGCCCTATTGCTCGTAGTTTTTTTTCTTTTGTGTTACACTAACAGGCATCTGCAGCACTTACAGCGGGCGTAGTGTGATTCCTGAAAAATATACACCTGAAGCTAGCCCTTATTGCTGTGTTTCCCTGTTGTGTAACACAGGCAGGCATCTGCAGCACTTAAAGCAGGCGTAGTGTGATTCCTGCAAAATATACACCTGAAGCTAGCCCTTATTGCTGTGTTTTCCTGTTGTGTAACACAGGCAGGCATCTGCAGCACTTAAAGCAGGCGTAGTGTGATTCCTGCAAAATATACACCTAAAGCTAGCCCTTATTGCTGTGTTTTCCTTTGTGTAACACAGGCAGGCATCTGCAGCACTTAAAGCAGGCGTAGTGTGATTCCTGCAAAATATACACCTGAAGCTAGCCCTTATTGCTCGTAGTTTTTTTTCCTTTGTGTTACACTAACAGGCATCTGCAGCACTTACAGCGGGCGTAATGTGATTCCTGAAAAATATACACCTGAAGCTAGGCCTTATTGCTGTGTTTTCCTGTTGTGTAACACAGGCAGGCATCTGCAGCACTTAAAACAGGCGTAGTGTGATTCCTGCAAAATATACACCTGAAGCTACCCCTTATTGCTGGTTTTCCCATCTCCCTGCAGGCCTTTAGAATGTCTGGAAGGCAAACAAGGAGATGCAGACAGTCAGGTGCCAATAAAAGAGGGCAAGCAGGCTCTGTGTCTAGAGACAACAGTGCTGGTCGTGGACGCGGTGCATCGTCATCAGCACGTGGCCATGGGACACGCTTGTCCTTATTTTCGGCAGCTGGACGTGTTGAGCCGCATCATGCCGAAGACATGGTAGAGTGGATGACCAAGCCCTCCTCATCCTCCTCATCCTCTCTCACCCAGGCTCAGGGTACTGGCAAAGCAGCTGCCAAAGCGTCCTCAATGTCATCATCAGTCACTCCTTCCCTAAACCCACCATGTCCTCCTAAGGAGTCCCCCAAACTGTTTGAGGCACAGTGTTGGGTACATGCTCCAGGAGGATGCCCAGCGTTTTGAAGGGTCTGAAGATGATACCCAGCTAGAGGAAGGCAGTAGCGTGAGAGCAGAGAGAGGGGATGCTCAAGAAGGACACCAATCTGGCAGTCATGTTCCAGCAGCTGCAGCATACTGCCAGATTGGTTCCAGTGATGAGGAGGGAGGGGATGATGAGGTCACTGACTCCACGTGGGTGCCTGATAGGAGAGAGGAGGAGGAGGATGAGGAGGAGGCACATCTCCAACGAGGCAGGATGCCCTCTGGGGCCAGCGTAAGGGCAGCACACCGACTGAATCACACCGCAGAGCTCTGCCTGTGCAGGGCGCTGCCTCTGCCCGTTATTCCAAAAGTTCTTTGGTGTGGGCCTTTTTTGAGTCGAGTGCATCAGATCGCACCGCTGCTTTTTGCAACATATGTCTGAAGCGTATCTCGCGTGGCCAAAACATCAGCCGCTTGGGCACCACATGCTTGACCAGACATATGTTGACCTGCCATGCAGCTCGTTGGCAAGCCTACCTTAAAGACCCACACCAAAGAACAAAGCGGACCTCTCCTTGCTCCGCATCAGCTGGGATCTCCAACCCCACTATACCTTCAGTCCTCTCTGAAACCTGCACTAAGAGGAATGAAGGTGTAGAATTAGGTGTGTCACAGCCAAGTACTTGCGGGCACTCTGCTAGCAGTACACCGACGTCCGATTCTAGCAGGCAAATTTCCCTTCCCCAGCCGCTGAACCGTCGAAAGAAGTTCACTCCCAGCCATCCACATGCCCAGCGGTTGAATGCTAGCTTGGCTAAATTGCTAGCACTTCAACTGCTGCCTTTTCAGTTGGTAGACTCGGCCCCCTTCCGTGAGTTTGTGCAATGTGTGGTTCCTCAGTGGCAGGTTCCCAAACGCCACTTTTTCTCACGGAAGGCGATTCCGGCTCTCTACCGGAATGTGGAAGGCAATGTCCATGCCTCGCTTGACAGGGCGGTCAGCGGTAAGGTGCATATTACCGCTGACTCATGGTGCAGCAGGCATGGACAGGGATGTTACCTTTCTTTCACGGCCCATTGGGTCACTCTTTTGGCAGCTGGAAAGGATGCAGGACAAGGTGCAGTAGTGTTGGAGGTTGTTTTGCCGCCACGCCTCCAAAATGCTACTACTGGTTGTGACACACCTCTCTCCTCCACCCCCTCCTCTTCTTCTTCCACCATGGCCTCTTCCTGTGCTTTGTCCTCGGAACCAGCGGTGCTCCGTAGGCATTCAAGGGGCTATGCAAGTACACAGGCAAAAAGATGCCATGCCGTGCTTGCGCTGGTGTGTTTGGGGGACAGGAGCCACACTGGGGCAGAGGTTCTGTCAGCTCTGCAGGGGCAGGCCGAGAGGTGGCTGACGCCACGCCAGCTTAAGGTAGGAATGGTGGTTTGCGACAATGGCACCAACCTCCTCTCCGCCCTCCGACAGAGACAACTGACCCATGTGCCCTGTGTGGCTCACGTCCTTAACCTGGTGGTGCAGCGGTTCTTGGGCAGGTACCCGGGCTTACAGGATGTCCTGAGGCAGGCCAGGAAAGTCTGTATGCATTTCCGCAGATCATATAATGCCAGTGCTCGGATGGCTGAGCTGCAAAAGGAGTTGAACCTACCCAAGAACTGCCTTATATGTGACATGCCCACCAGGTGGAACTCAACGTTGGCCATGCTGCAGCGGCTGCACACGCAGCAGAGGGCCATCAATGAGTACCTGTGCGACTACGGCACCAGGACAGGGTCAGGGGAGCTTGGTTTTTTTTCACCACGCCAGTGGGGCATGATCAGGGATGCATGCACTGTCCTGGCACCATTTGAGGAGGCCACGAGGATGGTGAGCAGTAACAGTGCATGCATCAGTGACACTGTACCTCTTGTCCACCTGTTGGAGCATACGGTGCGTGGAATAATGAACAGGGCACTTGAGGCAGAACAGAGGCAGGCAGAGGAAGACTTCCTTGCCTCTCAAGGCCCCCTTTACCCAGACAGTTTACCTTCTGTCCCACCCATCCCACAGGAAGAGGACGAGGACGAGGAGGATTGTGTCAGCATGGAGGTGGAGCCTGGCACTCAGCATCAACAGCAGCAGTCTTTTAGGGATGATTTACAGTCCCAAGAAACACGTGGACTTGTAGGTGGCTGGGAGGAGGTGGCTGCGGATCATGTCGTCCTTAGTGACCCAGAGGATTCTGGACCGAATGCCTCAGCTAACCTACGCTGCATGGCCTCCCTCATCCTGCAAAGTCTGCGGAAGGATCCTCGTATTCTTCGGAACAAGGAGAGGGACCATTACTGGCTGGCCACTCTCCTTGATCCACGGTACAAGGCTAAGGTTGCGGACCTTATCTTACCATCGCAGAGGGAGCAGAGGATGAGACAACTCCGGGAGGCCTTGCAGAAAGGTCTGTGCAACGCGTTCCCAGAGACTGGGAGGTTACAAACTCCTGGTCCGGGACAACGATATGCTGAGGCTTCGGTCAGTCAAAGAAGGAGCGGTGGGGAAGGTGGCCGTCTGACCGATGCGTTCAGACAATTCTTTAGTCCGCAGCCCCAAGGTATGATCGGTTCCAGCAACCATCGCCAGCGTCTGATATACATGGTGCAGGAATACCTAGGGGCAAGGTCAGATTTGGACACCTTTCCCACCGAAAATCCTCTGGCTTACTGGGTCTTGAGGATGGATCACTGGCCAGAGCTTGCACAGTATGCAATTGAGCTACTGGCCTGTCCTGCATCCAGCGTTCTTTCGGAACGCACATTCAGTGCTGCTGGAGGATTTGTCACGGATCACAGGGTGCGCCTGTCCACCGACTCGGTTGATCGACTGACCTTCATAAAGATGAACCAGTCTTGGATCACCACCAGCTACCAAGCACCTGAAGCTGATATAACAGAATAATTTATTTTCAAATGTCACATCCCTTCAAGACTGATGCTGATGCTGAGTGACTGTCCTGTTATGTTGACTGACTATCCTCCTCCTCCTCCTCCTCAATGATCTGATTCATGATGATATCTTGGAAAAACATTTTTGTTTCTGGATGCCGCCACCAGTGGCTAAGGCCCAATTTTTCAGCCCCTGTTTAACAGGGGCATGTAATTACAATTTTTGATGCAATGCTTTGCAGCAGGGCCCATTCCTGCACTCCAACTAGAGTATCTGGGAGAGGTTGCAGTGTCGTGGCACCAGCACCAGTGCCTAAGGCCCAATTTTTCAGCCCCTGTTTAACAGGGGCGTGTAATTACAATTTTTGATGCAATACTTTGCAACAGGGCTCATTGCTGTGCTCCAAATACAGTATCTGTGAGGGGGTGCAGTGTTGTGGCACCAGTGGCTAAGGCCCAATTTTTCAGCCCCTGTTCTACAGGGGCATGTAATTACAATTCTTGATATAATAGTTGACAGCAGGGCATTCCAGTGCCCACCAAGAGTAACTGAGTGCTTACAGTGTTGTGCCAACACCAACACCTAAGGGGCCAATTTCTGCAGAGTATATACGGCAGGCCCCTACTTTCAAACATCCAACTTACAAACGACTCCTACTTGCAAACGGAAGGAGACAACAGGAAGTGAGAGGAAATCTACCCCTAGGAAGGGAAATTCTCTCCTGTAAGGGTTAATATGGGAAAAAGGTGTCTCCTCTCTCTACTGATGCTTTATCACCAATCCTTGTTTCAATAAAAACCCCTCATTTCAAAAACAGTTGTCATTGGGACGGAAAGTGAGGTGAAATGTTCTGAACAGGGGCACAGACAGCAAAACAAATGTTACAGGGGTGATAACCCTTCCCTATGTTTTCCAAAAAGCTTAAAAATAGATTTTTTGGCTGGAGCTACACTTAAACAATGTACGTGTTCAAAATTACAAACAGATTCTACTTAAGAACAAACCTACAGTCCCTGTCTTGTTTGCACCGCCTGTATACTGCTGTTCAGAGTATATAGGGCCTTTTTTTAATTTTGGGTGCGGGGTTCCCCTTAATATCCATACAAGACCCAAAGGGGCTGGTAGTGGGGTGGGGGGTACCCATGACATTTTTCTCAAAGATTTTCATCCATATTACCGGGACCAGACATGACATTAAAGCCGCAAGCAGTTTTAAATGGCTTTTTTTCCTTTAGAAATGTCATTTTGTGCAGGGACAGTTCTAAACACGGGAAACACGTGGCACTTCACAGGCATACTTTAGACACCCCCCAGGTACGATATTTAAAGGAATATTTGACTTTTTTTTTCACTTTATACATCATTAAAATGACTGCTGCCGAAAAACGGCAGTTTTTAAAACTTTGTTTTGCATTGATACATGTCCCCTTGGGCCGAACCCGAGTTCCCAAACCCTTTTTAGGACAATAACATGCATATTAGTCGTTATAATTAGCACTTTAGATTTCGAACGTTCGCATCCATTGTATTTAATAGGGTTCTAACGTTCGTGCGAACTTTCGATCCGTTCGCAGGTTCTGGTGCGAACCGAACCCGGGGGTGTTCGGCTCATCCCTACTGGAGAACTGTAATATACAGAACATATGCTCTTTTATAAAGAATACAAACTCTGACTTGTAAAACTTCTGAATTCTTGGAATGCGGTTTATATCAAAAATAAATTTAATGAAGCTCAAAAACTATGAAAAAAAACCCAGAAAGAGCTGGTTTATATTGATTGTTATGGACGTGTTTATACAGCAAATTAAACAAATGAAGAGACAAATGCAATGAAGAAGAGTCCATTTTATAAACAACCCTCTATTGAGTGCATTTATTTAAAGGACAAAATAGATCAAATCAAAATAGCAAATTTTTTTTTTTGCATGCACAGCTCTTCAACTGCCCTTGACATCATTCATTTTAAGTACACAGTATAATTATACACAGCAGAACACCGAAAAACAATTTCATAATTTTAATATGCTTTAATACAATTAATAAATTAGGATAACTTGGCAGCATTAGCCAAAAATAATTTATCATGGTAGCCTTTACATTCTATAGTGAAAGATTGTTACAAGTGTGCGGAGCATGGGGTATCCAAGCCATTGTAGTAATATTTCCATTATCCTCTTTTCTGTCTGAGTCAACCTGTAACAGAATCAAGGTCATATTATATAGTGTTTTAAAAGCATCATATAATCATTCCTTGCGTTCAGCATAGCCAGGCTTTGTTTAGAACATCTCCCACTATATTCCCCTCTGATGCTCTTTTTAACAACACTGATCTATCATTTGATTTTAAATGTTATCATGGGCGGGGTAGACAAAAATGCACCAGCAACCTGGTAGCCAGTGAAAAATGGGCAATTTTCTTCTGCCAGTGACAGGAAAAATGTTGCCAGTAAAAAATATTGCTGTGATGCCGGTGCCGGTTGAGACCATCCAAGTGCCTGCTACAGTGTGTTCAGGTGGCGTTGGCGGGGGGGGGGGGCGGTCTGGTGGAGGCGGTGCCTGAGCATGCAGTGTGATGTCATGGTGCAAGGGAGCCAAGCAGAGCAGCCAGAGCTTCATGTACAGGTCTGTGGGATGGGAGCAATGCAAGCCGGAAGCAGGACTGTCAGTACTGTTTGGAATGGAGTGGACTGCTGTCACTGAGAGTCAATTTAATGTGTGTGTGTGCCTGCCTATTCTAATTTCTTGCCCTCCAGTCCCTGAACTAATTATTTACTATAGCAAAAATAAAATAAAAAATGTTTTTTGCCTTAATATCTATTTTTCAATCACATTGCAAATTGCATATTGTACTTGTTTTGTAGCCTAAATACTGACATTTGTATACTTAAAACTGTAATTGTTTAACTTTTGGAATTGTCAGTAAAAATGTGTCTGTGCCAGGAAATTTTGGGGGTCGTTTTAGTAAATTTCAATCTGGTAGATTGGCAACACTGCGGTTACCACTGATGATGCATTATATAAATAAACATATTGTATATAACCTGGCGTTCGTCTGCAGCAATGGCACAAGGAACTCTGGGGAGCCCTTCCAAAGAGCTATGTGTGCCCCAACTGCTTTTAACCAGAATTCTTGCTCATTTCTGTTAGATTGTAAGCTCTTCTGAGCAGGGCCCTATTTTATTGTATTATAACTGTATTTTCTCCCTTTTAATATTGTAAAGCACTGCGTAAACTGTTGGCGCTATATAAATCCTGTTTAATAATAATATTAATTTCCCAATAAGAGCTGAAGACTTTCACCAAATGAGGATGAGTAAGAACAGCAGGCATATAGGCAAACAAAACAGACGTAAAAAATACTTTGCTGTTTTCCTGAGTTGGGTTTGGTAAGCCAAGCTGGAATACAGAATTTAAAGTGCAGTTTCATGGGACCATCAATGTCTCCCAAAGGGGAATTAAGTTTAATTACAGATAGTAACATTTAATTTTTATATTTTATTGCATTGATTTATTAATTTTGTTAATGTAGCGGGTGTTTGAATTTATGTGAGGACTCTGGTGGTGTGGGGTTCCTTGGGGCCTACAGGTGGCGTTGTTGCCTTGGGCTGGAGCTGAACTCACACCGCAAACTGTGCCTTTTTGTCCTCCCCTGGAGCTGGTACAGCGGGGCGGGGAACCCGCTGTGACGCAAAGGGAGAGGTCATAAAAGGGGCGGACGCCCTGACTTTAGGGGCAGAGAGTTGGAGGACGCGGCCGCACCCAGGCACCTTCAGCTTGGGTGCTGGCATTCCGGTGTTCCGGGCCTAGGCGCCCTTGGCCTAGCCGGAGCGGAGATGGAGTCCATCTCAGGCACCTTTAGCCTGGGGTGAGGTACTATGGCGGATGCCTGGGGCTCAGTACCTTCGACTGCGTTCCGCGAGGGTGGAGGAATCCGAGGGGACCCTAACTCCTTGGGTGCCCGTGTCTGAGTTTGTGAGGACTGGTGCGCAGTAACTTCTCCGAAGAGCCCGGCATCGCTGGTGATGGAGAGGCCTCCATTTCTCCCTTGGACGGATTTCTTCCTCTGATAGGGGCAAAGTGAGCGAAGGTAATTCACGTTCTATATTACCTAGTCAGTGGCAGTGACTATTCACCACTGGTGACAGCACAGTGGGCAGCAGCAAGAAGGGAAAGGATTGCGCCTCGATCTGTCCCCATTTTCCAAAGGAGAAAGATTGTTTTATTGCTTGGCAAGAAGAATAAAACTGAGTTTTACCTATTCACTGTGTGGAACTTGGGTTACTAAAGCAAAGGAGTCAGGGACGAAGGACTGGACTTGACTCTAGGACACCTACACAAGACCCAATCTTCTGGCCTTCACCTCTTAGTTACGGAGGACTTGGGCCGTGGTGTGTATCATCTCTCTCTCCCAGATACCCCTAGACAACAGCCATATAACCGATAAAGCAAGGGAGAGCGGTGAGGCCGCTACACGTGGGGGCATTGTATCCGGGATATGTGTATGGTGTCTGAAATTGAACTTTGCTGCCCGGAGGAGTTCAGAGTAGGTCGGCCATATTGGCCAACGCGCCACGAGGCAACCCATAACTGTGTAGTTCGTGGGTGGTGCAAGGGAAAAGCCTGCGAACAAGTGAGAAGCCCGCAAACAAGTGCAGGAGGTGGGAGGAGTCTGGCCACGTGGACGTACGCACGTGGAGATTCCGGCGCAGGTGGGTCAGTGCGCAATGGAGCAGCAAAGAGAGAGGATGGCTTCAAGTGCTCCGTGGATTTCCGTTCCTTCCTTTGCGGATATGTCTTCTCTGGCTGCTCCGATTATGGATACGGGGATAAGACTAAGGCCCCGGGGGCGATTGGCTCTCTATACCTGCAGAGACATGGAAGCCCTCGGTGTGATCTGTCCCGGCTGTTTGGGACTGGTGGTCCAGCTGAAGCCGTTCGGGCGCTGTGAGGTCTGCAAAGAATTTCTCTTCGAGGTGGAACCATCCACAGAAAAGCCTATAAGGCTTTCCACCTCAACTACCTCACAGGGACTGCCACTCCGGAGGGAGAGATCGATGCTGGTGCGTTCGCCGTGCGCACTGATCCGGGCGAAGTGACTGCCCAAGCGGAAGTGAAAAGAGAGAAATCCGAGGATGCTGCCTCGGTCACCAGCAGCTCCCTGCTCCGGCCGCCGAAGAGAAAAGTCGGCCTAGTGATGGCCTTGTGTGGTCGTGGAAGAGCTTCGCCCCACTGCTTGCCTGGCCTGGATGGCTCCGGTAGGAAAAGTCCTGGACATCCCTGTTCTTCTAAAGGCCCAGGTGAGCCAGGGGTTGGGACTGTCTGCGTGGTTAAAAGTGGCGGTAGCCCACAGTCGGTAGAGGCCATCAAGGGGGATAGTTCCGTGACTGGGAATTATCTGCCCCGCTGAGTACTATGACACCTCTGACCTGGATTCATTGTCTGACAATGGCGATGATGGGGAGATAGACGAAATCTTCCAACAGAAGGGATGGGACAAGATGAAGATACCCTCGTCCTGTGTTGTAAGGGACCTGCCCATGTCTACTGGAGATAGTACACCTCGGGTAGAGGCTTCGGTGCCAAGGGAGGAAGCTGGTCCTCTGTCTGAAGTTCCCCTTCTGGATTCAACATCCATTTCACCTGCTCCTGTTGCGGGAGTGCAACGTCAATCACTGCGGGCTCCTAGGCCCAGGTCTACTGAGGTGGTGAACGCACCTCGCCACCCAGAAGCGATTGTTCCACCTGGAGAAGGAGACCGAGCTACTATGCCACCTTTGTCAAGGCTGCAGCATCTCTTTGGCCAGAAGGTTGCTCAGGAATATGAGTGGGAATACCCGTATCTGCCTCGGGAACTGCTCTATGAGGTGGAGGTCTTTCGGCAAAGATGGAATGATACCTTTGTATAGGACGAACTGAAAGTACAGCAAGCATGGCGGTACCTTTCCTGTTCACCAACGGTCACCAAGAAGTTTCAGGACTGTAAAGCTAAATGGATGCTGGGAAGACACATTCATGCGGACAAAGTGGTGATCTGCCGCAAGGAAGGAAAGAGTGTTGAGTACCATGTGGAGGCTTTTGATGATCGTCTGAAGCCTATATCATTGCCTCATCCAAGGTTTTACCTGTAAGAAAAAAAAAGAAGAGAGGGAAAAAAAGACTCCCGTGTGTTTTTCTTTTCTATTCCTGGCTGAACTTTCCGGAGTGCCTTTTCTTGAACACAGGGACTGTGCCCTAGTTTTTTTTTTGTATTTGGGCAGTTCTACTCATTGGAGATATGGGAGCTGTTTTTGTTTTTTCTCCCTCCTTCTCCTGGCACTCAAAAGAAATCAGTGACTTTGGGTTTTAGATAGTGTAGGGTCACAGAGAAAATGATTAAGAGGAAAGTTCATCTGGAAGTGATGAGTGTCTTGACCGCGGCACTGTCACCAGGTGGCAGTGTTGCGCAACGATTGTTTTTTTTTTTTTTTACATTATGCAGCACTTATTGGAGTGAATGGGTTTCTTCTAGGATAGACTCATTCATTCCAAGCAAACACACATGTTGGTAGGATGTATGTTTCTTTTCTTTCCCTCTGCAGGAGACTCGTCTGTCAAGACTACTAAGAGTGGGTGGTCCTTAGATAGCCAGAGGGAGGGAAGAATGCAAATGTGTGAGATATTTAAAGTGTTTTATTGGAAAGTTTTATAGTTATATTGTTTTAAGTTTTCCCTTTCCCATTCAGGTCTTGGCACAATTCAGGGCTAAATTGTGTAGTTTGGTTTCTGGGCTGAACTTATGTCACCACCCTTGTGGGGTATGAGTTTGTACCAGACACTGGGGACCAGTGTCAAATCACCAGGGGGAGAGTGTAGCGGGTGTTTGAATTTATGTGAGGACTCTGGTGGTGTGGGGTTTCTTGGGGCCTGCAGGTGGTGTTGTTGCCTTGGGCCAGAGCTGAACTCACACCGCAAACTGTGCCTTTTTGTCCTCCCCTGGAGCTGGTACAGCGGGGCGGGGAATCCGCTGTGACGCAAAGGGAGAGGTCATAAAAGGGGCGGACACCCTGACTTTAGGGGCAGAGAGTTGGGGGACGCGGCCGCACCCAGGCACCTTCAGCTTGGGTGCTGGCGTTCCGGTGTTCCGGGCCTAGGCGCCCTTGGCCTAGCTGGAGTGGAGATGGAGTCCATCTCAGGCACCTTTAGCCTGGGGTGAGGTACTATGGCGGATGCCTGGGGCTCAGTACCTTCGACTGAGTTCCGCGAGGGTGGAGGAACCTGAGGGGACCCTAACTCCTTGGGTGCCGTGTCTGAGTTTGTGAGGACTGGTGCGCAGTAACTTCTCCGAAGAGCGCGGCATCGCTGGTGATGGAGAGGCCTCCATTTCTCCCTTGGACGGATTTCTTCCTCTGACAGGGGCAAAGTGAGCGAAGGTAATTCACGTTCTATATTACCTAGTCAGTGCCAGTGACTATCCACCACTGGTGACAGCACAGTGGGCAGCAGCAAGAAGGGAAAGAATTGTGCCTCGATCTGTCCCCATTTTCCAAAGGAGAAAGATTGTTTTATTGCTTGGCAAGAAGAATAAAACTGAGTTGTACCTATTCACTGTGTGGAACTTGGGTTACTAAAGCAAAGGAGTCAGGGATGAAGGACTGGACTTGACTCTAGGACACCTACACAAGACCCAATCTTCTGGCCTTCACCTCTTAGTTACGGAGGACATGGGCTGTGGTGTGTATCATCTCTCTCTCCCAGGTACCCCTAGACAACAGCCATATAACCGATAAAGCAAGGGAGAGGGGTGAGGCCGCTACATTAAGAATATTTAACATATTAAACCTGCCCATAGTTCCATCAGCACTCAGGGCAGAACAAAACATACCTTTTCCTAATGTTTGTGTTAGGCAAAAGCATCATGTAAAAATACGTGAAAAATTACTATGCAGCATACGCAAATGAGTGTGTTTTGCATACATTTTGTTTGACATGGGAATTCTCAATCAGCTATAAAATTGGATTAATTTGCAAGTGATACAATTATTGCATGGAGAAAGTCTATTGCATCAGGTGCATTGACTTGTGCTCCCTTGTGTTTCAATGTGCCAAGTCAAACCAAAATGATTATTTCTAAAAACAAGTAGAATTGACAATAATAGAATAAACATGCTGAACTACACATCATTAGAAGCTTATTACAGCTGAACGATAATCTTTGGGTTCCAGACAGACCTTGGGAGGCTGTTCTCTGGTGACCAGCTGAACCGAACGCCAGTATCTGGCAAAGTATAGACAGAGTGTCTAGGCTTTGCTGTGCACTAATCTAAATAAGAAGCTTAAATGGTCCAATGTACTAAGTGTAATGACTCCCTACATCCTGGTTTCAAAACAGTTGCAAACTGGAATATTTATTTTTAACCTCGCACCGCAGACTTAACAGGGGAAAGAAAAGGAAGGTGTTAAAACAGAAATCCCCCCTTTGGTAGTACAAGTGATCACTCAATAAACTATTTATCAATTTTTACTTGCACTTTTTTCCATGTAGATCTATCTGGTCTAGAATGAATTAAGCAATCATGTTTGCTGAATTTTATAAATCTCTGCAGATTGGACAAAGTCCTGCATGTATAGTATAATAGTTGATTTACATGAGTTTTCAATGAATTTGTTCATCACTATGTAAGGCTATATGCAAAAACACATTTTTTTTCATTGCAAATATTTAACTTTTCTCTGGTATTATCTGTGGCATGGTTTTAAATTATGTTGTATTTTTATGATAATATTTTATATAATAATATGTATACTGTTTCATAGGCACTAGTTGCCACACCTAACTGTTTGCTGTTAAAATTAAAGTGGAAGTAAACCCTCCTATCATTTTCAGGCAAGGAAGCTGCCATCTTGGCCTCTATTTAATCTTCAACTGCCATGATGCTGCACATGTGATCAGTTATGACACCAGCCATTGGATGGTTTGACAGTTTGGTTGAGAGCACAACCAATGGGACAGTTACATTCCCAGAAAAAAGAAAAGAGAAAGGAGGGCGCACCAACCTCGTGCATTACCACTTAAAAGTTTTATTAAAATATAAATAAAAAGCAATGGTCCTACTCACAGACGGAGCTTAAGTACAAGCTTATCGGACAATTAGGCTGGAAATTCTTGGCACCCACCGACCGAACTTGATGACAGAGAGGGTCCGGCAGCACCTCAAACATCTATATATATCAGCTATATAGATGTTTGAGGTGCTGCCGGACCCTCTCTGTCATCAAGTTCGGTCGGTGGGTGCCAAGAATTTCCAGCCTAATTGTCCGATAAGCTTGTACTTAAGCTCCGTCTGTGAGTAGGACCATTGCTTTTTATTTATATTTTAATAAAACTTTTAAGTGGTAATGCACGAGGTTGGTGCACCCTCCTTTCTCTTTTCTTTTTTCTTTTTTCTAGCCATGTGAACACCCATTGTTCTGAGGAGGGCTGCAAGACTTTAGACTTTACTTTTAGACGGAACCACACTACCTGTACCCTGACTGTACACTGAGAGCGCAGGAGATTGTTTGTTTTTCTGTGTAACAGTTACATTCCCGGCATGCCGGGAATGTAACTGCTTTTTTAAACAGCTACATTGATGGGTTTACTTCCGCTTTAAATGTCGAAAGAGATGGGATAGTTATAAAGAAGTAAATGTGACATGCATGATGTATGTCCCATATATTTTAAATGACAGCGATTTATTCACCTGTTGTGAATATTTGGTAAAGGACACATTCATGGTTTATAAGACCCCTTTCACACTGAGGCAGTTTTCAGGCATTTTAGCGCTAGAAATGGCCTCTGAAAAGTGCCTGAAAACTGCTACCCATTCATTGCAATGAGTGCTTTCACACTCGGGCGGTGCGCTTGCGGGACGTTAGAAAAAGTCCTCCAAGCAGCATCTTTGGGGCGGGTTGGGAGCGCTATAAATAGCGCTCCCAAAATGCCCCTGCCCATTGAAATGAATGGGCAGCTCTTCCAAAGCGCCTTGAAAGCACTTTGAAAGCACCGCAAAATGGATAATTATAGCCCTAGACCTCCTCTGTAACTCAAAACATGCAACCTGTAGAACTTTGTAAACGTCGCCTATGGAGATTTTTAAGGGTAAAAGTTTGTCGCCATTGCACGAGCGGGCGCAATTTTGAAGCGTGACATGTTGGGTATCAATTTACTTGGCATGACATTATCTTTCACAAAAATTGGGCTAACTTTACTGTTGTCATTTTTTTATTCAAAATTATTCTTTTTTTTTTTAAAAGTGCGCTTGTAAGACTGCTGCGCAAATACGGTGTGACAGAAAGTATTGCAACGACCGTCATTTTATTCTCTAGGGTGTTAGAAAAATAAATATAACGTTTGGTGGTTCCAAGTAATTTTCTAGCAAAAAAAAAACTGTTTTTAACTTGTAAACACCAAATCTCAGAAAGACGCTCAGTCCTTAAGTAATTAAGGCGCATAATTTTCAGTTATCTGGTGAGTGTAAACCCCTTTGGGGAGAGTGACACACATGGTGTATGCCTGGTGGATTGGTGCATGGCTAAAGGAGTATCTACTAGGACTACCTTCTACACTCTGATCTGTATTCACCTTTATCATCCTACTATCTCATACAGAATTAATCATACAAACGCTGGTCAAGTTGTAATTGACTGACAAGAGCGCTGCTATAGCATTTGATGTGAACTGTTGCTCAGGATTGTGTTATTTGCTACTTTTCTATGGGATCTTTCCATTGATTGGACTGGTTGTCGGCTAAAAATGGGTCACAGGAGTGCAGAACAAACTGATTCATAGGAGACGTAGGGCCAAAAAAGCTTTGTCTATACTTCTCCTTTAACCCTCCAATTTCTGAAGCTGTTCAGCAGAAACACAAGATTCAGCACTATGGAGAGCTCCAGCCACCAGTAACTAAGACAGCTTATTATGTTTTAAGTATTTACAGGGCATTCCTCTACAATCCCAAATATGTGATTATTTTAATATATTGTTTTAATATTATATAAAAAATAATATTATATTAATATTATATTTTGACTGATAAATGTATACAGAATTCCAGTAAATGTTCAACTGTACCAGCAAATATTAATTAAATATGCCCATAATGATCATTTTAGTTCTGTTAATACATCATGAAAAATTTTCATGCTGTAAAAAGCACATCACCATGGACAAAACATTTAAAATAACATTGATTATAACTGTAACAGAGAATGATTGAAAAATACATGTTCTCATTAAATACATAATGTTAATACCTCTTAGCGGAAAGTTGCTGATCTCCTTCCGTTACGTGGCTGAAAATCAACAAGAGATTGGATCAGACATATGGAAAATATGACATATGCATGTTTACTAAGCTGATATCTACTTTAATGAGCAGTTTTATTTTTAGAGATCTGGGATTTAGGGATCACATCTGATCAATTGTACATGCTAAAAGTGTGTGAATTATGAAATGCCCTTTCTGCTTCCATCTACAGGCATAGCTACAGGATGTCTGATATAATCGGGAATGCCGAGAAAGATTTTGCACTATCCATACCTATTTACTCAAGAAGTGTTGTTATAAGTGATAAATTACCTCCTGAATCTTTAATTAATTTAATACAGTGCAACCTCTAAAATTTAAATAATTGCCTCTTCTGTGGTTATATCAATATCCCTGCAAAAGAAACCAATAAAAACAATATAAAAACAACATGCAATCACAATAAAACAAAATATAACCATCTACGTGTTACAACAAAAAATTGTGCAGCAGTGCAGTCCAGAAGTTGTAATGGTAAACGTCCAACTTTAAAAAAAAAAGGTATCTTCACGTCGCTTATTCCTTCTTCGCTGCTGTGAGCTACCAATGCAATAACTATGATATCCCATGCTTCATTTTATCCATATAGAGAACTCACTGGACTAGTATAACCTCTTGGATTATAAAAGGTCTATAGAGTTTATGCATTCATTTAGCCTCAACCCAAATCTCATCTGTTTTTACCTCCTTGAGCACCAATTAATCTTCACCACATTTCACTCAAATCAATTCAATAAAAACTTTGACAGTGTAATAATGTAGATGTTGTGGATACACAACAATGTATTCATTGAGTAGGTCAAGTTGTGAAAAAAAACTGCATAAAAGTATAGCAAAGTGCATACAGGAGATACTCCGACAGCAGTAGGGAATGTGTGAGAGATAACCCAGAACAAAGCTGTGGGGGGGGGGGGGGGGGGGAAGAGACTTGGTGATTTTAACCAGTGTTGTATTTTAAAAAAGTATAGCCAAAGCTATTTGGCCACACTTCTCCTATGGAACACAGGAGCGCAGTTCATTCTGCACTCCTGTGACCCATTTTCAGCAGTGGGCTAAAACCTGCTGTTGGCTGATGTCATATGGTCGGGGTCCACCTAGATGTCTGGACCGGCACATGGCTCAGCCTCTCAGCAATCTGTTCAGAGCCTGAGCCGTCCCCTCCCACCCCCTCCACAGCCCAGCACCCCCTCCACAGCCCAGCACTCCAGTGAGATTGGAGGGGGAGAACTGAGTGAATAGCGGCGTTTGATCGCTAAGTTCTCACTGCAGAGCCGGTGGTGGACAGATGCAGCATTGGATCAATGTTGCATCCACCTAGGTGAGTATAAATGTTTTTTTTTTTTTTAAATCCTGAACTCCTCTTTTAAGTACATTAAAATGAAAATCATTATTACTGATATACTTTTATACAGTATATAAACCTGGGAGGATTTGGGGTTGAAGGTAAATAGACGCAAAAGCACAACAGATGTTTAATATTCTAAAGGTCACATGAGTCTGGTGAGTTATCTAGATGGATAGATTGAAGCATGGGACATCACAATGATTGAAATTGCTAGTTCACAGCAGTGGGGGAGGGATAAGACCCATCAACATAAATTGTTTTTGCACTTGAAAAATAAGATGTTTGTAGATGGTTATATTTTATTTCACTGTGATTAGATGTTTTTGTACAGTTTTCTTTTGTTAATTTTGCAAGGATATTGATATAACCATAGAAAATAGTTTGTTAAAAATTTGAAAGGTTGCACTATATTACATTAAAGTGGTTGTAAACCTTCCTTTTAAAAAAAATAAAACAACAAACATGCCTATACTTACCTGCTTTTTGCAATGGTTTTTCACAGAGCAGCCCCGATCCTCTTCATCTGGGGTCCCCCGCTGTCGCTCTAGGCCCCTCCTCTTCACCGGGTGCCCCCATGGAAAGCCACTTTCCCTGTCCATTAACACAGGGAGCGGGAATCAGCCCCCCCGCATCACAGGATTTAATTGACAGCAGCGGGAGCCAATGGCTCCTGCTGCTAACAGTTTGTCCAATGAGGAGAGAGACAGCGTCTGGAACCGTTGTGCTCGTGCACATCGCTGGATTGAATCAGGCTCAGGTAAGAAAAAGGAAGGGGGGTCTGGGGGGCAGCTGCAGCATGGAAGGTTTTTCACCTTAAGGCAAAGAATTGGATAGAGTAGGGGAAGGTTATAACCCCCTGTGGATTTTTTTTGCCATCTGTATCCCATTTGAGAGATTTCCCTTAACTTCCTGTCCCATAGCCAAAAAGTTTGAGAATTCGTTGGCTGTCAGCATAAGCAGTGTCCCCATTGGAAGATTTCGTCTCTATTTCTGGTTTGGTGGCAACCAAAAGTTTTGAATTTTATTTCACTTTCACAGTGATAATGGTAACAAATAGAGAGGATGGATCTCTCTAAACAATAAAAACTGACAGGTGTTCTAATCCCTCTCCACTCTATACGTAGTTACATTATACTTTAAAGGGGAGCTCCACCCAAAAGCGGAAGCTCCACTTCTTTGCTTCCCCCCCTCCTCTGCCACATTTGGCACCTTTCCAGGGGGAGGGGGTATCTGTTTTTGACAGGTACCCGCTCCTACTTTCGGCTGACTTTGCCATGGCTGCCGGTTTCCCTTACAAGAAATGGTGGAATAAGCACCCGAGAGCCGATGAGAGCCGAGAGCAATGACACCACTCCTATACCATTTTCCTGAGCCTAAACTACAGGCAAACAGTTGAATACACAGATGAAATATACATAACTGTTTTACCTGCCAAAGGGTTTGTACTACTGTCCATTCAGCCCTACAATTCACACAACACAACCTGATTTTCCTCTGCACCAATTTCACTTTCAATTACACGCCAACCCTGGGGCTAGAAAGTGAAAGAAGCAGCACACTGATTACCTAATTTCTTCATCATCTCTCTGCTCTCTCCTTCTATTAGAATTTTCTTGCACTGCAACGCAACTTATTGGCTCCTTGCACTGTTTTCCCCTCTGATTTCTAAGCTTTGCTTTGCCGTGATTGCAAGAGACTGATAGTATGTCACATTCAGGTACATACACTGCTTGCATTTAAAAAAATTATTTTATGATGTATTAATGCCTTGGCGCCAGCCACACGCAAATATGCGGCCTCTGGCAGAGTGGCTGTTTATGTGCGTGCATTAGTGCAAATAGTGATGTGCCGAGAGCGTGTCCCCTGCGCGCTCCCGACACAGTTAGAAAACTCCTGATCGATGCTTGCGATCAGGAGCTTTCTGATCATGTGACCGCCATGACAGCCAATCACGGCGGTTATATGACCTTAAGCCCCACCTCCCTGCATGTAAAACCCCTTAAGGGGCAGGCGCCGGCTCCCAATGGTTAATGACTACAAAGCTGCATTAATGTGTGCCTTCTTTATACAGGTAGTCCCCGGGTTACAAACAAGATAGGGTCTGTAGGTTGAAGCCTCGTACACACGGACGGTTTTCTCGTCAAGAAACAACAAGAAAACTGCCGGGAGAGCTTTCTTGCTGAGAAAACCGGCCGTGTGTACGAGGCTTTCAGGTTTCTCGTCAAGAAAACTGGCCAGAATCTCGACGAGAAAAATAGAGAACTTGTGTACACTCGGCCGGGACAAGATTCTTGTCAAGAATCTCGTCAGGAAAAATGACGTGTTTTTTCCTGACGAAATTCTCGGCCGTGTGTACGAGGCTTTAGTCTTAAGTTGAATTTGTATGCAAGTTGGAACAGGTAAATTTTTTAAGTGTGACTTCAGTCAAAAAATAATTACAATTTTTTTTTGGATAGCATAAGGAAGGGTTAACACCCCTGTAATGTTTAGTTTGCTGTCTGTGCCCCTGTTCAGAAGATTTCACCTCACTTCTTGTCCCTGTGACAAATTGGATTTTGAAAATTTTGGGTTGTCGTGGAAACAAGAATTGGTGACAAACTTTCAGTGGTGGCACCTTTTTCCCATGATAAACTTAAAGGAGTGAATTTCCCTTTCTAGGGGTTGATTTCACCTCCCTTCTGGTTTCTCCCTCATAAGTACGAGTCGTTCATAACTCGAATGCTTGTAACTCGGGGACTGCCTGTATGCCTGAGGTTTGTAAACATATCTTAAAACTTTTTGAAGAATTTTAATTGTCAGATTCAAGGCGATAATGACCACCCTGTTTGACAACTTGGTTTAAAAAACAGCGTTCCATGTTGTTTTCATTGTTTCAGATTTGTACATTCTATTTGTAAAAAATAAAATAAAAAATTACCCTAAACACAAAGTAGCCTCTGCTTAGAACACCTCCAGGTCCCTGGATCTCCTCCTAAAATTAGGAAAAAATACAGTAAGTTGTTTTCTTGATTCAATTCTTTCTTGATTAGCAGACCACCAATTAAACAGACAAAGATATAACCTTCCAATAAATATGTTAACATTTTGTAAATACCTAGATACAGAAATATTTAAGTGTAACTGGCACCCATAAACAGCAACTGTAACCATTTTCTGTGCTTCAATCACATTCACATTTTCCAAAACTATTGATGCTAGTAGTAGACTTAAATTTTAAAAGTGAAAAATACTTACCCTCCACTCTGAAAGTAAATGTCAATTAAAGACTCATGGCATGTGGAAGTTGTGATAACACACTGGAAGTTCTACATACTGCCTGCATCTTTGTGTATGTAGGCTTCCAAGACATACCGTAAGTATTATCACAGTGAATATGGTGACATTATGGGAGTCAATGTATAATGCATGTGCTTAAATCAATAAAACAATGTTCTACACTACTTGGACTGTCATTTCAAAAAATGTGTTATGTTCCACATATTTTGATTGGCATACTTCGAAATCTCTGTGCCATTGTGAAATAAAGATACATTGTGCACACATACAATGAAGATGGAGCACAAACCCGTGAGTCAAACAAACACATGGTAAATTGAGTAAGAACAATAACGGTCTACAGTTCTTTAAATAAATACATGATTAAATGTACAAGATTTTAATGCACATTATGTGACTAGATTATCCTAGCTATTGTAGCATGTGATAGACTTCAACTATTCTTGTAATGTGTTTGTTCTCAAAGCACTGGAAGCTCAGAAATTTATTTTTCAAATTCTTTGTGTTTAACAAAGGAACTCATGCACAGGTTTTGCAAAATTCAGGGTTCTGTGACTACGTATTTACTCTTAAGCCCTGTACACACAATCGGATTTCCTATGGTTTTTAAACCGATGGATTTCTCCATCGGAAAACCGATGAAGCTGACTTCCATCAGTCTTGCCTACACACCATCAGTCAAAAAACGGACCGTTCCAAACGCGGTGACGTAAAACACTCCAATGAGCCGAGAAAAATTAAGTTCAATGCTTCTGAGCATGCGTCGACTTGATTCTGAGCATGCGTGGGTTTTTTAACCGATGGACTTGCTCATAGACGATCGGAATTTGCTATCGGTTTTTTATCCATCGGAAAAATTTAAAACATGTTCTATTTTTTGACACCGATGGAAAAAAGACCGATGGGGCCCATACACGATCGGTTTGTCCGATGAAAAAAATCCATCGGACTGTTTTCATCGGTAAAACCGATCGTGTGTACGCGGCTTTTAAGAAAAGTATAGTGTATTTTCAGTGAGCACTTATTTTAAATTATCATTATAAATGTAAGAAATTTTTGCTGTGACATTTTGCAGAGTAGTCACTAGAGGCACTAGCAGCAGACAGCAATTGCACGATGGCTGTATGATTACTAACTGCTTGATAACTGTTGAGATAATATATTAGCCACACAGTGGGGTTATTTACTAAAGGCAAATCCACTTTGCATTACAAGTGCACTGAAAGTACACTTGGAAGTGCAGTCGCTGTAGATCCGAGGGGGACATGCAAGTAAAGTAAAAAACAACATTTTAGCTTGCACATGATTGGATGATAAAATCAGCAGAGCTTCTCCTCATTTCAGATCTACCCCTCAGATTTACAGCGACTGCACTTCCAAGTGCACTTTCAGTGCAAAGTGGATTTGCCTTTCGTAAATAACCCCCAGTGTGTCTATTGTTTTAAATTAGAGTGCATTGCTTTCAAATAGTCAGCCAACTCATAGGCTGGCCATTGATGGATAATTTTTTTTTATACAGCGAGCAGGCTGAATGGAAAATATAAAAATTAAAGAGCAGATCTCTACAGCCACACAATCGAGATAGACAGAGGAATCTCCGCCACTGAGATATTGTATTCTGACAATAGTTACACTCCGCTGTCAGAATACACTGATCGGCACCTGCAGCCAATTGAGGAAAATTTTCTAACAACCCTGTTTGATGGAAGTCGATTATTAGGGAGCAGCCACACATGGGTCATAATTTGATCTGTCCCTGCTGAACCCTCCAAGTTTCGATTCATCTATGGCCAGCTTTTGAGCTTTAGGCTTGCATTATGAGAAGGCGTACTAAACGCTTTGTAGAACTGCAAAGCAGGAAGCAGCCTGCATATGTAATAACAAATATGGTTTCCCCTATGTTTTCACCATTACAGATAACCTGAGTACATTCTCTTAAAAATGCCTGCATTATTAGTATGTGGTCTGCTATCTATGGGTAGCTACACTTTGCCCCCTTTACATATTTGTTACCTTTTCAGACCCTTGCTACATATTACATAAAATATACTCTATAACAGGGGGTCTGCAATCTTTTGATTGTAGTCTACCTGTCAACCCCCGCCTTCTAGCCACCGGTCTTTCTCTCTCTACGCAGCCTCTTCAGCCATGCGTTCTATGTCCAGCTCTCCCCCCCCCCAAGTCTCCTCCACCGTCGCTGTCATGAGTGAACAGCGGAACCCGGGAGGCAGCACTACTCAGGACAAAGGGCAGAAGGACTGGCTGGCCAAATTAACTTTTTAAGTTGAACTGCAGGTGATTGGTTGCTAGGATACAGGGCGGTCCTAAGCAGCCAATCACACGCTTGTTATTATAAAAAGTCACTCTGCTAGCTCCCGCTTCTGTCCTCTGTCCAGAACTGCGCTGCCTCCTGCTCTTGGCTGTGTACAGAGGTAGGAGCCTGCTATAGTGAAAAGGGGGCAGAGGACACTAGTGTGTGTGTGTGGGGGAAGGTAAAGTGAAGGGGGCAGAGGACACTGCTATGGGCAGAGCCCCCCACATAGCAGTGTCCTCTACCACCCTTCACATCACCCCCCCTGAACCCTTCATTCTAAGCCTAATGCAATCCTGATTCCTGCATTCTGAGTGTAATGCACTCCTGAGCCCTACATTCTGAGCGTAACGCACTCCTGAACCCTGCATTCTGAGCACAACACACTCCTGATCTCTGCATTCAGAGCATAACGCACTCCTTAACCCTGCACTCTAAGCGCAGCGCACACCTGATCCCTGCATTCTGAGTGTAATGCACTCCCTAACCCTGCATTCTGAGTGCAACCCACTCCGGATCCCTGCATTCTGAGTGCAGCGCACTCCTTACTCTTGCATTCTGAGTGTAATGCACTCCCTAACCCTGCATTCTGAGTCAAACGCACTCCTTAACCCTGCATTCTGAGCGTAATGCACTCCTTAACCCTGCATTCTGAGAGCAATGCACTCCTTAACCCTGCATTCTGAGAGCAATGCACTCCTTGACCCTGCATTCTGAGCGCAATGCACTCCTTGACCCTGCATTCTGAGCGCAATGCACTCCTTGACCCTGCATTCTGAACGCAATGCACTCCTTAACCCTGCATTATGAGCGTAATGCAATCAATAACCATGTATTATGAGTGTAATGCACTCCTTAACCCTGCATTCTGAGCGCAGCATACCCGATTCCTGCATTCTGCGCGTAATGCATTGGGGAACCCTGATTCTCTGCATAACGCACTCCTAAACCCTGCACTCTCTTGTAATACTTAACATATTTTTGCTCAGAACAAAAGTTAAATATCATGAAAAAAAAGGTCGGTCTTACAGTCTTTTTTTGCCTTCTCTGTCTATAGGCTCCTGAGATGTAAATCTGTCCCTGGCTACAAATTGCATCAGACTGCACAAAATGTAGTGCATGCACTACTTTTAAAAATGCACTGTGCCAAACTGCATGATACTACAGAGCAATGCGATCTTGTGGCCACTAACACTGCGTTTCTAACACTTTTCGGGGGACTTTCATTGCCCAGTAATTAAGCCTTATATAACTGGATTGTTGCAAACAATGTTTGTTTTGATTGCATTATGTGCATGGATGACCTAGTAATCACCAATAATTATTATGTTTTTGTCTTCTATGAAGTTATCATTTTAGTGTTTTATCTAGAGTGAGAATTAAGCCAGAATCACTTTTAAAATATATTTTACAATAATGTTTTAAAATTGTAATGTAAGACTATCGGGACATAGCTGTGTACTGTATGTCTTTTCCAACAACATTTTACCACTAAAGCAGAAGGTTCTGTATGGAAAAGGTTTAAACTATTTCACTGTATATGCTGAGTGTATATATATATTTATGTAATCAACATTCTACATGCAAATGACACAAACATGGGATCTCTAAAGAAACCACAAACTGGGGTAATATTTGCAAAAGAAAATAAAAGACAGACACAGGATGATAATGCATAAAATATGGTTACATACGTCAGGTTTCAATCTCTTCATCCTTCTTTCATGCAGTTGAACGATTTGCAGCAAAGGATGCAGAACAGACGACTGAGAGGACATGAAGACAGACAAATGAGCAACAATGGACCTTTGAGTGCACAGGATGTCTTTTTTGCAGTTACATGGAACCAAAACACTGGTCATGTAGATTACAAACTACAAACCTTATATATGATTCTAAAGAAAATACAAAATCACCACTCATGGTTACCGTTTATGGCCTTTCCAAATAAAATGACAGATTGCAGCTGTTGTCAAGACTGAAATAACCAAAAGAGATCGTTCTATTTGCTAACTTACTGATTCAGTGATTGTGCTAAAAAAAGAAAAAAAAAACCTAGACAAGATTGAGCACATTACAGATAATGTAATATGTATAACAGAGGAGTGCAGAGGATATGACATTGACCAGTATGTGTAAAAGGGTGCAAAGGGTATGACAGAAGACAATATGCTAATGAGATAAGTGAGGAATGTATGACAGAACCCCATATATAAAGCAGAGGGTGCAGAGGGTATGACAGTGGCCAGTATGTGCTGGAGAGGTGAGCAGAGGATATGATTGTGGGCAATATGTGAAGGACAAAAGTGCAGAGGATATGATTGTGGGCAATATGTGAAGGAGAAAAGTGCAGAGGGTATGATTGTGGGCAATATGTGAAGGATAAAAGTGCAGAGGGTATGATTGTGGGCAATATGTGAAGGACAAAAGTGCAGAGAGTATGATTGTCAGCAATATGTGAAGGACAAACGTGCAGAGGGTATGATTGTCAGCAATATGTGAAGGAGAAAAGTGCAGAGGGTATGATTGTGGGCAATATGTGAAGGATAAACGTGCAGAGAGTATGATGGCAGGCAGTATGTGCATGACAGAAGTGTGGAAAGTATGACAGTGGGAAGTATGTGCATGAAAGAAGTGTATAGGGTATATCAGTGGGCAGTCTGTACAGGAGATGAATGCAGAGGGTATTGTGGTGGCAGTATGTGCAGAAGAAAATTGCAAAGGGCAGTGTATGCAGGAGAGGAGTGTGGTGGAAATGAGATTGGGCAGTATTTGCAGGGAAAGAATGTGGAGGGTCCGATGGCAGGCAGTATGTGCAAGAGAAAAGGACAGAGAATATGACAGTGCACAGGTAGCTTTGGAGAAATAACAGAAAAGGTTTGTAAATGTTGTATTAAACATGAAATCAGCAATTTTGCTGTGAAATAAAAAAACTACACAAAATTAGCATTTCTAGCAGTGAGAGGAAGGACACTGAAGCAGCAATGGCAAACTACAGTATTGATGAAGCAGTTTGCTAGGGTACAGCAGGGGGGTCCACAAAGGAGTCAGAAGACATGTGTGGGGGAACCAGGATGGGGGGTGTGTTTGGGGGTGTTCAGAGCGATATCAGTGTGCAGGAGAGATGTGATAATCAATGGTAGGGTATCAGGGTGTGTATATGTGTAAAGGAGTCAGGAGCTATTGGTGAAAGAGTCAAGAGGGAACAGTGTGTGTGTGTACAAAGAAGTCTGTGCAGTGTGTGTCTACATACTTCTGGCCCCTGTTGTAATCATTGTGCTGCTATGCTCGAGTTGCATTGCACTGCACCAGAGCTGATTGGAAAGAAGTCAGTTGAACATGGTATAAAACTGTTTTCTCTTTCGTCCATGGACAGACACAGCTCCTTTAGTCTTGACAAGTGGGTTATGTTCCGTCTATTAGGAGAGGACTAGGCAGACATGTTAGATATACAAAAAAATGTAATTATACCAAAGCTAAACAGCCCCCCCCAGGGGGCAGTCCCTCTGGTCATAACCCCACACCCTGCACTCAGCAGCTCAGTTTTTTTCTGCCTAGTGTAGGAGAAGGACCTGGCTCCCTAGGTGCCTATTGGTCCTGGAGAACTTTTTTATTTTTTATTTAAAATTTTGGATCCTGACATCTACTATTAACTGCCGGCTGGGTGACAGGCTGGATAATATAGATCCTTGTAGTCTCCCCAGTCCGGCCATCGAGTGTGAGCAGGCCTTTAGCTACACGCTGGGTCTGCCACGACATACCCCGTTTGCTCCAGGGGTGGCCGGTGAGCTATATGCTCCGGGGGCCCACATATGACCGGGCTACTGCTGTCCAGTCACAGTGAGCCGTGGCCGACAGCCACTCCATACTGCTCAGTGATGGGTCTGTCAGGAATGCTTCCAGCAGTCCTTACAGGGACGGGTAAGTAAGGTTCCTCCTGTCTTGGCAGGATGGAAGAGCTGGGCATTCCTGGAATGGTCGATTAGGGGGTCTCTAGTCCTCCCTTTCCTCTCTCCCCGTCCATCCCTCATCCCCATACTTTGCTGGGCCTGCTGTGTACCTCACCGGGGGGTCCCCGAGGGGGGCTCCAGGTCCTGGCTGGGGGCTGCGCGGTGTGTCCGGGTCCGCTCTAGTGTGGGTGGTCTGCCTTGTGGGGTGCCAGTGTTTTTGCGGCCTTTTATTTTTATTTTTACCTCAGAAAGCCGCGCTGTTCCTAATGCTACTACAGCTGGCGGCCATTTTCTTGTAGCCACGCTGTTTCTATAGCTAATACAGCGGTCGGCCATTTTCTTGTAGCTCGTGCTCTTTTTTCCTGAGGTAACCGGCGGCCATCTTTGTGGGGATTTTTACATTAGCTGGACCTCTAGCGCTGGTTTGTCATTCTGAACGGCGCGAACGGCAGGTCACCTCAGAGACACCTCAGGCACACACTGTGCAGGAGTTTAGAGCAGACAGCAGCGCTGAAGCAGTGCCTGGGTCAGGGCAGTGAGTCCTCTGGGAATACCCCTCGGTCTGGGCAGCTAGGAAGGTGGGCCTTTTCTTGTACCTTGACTTGTTCCCTGAGTGTCTGTCAAGTGTGTGGGTCAGCATGGCATCAGAAGCTGGCGTTTCTTCCCCAGACATTCCCGTGGTAGCAACCGGTGCCCCTGCACCTGCGGTATCTGTGGACACTTTGTCGGCGGTCCTGGAATCATTTGTTGCCAGGGTGGAAGCGGTGTGTGGGCACAAGGGGGGTAAAAAACGCCCCCTCCCCCCACCATCTTCTGGGGAAAGCTCTGACTCAGACTCAGGTCTGGCTGTGAAACAGGACCCCTGTTCTGAAGGGTCAGAGTATGCAGACCAGGACCATTCAGACAGTGAGGAAGACTGCGTGTCTGGGTCAGTGCAGGACAAGGCGCTTGTTGGAACACTTATCACCGCAGTGCGGGAAACCCTTAAAACTGGAGGATGCGGCTGGGACATCTGCTGAGGTGTCGGTCCATTTGGGTCCCACAATCCGACCCGCACTACTAAGGTGTTTCCTTATGTAACTTATTTTGATAAGTTTATAGACAAGGAATGGGAACGACCGCAGAGGACCTTTTCGGTCCAAAAACGCATGGCGGTCCGTTACCCTTTTGAGGAGAGCCTTCTGAAAAAATGGGCATCTCCCCTGGTTGTGGACCCACGGTATCCCGGTTAAACAAAGTAACCACTATTCCGGTTGAGGGGACACCTGCATTTAAGGACCCTGCGGATAGGAGGTCCGAGGTGGTGGCCCGGTCCATGTTTACCATGCTGGGATCTGCATTACAGCCAGTTTTGGCTGCGGCTCTGGTGTCACAGACACTTACAGAATGGGCTAAAATTTTGCACCAGGAGTTGGAAAGACAACAGGTTTCCCCGGTCTGCGTAGAAATGGCTGACCAGTTGGTGCATGGCCTCAAATATGTCTGCGATGCAGCCCTGCACACAGCTCCCCTGCTTTCTAGAGCCTCAGTATCTGCTGTGGTACTGCGTCGCCTGATTTGGCTAAAATGCTGGTCCGCGGACCAGACTTTCAAGAAGGCTCTGGCTGATTTGCCTTTCCGGGGTGGAAGGCTATTTGGAGCCTCACTGGATGACATTATTAAGGATGTCACTGGGGGTAAGAGCACACTGCTCCCTCAATCCATAAAAGGTAAGGAGCCACGCCGCAGGCCTGGGCCCTCCTTTTCCGCTCAGAAGCGTTTTTTTGTTAGTCCGGGCCCGCAGGTAAGCGTTCCCAGGCCGAAAAGGGGCCAGCTGGGGGACAAAAGCGTCCCTGGGTTTTCGCAAGCCAAACAAGCCCGCAAACAAATCTGCTACTGCATGAATGTTTGCAGCTTGGTGGACCTCCCTGCTTTCCGACCAGTGGGTTTGCGAAGTGGTTTCATTAGGGTACAAGATAGAATTTCTTTCTTGTCCACCAAACAGATTTTTTCCCTCAAACCTTCATCTTCCTTCAGCTCGTCGGAATGCCCTGTTTGGGGCAGTGCAGGACCTGCTGAAGCGCGGGGTGATAGTACCTGTGCCGCTGCCGGAAAGGTTTCAGGGATTTTACTCCAATCTGTTTGTAGTTCCAAAGAAGGACAGGGTCCGTCCAATCCTGGATCTCAAGGCCCTCAACACCTTTGTAAAGGTGCGAAGGTTCAGGATGGAATCAGTTTGCTCTGTGGTCGCTGCACTCCACCCGGGGGATTTTCTAGCGTCCTTGGACATCAAGGACACATACTTGCATGTTCCCATATGCATCAGGCATCAGAGATTTCTGCATTTTGCAGTCGGGGACGATCACTACCCTCCCTTTCACTATCGTGGGCTACCTGGATGACCTCCTTCTGAGAGCTGCTTCAGACTCAGAATTAGAGGAGGATGTAGCGATTGCCAGTCAGATCCTTCAAGAATTTGGTTGGGTACTGAACCTCCAGAAGTTGGTGTTGGTGCCGACTCAGCACCTGGAATACCTGGGCTTGATCCTGGACTCCTCGGAGGTGAAGGTTTTTCTCCCTTTAGAAAAATTGCAGGCTCTTCAGGTTGCGGTGAAGCTGTTGGCATCCAGCAGGTGGTCGTCGCTGCGCTTTTGCATGCGTGGCCTGGGTCTCATGGTGGCCTTCTTCGAGGTGGTACCGTATGCTCAAATTCCACACTAGAGTCTTGCAGAAGGAGATCCTGTCCAAGTGGGACAAGCCTCCATTGTCCCTGGATTGTCAAATCTGGGTGAGCCAACTAGTCAGGACTTCCCTGGTCTGGTGGCTGACATCTCCGGCCCTTCAGTCCGGACAGTAGTCCCTGCCCTTTCACTGGACGGTGATCACGACGGACGCCAGCCTGACCGGTTGGGGGGGTGTTTGGGGGGTCCAGTCGACACAAGGTCGCTAGACACAGGAAGAATCCCGCTTGCCGATCAATGTACTGGAACTTCAGGCAGTGCCTCTCCACATGGTCACAGAGGCTACAGGGGCGTCCAGTCAAGATCCAGTCGGACAACGCCATGGCGGTGGCGTATGCCAACCATCAAGGAGGAACAAGGAGCTCGGCTGCAGCATCGGAGGTCGCTCTCATCCTGAGGTGGGCAGAAAGGAGCGTGCCGGCTCTATCGGCCGTACACATTCCGGGCGTAGAAAACTGGCAGGCGGACTACCTAAGTCGCCAGATGCTGGACCATGGAGAATGGTCGCTACACCCGGACGTGTTTCAACTCCTTTGCCTAAAATGGGGCACGCCAGACATGGATCTCCTGGCTTCTCGACTCAATCAGAAGGTATTGAGGTTTGTGGCCAGGTCAAAAGATCCATGGGCGGACGCAACGGACGCGTTGGTGGCCCCGTGGGACAGTATCGGCTGATCTATGCTTTTCCCCCACTGAAACTTCTTCCTCGTCTGCTACGCAGAGTGGAGACCGAGGGGATTCCGGTAATCCTATTTGCCCCAGATTGGCCTCGGCGTCCCTGGTACGCCGACCTGGTGCGCCTGGTGGCGGATGCCCCTTGGCGACTGCCGATGCGGGAGGACCTTCTGTCGCAAGGTCCCATACTTCATCCCGCTTTACAGTCTCTGGCTTTAACGGCATGACTATTGAAAGCCAGGTACTAAGGGATCGAGGCCTTTCGGATTCAGTAATTTCCACTATGCTGAGGGCACGGAAGTCATCTTCTCGGAAGATCTACCATCGCACGTGGAAGGCATACATCTCTATGTGTGAGGAGATGGAGTGGCATCCACGGGCATATTCGGTTTCCAGGATCCTGCTGTTTTTACAGCCTGGAGTGGATCAAAAACTTGCCTTAAGCACCATTAAGGGGCAGATTTCAGCCTTGGCTGTTTTCTTTCAACGACCCCTGGCGGCTCATTCACTGGTGAGTACGTTTGTGCAAGTGATCCGACATGTAGCTCCTCCAGTTCAACCACCACTACCTCCGTGGGATTTGAATCTGATGCTCTCTGTACTTCAGAAACCTCCCTTTGAGAACATCAGAGAGATTCCTCTTTTGACACTCTCTCAGAAAGTTGCCTTTCTGGTGGCCATTACATCTGTCAGGAGGGTGGGGTTTCTGAGTTGGCGGCCTTATCTTTCAAGTCCCCCTACTTGATCCTTCATAAGGATAAAGCGGTGCTACGCCCGCAGTCTTCGTTTCTTCCGAAGGTGGTTTTCGGCTTTTCATATGAATGAGGACATTGTACTTCCATCCTTGTGTCCTCGGCCGTCGCATCCCAAAGAGGTTGCGTTACATTCCTTAGACATGGTACGTGCTCTGCGGGTGTATCTGTCTGCTACGGCTCAGTTTGAGGTCAGACTCACTGTTTGTGTCGGTGACTGGTCCAAAGAAAGGCCTGGCAGTCTCGTCGGCCACCATTTCTCGGTGGATCAGACAGATTGTGATTCATTCTTATGCCCTTAAAGGGCGGGCGCCTCACTTTCCTGTCACGGCGCATTCGACCAGGGCGATTGGTGCCTCCTGGGCTTTTCGACATCAAGCGTCTGTCTCACAGGTGTGTAAGGCGGCGACCTGGTAATCCGTTCACATCTTCACTGAATTTTACAAGAATGACGTGCATGCATCTGTGGATGCTTGCTTCGGCTGCAAGGTTTTGCAGGCAGCTGTTCAAGGTTGCAACTCCTCTGTTGAGGAGCTCTGTTTGTTTGGGGTGAAGTTTGTTTGCTTGCTGTTCCCACCCCTCGTTTTTTTAGGCATTATCCCAGAGGGAAAACAAAACAATGCTGACAAGTGACAAAGCTCACTTAGCTTTTATATTATTAAGGAAAGTAATTGGGAAGCATGATGAGTGACATAACAGAGCATTTTACTTCAAAATTTACCCAGAGATCTTCCTTTGCAGAAGCCCAAATCTATCAGTCCTGAAAGTTTAACATGAAGATGCTGCTAATAATGGAGTGTACATGGGAGTGTATACAAAAGCCTACAAGAGCATACAAGGTTATCTACACTGCCCTATATCTCAAGGTCAGCAGAAAGGTACCATTTACAGATATTCTTTACGTTCCTACTTTTGAATGTAACCTCCTTTAAGAGAAAAAGCTCACCAAGCTATATTATCTCAGAAGGAATCCACATGCTAGCTAAAACTAAAATCACAGATGAACTGAATCAGCTTAAGTACAGTTACCCAACAATCCTGAAACTATCAAGAAATTAGCCAATGTTCTGCATGGAAGTGGCATTAAATTTGACCCATGAAGTCAAACCATGAAGTGTATCAGTTGCATAAAGTGAAGATTTTTCAGTAAATCCTTTTCCAAAAGGCGAAACAGCAAAACCCATCAGCCTCTGGACTTAATTCACTCAGATCTATGTGGTCCTATGAAACTAAAGGAAAGAAAAGGTATTTTTTCAGATACAAAAAGTAGCAATCATACAAAAGAATTATAAAAACATGGGATATTAAACCATAATGCATACACCATCAGATGCACATAAAAAAGCATCCATGATATAAATACAAGATACTATTTGCATTTGTGATTCAAAATGCAAATAGTATCTTGTGTTTATATGATGGATGATTTTCATTCATTATATGCATCTGATGGTGTATGCATGATGGTTTAATATCCCATATTTTTATAATTCTTTTGTATATGATTGCTACTTTTTTCTGCTACTTTTTTGATACTATAAATAAATTTGAATTGTAAAATATCGTTTCACAACCTGTGCCTAAAAAGTCCCATTCCTAGGGGAAATCTGTATTCACAATCTGCTGTATAGGGGATTGCAAGAGGCTGATACCATTTCAAATGCAGGTGTTTACTCTGCTTGCATTGAAACAATACATTTATTGTATTTGTGAAGTTAGAGTTGCCTTAATTTGTGACCTACATCTGCCTAGAGGTCAATTTTAAATTACAGGTTCTCTGATGTTAAATATTTAAAAGCACTGCTTCATTGGTACATTTGGCCCGGTATTATAGATGCAATCCAAAACAAAGGAAAATGTGACAATGAAAAATAACGCTGGCAAACAGTAAAACGCCATCTAACTTAATAGCGAAAAAAATACAAAATAAATAAGAGATTTAAACAAACCTGTAGGTATTAGGAAGATGTGCAAATGTAGTATCCTATCAAAACCATTTTTTAATTTAGTCTAACACAATTAATGCACTTTAACCACTTAAGTCCCGGACCATTTTGTAGCTAAAGGACCAGGCCCCTTTTTGCGATTCGGCACTGCGTCGCTTTAACTGACAATTGCGCGGTCGTGCGACGTGGCTCCCAAACAAAATTGACGTCCTTTTTTCCCACAAATAGAGCTTTCTTTTGGTGGTATTTGATCACCTCTGCGTTTTTTTTTTGCGCTATTAACAAAAATAGAGTGACAATTTTGAAAAAAATGCAATATTTTTTTACTTCTACATATTTTTGGTAAAAAAAATTGCAATAAGCGTTTGATTGGTTTGCGCAAAAGTTATAGCGTCTACAAAATAGGGGATAGTTTTATGGCATTTTTATTAATAATTTTTTTTTTTTACTAGTAATGGCGGCGATCATCGTGACTGCGACATTATGGCGGACACATCGGACACTTTTGACACCATTTTGGGACCACTGTAATTTTTACACCGATCAGTGCTATAAAAATGCACTGATTACTGTGAAAATGACACTGGCAGTGAAGGGGTTAACCTGTAGGGGGCGCTGAAGGGGTTAAGTGTTTCCTAGGGAGTGATTACTACTGTGTGGGGGCGTGGCTTGGCGTGTGACGTCACTTACTGTCGTTCCCTATGACAGAGAACAGACGATCAGTGACACTCACACTAGGAAGCACGGGGAGAGGTTTGTTTACACTTACCTCTCCCCGTCGGCGCGCGACCCACGGCTGGGCTTCTTAAAGGCAACGTACCTGTACGTGCTTGTGCCCAGAAAGTAGTAATGAGGAAAAGTGTACCGCTCAAGGGTTCCAGGTTCCTTCAATTAGCTCCCGCCCTGCTCCACTCCCAGGTGCTGGCTATGCTCTGATGCTTGAAGAGAAGAAGTAATCTGGACTGCCGCACTCTGGTTGAACGTATTATTTAATGAAGAAAATTAAAATGCCAAAAAAAATAAAAAAAAATTAATTCAAAAAATAAATAAATAAATAAACAATCCATCCAAAAACAATCAAACGTGAAGGGACATGCAGGGTGACAGCTAACGCGTTTCACATCAGGGTGTGATGCTTACTCATAGCTCTGAGTAAGCATCACACCCTGATGTGAAACGCGTTAGCTGTCACCCTGCATGTCCCTTCACTTTTGATTGTTTTTGGATGGATTGTTTATTTATTTATTTATTTATTTTTTGAATTAATTAATTTTTTTTTTGGCATTTTAATTTTCTTCATTAAATAATACGTTCAACCAGAGTGCGGCAGTCTAGATTACTTCTTCTCTTCACGTGCTTGTGCCCAGCCGTGCCATTCTGCCGACATATATCTGCGTGAGGCAGTCCTTAAGTGGTTAAGTAAGCCAGGATATATTTTAACAAAAATGAATTAAATTGTTCATCAGTTCTGAGTTTAGCAGTCCGTTATTAATTATTTTCCAAGAGTATAATTCAGCAAAAAACTTCATCATGCACCAATCCTTCTTGCAGTTCTCAATCAGTTCTCAAGAAAATGTTTCTTAAAGTGTACTGTTTCCCATTTTGCAGTCACATTCACACAGCATACCTAAAAGTATATATTTAATACATATTTCTGCAGCACAGTACACACAGAGTTAAATATGGTAGACACAGCTCCCTAGTCTCCCCCTCAACACTGCACAGTAGAGGAAAAACTTGCATTGTGAAGTTTTCAGAAAAGAGAAAGTAAAATGTAAGCAGCGATTTAGGAACCTGTTTTTTTGTTTATTTTTAAATAATGCTATGTGAATGAGAACATGTAACACATATGAAGTAGGAGTTATTGCAATTTGGCTGCAAAAGTGGAAATACACTTTAAGCAAAACCTTTAAAACATATACAAAGAAATAAGAAAGAGTGCACTGATCCGGCACAAGATCACACAATATTTATTGTTAGAAAAGATAAAATTATTCACTCACATTTCGTAGGTTTTTACAAACCCTTTGTACATGATCTTTAATTCCGTACACGAAGATCAGCAGCCGGAGCCAGTTGTTACTAGACTTCTCCACACACATATGTAGCACCCTCTAGTGTGTGCTAGAAGTAGAGTAGGAAAATTTAGCTTAGCTCAGGGCAAAGCCTGAGCTATGGAATCTGGTTCAGGGTTTATTGGAGTTCAGGGCTAAGTGACTCATCCTGGAAGCTCTCTGGTGCTTCCCCCTGGTCTAGAAGGTTGGAGAATATTCTTGAATTAGTGGGTGGAGGTTAGGAGCAGCTGCCTTGAATATTTATGGAGACTCAGCTAATCCTCAGAAGGTAGGCTGGCAGGGGGTTGAGACCACTCCGTAAATAGACATGGGTCATGCCAGCAGGGGCAATTGGGTGAAAGATGAAAATACAGTGTTGAGGAGGCTGTCAGTGGCCCTCAGGGGTGCCCCCTAGTCTGCGGGGGGTCCTGCCTTGGGCTAGGGCTCGCATGCTGGAAGGATCCTGCAACAACACACAGGAGGAGTCTTTCCTGGAGGCATGGGAGCAAGAAGCATTGGAGCAACACTGTGGGGACCTACAAAGGGGCGAGACTGCCACATGTAGTCAGTCTTCCTTGAAGACAGCAGTGTGCTTAAGTCTTCATCCTTCCCCCGAAAGATCTTCTAAGAGTCAACCGGGTGGGCTGGTGAAGAGTCAGCCGGGTGGGCTGATGAAGAGTCAGTCAGGCACACTGGTGTGGAGATTTAGCCTGGAGGCTTAGTGAAAGGGGCAGCTGCATCCAGGTGGGTCGACAGTGCCTGAAGAGGTGTGCTGGGATCAGTGGCCACAGAGGAGGAGTTACAATCTGCACTGCATCTGTGCTGCACAAAAAAGGGGAGTTCCTGCCTGTAAAGGGCCATTGCTAATCTGACTGACTAGGAGCTTGTCAGATAAAGTGATTCAGCTGGAGCAAGCAAGTGCTGCGCAGAAGGAAAGTGAAGGTATATAGGAAGATGCCCTGAAGTTTTGCTGAAAGTTTTGCTGATGTCAAGTGGGCATCCTATAACTTGCCATCCCTATCCAAGGTTTTAACCCCTAATACATAACAAAAACAAAGTCACGGACTGTTCTGTGATTCTTTGGTGTGCCTGGCTGTGCAGGAGTGGGGGATCCAAGTTCAATGGCAGTCCCTATGGGGGTGTGCTACACATACAAACTGACAGGCCAAATGAGAATCCAGCTCCAAAATGCATTGTCTGGACAATGCAGGTGTAACTGGAAGAAGTTGGCTGCTGGGCTCTGAAATTCTGACATACCAGAGCTCCGGCATGGATTATACAGAGAGGTGCAGGGATAACTACCTCCCCCCCAACCTTTCAGTTTCAGGATTCTAGTAACAACTGGCTTTGGCTGCTGATGTCCTTGTTCAAGATTAAAGACAGGTACAAAGCGGTTGGTAAAGCCTATGAAATGTGAGTGGATAATTTTATCTTTTTTAACCCCCTTAATGATAAAGGTAAAACAAACCTTAATGCCTGAACCGATTTACAACTTTGGCACGTGTTAGTAAAACTGTACATATCTTAATGTATCCAGGTGAATTATACCTTGTTTTTTTCAGGACACATTGGGTTGATTTCCTAAAACTGGAGAGCGCAAATCTGGTGCAGCTCTACATATAAACCAATCATCTTCTAGGAACAAGCTGAAGTTAGAAGCTGATTGGCTACCATTTACAACTGCACCAGAATTTCGGCTCTACTGTTTTAGCATATCAACTTCATTGAACCTTCATTTGGAGATAAATGATAATGGAAATGTCCTGATTTTTTGTTATTAATAGAAATCGCACTGTTCGGTTTTTTCTTGGCATTATCTGGACCCACCACTAAAAAAAACGGACAAAATAAATTCTACTACTCCTAATTTGTATGGGGATACTACATATGTGTGCGTTATTTGTTGTGTTTGTACCTGTAGTAGGACCCACAAAAAAAAGTGTGTGTGTGTGTGTGTCAGGGATTTGCTGTGAGCAAGCTGGCTTGGAGACATGTTCATGCGCATGGCATGCCATGGAGAACTTTGATCAAGAGTGCACATGCGCCAAGGAATTCGAGAACACGCAAACACATCTACAATCAATGTTGGTGCTGGACAACCTATTTAAAGGACGCCTTGTTCCAGTGTCAATGCTGACTGGTCTTCAGCTGTTCTCAGTGTCCTGCTTGCATCTTGTGTATACATCTGATGACTACAATCTTGCCTATGCCTCAGTACCTTGTTGCCTGCCTGCTGCTGACCTCAGCTACCCCTCATGTCTTTGATCCAGCCCTGCTTTGCTTCTGAGTGCTTGCCCTGGCTGTCATCTGCATCTGTTTCAACCACCACTGTGACAAGCCATATTTCCAGAAGCTGCAGTGCATACGGAGCAGTGGCGGCTAGTGCTCAAAAATTCGGGATGGGGGGGTTACCAAACCAAAATGCGGGAGACGAGGCCATTCCACCCCCCCCTTGGGAGACGGACATGAATGGCAGGGAATGCTGGGAACACCCCCCACCACGGGAGACGGAAGACCTCCTTCTCTTAGGAGGCAGATGTCCTGCCCGCCTGTCTGGGATGACTATGATCTTCCTTTCTCCCTCCCCTGCCCGAGCCGAGGAGTGCTGGATAGCTGAGCTGGATGCTGGATGGTGAGCCATCCCTGGAGTCTGACTTTGGGGACTGGTGGGTCGGTCGGTTTTCCCCTGCTTCTCCCCCCGGCCATTTGTCTCCTCCCTCCTCCCCCTTGGCCAATAAGATCGCTTCTCCTTCCAGCCAATCGGGAAACGGGTCTTACAACCCGCTTCCTGATAGGCTGGAAGGAGAATCAGTGTGAGAACAGCGAATATTCATTCGCTATTGTCACACAACTGGGTGGGCTCAGAGCGCAGTGCTCTGTGTAGGAAGTAATGTAATGTATCCTTTAATTTCCGAGCATGCGAGGTCTTGGTCTTCTGATTTTTTTTCAGACGAACACTGTAAACAAAAATGATTAGTTCTAGTATCGTATGAATTTTTTTTTCACGTGTGTCCCTTTGGATAATTTTGGATGAACTGTTGTAATCAGCTCTCGAAAGCTCTGTACTAACGATCAGATTATTGTACGATTGCTTTGAAAGCAGTATTTTTGTGTGTACTAGACATTAGATCAGGAGCTTTTGGTGACAGCATAATCTCTGCACTGGGGACGCACAGTAGAACGCACTGCCAACATAAACAAAGGTACACCTTTATGATGGAGCACAGCATAAGATACAGTTTGTGCTGCCATATACAGAATATGCATACCACCAGCGGAAAGGGTTAAACGAATAAAGATTGTGGTTTATTGTGTCAGATCTGTGCACGCTCTTTTCTTTTTTTAAATACATTTTAAAAGGAAATATTTTAATAACCTAGAACGGTTTCAGGATTACTTAATTAGGCATTTCAACAAGCAATTATAATGTGTGAAAACCTGAGAATCGACTTTAGCCCAACTTCTCTAAACAAATTAATTAGTTACTGACTAGTCTGCACATCACCATTGCTTATTTCACTATTCCTGAATACACCCAGAACAATTTACTGTGCATTCTGCAATATGTTAGAGTGCATAGTTTGTGTGAAATAAAGATACTCAGACAGCATAAAAATCAAAAGCTGCTAGAGACCCAGAAATTATTTATTAAGTCTGGTAGGCATCATACCCAGAGGCCAAAAAAAATAGATTGTCAACAATATCTACTTTGTACAAAATACAGATTGACAGGCAAAACCTGACATCAGCAAAACAAATATCTCTGTTTTAGAGCAAATATCCCCCATAATGTCCTAAAAATTTACCCACTACCTACAAACAGTGAATCAACTATTTGGTGTCCTGCAATAGTACTGTATATAAATAAATCTTATGAATATGAGTATTCTATTATCATTTCTGTGACACTGCACTGCATGTCTCAGTGGTCCCACTAGATCCTATCTCCTAGGCTCCATCTTAACGTAAAACTTTGGTTTTTTTTGTTTTTTTTATTAACCAACATGTCATACTTACCTCCTATGTGCAATGGTCTTTGCACAGAGCAGCCTCGATCCTCTTCTTCTCTGGTCCCCCACCAGCTCTCCTGGCTCTTCCCCCTTGACCAGTGCTCCTAATAGCAAGCTGCTTGCTTTGGAGGCACTAGTGCGTGCTTGTTCCCAAGCCCCGTTCTATGCATCCATAAGACACAGAGCTGTAGTTTAGGCGCGCCCACCACTCTCTTCTCATTGGCAGCAGTAGGAGACAATGGCTCCCACTTCTGTACCACAGCCAATGCAGACAGAGAGAGAACCAGGACAGCCAAGGCTCCAGTGGACATCGCAGGATCGAGAGGAACCCCAGATGAGTATTGGGGGGGGGGAGAGAGAGCAGCACACAAAATATTTTTTACCTTCATGTATAGAATGCATGAAGGTAAAAAAAAACATTCTGCCTTTACAACCACTTTGAAGTGAATGTAAAATCGAAACTTTTTTGTGCATGAAAGAATAGTGAAGGATTGTCAACCCTATCAGGTTACTTATTTATGTATTCATTTTTTGATGCCTGTGTTCCTGTTGGCGAGATTCACCCTCTTTATTTGTCCCAGTGACCAATGTAGCCTTAACAGGAAGTGATGGGAAATCCAAATGGTATAGTTTTCCCTGGAAAAGGAGTTGAGGCAAAATCTTCCAATGAAGGACACTTGTGAAATCTTTATTTTCTTTGGAAATATTTATTCTCACTTCTTGAGGTGAGATAATATTTCCGCACAAACAGCCAAAAGAACTCCAAAAAGTGTTTTTGGCATACGTTATCAGGAACTACATGAGCTAAACTAGTTGCTTTCAACCACAACTTCCTTTTTAATTTAAAATGGAAGCCAAGATGTCATAGTGAAGAACCCTCTAAAACGGTGGCCTAAAAACCATTACTAACCTAAATGCACATAATATAACTGGATACTAATATTTATAGGTAAAGTTGATCCAGGGAATATCCAATTGCATCTTGGGGGATCAGGAAGGAATATTTCTCCCTGCTGGAGCAAATTGGATCGTGTTTTATTGTTTTTTTTGCCTTCCTCAGGATCAACTGTTGGTATAGGATAGTGTAGATGGAGGTTTTCGATTTGTGTGTTTGTTTTTTTTTTTTGTTTTTTTTTTTTTTCTCTGTTGGTTGAACTGGATGGACTTTTTTTTTTTAACTACCGTATTTTTCGCTCCATAAGACGCACCTGACCATAAGACGCACCTAGATTTTAGAGGAGGAAAATATAAAAAAAAAAAATTGAACCAAATGGTGTACTAAAATATTTAATAAAGTATAACAGAATAATATTTCTACACTAACAACTAATGTAAGGGGGCACCCTACACTGATCCCCAATTTAACTGGGACATTTACATGACCTCAATACAACAGGAGTATTTGCATATTTAGACATTTACACTGACCAGTAATGTAAATGGTGTATTTACAGTAACCCCCTCCCCCATCTCTCTACTAATCTCTGCATTCTTATCTCCCTCTCAGTACAACTCTGCCCCTCTAACTCATCTGCTAACCTCTGTCCCCCAAACCCCTCATCTTCTAACATCTGCACTCCAACCTCTCCTTCCCAATCAACTCTGCAGCCTCTGCACCTCAAAACCCCCTCTTTGATCCCCTCTACATGCCCCCTATATTCACCTGTATGCTGTTCACACCTTCTAGGTGGGCGGCATGCAGAGGTGCGGGCGTAATTAGCATATGAATTGCGGCGGCCGACCTCATTAACATAACAATGCCCGCGCGATTTACATATCAATGCCGATCCTGTGGGGGTTAAATACAGAACAATACCCTTTTGTTTCTCTCCCAGTAGCAGCTGAAAGCATTAGAGAAACAGGATCTAGCTGGGGCAGAGTGATGCATAGGGCATCATTCTGCCGTCGAAACGATCCCCCTATCAGCGGCTCTCCTGATTAGTATTCGCTCCATAAGACGCACACACATTTCCCCCCGTTTTTTGGGGGATAAAAAGTGCGTCTTATGGAGCGAAAAATACGGTATGTAACATATACTGAATATATATATATATATATTGTGAGGGGGTTAACTCGGTAGCGGGTGTGTGTGACCCCCTGGTTGGGCTCCCCACACAAAAACAGGGCCAGCAGACGGAGGTTGTGGTTTTCAAAATCAAAAGGTGCGGTTTATTTCTCTATGTACAGTGACAAAAACACAGCAAAGCCAAAAAGAAACAAACAAAATAAATCCTGGTCAGTTTGACCTCTGACTAAACATGCAGGTTTCCTAAACTAACAACTGGGATCAGCCTAGTGCTGTCCTAGTCCCTAAGTCCCTGGTTTAGTAAAAGTCCAAACAAATAGCCACACAGGCTTTGCCTCACCGCACAGGGGTTCACTCTCCCTAGACAGTCCACACAGGTCTGGTTCCAGGCATGAGCTAACATCTAATGAAGCTGGGAGTTTCTTATAGAGGCCTAAATGAGCTGACAAGGTTCAGCTGGTCTCATCAACTCCCTGTCTGCACGACGCCCAGCCCTCTCCCTAGAGGTATGAGTCATCCATGAGCACACTAGCCTTATACAACTCTCCACCTAGTTGTACAAATCGGCGTAAAGCCTGAATCTGGGCGAAATATATCTACCCCCCTGGATGCAACCAGGTGACTTTACCTTCCTGCTGTCACATACCCCCCCCTCTTGTTTTAACCTCGGGGTTGGAACACCAGCAATCAGGCATTCATGTACTCGAGACAAAGCATCCACATTCCCCATTTGAACGCCAGGGCGATGCTTTACTGTGAAGTTGAATTCCTGGAGGGCCAGGAACCACCTATTCACTCTTCTATTTGTTTCCTTGTTTTGAGCCATCCACTTTAACGGAGCGTGATCCGTAACCATGTCAAAGTGCCTACCTAGCAGATAGTACCGAAGGGAATCTAGAGCCCACTTCACCGCTAAACACTCCTTTTCAACCGTGGCGTAATTTACCTCATGGGACTTCAACTTCCTGCTGAGGTAAATGACTGGGTGCTCTTCCCCGTTCCAGACCTGGGACAATACTGCTCCTAACCCCACATCTGACGCATCACTTTGTACGACAAAGTCTTTAGAGAAGTCAGGTGAGTACAACACTGGCTGGCTACATAAGGCTTGTTTCAAGAATTGGAATGCTGCCTCAGCCTCGGGGGTCCATTTAATCATGACCGACCCTTTCCCTTTCGTCAGGTTGGTTAGGGGCACAGCCTTAGAAGCAAAGTGGGGAATGAAGCGCCGATAATAACCCGCGATTCCCAGAAAGGCTCGTACCTGCTTCTTGCTGTTGGGACGTGGCCAACTCTGGATGGCCTCGACTTTGTTGAGTTGGGGTTTTATTACTCCCCTGCCAATGGTGTACCCAAGATATTTGGCCTCCTCCTGCCCAATGGTACACTTCTTGGGGTTAGCCGTAAACCCCGCTTCCCGAACAGAGTCCAGGACTGCTTGCACTTTTGGCAGATGTGAGGCCCAATCTGTGCTATGGACAATTACGTCATCCAGGTAAGCCGCAGCATACTTCCGATGGGGCCTCAGCATCTGGTCCATTTTCCGCTGGAATGTGGCCGGCGCATTCTGTAACCCGAACGGCATTCTCTTATATTGGAACGCCCCGTCTGGGGTTACAAATGCGGTTTTCTCTTTGGCCGACTTGGCCAGGGGAATTTGCCAATACCCTTTTGTGAGGTCAAGAGTCGTCATGTATCGGGCTGTTCCCAGCCGGTCGATCAACTCATCTATACGTGGCATGGGGTAGGTGTCAAATTTTGTAACTTTGTTCAACTGACGAAAATCGTTACAAAATCGCCAGCTCCCATCCGGTTTAGGCACCAACACAATGGGACTAGACCAATCACTTTGGGACTCCTCTATCACCCCTAAGTTCAGCATTTTCTGTACTTCCTCCCGTATTGCCTCCCGTCGGGCCTCTGGGATCCGATAGGGTTTTAACTTCACCCTTTCACCGGGCGGGGTAATAATATCATGCTCTACCCCAGATGTTTGTCCCGGCAGCTCAGAGAACACCTCCTTGTTGCGAAGCACAAACTCCTTAACCTCCTGTTGTTGGGGTTGTGACAAGGTGGCTGCTATTCCAACCTCCGGAATCACGCAACCAGTTTGAGCTGGTGACCAAGTTTCTGCGACTAGGGACTCTCTATCCCTCCAGGCTTTCAACAGATTAACGTGATATATCTGTTCGGGCTTTCGCCTTCCTGGTTGTCTGACCTTGTAATTCACTTCGCTCACTTTTTCCATTATCTCGTAGGGGCCTTGCCATTTGGCAAGGAATTTACTTTCAACCGTAGGGACAAGTACCAATATCCTATCCCCCGGGGAAAAGGTACGGGTCTTTGCTCCACGGTTGTACACTCTCTGCTGTGCCAACTGCGCTTGGGCCAAATGTTCCTTCACGATGGGCATTACCTGTGCAATTCGATCTTGCATCAGGGCGACATGCTCAATCACACTCCTGTGGGGAGAACTCTCACTTTCCCAAGTTTCCTTGGCAATATCCAACAGCCCTCTTGGGTGTCTCCCATACAGTAACTCAAAGGGGGAGAATCCCGTAGAGGATTGGGGCACCTCCCTAATAGCAAACATCAAATAAGGAAGTAGACAGTCCCAATCCTTTCCATCTCTATCCACCACTTTCTTCAACATTTGTTTTAGGGTTTTGTTGAATCTTTCAACCAGCCCATCGGTTTGGGGGTGATACACAGATGTACGCAATTGCGTCACTTTGAACAATTTACACAGCTCTTTCATAACCCGGGACATAAAGGGTGTACCTTGGTCCGTAAGCAGTTCTTTACAAATACCCACCCGGCTAAAAACAAGAGATAGCTCTTTGGCTATGGTTTTGGCCGAGGTATTTCTGAGAGGGATCGCTTCTGGATAACGGGTGGCATAGTCCATTATAACCAATATGTACTGGTGCCCCCTAGCGGACTTGATTATAGGACCTACCAAATCCATTGCGATTCTCTCAAACGGGACCTCAATGATGGGTAGAGGGACCAGCGGGCTACGGAAATGTGGCATCGGGGCCGACCTCTGACACACAGGGCAGGAGGAACAATAATTTTCTATGTCCTTCATCACCCCAGGCCAATAGAATCTCTGTAATACCCTCTCTCGGGTTTTCTCTGTCCCCAGATGACCTCCAAGAATGTGCCCATGGGCCAACTCCAACACCAACTTCCTGTAAGGTTTGGGCACCACCAGCTGCTCAACGGTTTCTTCTGCCCTTTTTGCCACCCGATACAGTAGGTCCTTCTCTACGCTGAAGTATGGGTAAGTGCAGGTATTATCTGGGTTCACTAACTCGCCATCTATTTCCACTACGTTTTCCCGTGCCTTTATTAGGGCGGGGTCTTTTAACTGTTCTGTGGCAAAATTTTCCCTGTGAACCTCCAGATCAGAAAACTCCACAGACGGTAGGTTTTCGTCTGAGGAGGTGGGCTCCTCTCCAGTTTCTTGAGTCTCCCCTGCCAATACTGACAAGGGAAATTCTGGAGAGTCCTCACCACTCTCAGAGGAGTTCTGGCTATCACATTCCTGGTACATAGGGGCACCAGTGGGGGGCTCAGGATCATCCCACAGTTCCCAGAACTTCGGAAAATCCCTTCCCACAATGGCGTCATGCGGTAACTGGGATACTAAGCCCACTGGATGAGAGAGGGTACCTTTGGGGGTCTCGAAACACACTGTAGTCACTGGATACTCTCGGGTGTCCCCATGCACACAAATAACAGCTACCTTGCTATTCCCAGAGACCTCTGTTTTAACTAACTCAGCCTTTATCAGGGTCACAAGGCTACCTGAATCCAACAATACCACAACATTTCTACCATTAACACACATTTTGCATAAATGTTTCTCAGTTCCTCGAATGGCAGTGCATGCGACTGTCGCACACAGCGACTGACGTCTGCCCGTCAGAAAGTCACACTGCATGGGTTCCTCCACAACCGGGCAATTGGCTGCAATATGTCCCGCTTGCCGGCAGCGGTAGCAAACGATCCTTCTTGCGGCCTCTTGAGCCGCTGATTTCCCAGGCTGTTCTCGCCAAACTTGGGGTAGAGCTCCCACCCTCTCACTCTCTCCACCCTCACCCCTTGGAATCCTCTTATCCGCCCCTGGGGATGGTCTGGTCTTAGGGTGGAAAGTCCGAGAGTCTCTGGAAGAGGCCGTCAGGTTCTCTGTAGCCAAGTATCTCTCTACACGATCCACAAGTTTACCGGCCGTTTCTGGGTCTCCGTGGCTTACCCACTTTTGAATGGCGGTAGGAAGAGCTCTCAAGAAACGATCCATCACAACACGTTCCACAATCTCCGGTGCGGACAAAGTCTCTGGCTGTAGCCACTTCCTGCTCAGGTGAATGAGATCATACATTTGAGACCTGGGGGGTTTTCCAAGCTGGAAAGTCCAGTTATGCACACGCTGAGCCCGGACAGCCAGGGTGACACCCAGCCTTGCCAATATTTCAGCTTTTAGCATCACATAGTCTTTTGCTTGGTCAGGCTCTAGGTCATAGTAAGCCTTCTGCGATTCACCAGTTAACAGAGGAGCCACCAGTCCAGCCCACTGCTCCTCAGGCCACTTTTCTCTTTCAGCAGTCCTTTCAAATGTGGTCAAAAATACCTCTGGATCATCCTCTCCAGTCATTTTTGTCAATAAACGACTCACCCCAAAGGACGCGGTATTAGTGGGACGGCTTTCCTCACTGGTCTGCGGACGTTGCTGCATTACTGCTTCCATTTGTTGTAGTCTCTGCTCTTGCTTCTGTAACAGGTCTATGAAGCGGGCCTCAGATTGCTGCTGGGCTTGTTGATGAGCTTGCTGCTGGGCTGCAAGGCTCCTTTGCAAACCTGCATTTGTCTGCTGTTGATTGGCATTTGCTAGAGCCAGCTGTTTCAGTATCTCCTCCATGCTGGCTTAAAAAAACTGCCACTGGTTCTCCACCAACTGTGAGGGGGTTAACTCGGTAGCGGGTGTGTGTGACCCCCTGGTTGGGCTCCCCACACAAAAACAGGGCCAGCAGACGGAGGTTGTGGTTTTCAAAATCAAAAGGTGCGGTTTATTTCTCTATGTACAGTGACAAAAACACAGCAAAGCCAAAAAGAAACAAACAAAATAAATCCTGGTCAGTTTGACCTCTGACTAAACATGCAGGTTTCCTAAACTAACAACTGGGATCAGCCTAGTGCTGTCCTAGTCCCTAAGTCCCTGGTTTAGTAAAAGTCCAAACAAATAGCCACACAGGCTTTGCCTCACCGCACAGGGGTTCACTCTCCCTAGACAGTCCACACAGGTCTGGTTCCAGGCATGAGCTAACATCTAATGAAGCTGGGAGTTTCTTATAGAGGCCTAAATGAGCTGACAAGGTTCAGCTGGTCTCATCAACTCCCTGTCTGCACGACGCCCAGCCCTCTCCCTAGAGGTATGAGTCATCCATGAGCACACTAGCCTTATACAACTCTCCACCTAGTTGTACAAATCGGCGTAAAGCCTGAATCTGGGCGAAATATATCTACCCCCCTGGATGCAACCAGGTGACTTTACCTTCCTGCTGTCACAATATATATATATATATATATATATATACATACATACACACACACACAGTGGGTACGGAAAGTATTCAGACCCCCTTAAATTTTTCACTCTTTGTTATATTGCAGCCATTTGCTAAAATCATTTAAGTTCATTTTTTCCTCATTAATGTACACACAGCACCCCATATTGACAGAAAAACACAGAATTGTTGACATTTTTGTAGATTTATTAAAAAAGAAAAACTGAAATATCACATGGTCCTAAGTATTCAGACCCTTTGCTCAGTATTTAGTAGAAGCCCCCTTTTGATCTAATACAGCCATGAGTCTTTTTGGGAAAGATGCAACAAGTTTTTCACACCTGGATTTGGGGATCCTCTGCCATTCCTCCTTGCAGATCCTCTCCAGTTCTGTCAGGTTGGATGGTAAATGTTGCTGGACGGCCATTTTTAGGTCTCTCCAGAGATGCTCAATTGGGTTTAAGTCAGGGCTCTGGCTGGGTCATTCAAGAACAGTCACGGGAGTTGTTTTGAAGCCACTCCTTCGTTATTTTAGCTGTGTGCTTAGGGTCATTGTCTTGTTGGAAGGTAAACCTTTGACCCAGTCTGAGGTCCTGAGCACTCTGGAGAAAGTTTTCCTCCAGGATATCCCTGTACTTGGCCGCATTCATCTTTCCCTCAATTGCAACCAGTCATCCTGTCCCTGCAGCTGAAAAACACCCCCACAGCATGATGCTGCCACCACCATGCTTCACTGTTGGGACTGTATTGGACAGGTGATGAGCAGTGCCTGCTTTTCTCCACACATACTGCTTAGAATTAAGGCCAAAAAGTTCTATCTTGATCTCATCAGACCAGAGAATCTTATTTCTCACCATCTTGGAGTCCTTCGGGTGTTTTTTAGCAAACTCCACGCAGGCTTTCACGTGTCTTGCACTGAGGAGAGGCTTCCGTCGGGCCACTCTGCCATAAAGTCCCGACTGGTGGAGGGCTGCAGTGATGGTTGACTTTCTACAACTTTCTCCCATCTCCCGACTGCATCTTTGGAGCTCATCCACAGTGATCTTTGGGTTCTTCTTTACCTCTCTCACCAAGGCTCTTCTCCCCCGATAGCTCAGTTTGGCCAGACAGCCAGCTCTAGGAAGGGTTCTGGTCATCCCAAACATCTTCAATTTAAGCATTATGGAGGCCACTGTGCTCTTAGGAACCTTAAGTGCAGCAGAATTTTGTCCCCTTGGCTAGATCTGTGCCTTGCCACAATTCTATCTCTGAGCTCTTCAGGCAGTTCCTTTGACCTCATGATTCTCATTTGCTCTGACATGCACTGTGAGCTGTAATGTCTTATATAGACAGGTGTGTGGCTTTCCTAATCAAGTCCAATCAGTATAATCAAACACAGCTGGACTCAAATGAAGGTGTAGAACCGTCTCAAGGATGATCAGAAGAAATGGACAGCCTGAAGTAAATATATGAGTGTCTCAGCAAAGGGTCTGAATACTTAGGACCATGTGATATTTCAGTTTTTCCTTTTTTTTAAAATCTGCAAAAATGTCAACAATTCTGTGTTTTTCTGTCAATATGGGGTGTTGTGTGTACATTAATGAGAAAAAAATGAACTTAAATGATTTTAGCAAATGGCTGCAATATAACAAAGTAAAAAATTTAAGGGGGTCTGAATACTTTCCGTACCCACTGTATGTAGTGAAATTAGAAAATGTTCTTCTAAAGTCAGGTCATGTGATCTTGCATGTATCCTTTCCATTTCAAAATGATGCAGCCTAGGACAGCAGATTGCTGCAGAGGAAGTAAATGATGTCGGAAGGAGAAAGCAGATTTGTTCTGTTATGCCGTGTACACACGGTCGGATTTTCCTATGGAAAAAGTCAGATGGGAGCTTTTCATCAGATATTCTGACCGTGTGTATGCCCCATCTGACTTTTTCCATCGGAAATTCCGACGGACTTAGATAGATTCTCTATTTTTCCGATGGAAAAAATTCCTATCGGAAAATCCGTTCGTCTGTATGCAAATCCGACGCACTAAAAACCATGCATGCTCAGAATCAAGTCAACGCATGCTCGGAAGCATTGAACTTCATTTTTATTGGCTCGTCGTAGTGTTGTACGTCACGCGTTCTTGGCGGTTGGAATTTGGTGTGGCCGTGTGTATGCAAGACAAGCTTTTTGCGGAATTCCGTCGGAATTCGGTCGGAAAAACCATCCAATTTTTTTTCTGACGGAAAATCCACTCGGGTGTACAGAGCATTAGACAATTAACAGGCATCTAGGGATGTTCTAGTTGTCAGTCTGCCACTATGATGGGTGGAGAGGTGCCATTGTCAATAGAGGGCTCCACCTCCAATGCACACAAGGTTGGTGTCATGGTGACACCAGAAGTGCCCATATGAACTGCTATTCAGATTGTGGCAAAGATTTAGTGCTTAATATATAAAAAATTCTGGCTGCAGATAAATAATTAAAAAGTTTAGTCTCAATAATGAGGGATTCCTACAGATAGAAAAGTGCCTTGACCTCTATTTTAATGCACTCCATTCCATTCTAGCATCAGTGGCTCTTTCCATTCTGGGTTGCACATATTTGTATGTGGGGTGGCAGACTTGTGTTTACAAATTAAGCAAAAAAAGTGGGGCAACCTAAACTACAGATTTTGTAAGCACTGGCTATGTAGTTTATCACCGTATACAGGCCATTCTGAGGAAAATACAGATATACTTCATAAAATAATGCTGTTGACCCCCAAAGAAATTGTATATTTCTCTGCATGGTTAGTTTGCTACAGCAACCCAATTTCCAATTCTATGCTCACTGTTTGTTGAGTGAGGAATACATTCATCTTTCAGATTCTTTTATTATGTAGAAGATCTTTACAGCTCCAACTTAAAGTGGCTGTTAACCTCAGACATGAAATATGAACAAAGCATATCCCTCTATACAGTAGTGGGTACTTGTCTGGATAAAGAGCACTAAGGCCCCTTTCACACTGGGGCGGGCAGGAGCGGTGGCGGTATAGCAGCGCGATTTGCAGCGCTGCTATACCGTCGTTCTTACCGCGGTATGCGGTCGCTAGTGGGGGTGAATTTAACCCCCGCTAGCGGCCGAAAAAGGGTTAATACCGCCCGCAAACCGCGGCTATTGCCGCGGTTTGCGGGCGGTATTACCGCGGTGTCCCATTGATTTCAATGGGCACCCGCGGTAAAGGAGCGGTGAACACACCGCTCCTTTACCGCTGTAAAGAAGCGGCTAGCAGGACTTTTGGAGCGGTCCTGCTAGCGCACCGCTTCAGTGTGAAAGCCTTCGGCTTTCACATTGAAGGCTACAGGGCAGGAATTTTTCATGCGGTATAATAGCGCTATTATTAGCGCTAAACCGCATGAAAAACGCCCCAGTGTGAAAGGGGCCTAAGGGCCGGTTCACACCACAAAAACGCACTCCAGATTTATTCCGGATGCGTTTCTGCAAGCAAGTTTTTAATGCGTTTTTTCTTCTTGTTTCCTGTTTTTTTTTCACTGTACTGCAGGCCGGTGTGTTTTTGATGAGTTTTACCACGTTCCAGTAAAGTCCAGTGCAGGAAAAATGCAGCATGTTCTGCTTTTTTTTCTGGAACTGACCGCACTGGTGTGAACTATGTCATAGGAAACCATAGAACTAATTTCCTTGCATTTTTGATGCAGAAAAAAAATGCACTGGACTGCATGTGGTGTAAACTAGCCTGTGTCATAGTGTCTGCTGCTTTGTTTCTCTGCTATAAGCATGAGTCACTTCTGACAAGTTTTCCTGACACCAAGAGAAAAAAGGTGACAGGGGAGGGATCTCCATCTGATTGACAGCCTCAGCTCTGTTCCTGGGGAAGGGGAGGGTGTGAAGGAGGATGAGACCCTTCCCTCCAATCAGTATGCATAGCTCTCTTCACTGATGTAACTGCAGCTCTCCGCCCCCTCCTTTTCATAACTGAGAGATTGTGTGTAAATTCTGCTCTTTTAATGGATGTAGATCAGTGTTTCTCCTACCTTTTTACCGTGGAGGAACCATTGGCAAAACATTTGATATCTCAGGGAACCCCTAAATATTTTTTAGCTCTACAGCTAACTAGAGATCTGCAATTTGTTTCGTTTCAAATTCATTTAACGAATTTTGAGAAATTCGTTAATTCCGAAATTTCCGAAATTCAGAATTTTCGAAATTCTGGAATTGCAAAATTCGAAAATCTAAAATTCGAAAATGGGAAATTTGGAAAGTTGAATTTCCGAATTCCAAATTTTGTTTCATTTCCGAATTTCCGAAATTCGAAAATGCATTTTTTTCGGTTTTTTGCTTTTTTCGTAAATTCGTAAATTTGGAATTTTTAAAATTCCGAACGTTCAAATTTGTGAAAAAAAGCAAAAAACGAATAAAACGAAAACAATTAATTTTTCTAATTTCCGAAAAAGGCAAAAAAAAGAAAAAAACGAATTTTTCGGCAGTGCACATGTCTACAGCTAACGGAACCCAGGTTGAGAAACACTGTCGTAGATAAACAGGAACAATTTATGTGGAAGGATTTGTTTAATCTCTGTGTATCACCCGAGGCCAGTCACTTCAATGGTTATATGTAATGGTTTACAAGCACTTAAAGTATTCCCATTTACACCACTGGTTCCTAATTTTTCCTGGTTATATTGACCTCTCTATCTCATCTGTAAAATCTAGCAATATCTGCTATGCATTCAGCAATGCAGGTGAATGTGTCTTGCATTATCTAGTTTGAATTGTTGTTCTCCTATAAACTTACCGTGATGTCAGATTTTCCTGAGTCATGACTCTTAGAATAATGAAATAAGAACTGTTCAGAAAAGAAATTAAAATGCTATTTTACTTCAAAAAAAGGACAATAAAATCGTAATATTCTTAGTGTGGAACACAGTACTCACCCTTTTTGAGTCGCCCTTTTCTTCTGAACCCTGTAAACATCAAAGAGTGAAGGATTTAACAAAATATATTGTGTGCATTGATTCTCAAAGCAGGCTATCAAACTATTAAGGCCTGTCTAAATATATTTTTTTGCACTTTACTCCATTTATCACAGTTGCAGCCATAATACTACAATCTAAAGTTTGTCAAAGTGTATGTATAGCCAAAACTGGGGAGATTTCCCATAACTTACTGTCCTGCAGAAACATAAAATGAGAGAAAATCTACCTAAAGTTAGGAGAACTTTTATCCAAGAAAGTTGTCACCAGAACACTTGTTGCCATTTAATGGTTACCCCCATCTATTTTTTCGTCTGACAATTCAAAAATGTTGGATTTCCCCCACTTTCTGTCTCAGTGACAATGGCCGCCACAATCTCACAGGTATTTTTTGCTCACTTATTAAAAAGATATAACAAAATGCTTCCAGGTTGTATAATAAACAGACCAGATAGAAGCATATAAAGAGAAAATCACCGTCAGGGTGTACATACACAATAATCTTCCCCCACTCTATACAAACTAAAGAAAAAAAAAGTTTAACCTTTGCAAACACTTAAGAGCTCAATTCCTGCCATTTTATTTCGTTTTAGACATGGGAAGGAAAGGGTAGGACTTTTTTTTAATAAACTCTTTTTTGCTCAAAAGGAGGAAAATAAAGGCTTCAACCTGAATCCTGGTATATGATATGTGGGGTTGACCACTTAAAAGGAGGTCCTAAGTTTTAAATAACACTTGCGTCCTAATATTTTTTTTTATAGTTGTTTGCCTATTCTGTCAGACACCTACTACCTGGATAGGAAGGAAAAGGAAATCTTCCTCATTGGAACACAGCAATAACATCTTTACATGGATTCTAAATCTTAAGCCGGGTACACACTACAAATTTGTGTTGCACGAAAAAAACAAACAAACTGACAGCTCCTGTTGGGAGCCGCTGTACTAAATATGCACGGTTCCAATGATCTCCTCCACTGAGCCCACCAAAACACTCCGATCAGCGCCCTCTGCCATTGGCTGAGAGCGCTGATCGGTGAGTCGGTCGGATGCTGGTTTCCCAGCATGCACGAATGGCCGACTTCTGTCGGACAGACCGACATACATATGGACATTTTTTGCACTGGCAAATGTCCTGACATTCTGCCTGTGTGTATGGGGCTTTACTCACAAAAAAACTGTTTTAATTGCTGTCTGAATTCCTGCTGGGGGGTTTATCTTATTTCCTGTCCTGTCTGAAATGTGAACACAGACAGAAGGTCTGACTTCAAGTCTTTTCTCTTTTTTTTTGCATGCTAGTCTCATATTTAAAATGAAGGGGTTACTTAACTTACGAAAATTCTCGTATGACAGAATACAACTTAGAAAATGATGTAATATTTTGTATTGTAATGTATTCTTTTGTTTCCAAGCTTGCTCTTCAGATTTTTTTAGGGGGAATACTGTACTGATTAAACAAAAATCACAAAATCTGGTATCCTATGAGAACATTTTGTGTTTGTCCCTTCAGACAATTTCGGATGAACTGTTATAATTGGCTCTCGAAAGCTGTGTACTAATGATCAGGTGGTACGATCGATTAGAGAGTTATTTTTCATCTGATTTTCTGATCACGTGTACTAGGTTTACTCTACCTACTCTATGCTAAAAAAACAAAAAATATTGGTTGAAGTTAAAATTTTAGGTAGCAGGAAGAGCTGGCAATTACTATAACAGGTATCCTTTTTTTGGACCCAGTGGGGAGCTCCTGCACATCGAGGGAAGTCATTCTATATACTGAAGAAGGTGAATCTATACCCTTTGTGGAGTCTTTCTACAAAAGATCACGTCCCAAAGGTCAGTACTTGCAGAAACAGGGGCCCTTCAGTTTAAAGCTTTTGTGTGTACATTTACTTTGTTTTATTCTGAGTTAACGAGTGTGTAGCAGGTGGTCATATTTAGGGGAGGCATCTGAGTGGTATCAGGCTCAGTTGCAACAATTGTTAGGATTCCTGGACCAATTTATGTCAGTGGAGGATATCAATGGTGTCTAGTTCCCTGCGGCCTATGGGTGGCACTGTTGCCATGGGCTTGGGTTGAACCACCATTGGAGGGCTGTGCCCTTTGTGTCCTCTCGCGGCAGTAGTACAGCGGGGCGGGGAACCGGCTGTGCATGCTGGGAGAGGGTATAAGGGGGCAGACATCTTCTGCACAAGGTCCGCGCCCAGGCACCTTCGGCCTGGGAGCATGTGCGTGGACTCTCTGGGTGCCCTAGACCCGGGGACGGAGTTGCGGTTCCACCCCAGACACCTTTAGTCTGGGGTGAGGTACTCTCTGGAGGCCTGGGGCCCAGTACTGGGTCCCGCAAGGAATCGAGGGCTCCTAGGGTGTCCTCCGGTGTTGGGCACACAAATCTGGGACGAGGAGGCCAGGGAGGTGACCCTTCCGAAGACCCAGTGCAGCATTTTCTGGTGACGGCGGGGCCTCTGGTAACTGTCCGGATGGATGTCCTCTCTCTGACTGCTGCCCTTTCCTATAGAAGGTAGTCCACGTTCTCATGGTCTGTGGCAGGGACCCATCGTGAATCGGGTCGGTGGCAGAGACCCAACAACCAGGTCCTGTGGCAGAGGCCTTATTCATCTGGTCAGTGGCAGCGACTGTGCGCCAAGCCTGTTCGCGCTATAACGGAACAGGAGAAAACCCAAGTTCAAGTTTGTGCCTGGACCTCCTCTTCATTGTGTTCTGTTCTATGTCTGACCAGTCACTCTTAAAGGACTATTTATTGCTCTGAAGTATAAATAAGTGTTGGACTTTCAGTGGCGTGGAACTTGACTTTCTGGGAGTTAAAGGGTCATTCTCAAGGGAAGTTTTGGCTCTGGACAGGGGCACAGACCCGAAGGTAAAAGGTTATATCTCACACCTCTGCACATAAGAGGATACGAGCTGGTGGTGCGCCACACTCTCCTCCCTGGTCCCCTAGACGAGAGCCATTGATAGAGAAGAGGAGGGAGTGAGAGGTGAGGTTGCTACACGCATAAATAACTAAAGTTGCTAATTTTGGCTAGAATAGAGAAGGGTTAAAATCCTTTTTTTTTTCTTTCACTTTTTGTCCGGGAAATGCAACAGAAATGAAGAGGAAATTTCAAGAATTCTCACGGGAACAGGTGTCCCCATTGGAAAATTTACCCTCGCCTCCTGTTTGGCCAGTAACAGTAAATTTTGGTTTTCCTTCCATTTCTGTTTCAGTGACAATGCTGGAGAGACAGAACTTTAAAACTGGCAGTTTTGCTGATTCTTTGTTACGTAAAACTTAAAAAAAAAGTATTGACTATACATATATTTTAAGGCCACATCTCAGATTAGCCAGGGAAGACCAGGTGACTTCCTTGACAAGCTTATGGGACCTGAACAAAGCCAGTTTGAGATCCAGTTCTGCACGTGATCTAGAGAACGTAGTGTTGAGCTGAGCATCACCTGTCTAAAGCCCCATACACACGGTCGGACTTCCATCAGACTTTTCCGTGGTTTTTTGTCTGAACGGAGTTGGTCGGGAACACCCATAGCATACACACACTCGGACTTTTCTGCAAACTTTCCCAAAACTTTTTGCAACATCACGTGGTTTTTCTGCTCTTTTCTGCTCTTTACCGCCACCCTTTGGTCAACTTCTGCTATTGTTGGTTGATTTTAACATTAGTTGTTTTGTCCATCGGACAAAAGTCCAATGGTTTTCTGTACACACGGTCGGACTTTGCTCCATCTGACTTTTGTTGGGCAAAAGTTTGTCCGTTTGCAGACCCCACTTTTGTCCGATGAAAACAAGAAAAAAGCAAAAAAAGTTTGTCCGATGGAGCGTACACACGGTCGGATTGTTGGTCCTAATTTCTCAAAATGAAGTTTGTTGGCCAAAAGTCTGACCATGTGTACGGGGCTTTAGCATTACATGCAGTTGGGGAGATCACTCTGCCTGGCTCACCAGAACAGTAAAGACCCAAGATACACAGTCCACAGTCCTACTTCAACAACAGTTCAACTGCTGCATCTACTCAGTACTTTAATCAAAGAATCAGTCAAGAGTAATGTTTCACTTTCAATGGGGCTCAGTTCTGGTGGCCAAGCTTAATATACTGTATCTTGTGGGGAAAAAAAAAGAATGAACTACATGGACATACTATACGTCAGATATAAAATAATAATCATTTAAGAATTCCCATCTATTCTTGTTCTGGTGACAATTCAACATTTTTAATTTGTTCCTCACATTCATGTTTGGTGACAGTGATCATCAAGACAAATAGCGAAGGTAAATCTCAAATGTTGCCGTTGGTAGAATTACCTTCTATTCTTGTTCTGGTAGATTTTCCGCTTTATTTTTATATTCTGGTGCCAACTCAAAATTTTAGATTTGTTCATCACTTTAATGCCCAATGTCAGTGGCCATCAAGAGAAAGTTATAGAAAATCTACCAAACTGAGGGTGATACCGCTGTTAGAGAGTTGTTTCTAGTACTTGTTCTATGTACAACTCTACAATTTTAGCTTTCCTCTCATTCAGTTACCAGTAGACATGTGCACACTGAAATATTTTGTTTCGGAATTTAGTTTTCGTCCGAAAAATAAATTTATTTAGTTACTCCCGAAATTAGTTTTTATTTATTTTGTTTTTCGTTAGAAATTGCATTCGTCTGAAAATCTGAAATAATTAAGGTTGAATCTGTCATTGAAGGCTTATGGTGTCTGTCGAATGTTCAAAGAAGATTCGACGGAGCAGCGAAACTGTACGACACTGCAATCATACATTTCTGGTCGAATGTTCCGCCTACAAGCTATAGTAGAATTCTAATGTTGTATGACTAGTAATAATTATATTTATTAATTACTATTACTAGTCAACCAACATTAGAATTCTTCTATAGCTTATGGGTGGATGCATTTGACCGGAAATGTACAATTGCAGCGTCATACAGTTTAGCTGCACCGTCGAATCTTCTTAGAACTTTCGGCAGACACCATAAGCCTTCAATGACAGATTCAACGTTTGTATGTTTTTCGATGCTTTGTCGAATCTTCATCGTTCATGTTGAATTGTCAAGTTAGTTCTAGCTATTTTATTGCTCCTCCTCTTTGGTTACAGTCAGCCAATAACATTCATCATCATCATTATTTTTATTTTACTTCCCCCACCCAATTCCAGCAGCGATCTTTTCTCTCTATGTCTAATCTTTTCTCTCTATGTGGAATCTTTTCTCTCTATCATGTCGAATCTTTTCTCTCTATGTAGAATAATCTTGGACTAATAGAGTTAAGGTTAGGCACATTCGACCACAGGTTCGATAGACACAGATTGTTATTGTCAGAGTCATGTCGAATCCCCTATCTATATCGAACTGTTGTCGCAACGAAAATGAAAATAAAGCATTTGTTTATGTCGGATCTTTCAGTTTTTGGATTCTGTGCTTTCGTTTTCGTTTGTTAAAACGATAACGAAAATACCTGAAATTCGGACGAAAATGCATTCGGACGAAAACGAATGCACATGTCTAGTTACCAGTACAAAAAGAGGGGTAAATCCCCCCAGTAGGGAACCAGACAACAATAACGACAAAAAAAAAAAAATGAAAGGTTCTAACCCCTCCCCACTCTATCCGAAAAAAAAAAAAAAAGACTTTATATACATTTTAAACTGGTTTTGAACACGTGATTTACCTGAGACTTCTGCATTATTCCCTTGACCACAAAGCAAAGTTCTTCTAAAGTGCTGGATACCTGCATTCAAAAAAAAGGTAGTTAAGTCACAGTTCTATTTTTATACTGTAGTGAGTAGAAGAGATAATTAACACAAGCTCACCTCAAGATGGGAATCTGACAGCACCTCAGAGCATGCATCGTCTATCTGTAGACAGAAAAGTCACAAAGGAGTGTAAAAATGTAACATGCTGATCATCAGCAATTCTGTAAGCAACATATTTTGAAAAATATACAGTTTTGTTGTAGTTCAAGGCATTAACTCTACTAAGTAAAGCAGTACCTATCTCTTATAGGTGAGATGGTCTTCATTTTTATTGTGCAAACATGCTGGAGGTCATTGGGACACAGTGCTTTTATCAATGATGATAGCAGACAGTAATGTGTCTTTCATGCCTGAGGGTATCTTCTAATCAGAGAAGGTGATGGAGTGTGTTGGTTTACTAACTCCGGATAAGGTATCTCATTTCCCAGATAGCAAAGATAACTTGCCACATATTTGTGGCAGTGTTGAACTGTTATGCCACATACACACGTTCCGAAAATCGGACGATGGATAGTCAGACTTTTTTCGTTTAATGGTCGCAAGTAGAAATTGAATAGGTTACTAAAGTCACGAAAATTCTCGTACGACATAAAAAAAATAAAATAAAAATCGGAAGTGATGTCATGTGTTGTAATGTATTTGTGTGTTGTGTTTTCGGACGACAACTATACTGACTAAACGAAAATCGTACGATTAGGTATCGTACAAGGAAAATTTTCGTGCATGTCCAATAAAATAATATCGGAACAACTGTCACGATCGGCTCACGGAAGCCCTGTACTAACGATCCGATTATCGTACGATTCGTCCTCGGACGACATTTTTTGTACGATAATCAGATCGTATGTACGGGGCGTAAGTCTTGTAAACTTGCTACACATTTTCACTGGCAAGTTGTACACTCGCAGAGCACTTGTTCTAGTGGACACTTTTCCAATTTGTAGCAAATTTGCGTGGCAAGTCTCAGGCAAGAGCAAAGTTGCAGAGGTGAGTCTACAGCAAGAACTCTACAAGTCACAGTGACCCCTGGGGTGGGATGACTATTGCACAACATAACTGAACCAGAATTTGCAGCAGACTTGCAGAATGTTTGCAAAGAAAGTTGTACAAAAAAACTTGTGAAGCCTGGCATGTCTAGCAATACAGGTAAAACGCGAAAAATTTTAATATCGTGCAAAAGTTCATTTATTTCCCTAATGCAACTTAAAAGGTGAAACTAATATATGAGATAGACTCATTACGTGCAAAGCAAGATAGTTCAAGCCGTGATTTGTCATAATTGTGATGATTATGCCTTACAGCTCCCCAAATCCACAATCTCAGAAAATTGTAATATTGTGAAAAGGTGCAATATTCTAGGCTCAAAGTGTCCCACTCTAATCAGCAAATTAAGCCATAACACCTGCAAGGGGTTCCTGAGCCTTTAAATGGTCTCTCAGTCTGGTTCAGTAGGAATCACAATCATGGGAAAGACTGCTGACCTGACAGTTGTGCAGAAAACCATCATTGACACCCTCCATAAGGAGGGAAAGCCTCAAAAGGTAATTGCAAAAGAAGTTGGATGTTCCCAAAGTGCTGTATCAAAGCACATTAATAGAAAGTTATGTGGAAGGGAAAAGTGTTGAAAAAAAAGGTGCACAAGCAGCAGGGATGACCGCAGCCTGGAGAGGATTGTCAAGAAAAGGCCATTCAAAAGTGTTGGGGACTTTCACAAGGAGTTGACTGAGGCTGGAGTCAGTGCATCAAGAGCCACCACACACAGACGGATCCTGGACATGGGCTTCAAACTTCGTATTCCTCTTGTTAAGCCACTCCTGAACAACAAACAACATCAGAAGCGTCTTACCTGGGCTAAAAGGTAAAGATTGTGGATTTGGGGTTTTCATGAGCTGTAAGCCATAATCATCACAATTATGACAAATCACGGCTTGAACTATCTTGCTTTGCATGTAATGAGTCTATCTCATAGATTAGTTTCACCTTTTAAGTTACAGTAGTGAAATAAATGAACTTTTGCACGATATTCTAATTTTTTGAGTTTCACCTGTAGCTTACCAAGTCATTTTCAAACTTGCAGCTCATTGCAGTCATTGTTTTTATGAGTGACTGTTTTGCACAAAATACCTGTTAGAAACCTCAGATGGTACTGTCATTTTCTTTTTCCCGAGCTGTATACTAACTTACCAGCAGAGAAAGAGGCACTTTTTTGCCTTTATTTTCACCAGGTTATCCTGCCAATAATACACTTCCTGTCCTGGGTAGAAAAATCATTCACTATACTCTGTCTATGGAGGAACAATGTTGTTACTCAAGGCTGCTCCTCTGATCTGGGCTACAAGCATAAAACCCTCACCTTATGTTCATTACATAGGGGCTAGACAAACACTGTTTAAGTTACTTAAATGGCAGGCAAGGAATTTTGGATGTGGTGCAGACCATTTTAAAGGGTCATAGCTTCAGAAAAGAATCAGGGGTGCTTGCAATGATCAGTTTTTATTCATTTATAAAAAAAAAAAAAAATTAATCCCAAAAGGGAAAAAAAAAATGTTTGCTGTAACTGCCTGAAAAGTATTAGCTGAGCTTTGGCTTCAATTTGTTAGTGTATTTAAATCTGCTAGTCTAACACTACCCTGCCCCCAGACTGACAATGCTGATGTCCAAAGATGTCTGTTGCTCCTTCATCGAGTAGTAGTGGCAAAAATTAGATCACCTTGGGTTGCCATTTTGGGGTTTTTCATTTTTATTTTAACAAAAAGTAAGAGAAACATTATTTTTTTTTAAATCCAGGTGGTTACTAAATGCCACTAAAATGCGCTGTCTCAAAACAAATTAAAAATATATATAAATAATTTGGGCACAATGTTGCATGAACGAGTAGTTGACAGTCACATGCCGACCGCCTAACTGGGAAAATATGTCATGACTAAAGCCCTGTACACACGATCGGATATCCTATGGATTCTAATCCGATGGTTTTGTCCATCGGAAAAGTCCTTTATTAAAAATAAATAAAAACATTCCAGCGATGAAATCCAGTGTTCCGCATCTGGTCCGCTTAGTGGACCTGATGGGGAACATGAGAAGGGGCAGGTCTATTCATGTATTACACAGTGAAGGAAGTTCCCATCAGGTCCGCCCCCTCGTAGAGCGGACCTGATGGGGAACTTCCTTCACTGTGTAATACATGAATAGACCCGCCCCTTCTCGCGTTCCGCATCTGGTCCGCTGAGCGGACAGCGCTGAACATCGGGATCGCTGCGGGACACTGGATTTCATCGCTGGAATGTTATTTTTTTAAATAAAGGACTTTTCAAAGGTGTTTGTGTGTTTTTATTTATTTTTTTTTACACTTTCTTCGTGAAATAGTAGGGGTACAATGTACCCCTTACCAATTCACATGGGGGGGGGCGGGATCTGGGGGTCCCCTTTGTTAAAGGGGTCTTCCAGATTCCGATAAGCCCCCTGCCCGCAGACCCCCACAACTACCGGGCAAGGGTTGTGGGGATGAGGCCCTTGTCCCCATCAACATGGGGACATCCTCCCCATTAGGGACGAGCTTCGTGTTCGAGTCGAACATACGTTCGACTCGAACATCGGCTGTTCGATCGTTCGACGAAGATCGAACGATTTGGGCCGTTCGCGCCAAATTCGAGTGACGCGAACGGCCCACAATGCACTACGCCATCGCAGTGTCATCCAGGCGCTGTGATTGGCCAAGCATGCACTGTGACCCCGCATGCTTGGCCAATCACAGCGCCGGCAGCGAGGAGAGCAATGATTGGCCACAGGCAGGATGCCTGTGGCCAATTATTGCTGAGGGTGTTTAGTACACGCCCCACACTATAAAAGGCCGCCAGCACGGCGGCCTAGTGTAGTGTGTTCCGGAGCAGGGAAAGACAAGCATAGGCAGGGACAGTGACATTTATTTCTTTCTTGCTTAACCTGGATTCCTTTAGTTTAGGGAAAGAGAAGGATAGGTAGGGAGAGTGTCAGTGTGTTTTACTGTGCCAGTCCTTGTTTCTAGGGACAAAGAAGGAAAGTGAGGGGATTTCTCCTTGTGCTATAGTGTGCTTTAAAAAAACATTTTTTCTAGGGACAGAAAACTGTAGGTAGGGAGAGTGTCAGTTTCTTTCACTGTGCCAGTCCTTGTTTCTAGGGACAAAGAAGGAAAGTGAGGGGATTTCTCCTTGTGCTATAGTGTGCTTTAAAAAAACATTTTTTCTAGGGACAGAAAACTGTAGGTAGGGAGAGTGTCAGTTTCTTTCACTGTGCCAGTCCTTGTTTCTAGGGACAAAGAAGGAAAGTGAGGGGATTTCTCCTTGTGCTATAGTGTGCTTTAAAAAAACATTTTTTCTAGGGACAGAAAACTGTAGGTAGGGAGAGTGTCAGTTTCTTTCACTGTGCCAGTCCTTGTTTCTAGGGACAAAGAAGGAAAGTGAGGGGATTTCTCCTTGTGCTATAGTGTGCTTTAAAAAAACATTTTTTCTAGGGACAGAAAACTGTAGGTAGGGAGAGTGTCAGTTTCTTTCACTGTGCCAGTCCTTGTTTCTAGGGACAAAGAAGGAAAGTGAGGGGATTTCTCCTTGTGCTATAGTGTGCTTTAAAAAAACATTTTTTCTAGGGACAGAAAACTGTAGGTAGGGAGAGTGTCAGTTTCTTTCACTGTGCCAGTCCTTGTTTCTAGGGACAAAAAAGGAAAGTGAGGGGATTTCTCCTTGTGCTATAGTGTGCTTTAAAAAAACATTTTTTCTAGGGACAGAAAACTGTAGGTAGGGAGAGTGTCAGTTTCTTTCACTGTGCCAGTCCTTGTTTCTAGGGACAAAGAAGGAAAGTGAGGGGATTTCTCCTTGTGCTATAGTGTGCTTTAAAAAATCATTTTTTCTAGGGACAGAAAACTGTAGGTAGGGAGAGTGTCAGTTTCTTTCACTGTGCCAGTCCTTGTTTCTAGGGACAAAGAAGGAAAGTGAGGGGATTTCTCCTTGTGCTATAGTGTGCTTTAAAAAAACATTTTTTCTAGGGACAGAAAACTGTAGGTAGGGAGAGTGTCAGTTTCTTTCACTGTGCCAGTCCTTGTTTCTAGGGACAAAGAAGGAAAGTGAGGGGATTTCTCCTTGTGCTATAGTGTGCTTTAAAAAAACATTTTTTCTAGGGACAGAAAACTGTAGGTAGGGAGAGTGTCAGTTTCTTTCACTGTGCCAGTCCTTGTTTCTAGGGACAAAGAAGGAAAGTGAGGGGATTTCTCCTTGTGCTATAGTGTGCTTTAAAAAAACATTTTTTCTAGGGACAGAAAACTGTAGGTAGGGAGAGTGTCAGTTTCTTTCACTGTGCCAGTCCTTGTTTCTAGGGACAAAGAAGGAAAGTGAGGGGATTTCTCCTTGTGCTATAGTGTGCTTTAAAAAAACATTTTTTCTAGGGACAGAAAACTGTAGGTAGGGAGAGTGTCAGTTTCTTTCACTGTGCCAGTCCTTGTTTCTAGGGACAAAGAAGGAAAGTGAGGGGATTTCTCCTTGTGCTATAGTGTGCTTTAAAAAAACATTTTTTCTAGGGACAGAAAACTGTAGGTAGGGAGAGTGTCAGTTTCTTTCACTGTGCCAGTCCTTGTTTCTAGGGACAAAGAAGGAAAGTGAGGGGATTTCTCCTTGTGCTATAGTGTGCTTTAAAAAAACATTTTTTCTAGGGACAGAAAACTGTAGGTAGGGAGAGTGTCAGTTTCTTTCACTGTGCCAGTCCTTGTTTCTAGGGACAAAGAAGGAAAGTGAGGGGATTTCTCCTTGTGCTATAGTGTGCTTTAAAAAAACATTTTTTCTAGGGACAGAAAACTGTAGGTAGGGAGAGTGTCAGTTTCTTTCACTGTGCCAGTCCTTGTTTCTAGGGACAAAGAAGGAAAGTGAGGGGATTTCTCCTTGTGCTATAGTGTGATTTAAAAAACATTTTTTCTAGGGACAGAAAACTGTAGGTAGGGAGAGTGTCAGTTTCTTTCACTGTGCCAGTCCTTGTTTCTAGGGACAAAGAAGGAAAGTGAGGGGATTTCTCCTTGTGATATAGTGTGCTTTAAAAAAACATTTTTTCTAGGGACAGAAAACTGTAGGTAGGGAGAGTGTCAGTTTCTTTCACTGTGCCAGTCCTTGTTTCTAGGGACAAAGAAGGAAAGTGAGGGGATTTCTCCTTGTGCTATAGTGTGCTTTAAAAAAACATTTTTTCTAGGGACAGAAAACTGTAGGTAGGGAGAGTGTCAGTTTCTTTCACTGTGCCAGTCCTTGTTTCTAGGGACAAAGAAGGAAAGTGAGGGGATTTCTCCTTGTGCTATAGTGTGCTTTAAAAAAACATTTTTTCTAGGGACAGAAAACTGTAGGTAGGGAGAGTGTCAGTTTCTTTCACTGTGCCAGTCCTTGTTTCTAGGGACAAAGAAGGAAAGTGAGGGGATTTCTCCTTGTGCTATAGTGTGCTTTAAAAAAACATTTTTTCTAGGGACAGAAAACTGTAGGTAGGGAGAGTGTCAGTTTCTTTCACTGTGCCAGTCCTTGTTTCTAGGGACAAAGAAGGAAAGTGAGGGGATTTCTCCTTGTGCTATAGTGTGCTTTAAAAAAACATTTTTTCTAGGGACAGAAAACTGTAGGTAGGGAGAGTGTCAGTTTCTTTCACTGTGCCAGTCCTTGTTTCTAGGGACAAAGAAGGAAAGTGAGGGGATTTCTCCTTGTGCTATAGTGTGCCAAAGCATTCCTCATCAACCATCTTTGAAATCCTTGTTTTTTGGACAGTCAGGGAAATTGTCGTTGTGCTATTCTGTGCAAAAGCAATAATCCTCAACCATATTTAGAAATCCTTAAGTAAAGGGACAGAGAAGGACACCTGAAGGTAGCCCTTATTGCTTTTTTCCCATCTCCCTGCAGGCCATCTATTAGTATGTCTGGAAGGCAAACAAGGAGAGGCAGACAGTCAGGAGGCAATAAAAGAGGGCAAGCAGGCTCTGTGTCTGGGGGCAACAGTGCTGGTCGTGGACGCGGTGCATTGTCATCAGCACATGGCCATGGGACACGCTTGTCCTTGTTTTCGGCAGCTGGACATGTTGAGCCACATCATGCCGAAGACTTGGTAGAGTGGATGACCAAGCCCTCCTCCTCCTCCTCATCCTCTCTCACCCAGGCTCAGGGTACTGGCAAAGCAGCTGCCAAAGCGTCCTCTTCCCTGGTATCAATGTCAGACTCATCATCAGTCACTCCTTCCCTAGACCCACCATGTCCTCCTCCTGAGGAGTCCCCGAACTGTTTGAGCACAGTGTTGGGTACATGCTCCAGGAGGATGCCCAGCGTTTCGAAGGGTCTGATGATGAAACCCAGCTACAGGAAGGCAGTAGCGTGAGAGCAGACAGAGGGGATGCTCAAGAAGGACACCAATCTGGCAGTCATGTTCCAGCAGCTGCAGCATACTGCCAGATTGGCTCCAGTGATGAGGAGGGAGGGGATGATGAGGTCACTGACTCCACGTGGGTGCCTAATAGGAGAGAGGAGGAGGAGGAGGATGAGGAGGAGGCACATCTCCAACGAGGCAGGATGCCCTTTGGTGGCCAGCGTAAGGGCAGTACACCGACGGAATCACACCGCAGAGCTCCGCCTGTGCAGGGCGCTGCCTCTGCCCGTCATTCAAAAAGTTCCTTGGTGTGGGCCTTTTTTGAGGCTAGTGCATCAGATCGCACAGCTGCTGTTTGCAACATATGTCTCAAGCGTATATCGCGTGGCCAAAACATCAGCCGCTTGGGTACCACATGCCTGACCAGACATATGTTGACCTGCCATGCAGCTCGTTGGCAAGCCTACCTCAAAGACCCACACCAAAGAACAAAGCGGACCTCTCCTTGCACCGCATCAGCTGGGATATCCAACCCCACTATAACTTCAGTCCTCTCTGAAACATGCACTGAGAGGAATGAAGGTGTAGAATTAGGTGTGTCACAGCCAAGTACTTGCGGCCACTCTGCTAGCAGTACACCGACGTCCGATTCTAGCAGGCAAATTTCCCTGCCCCAGCTGCTGGACCGTCGAAAGAAGTTCACTCCCAGCCATCCACATGCCCAGCGGTTGAATGCTAGCTTGGCTAAATTGCTAGCGCTTCAACTGCTGCCTTTTCAGTTGGTAGACTCGGCCCCCTTCCGTGAGTTTGTGCAATGTGCGGTTCCTCAGTGGCAGGTTCCCAAACGCCACTTTTTCTCACGGAAAGCTATTCCGGCTCTCTACTGGCATGTGGAAGGCAATGTCTTGGCCTCGCTGGACAGGGCGGTCAGCGGTAAGGTGCATATTACCGCTGACTCATGGTCCAGCAGGCATGGACAGGGACGTTACCTTTCTTTCACGGCCCATTGGGTCACTCTTTTGGCAGCTGGGAAGGATGCAGGACAAGGTGCAGTAGTGTTGGAGGTTGTTCCACCGCCACGCCTCCAAAATGCTACTACTGGTTGTGACACACCTCTCTCCTCCACCCCCTCCTCTTCTTCTTCCTCCATGGCCTCTTCCTGTGGTTTGTCCTATGAACCAGCGGTGCTCCGTAGCCGTTCACGGGGCTACGCAAGTACGCAGGCAAAAAGATGCCATGCCGTGCTTGCGCTGGTGTGTTTGGGGGACAGAAGCCACACTGGGGCAGAGGTCCTGTCTGCTCTGCAGGGCCAGGCCGAGAGGTGGTTGACGCCACGCCAGCTTAAGCCAGGAATGGTGGTTTACGACAATGGCACCAACCTCCTCTCCGCCCTCCGACAGGGACAACTGACCCATGTGCCCTGTGTGGCTCACGTCCTTAACCTGGTGGTGCAGCGGTTCTTGGGCAGGTACCCGGGCTTACAGGATGTCCTGAGGCAGGCCAGGAAAGTCTGTGTGCATTTCCGCAGATCTTATAATGCCAGTGCTCGCCTGGCTGAGCTGCAAAAGGAGTTGAACCTGCCCAAGAACCGCCTTATATGTGACATGCCCACCAGGTGGAACTCAACGTTGGCCATGCTGCAGCGGCTGCACACGCAGCAGAGGGCCATCAATGAGTACCTGTGCGACTACGGCACCAGGACAGGGTCAGGGGAGCTTGGTTTTTTTTCTCCACGCCAGTGGGGCATGATCAGGGATGCATGCACTGTCCTGGCACCATTTGAGGAGGCCACGAGGATGGTGAGCAGTGACAGTGCATGCATCAGTGACACTGTACCTCTTGTCCACCTGTTGGAGCACACGCTGCGTGGAATAATGGACAGGGCACTTGAGGCAGAACAGAGGCAGGAAGAGGAGGACTTCCTTGCCTCTCAAGGCCCCCTTTATCCAGACAGTGTTCCTTCTGTCCCACCCATCGCACAGGAAGAGGAAGAGGAGGAGGAGGAGGAGGAGGAGGAGGATTGTGTCAGCATGGAGGTGGAGGCTGGCACTCAGCATCATCAGCAGCAGTCTTTTAGGGATGATTTACAGTCCCAAGAAACCAGTGGACTTGTACGTGGCTGGGAGGAGGTGGCTGCGGATCATGTCGTCCTTAGTGACCCAGAGGACTCCGGAGCGAATGCCTCAGCAAACCTACGCTGCATGGCCTCCCTGATCCTGCAAAGTCTGCGGAAGGATCCTCGTATTCTTCGGATCAAGGAGAGGGACCATTACTGGCTGGCCACTCTCCTTGATCCACGGTACAAGGGTAAGGTTGCGGACCTTATGTTACCTTCGCAGAGGGAGCAGAGGATGAGACAACTCCGGGAGGCCTTGCAGAAAGGTCTGTGCAACGCGTTCCCAGAGACTGGGAGGTTACAAACTCCTGGTCCTGGACAACGAGTTGCTGAGGCTTCGGCCAGTCAAAGAAGGAGCGGTGGGGAAGGTGGCCGTCTGACCGATGCGTTCAGACAATTCTTTAGTCCGCAGCCCCAAAGTATGATCGGTTCCAGCAACCATCGCCAGCGTCTGATAAACATGGTGCAGGAATATCTAGGGGCAAGGTCAGACTTGGACACCTTCCCCACCGAAAATCCTCTGGCTTACTGGGTCTTGAGGATGGATCACTGGCCAGAGCTTGCACAGTATGCAATTGAGCTACTGGCCTGTCCTGCATCCAGCGTTCTTTCGGAACGCACATTCAGTGCTGCTGGAGGATTTGTCACGGATCACAGGGTGCGCCTGTCCACCGACTCGGTTGATCGACTGACTTTCATCAAGATGAACCAGTCTTGGATCACCACCAGCTACCACACACCTGATGCTGATATAACAGACTAATTGATTTTAACATGTCACATCCTTCAAGACTGATGCTGATGCTGAGTGCCTGTGCTGTTATGTTGACTGGCTATCCTCCTCCTCCGAGTCCTCAATGATACGATTGATGATGATAGCTTGGAAGATCATTTTTGTTTATGGGTGCCGCCACCAGTGGCTAAGGCCCAATTTTTCAGCCCCTGTTTTACAGGGGCGTGTAATTACAATTTTTTTTGCAATAATTTGCCATAGGGCTCATTGCTGTGCTCCAAGTACAGTATCTGTGAGGGGTTGGAGTGTTGTGGCACCAGTGCCTAAGGCCCAATTTTTCAGCCCCTGTTTAACAGGGGCGTGTCATTACAATTTTTGAAGCAATACTTTGCAACAGGGCTCATTGCTGTGCTCCAAGTAACGTATCTGTGAGGGGTTGTAGTGTTGTGCCACCAGTGCCTAAGGCCCAATTTTTCAGCCCCTGTTCAACAGGGGCATGCAATTACAATTCTTGATCTAATAATTCACAGCAGGGCCCATTGCTGCACCCACCAAGAGTAACTCTGAGGGCTTACAGTGTTGTGGCAACGCCACCACCACCACCACCACCACGAAAGGCCCAATTTTTCAGCCCCTGTTCAAAAGGGGCATGTAATTACAATTCTTGATCTAATAATTCACAGCAGGGCCCATTCCTGCACCCACCAAGAGTAACTCTGAGGGCTTACAGTGTTGTGGCAACACCACCACCACCACCACCACGAAAGGCCCAATTTTTCAGCCCCTGTTCAAAAGGGGCATGTAATTACAATTCTTGATCTAATAATTCACAGCAGGGCCCATTGCTGCACCCACCAAGAGTAACTGTCAGGGCTTACAGTGTTGTGGCACCAGCACCACCATCAAAGGCCCAATTTTTACTACCACTGTTCAACAATTATATGTAATTAAAATTCCTGATATAATAGTTGACAGCAGGGCGTTCTAGCACCAACCAAGAGTAACTGTGAGTGCTTACAGTGTTGTGCCAACACCAACAACTAAGGGGCCTATTTCTGCAGAGTATATACGGCAGGTCCCTACTTTCAAACATCCAACTTACAAACGACTCCTACTTGCAAACGCAAGAAGACAACAGGAAGTGAGAGGAAATCTACCCCTAGGAAGGAAAATTCTCTCCTGTAAGAATAAATATGGGAGAAAGGTGTCTCCTCTGTACTGATGCTTTATCAGCAATCCTTGTTTCAAGAAAAACACCACATTTCAAAAACAGTTGACATTGGGACGGAAAGTGAGGTGAAATGTTCTGAACAGGGGCACAGACAGCAAAACAAATGTTTCAGGGGTGATAACCCTTACCTATGTTTTCCAAAAAGTTTAAAAATAGATTTTTGGGCTGGAGCTACACTTCAACAATGTACCTGTTCAAAATTACAAACAGATTCTACATAAGAACAAACCTACAGTCCCTGTCTTGTATGCACCGCCTGTATACGGCTGTTCAGAGTATATAGGGCCTTTTTTATTTTATGTGCGGGGTTCCCCTTAATATCCATACAAGACCCAAAGGGGCTGGTAATGGGCTGGGGTAGGGGGGGGGGGGTCATGGGGTAGCTATGCCATTTTTCTTAAAGATTTTCATCCATATTACCGGGACCAGACATTACATTAAAGCCGCAAGCAGTTTTAAATGGCTTTTTTTTCCTTTAGAAGTGTCATTTTGTGCAGGGACAGTTCTAAACACGGGAAACACGTGGCACTTCACAGGCATACTTTAGACACCCCCCAGGTACGATATTTAAAGGAATATTTGACTTTTTTTTTTTCACTTTATGCATCATTAAAATGACTGCTCCCGAAAAACGACCGTTTTTAAAACTTCTTTTTGCATTGATACATGTCCCCTGGTGCAGAACCCGGGTTCCCAAACCCTTTTTAGGACAATAACATGCATAATAGTTGTTATAATTAGCACTTTAGAATTCGAACGTTCGCATCCATTGTATTTAATAGGGTTCTAATGTTCGTACGAACTTTCGGTCCGTTCGCGGGTTCTGGTGCGAACCGAACCCGGGGGTGTTCGGCTCATCACTACTCCCCATGTTGAGGGCATGTGGCCTGGTACGGTTCAGGAGGGGGGGGGCGCTCTCTCGTCCCCCCCTCTTCCCCTGTGGCCGGCCAGGTTGCGTGCTCAGATAAGGGTCTGGTATGGATTTTTGAGGGGACTCCACGCCATTTTTTTAAAAATTTGGGGTGGAGTTCCCCTTAAAATCCATGCCAGATCTGAAGGGCCTGGTATGGATATTTAGGGGGAACCGCACGCCATTTTTTTTAAAATTTGCGGCGGGGTTCCCCTTAATATCCATTCCAGACCTGAAGGGCCTGGTAATTGAATTCTGGGGGACCCCCACGCTTTTTTTTTATTTTTATCAATGACTTTTCTATGTATTGATAAAAGCCGACAATTCATTAATAGCCGCGAGTGAGTTTTAAATGACTTTTTTTCCTTCAAAAATGACACTTTGTGCAGGGACAGTTCTAAGCACGGGAAACATGTGCCACTTTACATGCATATCATACACACCCCCCAGGTACGAAATTTAAAGGAAAATTTCACTTTTATTGTTTCACTTTAAGCATTATTAAAATCACCGCTCCCGTAAAAACGTCTATTTTTTAAACCTTTTTTTGCATTGATACATGTCCCCTGGGGCAGGACCCAGGTCCCCAAACACTTTTTAGGACAATAACTTGCATATTAGCCTTTATAATTAGGACTTTAGATTTCAAACGTTCAAGTCCATTGTATTTAATAGGGTTTTAAAGTTCACGCGAACATTCTGTCTGTTCGCAGTGTGACAGCAGGAAGGTAAAGTCACCTGGTTGCATCCAGGGGGGTAGATATATTTCTCCCAGATTCAGGCTTTATGCCGACTTATACAACTAGGGAGGGAGTTGATGAAGCCCAGCTGAGGCTAGTGGGCTCATGGATGACTCATACCTCTAGGGAGAGGGCTGGGCGTCGTGCAGGCAGGGAGTTGATGAGACCAGCTGAAGCCTGTCAGTTCGTTTAAGGCCTCTATAAAAACTCCCAGATTCATTAGGTGTTGGCTTATGCCTGGACCCAGACCTGTGTGGATAGGGATGGGCCCGGTGCTCGATTCGAACCCATGTTCGAATCGAGCATCGGGCGTTCGCTCGCTCGTCGAGCCCAGAACTATTTGGGCCGTTCGCATCACATTCGTGTGATGCGAGCGGCCCCGCAATGCATTGCGGCCGGCGCGGCCGGCGCAGTGCATTGCTGGCTGATGATTGGCCAAGCATGCACTGTGACCCCGCATGCTTGGCCAATCACAGCGCCCGAAACTCGGAGAGCAATAATTGGCTACAGGCAGGACGCCTGTAGCCAATTACAGCTCAGGGGCTTTAGTACACGCCCCACCATTTAAAAGGCCGCCACGCCATCGGCCCCGGTCACATGAGTTCCGGCTTTAGGAGAGATTAGTCTGCTGATTCAGTCTTTGCTTGATACTGAAAGATTTGCTCTTCTTTGCTAAACCATTGGCTATTTCTTTGCTAAACCATTGCTACCTAAGTCATTGATCGTTCATTGCTGCTGATTGCACAGTTAGTGTGTTATTAGCTGCTGCTGGGGATTAGTCTGGTGCGTGCTTACTGTTAGTACAGTATTGCAGTAGTACCAACCGCAGTGCTGTTAGCACAGCATTGCACCCCAACAGCACCCATAGGACTTCTAGTGTGTTAGTGGCAGCAAACAGAGCTCCTATATTTTCTTCTCAGCAGCACCCATAGGACTTCTAGTGTGTTAGTGGCATCACACAGAGCTCCTATATTTTCTTCTCAGCAGCACCCATAGGACTTCTAGTGTGTTAGTGGCAGCAAACAGAGCTCCTATATTTTCTTCTCAGCAGCACCCATAGGACTTCTAGTGTGTTAGTGGCAGCAAACAGAGCTCCTATATTTTCTTCTCAGCAGCACCCATAGGACTTCTAGTGTGTTAGTGGCAGCAAACAGAGCTCCTATATTTTCTTCTCAGCAGCACCCATAGGACTTCTAGTGTGTTAGTGGCAGCAAACAGAGCTCCTATATTTTCTTCTCAGCAGCACCCATAGGACTTCTAGTGTGTTAGTGGCAGCAAACAGAGCTCCTATATTTTCTTCTCAGCAGCACCCATAGGACTTCTAGTGTGTTAGTGGCAGCAAACAGAGCTCCTATATTTTCTTCTCAGCAGCACCCATAGGAATTCTAGTGTGTTAGTGGCATCACACAGAGCTCCTATATTTTCTTCTCAGCAGCACCCATAGGACTTCTAGTGTGTTAGTGGCAGCAAACAGAGCTCCTATATTTTCTTCTCAGCAGCACCCATAGGACTTCTAGTGTGTTAGTGGCAGCAAACAGAGCTCCTATATTTTCTTCTCAGCAGCACCCATAGGACTTCTAGTGTGTTAGTGGCAGCAAACAGAGCTCCTATATTTTCTTCTCAGCAGCACCCATAGGACTTCTAGTGTGTTAGTGGCAGCAAACAGAGCTCCTATATTTTCTTCTCAGCAGCACCCATAGGACTTCTAGTGTGTTAGTGGCAGCAAACAGAGCTCCTATATTTTCTTCTCAGCAGCACCCATAGGACTTCTAGTGTGTTAGTGGCATCACACAGAGCTCCTATATTTTCTTCTCAGCAGCACCCATAGGACTTCTAGTGTGTTAGTGGCATCACACAGAGCTCCTATATTTTCTTCTCAGCAGCACCCATAGGACTTCTAGTGTGTTAGTGGCAGCAAACAGAGCTCCTATATTTTCTTCTCAGCAGCACCCATAGGAATTCTAGTGTGTTAGTGGCATCACACAGAGCTCCTATATTTTCTTCTCAGCAGCACCCATAGGACTTCTAGTGTGTTAGTGGCAGCAAACAGAGCTCCTATATTTTCTTCTCAGCAGCACCCATAGGACTTCTAGTGTGTTAGTGGCAGCAAACAGAGCTCCTATATTTTCTTCTCAGCAGCACCCATAGGAATTCTAGTGTGTTAGAGGCATCACACAGAGCTCCTATATTTTCTTCTCAGCAGCACCCATAGGACTTCTAGTGTGTTAGTGGCAGCAAACAGAGCTCCTATATTTTCTTCTCAGCAGCACCCATAGGACTTCTAGTGTGTTAGTGGCAGCAAACAGAGCTCCTATATTTTCTTCTCAGCAGCACCCATAGGACTTCTAGTGTGTTAGTGGCAGCAAACAGAGCTCCTATATTTTCTTCTCAGCAGCACCCATAGGACTTCTAGTGTGTTAGTGGCATCACACAGAGCTCCTATATTTTCATCTCAGAAGCACCCATAGGACTTCTAGTGTGTTAGTGGCAGCAAACAGAGCTCCTATATTTTCTTCTCAGCAGCACCCATAGGACTTCTAGTGTGTTAGTGGCAGCAAACAGAGCTCCTATATTTTCTTCTCAGCAGCACCCATAGGACTTCTAGTGTGTTAGTGGCATCACACAGAGCTCCTATATTTTCTTCTCAGCAGCACCCATAGGACTTCTAGTGTGTTAGTGGCAGCAAACAGAGCTCCTATATTTTCTTCTCAGCAGCACCCATAGGACTTCTAGTGTGTTAGTGGCAGCAAACAGAGCTCCTATATTTTCTTCTCAGCAGCACCCATAGGAATTCTAGTGTGTTAGTGGCATCACACAGAGCTCCTATATTTTCTTCTCAGCAGCACCCATAGGACTTCTAGTGTGTTAGTGGCAGCAAACAGAGCTCCTATATTTTCTTCTCAGCAGCACCCATAGGACTTCTAGTGTGTTAGTGGCAGCAAACAGAGCTCCTATATTTTCTTCTCAGCAGCACCCATAGGACTTCTAGTGTGTTAGTGGCAGCAAACAGAGCTCCTATATTTTCTTGTCAGCAGCACACATAGTACCTATAGTGTGTTAGTGTCAGCACCCATAGGACCTACAGTGTGTTGTGAGCACACATAGGAGTTCTATTTTTTATACTATATACACTACCGACTACAATGGCTGGAAGACCGCCAAGGAGAGGCAGAGCGTGCCGAGGCAAGAACACAGGGCAGGCAGGCTCTGTTTCTAGAGACAACAGTGCTGGCCGTGGACGTGGTCGTGCATCGTCATCAGCACGTGGCCATGGGACACGCTTGTCTTTGTTTTCGGCAGCTGGACATGTGGAGCCGCATCATGCCGAAGGCTTGGTAGAATGGATGACCAAGCCCTCCTCATCCTCCTCATCCTCTCTCACCCAGGCTCAGGGTACTGGCAGAGCAGCTGCCAACGCGTACTCAATGGCATCATCAGCCACCCCTTCCCTAGACCCACCATGTCCTCCTGAGGAGTCCCCCGAACTGTTTGAGCACAGTGTTGGGTACATGCTCCAGGAGGATGCCCAACGATTCGAAGGCTCGGATGATGATACCCAGCTTGAGGAAGTCAGTAGTGTGCGCGCAGAGAAAGGGGATGCTGAAGGACAGCAATCTGGCAGTAGTGTTCCACCAGCTGCAGCTTACTGCCAGGTTTGCTCTAGTGGTGAAGAGGGAGGGGATGATGAGGTCACTGACTCCACGTGGGTGCCTGAAGGGAGAGAGGAGGAGGAGGAGGAGGATGCAGCGTCACATGTCCAACGAGGCAGGATGCCCCCTGGAGGCCAGCTAGAGGCCAGCACAGCAACTGTACCACACCGCAGAGCTCCGCCTGTGCAGGGCGCTGCCTCTGCACGTTATCACAAAAGTTCTTTGGTGTGGGCCTTTTTTGAGACGAGTGCATCAGATCGCACCACTGCTATTTGCAATATTTGTCTCAAGCGTATCTCGCGTGGCCAAAACATCAGCCGCTTGGGCACCACAAGCATGAGCAGACATATGTCGACCTGCCATGCAGCTCGTTGGCAAGCACACATAAAAGACCCACACCAAAGAACAAAGCGGACCTCTCCTTGCTCCTCATCAGCTGGGATCTCCATCCCCACTATATCTTCAGTCCTCTCTGAAAGCTGCTCTGAGAGGACTGAAGGTGTAGAATTAGGTGTGTCACAACCAAGTACTTGCAGTACACCGACGTCCGATTGTAGCAGGCAAATTTCCCTGCCCCAGCTGCTGGACCGTCGAAAGAAGTATACTCCCAGCCATCCACATGCCCAGCGGTTGAATGCTAGCTTGGCTAAATTGCTAGCACTTCAACTGCTGCCTTTTCAGTTGATAGACTCGGCCCCCTTCCGTGAGTTTGTTCAATGTGCGGTTCCTCAGTGGCAGGTTCCCAAACGCCACTTTTTCTCACGGAAGGCAATTCCGTCTCTCTACTGGCATGTGGAAGGCAATGTCCATGCCTCGCTGGACAGGGCGGTCAGCGGTAAGGTGCATATTACCGCTGACTCATGGTCCAGCAGGCATGGACAGGGACGTTATCTTTCTTTCACGGCCCATTGGGTCACTCTATTGGCAGCTGGGAGGGATGCAGGACAAGGTGCAGTAGTGTTGGAGGTTGTTCCGCCACCACGCCTCCAAAATGCTACTACTGGTTGTGACACACCTCTCTCCTCCACCCCCTCCTCTTCTTCTTCCTCCATGTCCTCTTCGAGTGCTCTGTCCTCGGAACCAGCGGTGCTCCGTAGGCGTACAAGGGGCTACGCGAGTACGCAGGCAAAAAGATGCCATGCCGTGCTTGCGCTGGTGTGTTTGGGGGACAGGAGCCACACTGGGCCAGAGGTTCTGGCAGCTCTGCAGGGGCAGGCCGAGAGGTGGTTGACGCCACGCCAGCTTAAGCCAGGAATGGTCGTTTCTGATAATGGCACCAACCTCCTCTCCGCCCTGCGACAGGGGCAGCTCACCCATGTGCCCTGTATGGCTCACGTCCTCAACCTGGTGGTGCAGCGGTTCTTGGGCAGGTTCCCAGGCTTACAGGATGTCCTGAGGCAGGCCAGGAAAGTCTGTGTGCATTTCCGCCGATCTTATAATGCCAGTGCTCGGCTGACTGAGCTGCAAAAGGAGCTGAACCTGCCCAAGAACCGCCTAATATGTGACATGCCCACCAGGTGGAACTCAACGTTGGCCATGCTGCAGCGACTGCACACGCAGCAGAGGGCCATCAATGAGTACCTTTGCGACTACGGCACCAGGACAGGGTCAGGGGAGCTTGGCTTTTTTTCCCCACGCCAGTGGAGCATGATCAGGGATGCATGCACTGTCCTCTCACCATTTGAGGAGGCCACGAGGATGGTGAGCAGTGACAGTGCATGCATCAGTGACACTGTACCTCTTGTCCACCTGTTGGAGCATACGCTGCGTGGGATAATGGACAGGGCACTTGAGGCAGAACAGAGGCAGGAAGAGGAGGACTTCCTTGTCTCTCAAGGCCCCCTTTATCCAGACAATGTTCCTTCTGTCCCACCCATCACACAGGAAGAGGAGGAGGAGGAGGAGGAGGAGGAGGATTGTGTGAGCATGGAGGTGGAGCCTGGCACTCAGCATCAGCAGCAGCAGTCTTTTAGGGATGATGTACAGTCCCAACAAACCAGTGGACTTGTACGTGGCTGGGAGGAGGTGGCTGGCGATCATGTCATCCTCAGTGACCCAGAAGACTCCGGACCGAATGCCTCAGCTAACCTACGCTGCATGGCCTCCCTGATCCTGCAAAGCCTGCGGAAGGATCCTCGTGTTCTTCGGATCAAGGAGAGTGACCATTACTGGCTGGCCACTCTCCTTGATCCACGGTACAAGGGTAAGGTTGCGGACCTTATCTTGCCGTCGCAGAGGGAGCAGAGGATGAGACATCTCAGGGAGGCCTTGCAGAAAGGTCTGTGCAACGCGTTCCCAGAAACTGGGAGGTTACAAACTCCTGGTCCTGGACGACGAGTTGCTGAGGCTTCGGTCAGTAGCAGAAGGAGCGGTGGGGAAGGTGGACGTCTGACCGATGCGTTCAGACAATTTTTTAGTCCGCAGCCCCAAGGTATGATCGGTTCCAGCAACCATCGCCAGCGTCTGATATACATGGTGCAGGAATACCTAGGGGCAAGGTCAGACTTGGACACCTTTCCCACCGAAAATCCTCTGGCTTACTGGGTCCTGAGGATGGATCACTGGCCAGAGCTTGCACAGTATGCAATTGAGCTACTGGCCTGTCCTGCATCCAGCGTTCTTTCCGAACGCACATTCAGTGCTGCTGGAGGATTTGTCACCGATCATAGGGTGCGCCTGTCCACCGACTCGGTTGATCGACTGACCTTCATAAAAATGAATCAGTCTTGGATCACCACCAGCTACCAGACACCTGAAGCGGATATAACGGAATAATTTATAATGTCACATCCCTTCAAGACTGCCTATGCTGATGCTGAGTGACTGTCCTGTTATGTTCACTGACTATCCTCTTCCTCCTCCTCAATGATCCATGCCACCACACCAGTGCCTAAGGCACAATTTTTCAGCCCCTGTATAACAGGGGCGTGTAATTACAATTTTTTAAAAAGATGCTTCGCAACAGGTGTGACTGCTGTGCTCAGAGTACAGTATCTGTGAGGGGTTGCAGTGTTGTGGCACCAGCACCAGTGCCTAAGGCACAATTTTTCAGCCCCTGTTGGGGCGTGTAATTACAATTTTTAGGCAATGCTTTGCAACAGGTCTCATTGCTGTGCTCAGAGTACAGTATCTGTGAGGGGTTGCAGTGTTGTGGCACCAGCACCAGTGCCTAAGGCACAATTTTTCAGCCCCTGTATAACAGGGGCGTGTAATTAAAATTTTTTAAAAAGATGCTTCGCAACAGGTGTGACTGCTGTGCTCCAAGTACAGTATCTGTGAGGGGTTGCAGTGTTGTGGCACCAGCACCAATGCCTAAGGCACAATTTTTCAGCCCCTGTTTAACAGGGGCGTGTAATTACAAATCTTGATCTAATAGTTCACAGCAGGGCCCATTCCTGCGCCCACCAAGAGTAACTATGAGGGCCTACAGTCTTGTGGCAACACCGTCCACCACCACCACCACCACCAAAGGCCCAATTTTTCTGCCCTGTTCAACAGGTGCATGCTATTACAAATCTTGATCTAATAACTCACAGCAGGGCCCATTCCTGCACCCACCAAGAGTAACTGTGAGGGCTTACAGTCTTGTGGCAACACCGTCCACCACCACCACCACCACCACCAAAGGCCCAATTTTTCTGCCCGGTTCAACAGGTGCATGCAAGTACAAATCTTGATCTATTAACTCACAGCAGGGCCCATTCCTGTGCCCACCAGTCTTGTGGCTACACCAATATCTAATAGGGCAAATTTCTGCAGAGTATATACGGCAGGCCCCTACTTTCAAACATCCAACTTACAAACGACTCCTACTTGCAAACGGCAAGAGAAAACAGGAAGTGAGAGGAAATCTACCCCTAGGAAGGAAAATTCTATCCTGTTAGATTTAATTTGGGAAAAAGGTATCTCCTCTCTACTGATGCTTTATCACCAATCCTTGTTTCAATTAAAACCCCACTTTTCCAAAAACATTTGTCATTGGGACGGAAAGTGAGGTGACATGTTCTGAACAGATGTGCAAAGACAGCAAATGTTACAGGGGTGATAACCCCTCCCTATGTTCTCCAAAAAGCTTAAAAATTTATTTTTTTGGGATGTAGCTACACTTCATAATGTACCTGTTCAGATTCTACTTAAGAACAAACCTACAGTCCATGTCTTGTTTGCACCACCTATATACTGCTGTTCAGAGTATATAGGGTTGTAGGTATAGGGTTTTATTTTGGGTGCGGGGTCCCCCTTAGTATCCATACAAGACCCAAAGGGGCTGGGGTGGGGGGGGGTGATGGGGTAGCCATGCCATTTTTCTCAAGGATTTTCAGCCATATGGCGGCCAGGACAAGACATGACATTAAAGCCGCAAGTGGTTTTAAATGGCTTCTTTTTTTCCTTTACGAATGTCATTTTGTGCAAGGACAGTTCTAAACACAGGAAACACATGCCACTTCACAGGCATACTTTAGACACCCCCCAGGTACCGTATTTAAAGGAAAATTTCACTTTTTTTTTTTCACTTTATGCATCATTAAAATGACTGCTCCCGAAAAAAACTTTAGTTTTTAAAATTTCTTTTTGCATTGATATATGTCCCCTGGGGCAGGACCCGGGTCCCCAAACCTGTTTTATAACATTAACATGCATATTGGCCGTTGTAATTAGCAATTTTGATTTTGAACGTTCGCGTCCATTATAACGAATAGGGTTCGAAAATTCGCGCGAACTTTCGGTCCGTTCGAAGGTTCTGGTGCGAACCGAACCCGGGGGTGTTCGGCTCATCCCTATGTGTGGACTGTCTAGGGAGAGTGAACCCCTGTGCGGTGAGGCAAAGCCTGTGTGGCTATTTGTTTGGACTTTTACTAAACCAGGGACTTAGGGACTAGGACAGCACCAGGCTGATCCCAGTTGTTAGTTTAGGAAACCTGCATGTTTAGTCAGAGGTCAAACTGACCAGGATTTATTTTGTTTATGTTTCTTTTTGGCTTTGCTGTGTTTTTGTCACTGTACATAGAGAAATAAACCGCACCTTTTGATTTTGAAAACCACAACCTCCGTCTGCTGGCCCTGTTTTTGTGTGGGGAGCCCAACCAGGGGGTCACACACACCCGCTACCGAGTTAACCCCCTCACAGTTGGTGGAGAATGCGGGCAGTTTTTTTAAGCCAGCATGGAGGAGATACTGAAACAGCTGGCTCTAGCAAATGCCAATCAACAGCAGACAAATGCAGGTTTGCAAAGGAGCCTTGCAGCCCAGCAGCAAGCTCATCAACAAGCCCAGCAGCAATCTGAGGCCCGCTTCATAGACCTGTTACAGAAGCAAGAGCAGAGACTACAACAAATGGAAGCAGTAATGCAGCAACGTCCGCAGACCAGTGAGGAAAGCCGTCCCACTAATACCGCGTCCTTTGGGGTGAGTCGTTTATTGACAAAAATGACTGGAGAGGATGATCCAGAGGTATTTTTGACCACATTTGAAAGGACTGCTGAAAGAGAAAAGTGGCCTGAGGAGCAGTGGGCTGGACTGGTGGCTCCTCTGTTAACTGGTGAATCGCAGAAAGCTTACTATGACCTAGAGCCTGACCAAGCAAAAGACTATGTGATGCTAAAAGCTGAAATATTGGCACGGCTGGGTGTCACCCTGGCTGTCCGGGCTCAGCGTGTGCATAACTGGACTTTCCAGCTTGGAAAACCCCCCAGGTCTCAAATGTATGATCTCATTCACCTGAGCAGGAAGTGGTTACAGCCAGAGACTTTGTCCGCACCAGAGATTGTGGAACGTGTTGTAATGGATCGGTTTTTGAGAGCTCTTCCTACTGCCATCCAAAAGTGGGTAAGCCATGGAGACCCAGAGACGGCCGGTGGTCTTGTGGATCGTGTAGAGAAATACTTGGCTACAGAGAACCTGACGGCCTCTTCCAGAGACTCTCGGACTTTCCACCCTAAGACCAGACCATCCCCAGGGGCGGATAAGAGGATTCCAAGGGGTGAGGGTGGAGAGAGTGAGAGGGTGGGAGCTCTACCCAAAGTTTGGCGAGAACAGCCTGGGAAGTCAGGGGCTCAAGAGGCAGCCAAATGGATTGTTTGCTACCGCTGCCGGCAAGCGGGACATATTGCAGCAAATTGCCCGGTTGTGGAGGAACCCATGCAATGTGACTTTCTGATGGACAGACGTCAGTCGCTGTGTGCGACAATCGCATGCACTGCCATTCGGGGAACTGAGAAACATTTATGCAAAATGTGTATTAATGGTAGAAATGTTGTGGTATTACTGGATTCAGGTAGCCTTGTGACCCTGATAAAGGCTGAATTAGTTAAAACAGAGGTCTCTGGGAATAGCAAGGTAGCTGTTATTTGTGTGCATGGGGACACCCGAGAGTATCCAGTGACTACAGTGTGTTTCGAGACCCCCAAAGGTACCCTCTCTCATCCAGTGGGGTTAGTATCTCAATTACCGCATGATGCCATTGTGGGAAGGGATTTTCCGAAGTTCTGGGAACTGTGGGATGATCCTGAGCCCCCCACTGGTGCCCCTATGTACCAGGAATGTGATAGCCAGAACTCCTCTGAGAGTGGTGAGGACTCTCCAGAATTTCCCTTGTCAGTATTGGCAGGGGAGACTCAAGAAACTGGAGAGGAGCCCACCTCCTCAGACGAAAACCTACCGTCTGTGGAGTTTTCTGATCTGGAGGTTCACAGGGAAAATTTTGCCACAGAACAGTTAAAAGACCCCGCCCTAATAAAGGCACGGGAAAACGTAGTGGAAATAGATGGCGAGTTAGTGAACCCAGATAATACCTGCACTTACCCATACTTCAGCGTAGAGAAGGACCTACTGTATCGGGTGGCAAAAAGGGCAGAAGAAACCGTTGAGCAGCTTGTGGTGCCCAAACCTTACAGGAAGTTGGTGTTGGAGTTGGCCCATGGGCACATTCTTGGAGGTCATCTGGGGACAGAGAAAACCCGAGAGAGGGTATTACAGAGATTCTATTGGCCTGGGGTGATGAAGGACATAGAAAATTATTGTTCCTCCTGCCCTGTGTGTCAGAGGTCGGCCCCGATGCCACATTTCCGTAGCCCGCTGGTCCCTCTACCCATCATTGAGGTCCCGTTTGAGAGAATCGCAATGGATTTGGTAGGTCCTATAATCAAGTCCGCTAGGGGGCACCAGTACATATTGGTTATAATGGACTATGCCACCCGTTATCCAGAAGCGATCCCTCTCAGAAATACCTCGGCCAAAACCATAGCCAAAGAGCTATCTCTTGTTTTTAGCCGGGTGGGTATTTGTAAAGAACTGCTTACGGACCAAGGTACACCCTTTATGTCCCGGGTTATGAAAGAGCTGTGTAAATTGTTCAAAGTGACGCAATTGCGTACATCTGTGTATCACCCCCAAACCGATTGGCTGGTTGAAAGATTCAACAAAACCCTAAAACAAATGTTGAAGAAAGTGGTGGATAGAGATGGAAAGGATTGGGACTGTCTACTTCCTTATTTGATGTTTGCTATTAGGGAGGTGCCCCAATCCTCTACGGGATTCTCCCCCTTTGAGTTACTGTATGGGAGACACCCAAGAGGGCTGTTGGATATTGCCAAGGAAACTTGGGAAAGTGAGAGTTCTCCCCACAGGAGTGTGATTGAGCATGTCACCCTGATGCAAGATCGAATTGCACAGGTAATGCCCATCGTGAAGGAACATATGGCCCAAGCGCAGTTGGCACAGCAGAGAGTGTACAACCGTGGAGCAAAGACCCGTACCTTTTCCCCGGGGGATAGGATATTGGTACTTGTCCCTACGGTTGAAAGTAAATTCCTTGCCAAATGGCAAGGCCCCTACGAGATAATGGAAAAAGTGAGCGAAGTGAATTACAAGGTCAGACAACCAGGAAGGCGAAAGCCCGAACAGATATATCACGTTAATCTGTTGAAAGCCTGGAGGGATAGAGAGTCCCTAGTCGCAGAAACTTGGTCACCAGCTCAAACTGGTTGCGTGATTCCGGAGGTTGGAATAGCAGCCACCTTGTCACAACCCCAACAACAGGAGGTTAAGGAGTTTGTGCTTCGCAACAAGGAGGTGTTCTCTGAGCTGCCGGGACAAACATCTGGGGTAGAGCATGATATTATTACCCCGCCCGGTGAAAGGGTGAAGTTAAAACCCTATCGGATCCCAGAGGCCCGACGGGAGGCAATACGGGAGGAAGTACAGAAAATGCTTAACTTAGGGGTGATAGACGAGTCCCAAAGTGATTGGTCTAGTCCCATTGTGTTGGTGCCTAAACCGGATGGGAGCTGGCGATTTTGTAACGATTTTCGTCAGTTGAACAAAGTTACAAAATTTGACACCTACCCCATGCCACGTATAGATGAGTTGATCGACCGGCTGGGAACAGCCCGATACATGACGACTCTTGACCTCACAAAAGGGTATTGGCAAATTCCCCTGGCCAAGTCGGCCAAAGAGAAAACCGCATTTGTAACCCCAGACGGGGCGTTCCAATATAAGAGAATGCCGTTCGGGTTACAGAATGCGCCGGCCACATTCCAGCGGAAAATGGACCAGATACTGAGGCCCCATCGGAAGTATGCTGCGGCTTACCTGGATGACGTAATTGTCCATAGCACAGATTGGGCCTCACATCTGCCAAAAGTGCAAGCAGTCCTAGACTCTATCCGGGAAGCGGGGTTTACGGCTAACCCCAAGAAGTGTACCATTGGGCAGGAGGAGGCCAAATATCTTGGGTACACCATTGGCAGGGGAGTGATAAAACCCCAACTCAACAAAGTCGAGGCCATCCAGAGTTGGCCACGTCCCAACAGCAAGAAGCAGGTACGGGCCTTTCTGGGAATCGCGGGTTATTATCGGCGCTTCATTCCCCACTTTGCTTCTAAGGCTGTGCCCCTAACCAACCTGACGAAAGGGAAAGGGTCGGTCATGATTAAATGGACCCCCGAGGCTGAGGCAGCATTCCAATTCTTGAAACAAGCCTTATGTAGCCAGCCAGTGTTGTACTCACCCGACTTCTCTAAAGACTTTGTCGTACAAAGTGATGCGTCAGATGTGGGGTTAGGAGCAGTATTGTCCCAGGTCTGGAACGGGGAAGAGCACCCAGTCATTTACCTCAGCAGGAAGTTGAAGTCCCATGAGGTAAATTACGCCACGGTTGAAAAGGAGTGTTTAGCGGTGAAGTGGGCTCTAGATTCCCTTTGGTACTATCTGCTAGGTAGGCACTTTGACATGGTTACGGATCACGCTCCGTTAAAGTGGATGGCTCAAAACAAGGAGACAAATAGAAGAGTGAATAGGTGGTTCCTGGCCCTACAGGAATTCAACTTCACAGTAAAGCATCGCCCTGGCGTTCAAATGGGGAATGTGGATTCTTTGTCTCGAGTACATGAATGCCTGATTGCTGGTGTTCCAACCCCAAGGTTAAAACAAGAGGGGGGGGTATGTGACAGCAGGAAGGTAAAGTCACCTGGTTGCATCCAGGGGGGTAGATATATTTCTCCCAGATTCAGGCTTTATGCCGACTTATACAACTAGGGAGGGAGTTGATGAAGCCCAGCTGAGGCTAGTGGGCTCATGGATGACTCATACCTCTAGGGAGAGGGCTGGGCGTCGTGCAGGCAGGGAGTTGATGAGACCAGCTGAAGCCTGTCAGTTCGTTTAAGGCCTCTATAAAAACTCCCAGATTCATTAGGTGTTGGCTCATGCCTGGACCCAGACCTGTGTGGACTGTCTAGGGAGAGTGAACCCCTGTGCGGTGAGGCAAAGCCTGTGTGGCTATTTGTTTGGACTTTTACTAAACCAGGGACTTAGGGACTAGGACAGCACCAGGCTGATCCCAGTTGTTAGTTTAGGAAACCTGCATGTTTAGTCAGAGGTCAAACTGACCAGGATTTATTTTGTTTATGTTTCTTTTTGGCTTTGCTGTGTTTTTGTCACTGTACATAGAGAAATAAACCGCACCTTTTGATTTTGAAAACCACAACCTCCGTCTGCTGGCCCTGTTTTTGTGTGGGGAGCCCAACCAGGGGGTCACACACACCCGCTACCGAGTTAACCCCCTCACAGCAGGTTCTGGTGCGAACCGAACAGGGGGGTGTTCGGCTCTTCCCTGGCCATAGTGACTATTCTTTAAGTGTGGGAAAAAAAAAAAGTATATGTATATTGTGCCTCATGCCTAATACACAAACAAATTGAAGCCAAACCACAACTTATACTTTATAGGTAGTTACATCAGTTATTTTGCTTTTTGGGAGAACAGTTTATTTTTGTTTTTTAAATGAATAAAAGCTGATCATTGTAAGCACCCCTGACAGTGGGAAATGGTTTGTCTCAACCTTCTAACTCCTACATCTGCAGGGCACCTTGCTCTGTTGAAAAGTGTGACAGCAGGAAGGTAAAGTCACCTGGTTGCATCCAGGGGGGTAGATATATTTCTCCCAGATTCAGGCTTTATGCCGACTTATACAACTAGGGAGTTGATGAAGCCCAGCTGAGGCTAGTGGGCTCATGAATGACTCATACCTCTAGGGAGAGTGCTGGGCGTCGTGAGGCAGGGAGTTGATGAGACCAGCTGAAGCCTGTCAGTTCGTTTAAGGCCTCTATAAAAACTCCCAGATTCATTAGGTGTTAGCTCATGCCTGGAACCAGACCTGTGTGGACTGTCTAGGGAGAGTGAACCCCTGTGCGGTGAGACAAAGCCTGTGTGGCTATTTGTTTGGACTTTTACTAAACCAGGGACTTAGGGACTAGGACAGCACCAGGCTGATCCCAGTTGTTAGTTTAGGAAACCTGCATGTTTAGTCAGAGGTCAAACTGACCAGGATTTATTTTGTTTGTTTCTTTTTGGCTTTGCTGTGTTTTTGTCACTGTACATAGAGAAATAAACCGCACCTTTTGATTTTGAAAACCACAACCTCCGTCTGCTGGCCCTGTTTTTGTGTGGGGAGCCCAACCAGGGGGTCACACACACCCGCTACCGAGTTAACCCCCTCACAGTTGGTGGAGAACCAGTGGCAGTTTTTTTTAAGCCAGCATGGAGGAGATACTGAAACAGCTGGCTCTAGCAAATGCCAATCAACAGCAGACAAATGCAGGTTTGCAAAGGAGCCTTGCAGCCCAGCAGCAAGCTCATCAACAAGCCCAGCAGCAATCTGAGGCCCGCTTCATAGACCTGTTACAGAAGCAAGAGCAGAGACTACAACAAATGGAAGCAGTAATGCAGCAACGTCCGCAGACCAGTGAGGAAAGCCGTCCCACTAATACCGCGTCCTTTGGGGTGAGTCGTTTATTGACAAAAATGACTGGAGAGGATGATCCAGAGGTATTTTTGACCACATTTGAAAGGACTGCTGAAAGAGAAAAGTGGCCTGAAGAGCAGTGGGCTGGACTGGTGGCTCCTCTGTTAACTGGTGAATCGCAGAAGGCTTACTATGACCTAGAGCCTGACCAAGCAAAAGACTATGTGATGCTAAAAGCTGAAATATTGGCAAGGCTGGGTGTCACCCTGGCTGTCCGGGCTCAGCGTGTGCATAACTGGACTTTCCAGCTTGGAAAACCCCCCAGGTCTCAAATGTATGATCTCATTCACCTGAGCAGGAAGTGGCTACAGCCAGAGACTTTGTCCGCACCGGAGATTGTGGAACGTGTTGTGATGGATCGTTTCTTGAGAGCTCTTCCTACCGCCATTCAAAAGTGGGTAAGCCATGGAGACCCAGAAACGGCCGGTAAACTTGTGGATCGTGTAGAGAGATACTTGGCTACAGAGAACCTGACGGCCTCTTCCAGAGACTCTCGGACTTTCCACCCTAAGACCAGACCATCCCCAGGGGCGGATAAGAGGATTCCAAGGGGTGAGGGTGGAGAGAGTGAGAGGGTGGGAGCTCTACCCCAAGTTTGGCGAGAACAGCCTGGGAAATCAGCGGCTCAAGAGGCCGCAAGAAGGATCGTTTGCTACCGCTGCCGGCAAGCGGGACATATTGCAGCAAATTGCCCGGTTGTGGAGGAACCCATGCAATGTGACTTTCTGATGGACAGACGTCAGTCGCTGTGTGCGACAGTCGCATGCACTGCCATTCGGGGAACTGAGAAACATTTATGCAAAATGTGTATTAATGGTAGAAATGTTGTGGTATTACTGGATTCAGGTAGCCTTGTGACCCTGATAAAGGCTGAATTAGTTAAAACAGAGGTCTCTGGGAATAGCAAGGTAGCTGTTATTTGTGTGCATGGGGACACCCGAGAGTATCCAGTGACCACAGTGTGTTTCGAGACCCCCAAAGGTACCCTCTCTCATCCAGTGGGGTTAGTATCTCAATTACCGCATGATGCCATTGTGGGAAGGGATTTTCCGAAGTTCTGGGAACTGTGGGATGATCCTGAGCCCCCCACTGGTGCCCCTATGTACCAGGAATGTGATAGCCAGAACTCCTCTGAGAGTGGTGAGGACTCTCCAGAATTTCCCTTGTCAGTATTGGCAGGGGAGACTCAAGAAACTGGAGAGGAGCCCACCTCCTCAGACGAAAACCTACCGTCTGTGGAGTTTTCTGATCTGGAGGTTCACAGGGAAAATTTTGCCACAGAACAGTTAAAAGACCCCGCCCTAATAAAGGCACGGGAAAACGTAGTGGAAATAGATGGCGAGTTAGTGAACCCAGATAATACCTGCACTTACCCATACTTCAGCGTAGAGAAGGACCTACTGTATCGGGTGGCAAAAAGGGCAGAAGAAACCGTTGAGCAGCTGGTGGTGCCCAAACCTTACAGGAAGTTGGTGTTGGAGTTGGCCCATGGGCACATTCTTGGAGGTCATCTGGGGACAGAGAAAACCCGAGAGAGGGTATTACAGAGATTCTATTGGCCTGGGGTGATGAAGGACATAGAAAATTATTGTTCCTCCTGCCCTGTGTGTCAGAGGTCGGCCCCGATGCCACATTTCCGTAGCCCGCTGGTCCCTCTACCCATCATTGAGGTCCCGTTTGAGAGAATCGCAATGGATTTGGTAGGTCCTATAATCAAGTCCGCTAGGGGGCACCAGTACATATTGGTTATAATGGACTATGCCACCCGTTATCCAGAAGCGATCCCTCTCAGAAATACCTCGGCCAAAACCATAGCCAAAGAGCTATCTCTTGTTTTTAGCCGGGTGGGTATTTGTAAAGAACTGCTTACGGACCAAGGTACACCCTTTATGTCCCGGGTTATGAAAGAGCTGTGTAAATTGTTCAAAGTGACGCAATTGCGTACATCTGTGTATCACCCCCAAACCGATGGGCTGGTTGAAAGATTCAACAAAACCCTAAAACAAATGTTGAAGAAAGTGGTGGATAGAGATGGAAAGGATTGGGACTGTCTACTTCCTTATTTGATGTTTGCTATTAGGGAGGTGCCCCAATCCTCTACGGGATTCTCCCCCTTTGAGTTACTGTATGGGAGACACCCAAGAGGGCTGTTGGATATTGCCAAGGAAACTTGGGAAAGTGAGAGTTCTCCCCACAGGAGTGTGATTGAGCATGTCGCCCTGATGCAAGATCGAATTGCACAGGTAATGCCCATCGTGAAGGAACATTTGGCCCAAGCGCAGTTGGCACAGCAGAGAGTGTACAACCGTGGAGCAAAGACCCGTACCTTTTCCCCGGGGGATAGGATATTGGTACTTGTCCCTACGGTTGAAAGTAAATTCCTTGCCAAATGGCAAGGCCCCTACGAGATAATGGAAAAAGTGAGCGAAGTGAATTACAAGGTCAGACAACCAGGAAGGCGAAAGCCCGAACAGATATATCACGTTAATCTGTTGAAAGCCTGGAGGGATAGAGAGTCCCTAGTCGCAGAAACTTGGGCACCAGCTCAAACTGGTTGCGTGATTCCGGAGGTTGGAATAGCAGCCACCTTGTCACAACCCCAACAACAGGAGGTTAAGGAGTTTGTGCTTTGCAACAAGGAGGTGTTCTCTGAGCTGCCGGGACAAACATCTGGGGTAGAGCATGATATTATTACCCCGCCCGGTGAAAGGGTGAAGTTAAAACCCTATCGGATCCCAGAGGCCCGACGGGAGGCAATACGGGAGGAAGTACAGAAAATGCTGAACTTAGGGGTGATAGAGGAGTCCCAAAGTGATTGGTCTAGTCCCATTGTGTTGGTGCCTAAACCGGATGGGAGCTGGCGATTTTGTAACGATTTTCGTCAGTTGAACAAAGTTACAAAATTTGACACCTACCCCATGCCACGTATAGATGAGTTGATCGACCGGCTGGGAACAGCCCGATACATGACGACTCTTGACCTCACAAAAGGGTATTGGCAAATTCCCCTGGCCAAGTCGGCCAAAGAGAAAACCGCATTTGTAACCCCAGACGGGGCGTTCCAATATAAGAGAATGCCGTTCGGGTTACAGAATGCGCCGGCCACATTCCAGCGGAAAATGGACCAGATGCTGAGGCCCCATCGGAAGTATGCTGCGGCTTACCTGGATGACGTAATTGTCCATAGCACAGATTGGGCCTCACATCTGCCAAAAGTGCAAGCAGTCCTGGACTCTGTTCGGGAAGCGGGGTTTACGGCTAACCCCAAGAAGTGTACCATTGGGCAGGAGGAGGCCAAATATCTTGGGTACACCATTGGCAGGGGAGTAATAAAACCCCAACTCAACAAAGTCGAGGCCATCCAGAGTTGGCCACGTCCCAACAGCAAGAAGCAGGTACGAGCCTTTCTGGGAATCGCGGGTTATTATCGGCGCTTCATTCCCCACTTTGCTTCTAAGGCTGTGCCCCTAACCAACCTGACGAAAGGGAAAGGGTCGGTCATGATTAAATGGACCCCCGAGGCTGAGGCAGCATTCCAATTCTTGAAACAAGCCTTATGTAGCCAGCCAGTGTTGTACTCACCCGACTTCTCTAAAGACTTTGTCGTACAAAGTGATGCGTCAGATGTGGGGTTAGGAGCAGTATTGTCCCAGGTCTGGAACGGGGAAGAGCACCCAGTCATTTACCTCAGCAGGAAGTTGAAGTCCCATGAGGTAAATTACGCCACGGTTGAAAAGGAGTGTTTAGCGGTGAAGTGGGCTCTAGATTCCCTTCGGTACTATCTGCTAGGTAGGCACTTTGACATGGTTACGGATCACGCTCCGTTAAAGTGGATGGCTCAAAACAAGGAGACAAATAGAAGAGTGAATAGGTGGTTCCTGGCCCTACAGGAATTCAACTTCACAGTAAAGCATCGCCCTGGCGTTCAAATGGGGAATGTGGATGCTTTGTCTCGAGTACATGAATGCCTGATTGCTGGTGTTCCAACCCCAAGGTTAAAACAAGAGGGGGGGGTATGTGACAGCAGGAAGGTAAAGTCACCTGGTTGCATCCAGGGGGGTAGATATATTTCTCCCAGATTCAGGCTTTATGCCGACTTATACAACTAGGGAGTTGATGAAGCCCAGCTGAGGCTAGTGGGCTCATGAATGACTCATACCTCTAGGGAGAGTGCTGGGCGTCGTGAGGCAGGGAGTTGATGAGACCAGCTGAAGCCTGTCAGTTCGTTTAAGGCCTCTATAAAAACTCCCAGATTCATTAGGTGTTAGCTCATGCCTGGAACCAGACCTGTGTGGACTGTCTAGGGAGAGTGAACCCCTGTGCGGTGAGACAAAGCCTGTGTGGCTATTTGTTTGGACTTTTACTAAACCAGGGACTTAGGGACTAGGACAGCACCAGGCTGATCCCAGTTGTTAGTTTAGGAAACCTGCATGTTTAGTCAGAGGTCAAACTGACCAGGATTTATTTTGTTTGTTTCTTTTTGGCTTTGCTGTGTTTTTGTCACTGTACATAGAGAAATAAACCGCACCTTTTGATTTTGAAAACCACAACCTCCGTCTGCTGGCCCTGTTTTTGTGTGGGGAGCCCAACCAGGGGGTCACACACACCCGCTACCGAGTTAACCCCCTCACAAAAGTAACAGACTTAGTAGCAGGATCACCAGGTAAGAATAAATGAAAGAAAGCCTAATGCCGCGTACACACGAGAAAAATTACATTTTTTAAAATGGTCATTAAAAATGATCGTGTGTGGGCTTTCCAGCAGTTTTCCCAACGAGAAAAACGCAGAGAATCACGACGAGAAAATTTGGAACATGCTCTAATTTTTCACGTCGTTTTTTACATCGTTGTTTTTCTCGTCATGAAAAACGGCCGTGTGTAGGCTTTAACGACGTGAAAAAAAATGCGCATGCTCAGAATCAAGTATGAAACGGGAGCGCTCGTTCTGGTAAAACTAGCGTTCGTAATGGAGATAGCACATTCGTCACGCTGTAACAGACTGAAAAGCACGAGGCTGAAAAGCGCGAACCGTCGCTCAAACTTTACTAACATGAAGGGTGGCGCCATCCGAATGGAACTTCCCCTTTATAGTGCCGTACTCAAACATTTTTTTCCACGATAGTCTGTAGACAAGGCAGACTTGAGAGGAAACACGAAAAATCACTTCGAGAAAAATGCTGTTTTTTTCAATGACATTAAAAAGGGTAGTGGCATAAGGCTCCATGTATTGTACACAAGCAGCTCCTTAAACTTGAGTTTAGGAGCTTTAGGCATTTTCTTGCCAAAGCTTCTAAACTCAACGCCATAAAAGCACACATGTTCATGTACACATAGGCTTTTAGGATCATTTTAGGAGCTGCTGCGGTTAGGGGAGGTCCAACCTCCCCTAACCTCCCTCTCCTGAAAGCGGAAGAATTGTGTTCAGGATAGGAACGCTTTGACCACCGGCCGCAAAACGCGCAAAATCGCTGCAAAATGCAATGTTTATCGTCTTCTCGCGGCTGGTGGTCAAAGTAGTTCAAGTGTACATGTACATGAAGCCTAAAAAATAAAACAAATGCAGCCAGCACATCTAAGAATTGGTAAGCTGCAGTATATTAAATGTTTGCTTTTTGGTTTAATACCACTTTAAGCATTTAAAACTATTAGAATAATTTAAGAAAAAAAACGTAATTTTTAATTTTTTGGTTCATTTTGTTTATATCTTCTCTTATGCCCTACAATGAAGAGATTCCGGTTTACACAATATTCTTTTACAAACATGTCAAAACTGCTACTTTGTAATGAATATGTTGTAGACAAGGAATGTTATCATTTATTATACAGTGCGCTGTGTAGGCAGAGAGTAACGGCAGCACTGTGTTTCCTCTGCCCAAATCACCAGGCTAGGGATAAAAGGAAAAATATCCACTGGAGAGGGGTGCTGACAGTTACCAGGGAGGAGGGGCAGTACTGTGGCTGATATTGAAGTGGCCAGCCTCTTCCTTCTTAGTGACAGCGCTGGTAAGCACAGGGAACAGGCTGTGTCACCATACCGCCTTGCAGTACAGTGATGTTTCACTGTAGAAAAGGTGACAAAGCTATCAAGGTGACAACGCTATCTAAAATGTATTGCCGTGTACACACGGTCGGAATTTCCGACAACAAAATGTTCGATGTGAGCTTGTTGTCGGAAAATCCGACCGTGTGTATGCTACATCGGACATTTGCTGTCGGAATTTCCGACAACAAATGTTTGAGAGCTGGTTCTCAATTTTTCCAACAACAAAAGTTTTGCTCGGAAATCCTGATCGTGTGTAGCCAAATTCCGATGCAGAAAAATCCTACGCATGCTCGGAATCAATTCGACGCATGCTCGGAATCATTGAACTTCATTTTTCTCGGCTCGTTGTAGTGTTGTATGTCACTGCGTTCTTGGCGATCGGAATTTCTGACATTTGTGTGACCGTGTGTATGCAAGACAAGTTTGAGCTAACATCCATCGGAAAAAAATCCACGGTTTTGTTGTCGGAATGTCCGATCGCGTGTACGCGGCATATCAGTGCTGCCATTACAGTGTTGTCACCCTAAATCAAGAAGTGTCCTAGAACACTGGAACTGGTAGGATCAACAGGTATATTAGCAAACAAGGAGAGAAAATAGAAATCACTTTACATGTTAAAGATGAAGGGAGGGTGGGCGTGGCTTGGACATGGCGGAGTGAGGGAGCTTTCTGTTTGAGCTCCCGACTCCCGACCTGCAATCTATGGCTGAAATGGACGTTTGGCTAGCAAAATCAACCCTGAAATGACATACAAGAGACGGAGGAAGACCAGGGGATCAAAATCTGCTAACCCAGAAGCATCGATCAGAAGATTTCTTACATCCCCGGCTCCGACAGCTATCTCCCCTGCAGCACCACGTGGCGGGAGAGGACAGGGTGACTTACCTTCCACATCCATGGCTGTCTCACAGCAAGGTGTCCCGCGCTCGTTAGAGGGGCTGCCCTCCCTCCTGGTGCCTTCTCATGACAGTCAGGGTGGCTTTATGGCATCTGCAGGATCCTCGCAGACGGACGCGGACATCAGGTCCCTGCTACAGGCGCTTCCAACTAAGGCCTACATGGAGGGCCTCATGGCACGAATGGAGGAGCAGCACCGCCGTGATTTCCAGGGGCTTCGCTCTGAGGTTCACGCACTTGACGACCGAGTCGGACAGGGTGAGGTGGAGAGGAGCGCTTTGGAGCTCCGGGTCACCCAATTAGAAAAAGGCCAGGAGGCCTTCCAGGAGAGGCTGGCTGAGGTGCAGCTCCAGGCCGAGGACCAGGAAAACAGGAGTCGCCGCAACAACCTCCGGGTTCGGGGGTTGCCAGAGGCAACGGGTCCGGAGAATCTACTGGACACTGTCCTGGCTATCTTCCGGCAGCTTCTAGGCCCGGAGACTCCAGCCGCCTTGGAGTTCGACAGAGTCCACCGCGCACTGGGGCCGAAGCCGCAGGATCCTGACCGCCCTAGAGATGTCATCTGCCGCCTGCACCGCTACGCACACAAGGAGCAAGTTCTCAGGGCGGCATGGACCAAGGACCGGATCGACTTTTATGGAGCGGAGCTGTCAATCTACTCTGATGTGTCCAGAGCAACACTACAAAGACGGGCTATGTTGAAACCCCTTCTGGAGCGGCTGCGGCGAGATGCGGTGCCATATAGATGAGGCTTTCCACTCCAGCTATCGCTCAGGAAGGGGGGAAATTCTTTCACGCTGAGGAGCCATGCAGATCTCCCGGACCTGTTCCTTTTTCTGGGCATGGAACCCTTCCACCTGGCTGATTGGCTGAAGCCGCTTCCAGCTAGAGATCCTCGTCAAGCTCCCAGGGCTCCGGGACCGGGTCTGCCGCGCCGCTCCACCAGGCGAAGGAGAGGCGATCAGCTGCCGGCTAGAGCCCAAGATAACGAAGCTTGACCAGCCAGTCCTGCTACTGTGAGTTTTTTCTGTTACGGGGTGGCACACACTGTGAACTGATTTTTATTTTTTATTTTTTTATTATTTCTTTACAAGTTCATGCTATGGACTTTTTTGGCCCCGCTCTTTGGACAGCTGCCCTGTGCCGTTCCCCCTCCCCCCCTTCCCGGGTGTATGCTGATCTTGGTCGGGTTGGCCCTATGGGATCACCCCCGCTCTGGCGGGAGTCGCCTGACCGGGTTTGCCCTTCCCCTCCCCCCCCTGGTGGTTGCTGCTCGCGGCCAAGCCTCGGTGACTGTTTCACCCCATCCCGGTGGAGACATCTTCCCCCGGCTCTCCCTCTCACCCTCCAGGCTATGTGTGACTGTGGGCCGTTCTCGGTAGGGCCGCCCCGGGGCCGCCCCCCTCTATCCCCCACCTGCTGACTTTTCTTTTGCGCCCCGCTCTCGGAGCCCACCTGAGGACAAGCTATGAAAGGGAGCCATAGACTTGATTGGATGGCAGGTGTTTTTATATAGGGGTGTTTTTTTTTTTTTTGGGGGGGGGGTCCGGACTTTAGGGGTGGTTGGGTGTGGGGGGGGAGGGGAGGGATGTCTTGCTGTGCCGTTTGAAATGCCTGGGCTGGGGGTGGATGGGTGGGGTGCTATGTGGTCGGGCGTCGTGGATATGGGGATGCTGCCTACTGATGTGTGCTCCCTCCCTCCTTGCTCGTTCCCCCCCCCTTCCTTGTCTCCCCCCTTCCTCGTTCCCTCATTCCCCCCCTCATCCCTCGTCACTCCCTTCCCCCCTCCCCATACTCTCTCCTTCTCCTCCCCCCCTCTCACCCCATCTCTCCCCCTTCCCCCTTTCCTCTCCCCCTCCCTCTCTCCCCCTCCTCACCCCCCTTTCCCCCACTCTTCTCTCCCCTCCTCTTCTCTCCCCCCCTTTTCTCTCCCCCCCTTTTCTCTTCCCCCCTCTTCCCCTCCCTCTCTCCCCCTCCTCACCCCCCTCTCTCCCCCCTCTCTCCTCCCTCCTCCCTTCTCCACCCTCCTCCCTTCTCCCTTCACCCCCTCCCTTCTCCCCTCCCCGCTCTTCACCCTTCCTCTTTTCCCCCTCTCCTCCTCCCCTCCCCCTTACCCCTCCCTCACCTCCCCCCTCTCCCTCCTCCTTCCCCCCCCTCCTCTTTCTCCCCCTCTTCCCCCTTCCTCTGTCTTCCCCTCCCCTCCCCCCCTGTATACCTTCCTTTTCCTCCTCTGTCCCCCGGATTTTGGCTTTACCCACTGTCTCCATCTTTGGTGCCGTGGGCTGCCCCCTGGACAGATCCGGGATACGCCACCTGAAGGAGCGGGCGCCTGTTCCCCCTGTATACTCTGGTGGCTTCCCTGGCCCGTGCGCCGGGGCGGGGGGGCTACTACGGCGGCCGGCTTCTTTATCGATTTTAGGGGGGGCCGGGGTGGGACCCATGCTGGGGCTGCGGTGGGGGGTTCCTCCTTGGGGGGACCCCCCTCCTAGGCCGTTTTGATCTTGCGGTCCCCATTCTTCTGGTCGAGCCTCCCCCGTCCTGGGCATGCGGGGCGCCAAAGCCTAGCTTTCGGTACCAGTGTGTGCATTTTCCCCTTGGCCCCCTTTTTGGTTTTTATGGCGCCATTTATAAGTTCTCTTGCTGGGCCTTCTGGTTATAATTACTTGGGTTTTGATCTTTGTTTTGCACTAAGATGTTTAAATGTCCATTTCATGTATTTGAGCCATGTGATGGGTTACTGTGCTACTGTTTTGTCCTGGTTGGGGTTTGGCCTGGGGGGCAGGTTGCGCCGGGGCTCGGGCGCCCCATGTTGGGGCCCGGGGCCGGCGTTGCCGGGCTGCTGGGCCATCCTTATCAGGCCACTTTGTCCTGAGAACCATCCGGCTCTCTGTAGCATCTGAGGTGGGTCGGGTTAGGGAGCCTCCGACCCTTGTTGTGTTCAAACACTTTCCCCACATAGGGTCGCACCCGTCAAGTGACTCCTGCTCTAGGGTTACTGGGGTGCACTGAGACTAGGTCTCCCTTACGCTTGAGGCGTACTAGGTTTCTTTGTTCTCTCCTCTTCTGCTCTCTTCTGTCCTTTCCCTCCTAGCCTTTCTCCTCCTCCCCCTTTTTTTTTTTTTTTTTTGTGCCTGCCTCTTCTGGCCGCAGTCATGCCCACGGGTAAAACAGAGCCTGTTCGTCTAGTTTCTATAAATGTGAAGGGGCTGAATACCCCTGAGAAACGCTCCATGGTGCTAACCGATCTAAAACATATGAAGGCCCATGTGTGCTTCATGCAGGAGACACATTTTCGTGCTGATAAGCTGCCAAGACTGCATGGCCGCTTTTTCCCGACAGTGTACCACGGTTGCTCCTCTGACTCTAAGTCAAAAGGGGTGAGTATCCTGATTCGGGGTGATACCCCATGGCAACTGAAGGACCAGTGGGGGGATGCAGAGGGGAGAGCTTTATTTGTGAAGGGGACGCTGGGGAGGTCCCTGGTGACTTTGGTCAATCTATACCTCCCAAATGCCAACCAGATCGCCTTCCTGGAGCCAATTATGACCAAATTGGTTGACTTTGCTGAAGGGATGGTGATTATGGGTGGAGACATGAACTTTGTCATGGACCCGATCCTGGACTCATCTAGGGGTGTTTCCCAAATCTCTTACGCCTCACTTAAGCACCTTAAGAAAAACTTCCATGCTCTCCACTTGGTGGATGTATGGCGTATCCTTCATGTTCTATTCGCACCCCCACGACTCGTATACCAGAATTGATATGTTTATGGTGCCTCAGGCGATTTTGTCCAGGGTTTCCTCAGCCTCGATTGGTTCTATTACCTTTTCGGACCATGCCCCAGTCTTTATAGACATCGATTTGCTTTGCCCCGCAGAGAGACAATAGTCGTGGAAGCTTAACGACTCGTTAATTCAGATGCCCGAGGTGGAGGAAGAGGTCTCTAGAGAACTGAGACAGTACTTCGCCACGAATGCTGACTCGGAGGTGGCCCCGACAATGGTATGGGAAGCCCATAAAAGTTACATTCGTGGCCTCTTGATCAGAATGGGATCACGCATCAAGAAGGAGGGAGCGAAACAAATTGTGGACATTTTAGATAAAATCAGGGTTTTGGAATCGGCTCATAAACAATCCTTCGCTTCCCAGATCCTTCTTGAGTTGACAGCCCTGCGAAACCAGCTGCGCTCCTTGGCCCTGTTTAGAGCCAAAGCAGTGATCTCGAAGTGCCGCCGTTCTTTTTACGAGCATAGCAACAAATGTGGTAGGATGCTGGCGAGGGCTCTGAGAGATCAGAGGGCTCGTACATTCATTCCTGAATTGATTAGTGACTCTCACAACAGGGTTCACACCACGGAAGGTATCGCGGAAATGTTCCGGGAATACTATACTACTTTGTATAATCTCCCTAGTCCAACATCTGTGGGGGCTCTGTCGAATGCAGGGAGGAAGATCGGGGATTATTTGAGGAGGTCTGGTCTCCCCCGGATTTCGGAGGAGGACCTGACCGAGCTTGACAGGCCTCTCTCAGTGGAGGAGGTGAATGTGGCAATGTCGCGCATGCATTTGGAGAACGCGTCGGGACCGGACGGATATTCCCTTCTCTATTACAGGACTTTTGGAGAAGTATTGCTTCCGCATTTTCTCTCTGCGTATAATGCTACAGGGGAGGGGACGCCCCTCCCGGCGGATGCCTTGAGAGCACACATTGCCGTGATCCAGAAGGAGGGAAAAGATCCACTACGATGCCAAAATTATAGACCGATCTCGCTGCTCAATGTGGATCTCAAGATATTCACGAAAGCGCTTTCCATGCGTTTGATTGACTTAATGCCACAACTAATCCATTCCGACCAGGTCGGTTTTGTTCCTACTAGAGAGGCGCGTGACAACACGACTAAGGCAATCAACATGATCCACGCTGCAAAGACGCGTAAAACCCCTATGCTGCTCCTCTCGACGGACGCCGAAAAGGCGTTCGACAGGGTGAGTTGGCCTTTCCTGTTTGAAACTCTCCGCTGGGTTGGCCTGCAGGAACGCATGATGAATTGGATGTTGGCAATATATTCCTGCCCATCGGCCCAGGTCAAGGTGAATGGCCACCTTTCTTCACCATTTCAGATTGCGAATGGGACGAGACAGGGGTGCCCTTTGTCGCCCCTGATATTCGTCCTCACACTAGAACCTTTCCTGCGTATCATTAGAGACAACCCGGACATTACGGGACCACGCCTGGACGCCACCCTGTCCCCCAAGATCGCGGCTTTCGCAGACGATCTGCTCTTCTTTCTGACCAACCCCCTTGTGTCCACTCCGAACTTGCTCAAGGAACTGAAGCTATACGAGGAGGTGTCAATGTTTCGCATTAACTACCAGAAATCGGAAGCACTTGGGGTCGCCTTACCTCCTCCTTTAACTGACCTGCTCCGGGTTGATTTTCCTTTCAAATGGGCTATGTCCCATATCAAATATCTGGGTATCTTGTTACCCAGCAGGACGGAGGAGATTTTCCCCCTCAACTTTCCTCCCCTTTTGACGGCCGTAAAAAAAGACCTGCAAGAGTGGCAGCATGGCCTTTTTTCCTGGTTTGGCCGTTGCAGCATTGTGAAGATGAATGTCTTACCTAGACTGTTATACCACTTTCAGGCATTACCCATACGGGTGCCGGCGTCCTTCCTGAGAGCGGTTAACAGAACGCTAATTCGGTTTGTGTGGGCCCAGAAGCCCCCGCGGTTGGCGCAGAGAATTCTCCGGCTGCCAAAAGTGAAGGGTGGTGTAGCCCTACCGGACGTTACTCTCTATCACAAGGCATGTCATTTAACGCGTGCCTTGGATTGGTGCCGTCACGGCCTTCTGAAGCAGTGGGTGCAGATTGAACGAGCCTTGACTGGGGCCCACTTGGACTCGTTGCCCTGGTGCCAACCTCCCTTGCCAAAGGAGATTTCTGATCACCCCACAGTAGGGGTGACGATAAGGACAGCTTGGAAGGCCTTCCGTGATCATTCGATCGCACCGCTCCCATCCCCGCTTACCCCAATTGTGGGCAACCCAGCTTTTAGTCCGGGTATCAACGACCCTAGCTTCCTGGCGTTGAAACCGGTGGACAGGTCTCAAGTGCGACACTTTCTTACAAACGACCAATGGCATACTCGACGACAAATCCTAGAGGACCCTGCTCTGACTGGGCTCTCATTCTGGCAAAAGGTCCAGCTGTCCCACTTCATCCACACGTTGCCTTCTCCGAATACTTATGGGCGGCAGCTGACACCTTTTGAGTTGCTATGCCTGGACCTGTCCCTGTTGAGACATGCAATATCCCTGATATACCAAATCCTAGTTTCTCCCCCTCCGGACTTTAGGCCGCTCTATGTTACCAAGTGGGAACGGGAGCTGGGCCTACAACTTACGGGGAAACAGGTTGACCGAATCCTTCTCTTTGCTCAAACAACTTCTATCAGTGCAAGGCACCAGGAGATGGAATATAAGCTTCTGTCCCGTTGGTACTACACTCCGGAAAAGATACACAAGATGTTCCCTCAGAGCACGGATATGTGCTGGAGGTGCGGGGAGGAGGTTGGTACGCTCCTCCACATCTTTTGGTCATGCCGCATCTTACAATCATTTTGGTCTGAGGTACACCGCATCGTCCAAAAGTTTACGGACAGAGAGTTGCCGTTGTCACCTGAGCTCTTCCTTCTGCACCACCACAATATCCCAACTAAGGGCTACAGAAAGTCCATATTGCCGCTTCTGATCAATGCGGCAAAGGGTTGCATCCCGCTGAATTGGAAGCAGACTCAGCCTCCATCGGTGGCGGGCTGGTTGGGCAGAGTGAAGGCTGTCCATGACATGGAGGACTTGTTAGCAACGGAAAGAGGCCTAAGTGAGAAATTCTCCAAAACATGGTACTTCTGGCACGAATTTTACTTCTCGGAGGAATGCGGGCTCCTAATGGCTCGATCCACCTGAGAGGACCGAACTTGATTGCTCCCCAGGCGGGGTGGCTGTGGCTGGAGGCACCCTGTTCCCCACCCCCCGGGTGGGGGTGGTTGGGGTTTTTTTTTTTTTTTTACCCACCCTCCCCCTTCCCCTCTTGTATTCTTGCACTCCTTGCTTTCTTTTCTCTTACTTTCCCTGCTTTTTCTGTATTACCAACACTAGAGTGTTGGCCTGTGCAAGCCTGTTTCTCACGGGCTTGACGTTTCTATTTCTATCTAAATCGGCTTTTGCCACAAAAATACGGCCATGCGGGGGGCGGAGAGCTCCTGTAAGCCTGACACTTGTTGTGACCCCCCCTCTGACAACGGGCTTTATATCTCAAATGTAATATCTATACTCATGAGGGGGTGGGGAATGTTTGCTGTTTTTTGATAAGCATCTGTGCGCTCTCTGTGTATCCGCATGTCCTTTTCTCTTAAATAAAGAATTTACAAAAAAGATGAAGGGAGGGGGGGGGGGGGTTAATAAAGGTGCTATGCCACCTTTCTGCATTAATTGTTCCGGTAACGTGTTGTGCCTAATAAAAAAAAAAAAATCTGTGACAGTTTGGGCTCAGGCAGTAATGCCGCGTACACACGACTGTTTTTAATGACGAGAAAAATGCAATTTTTTAAAATGGTCATTAAAAATGATCGTGTGTGGGCTTCACGACGTGAAAAATGGCCATGAAAAAATTGGAACATGCTCTAATTTTTCTCGTCGTTTTTCACATCGACGTTTTTCTCGTCATGAAAAACGGCCGTGTGTAGGCTTTAACGACGTGAAAAAAAATGCGCATGCTCAGAATCAAGTATGAGACGGGAGCGCTCGTTCTGGTAAAACTAGCGTTCATAATGGAGATAGCACATTCGTCACGCTGTAACGGACTGAAAAGCACGAATCGTCTCTCAAACTTTATTAACACGAGGATCAGCAAAAGCGTCCCAAAGGGTGGCGCCATTCGAATGGAACTTCCCCTTTATAGTGCCGTCGTACGTGTTGTACGTCACCGCGCTTTACTCAAGCATTTTTTTTCACGAACGTGTGTATGCAAGGCAGGCTTGAGAGGAAACACGAAAAATCACGTCGAGAAAAAACGTCGTTTTTTTCCATGACATGAATAACGGTCGTGTGTACGCGGCATGACTCTGGCCCAAATTCAGGCAGTTCTAATTTGCTCCACTTCTACAGTGAAGGATAAAAGTATTTGATCCCCTGCTGATTTTGAACACTCACAAGGAAATGATCAGTCTATCATTTTAATGGCAGGTTTATTTTAACAGTGAAAGGCAGAAAAACAACCAAAATATCCAGAAAATGCATTACAAAAAAGTTATAAATTGATTTGCATTTTACAGTTTGTATCTTACGATAGCAGAGATAATTAGGACCAACTTTCTTTTGTTGTGCAGAGACAGATTTTACCAAAGTGTCTCAAATGTGTTCTAAAAGTGGTGCAACTAAAGCCAAATTCAAGGACAAGTTCTGGACCGTTACATGAATTTGGAGCACACTGCTCATCTTTTAGAACACATGTGAGATACTTCCACAAAAGCTGTCTGCGCCAGACTATATGAGTTCCAGGGAAAATAGGATTTTTATAACAGCTTACCTGTAAAATCCTTTTCTTGGAGTACATCACGGGACACAGAGCGACATAGTCATTACTAATGGGTTATATAGTTACCGTCAGGTGCTGGCACTGGCAACTTCCAAAACCGGAAGTACCCTCCCCTATATAAGCCCCTCCCATCCGGGAGCACCTCAGTTTTGTAGCAAAGCAATAAGTGTCCCCAAAGAGGGGCGGGAGCTCTGTGTCCCGTGATGTACTCCAAGAAAAGGATTTTACAGGTAAGCTGTTATAAAAATCCTATTTTCTTTCTCGTACATCACGGGACACAGAGCGACATAGTCATTACTAATGGGATGTCCTAAAGCAATGCCAAATGAGGGGGGGGATACACCATATATAAGCTGAGCGCTATCAGACATGAGGATCTTTTGCGGCCTGCAACACACTGCGCCCAAAGGCGACATCCTCCTGACTTCTAACGTCCACCTGGTAGAACCTAGTAAACGTGTGTACTGAAGACCATGTTGCGGCCTTACAGACTTGAGCCAGGGAGGCCTGGTGATGCACTGCCCATGAAGTTCCAACTGCTCTCGTGGAGTGCGCCCTAACTTTGAACGGAGGCGGTCTACTTCTCAAGCTATAGGCTTGTATTATGACCTGTCGAATCCACTTGGCTAAAGTAGATTTTGACGCTGCCTGACCCTTTCTGGGGCCTTCCGGCAGAATAAACAAAGTATCCGTTCTGCGAATCTGAGCAGTGGCTTTTAGATAAGCTTTAACTGCTCTTACTACATCCAAAGAATGCAATAACTTTTCCTCTACCGAAGTAGGCTTGGGGAAAAAAGAAGGAAGAACCACATCTTGGTTCAAATGAAAACTCGATACCACCTTAGGAAGAAAGGCTGGATGAGGACGTAACACTACTCTGTCCTTATGGATAACCAGATATGGCTCCTTACAGGACATAGCTGCTAATTCCGATACTCTTTTAGCCGAACAAATGGCTACTAGAAAAAACAATTTCCTGGTGAGAAGCACTAAGGAAATATGCTGTAATGGTTCAAATGGTTGTTTCTGTAGAACCGACAGAACCAAGTTTAGATCCCATGGACATATGGGAATATTAACCGGAGGACTAATACGCATCACTCCTTGTATAAAGGCTTTGACTAGTGAATGCGAAGCCAAGGGCCTTTGAAAAAATATTGACAAGGCCGAAATCTGACCTTTGATAGTACTCAAGGCAAGCTTCCTATCTACAGCCCATTGTAGGAAGTCCAGAATTCTACCTATTACGTATTTACGTGGATGCCATTTCCTGGCCTCACACCAGGCGATGTACGCCTTCCAGATTCTATAGTAGATCTGCCTGGATACCGGTTTCCTGGCATTGATCATGGTAGACACCACAGCATTAGAGAGCCCTCTCCTTTTTAGAATGTGGGCTTCAATAGCCAGGCCGTCAAACCTAGGGCTGGTAAGGAAGGGTGGTATATCGGTCCCTGCGAAAGCAGGTCCGGACGATGTGGGAGGGTCCAAGGACTCCCCACAGACATTTTTACAATCTCCGCGTACCATGCTCTTCGGGGCCACGCTGGAGCCACCAGAATCACTGGTTTCTTTTCTACCCTGATTCTGCGGAGTAATCGAGGTAACAATTGTGGCGGTGGGAATGCATATATCAGCTTGAACTGATCCCAAGGGAACACTAGGGCATCCGAGCCGCACGCTAGGGGATCCCTTGTCCAAGAGACAAACCTGTCCACTTTCGTGTTGAACCTGGATGCTAGCAGATCTACATCCGGTGTTCCCCACCGCTGACATATTGTCCGGAAAACCTCGGGATGAAGGGACCATTCCCCTGGGCATAATTGTTGGCGACTTAGAAAGTCCGCCTTCCAATTCTCCACCCCTGGAATGAATACCGCAGATATGGCTGGGACATATCTTTCTGCCCATCTCAGGATGTAATTTACTTCCCTTTGGGCTGCACGACTCCTGGTGCCCCCCTGACGATTGATATATGCCACTGCTGTGGCATTGTCTGACTGAACTCTGACAGGGGACCCTTGGAGTTTGGATGTCCATGCCACTAGGGCATACCGGGCTGCTCGTATCTCTAAGAGATTGATGGGCAGGGCCTTTTCCGCATCCGACCATCTGCCCTGGAGAGACCATTGCTCCAGTACTGCTCCCCAGCCTAAAAGGCTGGCATCTGTAGTGACCACCTTCCAAGAAATCGGACTGAAGGATTTCCCTCTTTCCAGATTCCGGGGAACCAACCACCAACGGAGGCTTCTGCGAACGGAAGGGGACAAGGACATTGGTACGTCCAGAGCCTGAACTTTTTTGTTCCAGGCTGACAGTATGGCCCTTTACAACTTCCTTGAATGGAATTGACCGTAGGGTACTGCTTCGAATGATGCCACCATTTTTCCCAGCAGCCTCATGCACAGGCGTATGGATGGCTGTCTTTTTGAACCCACTAAGTGGATCAAATCTCTCAAAGACGACCCCTTTTCTCGAGACAAGAAAATTTTTCTCTGGTCTGAATCCAGCCTTAGCCCCAAGTATTCCAGACTTTTGACTGGTTTTAGGGCTGACTTGTCTCGGTTGATAATCCAACCGTGATATTCCAGATACTTGATTGTCTCGTGAACAACCACTTCTAGTTTTTCCACTGAGTGGTCTATCAGCAACAAGTCGTCTAGATATGCCATTATCGTTACACCTCGTGTTCTTAGATTGGCCAATAATGGGGCCAGAATTTTTGTGAACACTCTTGGTGCTGTGGCCAGACCGAAGGGTAAGGCTCTGAACTGAAAATGGTGCCCTTCTACTGCAAAGCGTAGAAATTTTTGGTGGACTGGAAAGATGGGAATGTGCAAATAAGCATCTTTGATGTCGATCGTGGCTAACCAATCCTCCCCTTGTAGGGCAGTGGCCACCGATCGGATCGACTCCATCGGAAAGTCCTGATATACAGGAATTTGTATAGCCCTTTTAGAATTAATATGGGCCTCCCGTCCGCGTTTGCTTCGGGACTGTAAAGAGGTTTGAGTAAAACCCGAACCCTCATTCTTCCAGGGGAACCTCCATAATTACTCTTTGGAGCAATAGTTGTTCTAGTGCCAACAGGAGGGACTCTCTCTTCCGGGGATCCCTTGGCACGTTTGACCTCAAAAATGGGAAGGAGGAGAGTCTTTTAACTCCAAACTGTATCCCAAACCTACTGCGGAGAGCACCTATCTGTCTTGATCGTGTCCCGCCAGGTCTCTTTGCGAACAACTGGAGTCCTCCCCCCACCCGACTGAGTGGGGGCTTCAATGAATTTAACTTTGGGGGAGGTTTTGTACCTCCCCTGACCCAGGGTTTCTCATTACCCTGCTACTGTCCCTGTTTTTTACCCCCGGGATTTGACCGAGGAGGCCGTCGGAACTGTTACACAGCCGATGCCCCAGGGACTGGAGAAGCAGGCCTCTTAAAGAGGGACCTCTAACTCTGCTTTTTAACCGGCAAGAGCGTATTTTTACCGCTGGAAATTTTCTGGATATATTTGTCCAGGTTTTCCCTGAATAAGCGTTCACCATGAAATGGGACGCTAACCAGCCATTCTTTACAGGGAGCTTCAGCAGACCAGTTTCTGAGCCATAGGAGCCTACGCATATGTACTATAGACAGCGTAAGGCGGGAGGCCTGATGGACTGAATCCTCTATGGCGTCAACCGCAAAGCCTAAGGCTCTAGGTAGATCAGCTAGGGCAAAGCCTGCTGATCTGTCAAGTCCCTCAAGACCTGTTTCAACTGATCCTTCACTGCTTAGCAGACCCCAATAGCTGCTACTGCTGGTTGTATCACCAAGCAGATTTTCATAAGGACTCCAATCTTTTATCTATTGGGTTCTTGAACATTTGGACATTATCCACTGGACATGTCAGTGATTTATACATACAAGAGATGGCTGCGTCCACTGTAGGGACCTTCCATTTTTTTTTTTGATGAACTTATCCTCCATGGGATAGACCACCGGAAATCTCTTGGGGGAATAAATATTTTCTCAGGACGTTCCCAATCCTGGTAAATGAGCCCTTTCAGTAAAGGGTGAAGTGGAAAAGAACAAACAGTCTGGGGGCTTCTAGCGACCCCAACGAGGATACAGTAGTGGTTGATGGTTCCGCAAGGTGCATTTTTAAATGCTGATCGGACCATGTTAGTCAGAGACTGAACCCATAATCTTTCAGCTTGAGATGCTGAGAAAAGGTTCCCCCACTGTTGATTCCTCTATAACAGAATCAACCTTATCCTGATCCCCTTCAGGCAGGTCGATCCCTGTATGGGACTGTTGCTCTGCTAACAGGCACTCTGAAGGAGGAGACGGAGATCGGGCGTGCTTTCCCTGACAGGGAGGCAGCGATAAATTTTGACAATCTCTCTCTAATCCTCCCAGAGCTGAGGAAAAAACCTCCTCTGTTACATACACAGGAGCAGGTGACTGAGGACAGCCACAGTACCAAGTACCCCTGTGGGGTCTCTACGGTCACTTACCTCTGAACTTCAGGGGAGACTGGTGCAGCAGGAGTATGCCCAAGATCCTCAGAGCCCGATGAGACCCCCTTCGCTTCCTGGAAGATTCAGTTCCGGAGCTACTGGACGGCATATTCCTAAGCCTAAAGCTGAGGTATTCCAGCCGTAATACACCACTTTTACTGAGAATAGTCTAGCACAATTGCTGCTATATCACAGTTGGTGTCTACTAACGTGCCTTTCTAGGGGATGCCTGTATCAACCGCTTGCTGTATGCCTTTAAATGTTGCCAGCTCTGTCTCTGTACTTCATAGCCAGCTTACTGCAATAATGTGGCTTTTTAAAAACCTGCTGGGACGCCCGCACATGCGCAGAAGCGCTGCGGCGCGCACAGAGCGTCATCCCCCAGGCCCCGCCCCTTTTTCCGGCCACCTCTATATATAGAGGCGCGTGCACGCGCACGCGCGCGGCCACGTGCGCCTCGGCGCTAATTTTCAAACATGGAAACCAGGGACAGGAGCCAGGGCCCCCTTTGCCGCAGGCCGGGGGATAGACGAACACTGCAACATGGCAGAGGAAACAGTTTCCTGTAGGAGAACTCACCAGCTGCCTGGACTTTGCTCTCTGAGAAGAAACTAGTCCATATGACAAGAAAAACATTCCACAGCGGCCTCTAGTGGACAAACACAGGTACCGCAGTTTAATATACTAAACATATATAAAAAAACATTTTTTTTTTATTTTTTTTCTTGACCACCATTAAAAATTATTACATTTTTTTTAGTAGTTACAGGCATGCACAGATATTAGCGGGAATACCGTTAGGTAACAGACAGAAAGACAAATTAGGCTTGGGGGTCCCCCAATAGAACCAAGTTCCTGGGGGCCCCCACTTACCTGTTCCCCGCCGCAGGACTTTGTTTGGTCCACAAAAGCCCAAACTTCACCTATCACGGCAGGCATTGTAATCAAACCTTCAGGGACCGGGTTCCCAAGGATTCCACTCCCCTGGACCTGTATAGCACCCTGCACAGAAAACATCTTGGTCGTGGGTATGACCAGAGCTCTGGATCCCAGGGTCCAGCTCTCCTAAGAGAAGCATTACAGGCAGAACCTTGCTCTTCTCTGCAAGGCCCGGGTACCGACCGTTTAGCTATGAAGCTTTTTTGGTCGGATCCGGAATAGCTTACTGAGGCCCAAAAGAACCTGTACGCAAGCTCAGTGAAAAACACATGTTTCTTCTTGGCCAACACCTTAGACACTGGCAAAAAAACTGAGGTGCTCCCGGATGGGAGGGGCTTATATAGGGGAGGGTACTTCCGGTTTTGGAAGTTGCCAGTGCCAGCACCTGACGGTAACTATATAACCCATTAGTAATGACTATGTCGCTCTGTGTCCCGTGATGTACGAGAAAGAAAATGCTTTTCACATTACATAAAAAAAAATAAAAAAAAAATTATATATTATATATATATATATATATATATATATATATATATATATATATTTGTCTTTAAATACCCTTTAAATTATGAGAAAGTACAAGAGGGTGATAATAGGCTGGAAAAAAGTAGACCATTTAACAAGTGAAAAATATATTCAAATTTTACCCAAATAACATGCCTGCAAAAAATAACATTGAATAATTATTGATGGCCAAATAACACAAAAAAAAAAGAAAAGGAAAAACATAATCTTACTACATAGGTGCCTCTTGGGCATTTAGGAGTTATAGTCATAATACTGGATTGCCATATTATTTTTAACTAGAAATTATTACTAGTATACATCATAGAAATTATTATTCCCAAAATAAAACTTAATTTAATAACAGAAACATGAAACAATCAAAAAATATATATGTATGCTTCTATAGCACGATAGTTCAAGTTAAAATTGCATGCAATCTTGTTATCTACTTCACTTTAATATGTTATCCTCTATTATCAGCTAATAAAGCTAACCAAGCATTTCCAGTAAGCTGGCCTTCAAACAGGATGTCATATAAGTAGAGTGACCAAGACCTTCCTCATTGCATTTTTTTTTTTTGATAAAGCAGGGTCAAGTCACTTATGAACAGTAACCCAGATTATATTACATTTCATTTGTTGAAAACATGAACACAGAAATGAAAAATTTCTACCTGTTGCTATATACAGTATTACTGCAAGGTCTGTTTTGCTCCATTATACACCAGCCACATGCTAAACTCCAATTTCTGTGGGGGAACCATTTATGTGGGTTTGCAGTAAAGCTCAATGATGCACAGTGAGTACCCTCGAGATTAAATATTTCCAAAATGTACAGTTTATCTTCAGACCTTTTTTTTTATTTGGTTTGAAAAGACTAATGCCCCGTACACACGGTCGGGATTTCCAACGGGAAAAAGTTAGTCGGAAATTCCGACGGGAAAATAGAGAACCTACTCTCAATCTATTTCTGTCGGAATTCCCGACAGAAAAAGTCAGATGGAGCATACACACGGTCGGAATTCCTGACCAAAAGCTCCCATCGGACCTTTTCTGTCGGGAATTCCGACCGTGTGTACTGGGCATTAGGAATAGCTAGAACCTCTTTGCCTGTGTCCCTGTTGGGGGCCTGTGTTGACTGGCTTTTGTTTGCTTCAAGCAAGTTTTGAATTTCCATATGTAGCACCCTCTGTGTGTACAGTGTAGAAAAATGTTATTGGGCTCCTCTGTAGGTGGAGGAGCCAGAGTTTGTTTGGCAGAGCTCCAGGGGGTGAGTATCTGTTGCCTCCCCCTTCTAGAGCTGTTGGAGAGTTCTAGAACTTAAGCCTCGTACACACGAACGAGTTTCTTGGCAAAAACCAGCAAGAAACTTGCTGGCAGAGATTTCTTGCCGAGAAATTCGTTCGTGTGTATGGTTTTTCGTCAAGAAAAGCGACAAGAATCTCGACGAGAAAATAGAGAACCTGCTCTCTATTTTCTCGTCGAGATTCTCGTCAGCCTGTTTCTCGACGAGAAAATTGTGTGTGTGTACACTTACCTTTTCGCCGGGAAGCCCGTGCATGCTCGAAATGACTTCGACGCATGCGCGGTAGCTTCCTAGGCATAGGTAGGGTGAACCAAGATGGCGGCGACGGCATCGAATGTGACAAGCGCATGCTCGTCGTATTAGATGACGTCACCGCGTTCGCTACATTCAAAGAACCGCGGGTTCTTTGAATCGAGCGTGTGTACACTCGGCCGGGACAAGTTTCTTGTCCAAGAATCTCGTCGAAAAAAACGACATGTTTTTTTCGAAGAGAATCTCGGCCGTGTGTACGAGGCTTCAGAGGGCAGAGGGGTAGAGATGAGGTCTGAATATTTATAGAGTCTCCTCCAATCCCTGGGTGAGGGCAGCTCAGAAGATGGAGTGATAGTCCATAAATATTCTGGAGCCAGGCTATGTAGGGAGCAGAGTCCAAGGTCCAGTTGCCTGGAGGGGACCCCTATGCTGGGGTGGCTCTGCCCTTGGGTTGACGGAAAGAGCCAGGGGAGAGAGAGAGAGAGAGAGAGAGAGAGAGAGAGAGAGAGAGAGAAGCAGAAGAAGTCTCACACCCTTCAGCCTCAGCCTATAGAGGAGAAGCAGCCAGGCGCAATAACCAGCTAGCCTTCTAACAAGGGACAGCTTAGAGCCATTAAAGCCAGTACAGCTACCCTACACCTTTTGCTTGGGGAACCTAAACAGCAGCCAGGTGTCGGGGCATATTCTACAGGGATAGAGCACCTGTATTCAGCAATAGGAGACCTTTTTTCACCAATTGAGCTGTTCCGTTATTCCTATGGGAGGGCAGCCTTGTGATTCGTCTTGTTAGCAAAAGACAGTCTCAAGTCCTCAAGTTGCATTCAAACTACAGTGAGCATCCCAAACCTTTTACACCGCCCCCCCCCCCAATAAACCAAAAGCAAAACAAAGCACCCTGGACTGGTTTTTGACTACTGAGGCTATGCCCAGAAAATTCCTGTTGCCTGTCTGTGCATGACAACCCAAATACCAGCGGCTCCTATGGGGGTATCGCTACACATACAAGATTACAGAGATGCAACACACTCTTGAAGTAGTGAAATGCAAGTCAGAATGAGGTCAATATCCAGTGAAATGCACCTTTTAATAAGTTCTGAATGATCTCAGAAGCAACTCCAAACTAATGGAAAACTGATGCCATCGACACAAGCCCAAAGCCCATTAACACTGGTCCTTTCCGCTACTTACTATCCTGATGGGCACTGTCTCTGAGACTTGACGTGAGTTAAATCTTCCGAGAGGAAACAAAGACAGCATGAAGTTCCGACAGAGGTTTAGCCGTCTCCACTCGCTACAAAAGTGTGTTTTATTTCTATATGTGCCCTCACTGAAAAGATGTCTCTTCAAACCCCGCTTCAGTGATCACTGTCACTGGGACAGGAGGTGAAGGAAACCATTGCTCTATGGAAGCAAAGGAAGAATAAAAACATGACACTAATAACAAAAAGCTTTGGCTGGAGTTCCAGTTGCACCCTACAGTTGTAAAGGACAAGACCTGCCATTCACTAAATACCTAAAATTATGAGCATGAAGCTCAACTCCAGACCCAATAAACTTACCAGGCTTCAAACAAGTATACATTCCGTTGCTGGAAGAGCAATCCTCCACCAAACTGGCATTTACATTAGAAAATCTGCAGGTTTACATGCCAGGGAAGTACAGTTCTGCCTATACTTCCAGACCACTCAGATGTAGGTGTTGCAGGCGAATGGCCTGAAGGAGAGGTAGGTGGAGACATGACTATACCGCTGAGATCTGAGTATCCTAGAATAAGGTGACCAGATTTTTAAAATGAAATCCGGGGACATATTTTTGTTTTTACTAGTAATGGCGTCAATCAGCGACTCTCTGCCCGTCGCCATCGCCCGCCTCACAGCCTGTCAAGTCTTACTCTTCGGGCCCCGACTACTACTGGGTGGGGAGTGGAGGAAGATCACTCCGCCAGGGAAGGCAAGAAGATAAGCAGGCAGGTGGCTGGCCGGGACTTGAGCCAAGGCAGAAGAACATGCAAGCTAGGCTGAATGGGCATGTGCCCGAAACTGAATAAATGGTCCCTCCGCTCCGACCAGCATATGATCATCAGAAAGGGGCACAGATAATAGAAAAAAATACACCCCCCTAAGCTAGTAGGAGCGTCAGAGCGGTGGTGTGCAATTCAGATTTTTTTTTTAATTCTACACTGACTGTCTTTGAAATTGCCCCAGCCCCTGTTCAAATTCAGTCCGTGGACAAAACCGGGGACAGACCAGGTCCGAGGACAGTGTCCTTAATCCAGGGACTGTCCCCGGAAACCAGGGATGTCTGGTCACCCTATCCTAGAAGTATAGCTCCTGCTGTACTCCCCCCCCCCCCCCCCCCCCAGAAATGTAAACCAGCAGATTTTTGCTAACATAGAAGAAAACCAGTATGACGGGGTGTTGCTTTTCAGGCTATAGATTGTAAAGCTGCTTGAAGCCTGGAAAGATTGTGCCCCCAGTTGGGCTTTAAAATAAAAATACTGCAACAAAAAACACCCAAAAAATTGCAAAACTATTTTTTTTTTTACTTTTCCAATTTTATAATATGGAGCGATTGTAAGTGACATATGCATACAGGGTGTACAGAGTTGAAGAGCATGTAAACCCAACATTTCTATATTCCTGATATGTGCCTGCTGTACCATGTACTTGTATGAAAACATATTCTGTTCGCTTTGTATTGCTTCCTTTGTGTGAAATCCCTGGTGTTCCTGCCAGTCCCTGTACTTCCCTATGGAAAACTGACCACACCAAGCATGAGATCACACAGTGGCCAGTTCTCTAGTTATGCTGGGTGCTTAGCCTACTCTCCTTCAATGATCAGACCGGTCCTGACACACCCACAATGCACAGCCTTTCATTGGGAAGCCCAGTGTGCTGCTGCTTCTCCCCCCCTCCCCAGCTCTTTATGCAGCTGAAAACAGAGGGAATATGATCAAAAAGCAGAAAAAAGGTATTTATGTTTTTTATATCTATACACAAAATGTTTTGTCCTTCATTTCTGTTTTAAACTGAATGGATTGTCTTACAAGGTGATCGTTTACAATCACTTTAAGCACAGTCATGCCCCATACACACGATTGTTTTTCTTGCCATTTTTTTTCTTGCCGTTTTTCACGTCGTTTTTTTTCATGTTTCCTCTCAAGCCTGTCTTGCGTACACACGATCATTTAAAAAAATGATCAAGCAAAGCGCAGTGACGTACAACACGTACGACGGCACTATAAAGGGGAAGTTCCGTTCGAATGGCGCCACCCTTCATGTTAGTAAAGTTTGTTGAGCGACGATTCGCTCTTTTCAGTCTCGTGCTTTTCAGTCCGTGACTGCGTGACGAATGTGCTATCTCCATTACGAACGCTAGTTTTACCAGAACGAGCGCTCCTGTCTCATACTTGATTCTGAGCATGCGCGTTTTTTTTCACGTCGTTAAAGCATACACACTATCGTTTTTCACGTCGTTAAAAAAAACGACATGAAAAACGACGTGAAAAAAGAGAGCATGTTCGAAATTTTTAATGGCCGTTTTTCACGTCGTTAAAAATGCTCTGGAGCCTACACACGATCATTTTTAATGGCCATTTTTTTTAATGGCATTTTTAACGGCATGAAAAACGATCGTGTGTATGGGGCATCAGGGTTGTGTGCATTGAGATTGTTCTTCTTTCTATAATACTCTGAGGGCCAAGGTTGTATGTTTGTTACTGCTGTACTTCCCGGGACTGGGCAGCAAGACAGAAAGAAATGAATGCAGTAGTGTACAGTGTTTGCTTTGGTGATTCATTGTTATACAGTTCTGTGCGTTTACTATAAACATACAAAATTCCATAGAAAAAGGAGATTGCAGTAGAATTTTGTCATATTGGGGAGATGCATCAGGGGGGTAAGGGAAAATGGGGTGATTTTTCAAGCAAATTGTACCTAAGCAGCTTAAAACCGTATTAAACCCAAAACCAAAAAACATATTAAAATTGCAGCTCACTAATTCTTAGATGTGGTGTCTGCATTTATTTTCTTCTTAAAAGCTTTTGTTACCCCAACACTTCATATTCCTGATATGTGCATGCTGTACCCTGTACTTGTATGAGAAGATATCCTGTTCTCTATGTATTGCTTCCTTTATGTGAAATCCCTGGTGTTCCTGCCAGTCACTCTGCTTTCCTTTAAAAAAAAATGACCACACTAAGCAGGAGAACACACTGTGGTCAGTTCTCTAGCTATACTGGGAACTCAGTGTGCTCTCCTCCAATGATCAGACTTGTACTGACACGCCCCCTGCTGCACAGCCATCCACTGGGAAGCTCAGTGTGCTGCTCCTTCTCCTCCCTCCAGCTCTTATGTAGCTGAGAACCGAGGGAATGTGATTACTTGTAAAAAAAAAAAAAAAAGGTATGTATAATGTTTTTTTATATCTTGTGAGATGGGGGTTATTAGCTCTCGCGGTAGATGTGTTTTTCCAGTGTTTCAAGCCAGTCAGGAACTATATTTAAGGGCATGGTAGCCCATTTTTATTAAAAAGGCAAAATAAAAGTCCAAACAAAGGTTTCCCGCACAGGGGGCTCTTCTCCATCAAATACACAGAACAGAAAATGCTAGTCCACCTGGCTCTCTGTAGCAGAATCTGTAGCAGTACTTCTGCACTTTAACCTGGTCACCCAGACCACCGGACTCCTCAAAGTAGACGGCTTCTCTTTAGCGTCCACAGCTCTGCCTCTTGCAGTCACCAACATTCTGGCTGTCTCCTACAGCCTCTCTGACTCCTGAAGACCTCCTGTCTCTTGGTGTGGAGCCGTCTCCAACTGGGAGCCATGAGGTCTTCCCATACATTCATTATAAGGGCTGTGCTCACCTGAGCACAAACCCTGCTGGTAATCAACAAAGTCTGGACACAGGGTTGGAGATCCCGTCCCTCCCAAGACACTGTGGAATCTCCAAACTACAAAGCCCCATTCCAGAATACCAAAACCTGGAGAAAGCTGTGAAAGCAGTCTTCTCCAGTCCACATCTACGCTCTGTAGTCTTGCACCTCGCAAATGTGCACAACCTGTGTCCAGCAAACTGTCCATTTTACTGTGACAGTAGCTCCTACTGTCAAATATCTCCCCCCCATGTTTCGAACCCGAAGGGGGCGGAACACACAAGCCCGAATCCTTGATTGGGGCACCTCTGTGCCAGCTGTTCGCTGCGTAGGCCCAATCTTTTTTTCGGGTTTGTTTCCAGGCACGCCCTACCCAGGATCGCAACGGGGTCCTACCTTTCTGTATCCCCAGCCTACTCCCTCTGTCCTTGGGGTTCCTGAGCTCACGTTTCTTTTCTGGCAGCCCCCTGCCTTTCCTGCTACTTCCTTTAAACTCAGGTTCTGGATTCTGTAAGGAACCTGCTCCAGACACTACGCCTGATGAGGAACCACCTTTTCTCTCACTGGTACCCGTTTTCCCCATCACAATAGGTCCCTTGGGTTTACCAACTCCTTTGCCCTTGACTACCAACTCCCCAGGGCTCAACATCTGTGTATCACACTCATTTTCCAAGAAATTATTCATTTTCATATCCAGGCCATTATTTACATTAACATTCAGTAATAAGTCACCATTTCTCCAATTATCAATATCAGTTATTTCTTGTTCAGGGTTCGTTAGGGCCAAGCCCAAGGAGGGACAACACACAGGTGAGCAGCTATCCCCTATGAGACCTTCACAAGGCTTAACTTCACCTGTTGTCCAAATCTCTGTGGGCAGTTGTCCTAACTACTGACATTGAACAACGCATGCCCCTTTTCTAGCAGTACCAATCTTTGCCAACTCGCACTTTTCCATGTTACAATTTTTGTTCCTCTCCATACTATACTTTAGAGCGTCTCCGGGTACCCCAACTTGTACCTCTCTGCAGGTGACAGACAGAATCTCTGCATTTGCCGTGTCCATATCTGGCCCTTCCTTCTTAGAAGGTCTAGCGGGTGAGGCAGTATCCGCGCCATTTACTAATCCCTGCTCAGCCGCACCTCGGACCGCACTAGCAGACATGTCCATCACGGTATCAGGCGGAGAGACCTCTGTCTCCATCAGCCCCCCAGTGCGCCTTCCGTACTGAACCGTATCCGGAAGCACCCTCACAGGAAACCAGGAGATCACTTGCCACACCATTAGAAAGCACCGTACCAACCAGTTCCACTGGTGATTAATTTTAACTGGCACAGGTTGTACTACCTGGCTCCATCCATTGGTACCATGCAGCACCACCACATCCGACTGTAATGGAGACACGCAGGTATACAAGGACTATGCTTTCACCAGTTCAAGCAGTTCCACCAACATATCTAATTTCTACACACTCCACATCAATATGCAAAACATTTTTGGGGACCTTAACCTTATCAGAGACATGGAGGGGCTCATTCACTGCGGCTTGAGGGGCCGAGACATTTAAAGGGGCCTCCACCTCACTAGCGGTACCCATCACAGCCTGATGCTGCTCTGGAACACTGTCAGACGCATGTCTCCCACTCATCCCTTCCAACTCAACAATGAGCCCCTGCAAGTAAACATTTTTTACATTGTCACCTTGACACTTGACATTCAGCGGCTGGGCTGTAAACACCACATCTGCATCCTGATCTGGTCCTTCCGACTGGGGGGAAACAACCCTTGCAGGGAGAAAACGCACCCTCAACCATCGGTCGCTCTGCGATTTCCCTGTCTGGCATAGCAGTTGTTGTAATCACACCCCTGTTGCCCAACATAGCCTTGTCTAACATGGCTAATAATTGTTTGGCCCAACTGTCCCAATCCGTTGTGCTTCCATTATGAGGGCTCAGCAGTACTTCATCATCGGCTCTAGGAGGCACCTGGGATTCTGCAGCACAAACAGTAACTTTGTCAGTTCTATATAAAACACATTTTGACAACATGCTTTTACTCTTTACTAAAGCTTCATCAAACAAGGAAGGCTGCAATACACCATCACCACCTTGCTCTGGGGGCGCTAACACAATCAGCTGTTTACCTTCAGCTTTGACCAGCTGACTTAACCCCTTACCAACTGGATTACACATATGGTAAATGGACTGCTCACACAAACTCTCATTGCATGGTGTAGACCCAGTCTGTTCCACCAGAGCAATATCAGGGCTGTCCTGGACAATCTCTGGCTCCAACACCTGGAGACCCCCAGAGATTTCCATGGACAACACTGTGGCTCTGCTTCTGGTTGCCAAAGGAGACATCCCCTTTCCTCATTACTAGAGAACACATCACCATAAGTACATGTATCATCAGCAATACCTTCATCATCAGCATTCATAAACATAGCAGTTTTATAAGCTCTATAAGGTTGTCTTTTGTCATAACGCATGGCACCTTGCGTGCCACTCAGCACACCACCCTTCCTCTCCAAAGGAATTATTTTGTCCACTAAGGCGGCTTCACAGTTGTCCTGGGAAACCACGTGCCTCACCACTGCAGGTTCCTTGGCGGTTTCCCTTGGCAACTCTGTAGCACCTGTCACTGTCACTAGGGAACATGGCACACCAACTGCTTTGGTCACCCCTAGCACATCTCTCCCAGCACTCTGCTGGATTACCTTAGGTGCACACAGAGTCCATATGTCCTTTTCAGTCCTTGACCTTGCTGCAAGCTGGGTTTTAACCTGTGTCTTCCCATTGCTCTGGGTAGCACACTGCAGCAAGTCCATTTTTACACCTTCTGCGGATCTCCGCACAGAACACAATGCCACTTCACTGGGATCAGACCCACAAACTGCGACAGTCTTACCATATCCTGTAGCAGGTAACTCTGGCTTCATTTGAGTGCGCTGTCTCAGCTGCATATTTACTGGCCAACTCCCCCTGGTGGCCACAGGATGGAATCACAGCAGGCATCTCCCTCCAGGTGCACCCCAGAATCTAGGGCAAGACAATATTTCGTGCCCCAGCTGGCCACATTCCAGGCATGGTATTTGGCGACTTTCAGCTGTTGCTATGGGAGACCACATTCTCCCCGCTGATCTTTTCCAGCGCTCTCTAGATTGGATTGCTCCTAAGAAAATTGTTGTAGTCATCTCGGTTACAATACATCCCACGGTACACCTCCTGGTACTCCTCCATCAGAAAAGGTTGCACCAACTCAACCCAGCGACTTTTGGGCCATTCTCTGTAGGAAGCAATCATCGCAAACTCATCCAAAAAGTCTTCAACATGTTCAGAAGGCAACATAGGCTGAATGAAGTCAGCTGTCCGGAATTCATGCTTTGTTGCCATCCATCCGCACCCATCTGCTCACTCTTTGCAGTAAGTGACGGCTTGCTTTCCTTTTTCCTTTGCTCCAGTGCGGCCAAATGCATCTTGCACCAGTCTGGGGCTTGTTCCGTCGGTAACAACCCCTCCATCCACAAGGTTCTGTCTCTCATCTCAGCAAACATTGCTTGCTTTTTGCGTTTTGACCGCGCCATCTCTGCAGTCAGGCCAACAACGGTTTTTAACAAAGTTCCTTTTAACACAGGAAAATTTGATGTACTGTCTCCAAGACCTGCAAACAGCACACTTTCACATGCAGACTTCACCCTTTGCGATTCCGCTTGAACAATCCATTCACTGGGCCTTCCTAAGTGGATACATCTCCTCAGGCCACGCTGAACTCACTTCCACAGGTACATCACCTGCAACACGCAATGCCTTTTGCCTGGCTGCACTTCCACACACAGCCAACAGTTCCTGACCTGAACTCACTATGGAGCAAGGACCCGGATTCCACCGTCTTGTGCCCGCATTCTCCACCACTTGTGAGATGGGGGTTGTTAGCTCTCGTGTTGTAGATGCGTTTTTCCAGTGTTTCAAGCCAGTCAGGAACTATATTTAAGGGCATGGTAGCCCATTTTTATTAAAAAGGCAAAATAAAAGTCCAAACAAAAGTTTTCCCGCACAGGGGGTTCTTCTCCATCAAATACACAGAACAGAAAATGCTAGCCCACCTGGCTCTCTGTAGCAGAATCTGTAGCAGTACTTCTGCACTTTATCCTGGTCACCTAGACCACCGGACTCCTCAAAGTATATGGCTTCCCTTTAGTGTCCACAGCTTTGCCTCTTGCAGTCACCAACGTTCTGGCTGCCTCTTGCAGTCACCAACATTCTGGCTGTCTCCTACAGCCTCTCTGACTCCTGAAGACCTCCTGTCTCTTGGTGTAGATCCGTCTCCAACTGGGAGCCATGAGGTCTTCCCATACACTCATTATAAGGGCTGTGCTCACCTGAGCACACACCCTGCTGGTAATCAACAAAGTCTGGATACAGGGTTGGAGATCCCGTCCCTCCCAAGACACTGTGGAATCTCCAAACTACAAAGCCACATTCCAGAATACCAAAACCTGGAGAAAGCTGCGAAAGCAGTCTTCCTCCAGTCCACATCTACGCTCTGTAGTCTGGCACCTTGCAAATGTGCAGACCCTGTGTCCAGCAAACTGTCCATTTTACCGTGACAGTAGCTCCTACTGTCACAATCTATACAAACATGTTTTGCATTTCATTTCTTTTTTAAACTGAATGGGATGTATTACAAGGTGATCGTTTACAATCACTTTAAGCTTTTTTTCCTTTATTTTCACCCGATCCAGCTGGTAAGTCTATTATTTTTCAACTTGCATTAAGGAGGAACTGCAGTCTGCTCACACAAATTGTATTAAAAACATCTTTGCCATTCTGAAGCTTCCCTCCTACCCCTTTTCATATATTATTTTATATATACTGTGATTCTGTATTTGCCAAATATGCTGCAGAAATCTTCCTCCACTGAGTCTGGCTGTAGCCATTTTAACTGTGGACAGCTAAATCTGCTGCCTGTTCACTTCCTGGATTTACACAGGACACACACCTCCAGCTCTGCAGCTCTCATTGGCCCTCTTATGTCTCATCCCATTCACTTCCTGGCAAACTCTCACGAGAGTGAGGCAGAGAGCTGTGCATGATGCCATAAGCCTAGACTAATGACCAGACAAGAAACAAGAAGTGGGCTGTATAAGGTATTTACTGGCAGAATAAAAATGTTTTACTATCCAAAGTTAAAACAACAAGGGCAGAAGATTTAATGGATGGAAAGTTGAAAAAAATGACTGAAGGTCCGCTTTAACAGAACAAGCTGTCCAGACACAGTAGCAATTAGAGGATTGAAACAAACCATTTACCACTGACAGGGGTGCTTACAGTGATCAGCTGTTATTCATTTATGTAAAACCTTTAACCCAAAAGAGAAAGGAGAAAACACTGTTTGCTGTAACTGTTTATAAAGTGTTAGCTGGAGATCATCTTCAAATTGTTAATCAAGTCCATCTAAATCTGTTAGTCTAACACTACCTTCTCCCCAGACTGACAATGCTGCTCTCCAAAAGAGTCTGCTTTACTACCTCATCCAGAATGCAGGAACCCTAAGACAGGAAGAGTGTAACACTGACTGTATTGCTAGGTGAAATAAAGAGAAAAAAAATAAAACTAATGCAGCCACCACATCACAGGACTGGCAAGCTGCAATATATAACATTTTTGTTTTGTGTTTAATACTGCTTTTAAGAGTATGTAAACAATTTTACTAGTTTTGCATTGAGTATAGAAGAGTTAGATGAAATCTACTAAAGAGGGAAATTCCAGCATTGGAAAGTTGTCTGCAGAATAAGTGTCCCCATTGTAGCATTTCCCCTTAACTCTTGTTCTGGGGACAACTCTAACATTTTGGATTTCCCCTCATTTGCTCTCAATTACAAAAAAGGGGTGAATCTCTTAAACTGCTTCCCGCCCAGGTTATTGTAAAATGACGGCCAGGCGGGAGCCCTGTTATCCTGGGTGGACATCATATGAACTCCTCCCAGGATCGCGCCTCCCACAAGCCCCACACAGGATCAGTGTACCAGCCCACTGCTGGTACCATGTGATGGCTGTGACCAATCACAGCAGATCACATGACAATTGTACACAATGAATGGCTCAGAATTATGCCATTCATTGTGTACTATTGTGTTGGTCTGTGATTGGTCACAGTGATCACATGGTACAGACAGGGTCAATCAGAGCCCATCTATAACATGTGATTAGCTATGGCCAATCATAGAAACTCACAATAGTAAGCACTGAATGAATGGATTTCATTCAGAAAAAGATATTGCTTATATGTATACTGCTACAATCCTTTGGTGAAAATAATCCAAATCAGTGTATATTATTTAGGCTGTAGGAAAGTTATAGAGCCCACAAACTATGGTATCTAAAAATCTATGGTAAAACTATGGTAAACTGTACTGACGGCCTGAAAATCTAATTTCTTGAGGCCTGAAAATGCAAGGAAAGTACAAATATCCCCCAATGGACCCCTTTTTGAAAGTAGACAGTCCAAGGTATTTAGTAAGAGGCATAGCGAGTTTTTTTAAGCTGTAATTTTTTATCAAAATGTTTTGAAAAAAAAAGAAATGTTAAAAAAAAAAAAAAGTGAAATTCACTGTTATAAGCAATCATAGTGTGTAAGAAAAAAACAAACAAAAAAACAAAACAAAACTGATCACCTCCCCAGAGTAGTACAGTGTTACAGTATGTAAAAACATGTAAAAAAAATGTCATACTGACACACCAGTTATATGATGATGCTTTACTTGGTGACAGCATGTAAAACATTAAAAAAAATAAAAAAAATTAACATCTTTCTTTTTCAAAACATTTTGACAACAAATTACAACTTCAAAAAACTCGTCATGCCTCTTACTAAATACCTTGGACTGCCTACTTTCAAAAAGGGGTCAATTGGGGGATATTTGTACTCTATAGTTAGAACCTTTGTTAGCTATTCATAGGTGTCTGGCAGTTGAAGATAATTTACCTAATGTCCTGTCCCTGCAACAACAATGGTTTCTGGGAAAGGAAGTGATGGGAAATCTCCCTGGCAAAAAGATTACCAGCAATAAAAATCTTAGAGAAAGTCTAGCATTTTCCCACTGCATCCAAAGCAAAAACAAAATAAAGAATTCTGATTAGTACTGTAAGTTTGTACAACCATACCTCCCAACTTTTTGAGGTGGGAATGAGGGACACCTATCAGCAAAAGTATGCAGGCATAGGACACACCCTTTGCCACGCCCCCTTAAAGGGGAATTGTACAAAAAAAATTTGTTAAACCCACAAGCACTTTTTCTACCACTACTATTGCTTTATATTGGCTTTTGGAATTTGCAAATGCAGCAATTTAGAAATCAGATGAAAGGTTTAACACTGGGAAACACCTTTTGATAGATACAAAGTGCATTTTATATACATCTATATAGATCAGACTAAAATGAGGGACAAATCAGGAGGAATGAGGGACAGAAGGACATTGCCGCAAATCAGGGATAGTCCCTGAAAATCAGGGACAGTTGGGAGCTATGCATACAACCCCCACCCCCAGCCAGACCCCAGCTTTGAACAGACCATGCAGCCAGCTGCCCAGAGAGTACAGAGCTTGTCATCATACTAATTGTAATTAAATGGATGAAGAGTCCTGAATTCCTGCTTTTGCATTTACCATGTAAATTGGCACTTGGGGAAGGGTAAAAGGAATTCCTACTAAATTCAGAATGATAAAAATGTAGAACACAGAGATGAAAACTCTGATTTCCAGGATTGAACAGATGTCTTAGCTTACCTCATTCCACAGCTGAAGCTCTTGATCTGCTCGAAGCACAAGAGATGAAAAGGGAGCACCTACAAAACATGAGTTTCAAATCAAACTGCATTAGGTGTTTACTGGTAAACCACTGTAATGTTCTACAATAATATTCAAACTGAATTTGTCAAAGATCTTCTTATAAGCTATAATATCAAAGCAAACTATGTTCCCCTAAAAAACAAGCCAATGAACATTATATTTATCCTTTCGTATATTACATGAAAAAGACTATAAACTATACTAAGTAGATCTAAAAGGCGAAACTTTATTTCCCCCTGTGGAGATTTCATTTTAATTATGTTCTTTAGACACAATTGGATGTGAGAAAAATCTCTCCAAAATGAGAGAAATGCTCCCCAGGCAGTACCGGGACAAGGTTATCTAGATAGAGCCCAGGGCGAACATGCCAAACTTTGCCCCTCCCCCCAAGATGTATGAGCACTAAATTGCATACTTACCCCCTAAGCATACATTCACCCTCCTCCCAGTACAAATCCCCCCTCTCAGCACACATATTTGCCCCACCCACACCCCCATATCCCCCCACTTTAAATGCCCCCCTTACAAAAAAGAAAAATTCACCCCCAACACAAATTCCTCCCTAATCCCACCTCCCAACTCAAATGTCTTTAAATCACCACTCTTAGCCCCCCAAATTTCCCCTCCTAGAACAAGACTTAAGCCTCGTACACACGGCCGAGAATCTTGTCAGGAAAAAACACGTTGTTTTTCCTGATGAGATTCTTGACAAGAATCTTGTCCCAGGCCGAGTGTACACACGCTCAATTCAAAAGAACCGCCGTTCTTTTGAAAGGAACGAACGCTGTGACGTCATCGCCTACGACGAGCGTGCGCTCGCCACATTCAATGCCGCCGCCGCCATCTTGCTACACCCTACCTATGCCTAGGAAGCTACGGCGAATGCGCCAAAATCATTTCGAGCATGCGCGGGTTTCCATGGCAACAGGTAAGCGTACACACTCTCGGGTTTCTCGTCGGGAAACAGGCCGACGAGAATCTCGACAAGAAAATAGAGAGCAGGTTCTCTATTTTTCTCGTCGAGATTCTGGCCAGTTTTCTTGACGAGAAACCTGAAAGCCTCGTACACACGGCCGGTTTTCTCTGCAAGAAAGCTCTGCCAGCAATTTTCTTGCTGGTTCTTGCCGAGAAAACCGGTCGTGTGTACGAGGCTTTACCCTCTAACGCCCCCCAAATTTCCCCTCCTAGAACAAGACTTACCCTCTAACGCCCCCCAAATTACGTCTTCAAACACAAATTCCCTCCCCCCCAAGTTCCTCGTGGCACCCCTACCTCACCTCACATGATACCACAGTGCCGGGGCAGCTGCTCCTCCTGACCACCCCTTGTCCCAGGCCTGGGAACAGGTGTCCCCATTGGAACTCCTTTGTTCCTGTACTGGTGCCAAATCAAAATGTTGAATATTTCCTTATGTTAAGTCAGTAGTTATAGCGCACAATTAAATAGAGTAAGGCTGCTTTCACATTGCAGCACATATAGTTTCACACTACTGCGTTGCATTACAGATTTTAACATTTTTTGCAGGTTACCTGTTTAGAAAGATGGTCTTGCACTAGAATTATTGCTCTCACTCTAACAATCACGGCGATACCTCACATGTGTGGTTTGAATACTATTTACATTTGTGGGCGCGACTTACTTATGCGTTTGCTTCTGCGCACAATGACGCAGAACATTATTTATTTTATTTATTTTTACACTGTCTCTTTAAAAAAAAAAATTGATCACTTTTATTGCTGTCACAAGGAATGTAAACATCCCTTGTGACAGTAATAGGCATGTGATAGGTACTCTTTATGAAGGAATCTGGGGTCTATAAGACCCCAAATGCCTTCTTTGCACTTAAAAGCATTTAAAACTAAATCTGGTGCCTTTAAGTCTTCAGTAAATCGGAAGTGATGTCATAACATCCCTTCCGGGTTACTAGATCCGAGACCTGATCAAAGCCGATTCTGGCATTGGTCGAGTGTCCGGCCAGCCAGCAAACGTGACGGCTGGTTGCTAGGGCCTCTGGGTGGGATAGGAGAGCCCATGCGAGCAGCGAAAGGCAGGGCACATCACCCGGTAAAACCCCTTGAAGCAATCGAAGGCCGCATATTTGCATTACGTTGGCGACAAGGGGTTATGCCGCGTACACACGACCGTTTTTAATGTCATTGAAAAAAACTGCATTTTTCTCAACGTGATTCTTCTCAAGCCTGCCTTGCCTACACACTATCGTGGAAAAAAATGCTCGAGTAAATCGCTGTGACGTACAATACGTACGACGGCACTATAAAGGGGAAGTTCCATTCGGATGGTGCCACCCTTCATGTTAATAAAGTTTGTTGAGAGACGATTTGCGCTTTTCAGCCTCGTGTTTTTCAGTCCGTTACAGCGTGACAAATGTGCTATCTCCATTACGAAGGCTAGTTTTACCAGAACGAGCGCTCCCGTCTCATACTTGATTCTGAGCATGCGCATTTTTTTTCACGTCGTTAAAGCCCACACACGGCCGTTTTTCATGACGAGAAAAACTACAAGAAAAATTAGAGCATGTTCCAATTTTTTCATGGCCATTTTTCACGTCGTGAAAAATGCTCTGAAGCCCACACACGATCATTTTTAATGACCATTTTTAAAAAATGCCATTTTTCTCGTCATTAAAAACGGTCGTGTATACGCGGCATTAGATGCAAAGCTGTCTAAAGTAATAGCATGATATGATGTGCACGACAACTTTCATTATTGTGATTTGCCAGTGAAACTGGTATACAAGCACCCCTAAATTAAGAACTACTGTACATCACCTGAGCAACTTTTGCAGAATTTGTAGCAGTGAGGCCCGGTTCACATAGGGGCGACTCGGTCGCTTGACGAGCCGCGTCCCGCTCTGTTGAATGGAACCGTTCTAATAGGAGCGACTCAGGTCGCTCCGACTTAGAAAAAGGTTCCTGTACTACTTTGGGGGCGACTCGGGGCAACTTGCATTGACTTCTATACAGAAGTCATTATGCAAATCGCCTGAACCGGGCCTCTCAAGTCGTCTTGAGATCGTGTCGCCGAGTCTCCCCCAAAGTCGTGCCGCCCCTGTGTGAACCGGGCCTGACAGTATCTCAAAATAGTTATTGTTAGAAAAATATTAAGAGCAGTCAATGGAACATCTCCAACCTAGTAATTACAGACATTTGGGAAATCCAAGAGTAATGTTGCACAAATATATTTTTAATGTAAACATAACGTCTCCTTGCAGAAAATAAAACACATAAATCTCGTTAAATTTAACATAAATCACAAAATACTAGTTCCACAGAAAGACACAGAACATTTAGCAGATAATCTACATTAGACTTTGACTCAACACTAAAATGCACATTTAATGACAAGACAAGCCATTAAACAACCCCTTATACAGAATGAGTTATCATTTGTATTTTAACACATTCTGGAAAAAGTAGGAAAAGTTGACTTTTCTTTAGGGGGTTGTAGTTTACTCAAATTTTTTGTAAGAAGTTCTGATTATATCAGTGCCCCGTGGTGTTTATAGCCAAACTCCAGGATATTAAAAAAACAGTGCCTAGTGCTTAAAAAAAAAAAAACATCTTTCACTGCCATACTCACTTCCTTTATGGCACTGCCTCCAGAAGCTTTACTTCGTCCTGCTGTTGCCGCTGGTCTTCCAGGTTGGATGATGCCAAGTATCATTTACTAGAGATGGGCTGTTAAAAAAGACTTTTAACCATATACAGTGGAACCTCAGATTGCGAGTAACGCGGTTTACGAGCGTTTCGCAATATGAGCTGTTTTTTTTTTTTTTAAAGTGGATGTAAACCCAATTCATGAAATTTGAGCTGGGCACATATATCTGCAGTATTTTGTTATGTCTCTTCAAAGAGCTAAGTCCCATAGCTCTCTCCTGAACCGTTCCTCTGTTATCAATATACAAAAAATGTAGCGCTATGTGTAAAAATAAAAGTAACACCCAAGTGCAGTGCTCTAAATGACTTAAATCACAAAGATTCTATAAATGAGTCCAACTGTGAAAAATAGTAAGTTAGAAAAAGTCTCTGATGACCAAAACGTGGATGTTGCTGAAACTTCCAAAACAGAATGGTGACCTTTCAAAAAACAAGTGACTTGTAACGTAACCACCACCACATGGAGGGGAGGCTTACCGGATGAAATGGACCCAATAGACGTACGTCCGTAGGGTCAAACAGGCTTGGTATATGTATATCCGTACATATGGGATCCCAGTTGGCATTGAAGACTATAAAAGTTTTAATGCTATTCCCATCGAGCGCTGCCTTTGTGTGTTTTTTGTATCCTGCTATCGATTTTTCCAGTGGTTGGTAGCTGCACTGGGAATCCACCTTCCTCCTCATGTGTTCATCTAGAAAAATCAATAGCAGGATACAAAAAACACACAAAGGCAGCGCTCGATGGGAATAGCATTAAAACTTTTATAGTCTTCAATGCCAACTGGGATCCCATATGTACGGATATACATATACCAAGCCTGTTTGACCCTACGGACGTACGTCTATTGGGTCCATTTCATCCGGTAAGCCTCCCCTCCATGTGGTGGTGGTTACGTTACAAGTCACTTGTTTTTTGAAAGGTCACCATTCTGTTTTGGAAGTTTCAGCAACATCCACGTTTTGGTCATCAGAGACTTTTTCTAACTTACTATTTTTCACAGTTGGACTCATTTATAGAATCTTTGTGATTTAAGTCATTTAGAGCACTGCACTTGGGTGTTACTTTTATTTTTACACATAGCGCTACATTTTTTGTATATTGTTTGTTTTTTGCCCTTCTCCACAGGTATTGTAGCTGCTAACATGTGTTAGTAGCGCGAATATTGTTTGTATTTTTGTTCCTCTGTTATCAGCCTGATAACTCCTGACAAATTCTCTGACACATCAGATAAAAGCAGCCTGAAATTTCTGTCAGGGGAGGTTGCTAAAATAGATTAGCAGGGAGCTGAACCTATTACAAAACACCTCTGAGAGTGTCTGCCTATGTGGAGAGGGGGCGTGTGCCTTTCCTCCAATCAGCAATTTTAGCTATCTTGGCTGTATGCCCAGACATCACACTGTGTTAAACAGGAAGAGATTTCCTAACCGATCTGAACTTTCTAAACAGTATATAAATGTGAAGGCAGCAGATATAGATGTAAAACCTATGCAGGGAGATTTGGTTCATCTCTGTGTATCATCTGAGGCTGTTCACTTCACTACGTGTATGGAGGGTTTAGATCCACTTTAAATCCTGACTCGGTTTGCAAGTGTTGTCTCGCAAGACGAGCAGGATTCAAGCCTCTGGGGGTGTGCAGTACCGCATTTGGCCAGAGGTACGGGGGCCCCAGTGATGCTCAGAGAACTTCGGAACTGCTCTGAGACACTTGGAAACACTCTGTTCGAGTGTCTCAGAGTGTTTCCGATCGTCTCCGAGCTTCTCCGAATGTCTCCGGCACCCCACCACCTCTGACCGCATGCTGTACTGCATAGACAAGCAGTGGCTGTGGAACAAATTATCTGAGTTTCCATTAATTCCAAGGGGGAACTCGCTTTGATATTCGAGTGCTTTGGATTACAAACATTCTTCTGCAATGGATTATGCTCGTAATCCAAGGTACTACTGTACTGTACTTCAACCACTCAACTTCTCAACACATTGAAGTACAGAAATTTGGAGGCAACATTTGCTGACCATTCCTTTCCATTGAGATTTCCTCATACTGTCTTTCTTGGTGGTACCACTCAGCAAGACAGGACAGTAAGAACTTGTCACTCTACATAAACGTGTTGCCTTTATGCCCATTTAATAGATTCACCTATACTTCCTGATCTGGTGATACCAGTGACTGACAACGCATGTGTGGGGTGGGGGAATTCCTAACATGGCTGGATTTCAACTTTAAAGAGTCTGTCCATCCAAAATTGATATCCCATTCCTTGGAAGATTAAAGTTAAAGATATATAACAGCAAAACAAATTTGAGGACATTTTGCATTTCCATGTCTACTATACATTCTCTGTTGTTTTTTAAAAGACTAGTTTACTTTTATGGAAAGCTAGATTAGTCCACCTTCCTTAACCCATTTACTTAAACTAAGTCAGAACCCCCAACCCAGTTGCTTATGTACCTCTGTCTCCTCAGGTGTTTACTTCCTCTGGACCAAAATTTCCTTTAGTGCCGGCCACAACTGTGTAGTCTGCCCCAACAGACTTGTTTAGACCATACTCCAAAAGATGCTCAGGGTACAACATGCAGATTATTATGAGAGCTTAATTTGTAGGTGCGGTCAGTGCTAAAGAAAATTGCGGCCCAGAGCTGGAAAAAAGTGGTAAAGGCCGAATTTGCCATACTGAAATAAGTAAACATCTCTGTTAGGGTTTTTATGTATGTGGGCTAAGGAAGGTGGATTAGCATAGCTTTTAATTAATGTGATCCAGTCCTTTAACATATTCTATACCAGAAAGAATGCAGAGTAATGCCGTAGACACACGATTGGAAATTTCCGACAACAAATGTTCGATGTGAGCTTTTGGTTGGATATTCCGACCGTGTGTAGGCTCCATCGGACATTTGCTGTCGGAATTTCCGACAACAAATGTTTGAGAGCAGTTTCTCAATTTTTCCGACAACAAAAGTTCTTGTCGGAAATTCCAACCGTGTGTAGCCATTTCCGACGCACAAAAGTGCTGCGCATGCTCGGAATCAATTTGACACAAGCTCGGAATCATTGTACTTAATTTTTCTCGGCTCGTCGTAGTGTTGTACGTCTCCGCGTTCTTGACCATCGGAATTTGAGCAACATTTGTGCGACTGTGTGTAGGCAAGACAAGTTTGAGCCAACATCCGTTGAAAAAAAAAAAAAAACAGTTTTGTTGTCGGAAATTTCGATCGTGTGTACGCGGCATAAGAGGAAACAACCGTAAAAAGAGCAATTATACTCCAAGGCAGGGAAATCCACGTAAGACAGAGGAAACCAAAATCTCAAGCTATATTACAACCTACCGTATATACTCAAGTACAAGCCGACCCAAATATAAGCCGAGGCACCTAATTTTACCACAAAAAAATGGGAAAACGTATTGACTCGAGTATAAGCCTAGGGTGTCCATCTGCATGCCTCACTGTGTCCATGCCTCACTGTGCCCATGCCTCACTGTGCCCATGACTAGACTGACGTTTAACATGGGAGTCTAAAGAAGGAGTGCCCGGCTTTGAAAAATCGGTGCTCCCCAGCCGTAGGTCCCCCAGACAACAAACTTTGCACACTTATAGAGGAGAAATGGGGCTACATGTATACCAAGTTTCGGGTCCAGGAGACCTAGGACCGGCCGGTACCGGGCCACCAAATCTACCGGAGAAATGACCATTTAACATGGGAGTCTATGGAAGGGGTGCCCGGCTTTGAAAAATTGGTGCTCCCCGGCTGTAGGTTCTCCGGACAACAAACTTTGCACACTTGTAGAGGAAGAGTGGGGCTACATGTGTGCCAAGTTGGGGTCCAGGGGACCTACGACCGGCTGGTACCGGGTCCCCAAAGTCCGGGAGATCAGGCGCAAAAAGGTGACTCGAGTATAACCCGAGGGGGGCATTTTCAGCACAAAAAAATGTGCTGAAAAACTCGGCCTATACTCGAGTATATACTGTAATTTAGCTCGCCAGATCCATCTTACTTCTTGGAGCACAGTTAATCATCATAAAGGAAACAGATGATCAAATCTAAAAATCTGTGACCACCAAGCTATTCAATAAAAAAGTAGCTTTATCAATCCAACAAATACAGCATTATCTTATCCGTGTTGTCTATGCGAATGTATACAAGTGAGTATGGTACATGCATAATGCAATTTAATTTTACAAATCTTATATTGATTCCACTTTTGCAGTAAAATGTTATGTTTTTATAAAGTCTGCTCTGGTATCAACCTAGCGTTTGAAATTGTAAGGTAGTCACCATGCATGGTAAAATCTTTCCAGCTATTACATTGCAATCAACTCCCAACTGAATTTGTTTATGTTCTGATAGTTTGATAGTATTTTAGTGTCTAGTTAAGCCCTAAACCAATGCAATATCTTCTGACAGGCTAGTAGAATGGACTGGCTAAGACAGCAGTCTGAGTATTTTACTGTTCAGTCTGCCGTCATAAAACAGACTAATATTAGGAGTTTTTGTATAAGAGTGGCAGAGCTGTGTAATATTCATTGTTATTTTAAATTATAGCAAAACCCAAAAACTAAAATCTATTATACTGCAGCTTATCAGTTCTCGTATGTAGTGGTTGCATTCGTTTTCTCCACTGTATCTTTATTTTCTTCCAGAGGTCCAACCATGGTGGTCACTATCATGTTATACAGGCTTAGTCTGTTTATTTTCCTTTAATAATTTTGTCCCTCTTTCACTCCATAGCTAGGGGATGCTCTATGTAGTAAGTCTCATTCTCTTTTTTGTGTGTCTTTAGTTACTGTTCTGAGCACGTGTTATTGCTGCGGCTAGACATACCTGTATAATGATTTTTTGACCTATCTGATGATCAATTGTTATGATCTGCACAAGTTTTGGATTAAAGCTTTCCACAATCTGCAAGATGTCATTTGTATCGAGTCACTGTCTGCCAAGCTACTAAGACTGTAAATTAATGCTATCTCACCACAACTAGATCAGTTTTAGAGATAACACTTTCGATGCTTAGATTGCAGAAACAGAACAGTCACACAGGTTGGACTTCAAACATAAAACTGTGGAAGACCAGAGTGGATTGGTTCCCTTGGGGAAAAGCTCTAGTGACCAACTTGAAACATAGGGGTCAAATGGTCTGGTGTGTTCTCACTGGTGTGGAGGGGAAGAGAAAGCAAGGGTTTCACAGATGGACAACAGCACAGAAAGTAGATGAGCAAGTTTTTTAAACATTTAATTGGTGGAAGCACGCTATGAAAAGTTCCATGGACTGGTTATAAGCACTCTGCGCTTTAAAGGACTGAGGCACTGAGAAGTGTGTTTACAACATGGGACACTGCTAATTATTCATGATATTTTATTTATTTATAGCACAATGCACTTTATGGTATATTAATTTGCACATATTATTGGGATTGCCTTTTTTAGGTTATTAATGGTATATGAATTGTACATTTAGTTATTTGATATTTATCAGTGCTGTATATATACAGTATATAGATATACATTTTTTTAATTTGTAAATAACTTTGCATTGCTTTGTGCCAGAATTGTAATTTTATAAAGATACTTTTTTTTTTTTTTTTAATCTACAGCGTTTTGCTACATCATTGCTAATAGTTTGCAGTTTTAATCAAAAGAAAGCCTTTTTTTGTCCTGAAAAAAGTGTTATACAGTATGTTATTGTTGAAGAAACTGGCCCATAGCAGAAATGAAAAATTGCTCTGGTCCATAAAGGATATACAGGTTTGTGAGCTTAAGTGGTAATTGAGAATACAGATATAAAAATTAGACTCATCCCTCTACATTAAGAAAAGTTAGGCTGGCTATAAACTGATTGAAATTTGGCCGATTGAGCAGGGATCAGCTGAATTTAGATCAGTGTGTTACTACCCCCACTTGACAGGAGTCGATACTTTATCTACATCTGTTGAACGAACATGCTGAAATTTTTTCTTGATCGGCAGCTGAAGTCAATTGACTGCAGATCCTTTTCCGTGTATTCTGACAGTGGTGAATGCAGCAATATTCAGATGGGGTGGGTGGGGGATTCCTCCATTCAGGTGGAGGGGAGGGGATTCTTCCATCCACCTCAATTGTTCATTGTGTGCTTGAAAGTATCTGTTATTTTTTTTAATTGTTACGCAAATGTAGGGTACACAAACACAATAAATTACCCAATTTTCAGGAAAATGTAAAATATGAGATTACATCAAGTATATAGATACCAAAAATATGTCAAGTCTTAAAACTGCATGTGTCCATAAAACAGCAACAAACTACCGTACCCAAAATTGTTCATAGGTGAAGCTTTAAAATTCATCAATTTAGAGACACCAGGAATGATTACCCTAGAATGATTGCTCTCACTCCAGCATCTATACCAACACCTAATATGTGTGACGCAATCGTCATCATGTTTGTATATGTGTGTGTACATGGGGGAAGGGGGCTTTAACCACTTCAATACAGGGCACATTCACCCCCTTCCTAGGCAGACCAAATTTTTAGATTTTAGCGCTGTCGCACTTTGAATGACAATTGCGCGGTCATGCAATGCTGTATCCAAACACAATTTGTATCTTTTTTTGCGAGAGATAGAGATTTTATTTGGGTGGTATTTAATCACCACTGGATTTTTTAATGTTTTACTAAACAAACGAAAAAAGACCAAAATTTTGAAAAAAATGTTTTTTATATATATGTAGCGGCCTCACCCCTCTCTTCCCTTCTCATACTCGGCTTGTCTTTCTTCGTCTAGGGGTTTCAGTGCTGGGGAGAAGGATGAGATACACCACGGCCCATGTCCTCCATACCTGAGAGGTGAAGGCCAGAAGATTGGGTTTTGTGTAGATGTCCTAGAGTCAAGTCCAGTACTTCGTCCCTGACTCCTTTGCTCCTAGTAACCAGAGTTCCACACAGTGAATAGGTCCAACTCAGTTTTATTCTTCTTGCCAAACAATAAACAGTTTCTTCTACTGAGTGGTAATGGGGAATAGATCGAGGCACAATCCCTTCCCTTCTAATGCTAACCACTGTGGTATCACCAATGGCGGGTAGTCACTGTCACTGACACTGACTATATTGAGTAGAATGTGAATTACCTTCGCTAGCACGGCCCCCTGTCAGGGGAAGGAAATCCGTCCAAGGGAGAAACCAGAGGCCTCTCTGTCACCAGCAATGCTGCACCAGACTCTTCAGAGAAGTTCCGCAGACCAGATCTCACGAACTCAGACACGGGCACCCAAGGAGTTAGGGCCCCCTCGGATTCCTCCACCCTCGCGGAACTCAGTCAAAGGTACTGAGCCCCAGGCCTCTGCCATAGTACCTCACCCCAGGCTAAAGGTGCCTGGAATGGACTCCATCTCTCGCTCCGGCCAGGTCAAGGGCACCTGAGCCCAGAACTCCGGACTGCCAGCACCCAAGCTGAAGGTGCCTGGGTGCGGCCGCATCCTCCAACTCTCTCCGAACTCTGGACCCTGCACCCCGTGGTAAGGGCGTCCGCCCCCTTTATCCCCTCTCCCTTTGCGCCACAGCGGGTTCCCCGCCCTGCTGTACCAGCTCCAGGGGAGGACAAAAAGGTACAGTCTTGCGGTGTGAGTTCAGCCCCGGCCCAGGGCAACAGCGCCACCCATGGACCGCAAGGAACCTCACACCATCAGAGTCCTCCAAGAACCAGAAAAAAAGGTCTTGGATCCCCTAGCAATTAGTGCATCTGGGTTACACTACCACCCAGATGCTTCCCCTAAATTCAGATACCCGCTACATATAATTTTTTAAAATACGTAATTTCTCTCTTTTACTGATGTGCGCTGATGAGGCTACAATGAAAAGGCACTGACAGGCTGCACTGATTAGACGGCACTGACGGGCACTGATGAGGCAGCACTGATGAGGTGGCACTGATGAGGAGGCACTAATATGCAGCACTTACGGGCACTGATATGCAGCACTGATGGGCATTGATAGGCAGCACTGATTGGCACTGATAGATGGCACTTATGGGCAATGATATGCACTGATAGATGGCACTGATAGGCAATGAGAAGCAACACTGATGGGCACTGACAGGCAGCACTGATGGGCAATGATAGACACTGATGAGGAGGCACTAACAGGCACTGATAAGCGGCACTGATGGACACTGATAGGCAGCACTGATAGGCATCACCGATGTGCTCTGAACGGCAGCACTGCTGGGCACTGATTGGCATCACTGGTGGGCACTGACAGGCAACACTGATCACTGTGAAGAAAAACGCTTATCGGCTCTCCTCTCCTCACACGCTGTCAGTGTAAGGAGAGGAATGCCGATAACCGGGACTGTGATTAGCTGTGATTGGACACAGCTGATCACATGGTAAAGAACCTACATCATAGGCTCTTTTCACCATGACCGGTAATGAGGTGTGTCCGAGGGTCATACCGCACCACGGATTGCCATGCTACATGTCCCCCGGAGGAGCACACAAGTGGCCCGTTCTGAGCAGTGTTAATTTAGTCGACTAAAATGACTAAAACATTTTAGTCGACTAAATTAATACTATTTTAGTCGACTAAAACAATTGAGATGACTAAAATATGACTAAAACTAAATCGGCATTTTAGTCAAAAGACTAAAATGGGACTAAAACTAAAATGCCATTTTAGTCCTAAGACTAATGCCGCGTACACACGATCATTATTCACGGCGGTTAAAAAACCGCCGTGAATAATGACATTAAAAACGAGGGAACGGCTTGTTCCCCACACACGGTCGTTTTTCACGTCATTTTTTCTCTTGTCGAGAAAAACGACCGCCTGTGGGCTCCGCGGCAGTGTTTCCCTATGGGAAAACTGCCGCGGAAATAAATGTCGAGAAAAACGACGAGAAAAATTAGAGCATGTTCTAATTTTTTTCGTTGTTTTTAATTCCGTTTTTCCCGTCGGGAAAAACGACAAAATGCCCACAGACGATCGTTTTTCTCGTCAAAAGGAAAAAAATATAATTTTTCTCGACGAGAAAAACGGTCGTGTGTACACGGCATCAGACTAAAACTAAATAGAAATTTGACTTCAAAATGAACACTGGTCTATAGTGCATGTTCATACCTCAATAAGATAAATAATAAGATATTAGATTTTCACTCCAGCAGTATATAATGTGTTTGGAAATTGTAGAGAAATGTATTACAATTTATTTACACTCATTCGATTTTAGACGACTAAAATTAGTTTTAGTCGACTAAAATGCACTGGAGAGTTTAGTCGACTAAAACGTAGGACATTTTAGACGATTAAAATGTACTGGAGATTTAGTCGACTAAAACTAAAACAATTGCAGAAGACTAAAATGGGACTAAAACGAAAATGCCATTTTAGTCCCAAGACTTATGCCGCGTACACACGGCCGTTTTTCCCGTCGAAAAAAAACGACATTTTTCCCATTCGACGAGAAAAACGATAGTCTGTGGGCTTTCTGTCGTTTTTTTCGACGAGAAAAACGGCATTAAAAACGACGAGAAAAATTAGAACATGTTCTAATTTTTCTCGTCGTTTTTTTCGACATGTTTTCCGTGGCAGTGTTTCCCATAGGGAAACACTGCCGCGGAGCCCACACACGGTCGTTTTTTTCGACCAAAAAAAAAATGACATTTAAAACGGCCGTGTGTGAGGGGAACAAGCTGTTCCTCGTTTTTAACATCGATTTTTTCGACAGTGTTTTCACCAGCGAAAAAATCGATCGTGTGTACGCGGCATAAGGCTACTTTCACACTGAGGCGCTCCTATTGCGCCTCAAAGATGCGGCTTGCAGGAGTTTTTTGACCCTCCTGCAAGCGCAACGCTCCAGTGTGAAAGCCCTCGGGCTTTCACATTGGATACTATTGAGCGGCTTTTTTGGGGCGCATTGCAGGCGCTATTTTTAGCGCAATAGCACCTGCAAAGCGCCTCAGTGTAAAAGGGGCCTATGACAAAAACTAAATCGAAATTTGCTGCCAAAATTAACACTGGTTCTGAGGGTCGGCATATGACATCCACTCAGAATGGGAAAGCCACTGCCCGGCCATCAATTTGTCATAGGCTGGGCGGGAAGTCGTAAAACTTTTTTTTTTTTTTTTACATATTCTATTAATCTTTTTTTTTATTAACTTTATTGCTATCACAAGTGGGCTGATGAGTCTATTAGACTCCTAAGGTCTCCCATGCAGTCCACTGCAGCTAATCAAGCACAGACTGGTCAGCAAATGACAGCTCTAAAAATGGAAGTAATGAAAAGTTCTAGCTTCTTGCTGATCTTCCTCTGCTCTTGCTGCTGATACCTGCCATGGCCACCCTGGGCACCCAGGTGGGATGGGTGAACCCAGAATACATGGGAGGTGGGTAGGGTATGGGGTGGAGGGCCAGCATTTTTCAGTACCTGCAGAAGTAATCAGGGGGCTTTACATCCACCAGAAACGTATCCATTAAAAAACTGTCAGTCAGCTGACTGATGAAATGTAAACATACTCCTTGCTCCAAGAGCAGCCAGGAGTCTATATACAGGGCTGTCCAGCCACTGACATAAGCCTTGCATCAGCAGCAGTGAACAGGTTAATATTCTAACCAGACTCCTATTATCCAGGCATGCAGCAACCCCTTTTTTCTGTGTCAGATCATACGACATGTCCTGCAACATTGGGGGGGGGGGGGTTACTTTGCAAGAGGAGGGAGAAGCCTACTCCCCTTGCAAAGAGCTTCTTCCCACCCCCGGTGCCGCAAGAATAAGATGTGGTAATGGGGGGGGGGGGGGGGTTATTGTGGAAACTTCTTTCCTCCCCTTATAAAAGAGGAGGTGCCCAAATATTCACCTCCTTCAAGGGGAGCGAGTACAGGGTACATTACCCCTTACCCATTCTAACAAAGAGTTATAAACAAATAAACACACACACACACACACCTTTAAAAAACCCTTTTCAATTAAAACATCCCGTATTTATCGACGTATAACACTAGGGATGAGCTCGGTGTTCGAGTCGAACATTTGTTCGACTCGAACATCGGCTGTTCGATCGTACGGCGAACATCGAACGATTTGGCCCGTTCGCGCCAAATTCGAGTGACACGAACGGCCCACAATACACTGCGCCATCGCAGTGCAATCCCGGCGCTGTGATTGGCCAAGCATGCACTGTGACCCCGCATGCTTGGCCAATCACAGCGCCGGCAGCTAGGAGAGCCATAATTGGCCACAGGCAGGTTGCCTGTGGCCAATTATAAGCTCAGGGGGTTTAGCACACGCCCCACACTATAAAAGACCGCCAGCGCAGCGGCCTTGTGTAGTGTGTTCCGGCGCAGGGAAAGAGAAGTATAGGCAGGGACAGTGTTGATATTCTTTGTGCTATTCTTGTGTGCAGGGAGAGAGAAGGATAGGCACGGAGAGTGTCAGTGTCATATTCTTTGCTAAACCTTGTGTGCAGGGAGAGAGAAGGATAGGCAGGGAACAGTGTCAGTGTCATATTCTTTACTAAACCTTGTGAACAGGGAGAGAGAAGGATAGGCAGGGAGAGTGTCAGTGTCATATTCTTTGATAAACCTTGTGTGCAGGGAGAGAGAAGGATAGGCAGGGGACAGTGTCAGTGTCATTGTTGCCAAGCCTCCTGCACAGTATACACCTCAAGCTAGCCCTTATTGCTGTGTTTTCCTGGTGTGTTACACTAAAAGGCATTTGCAGCACTTACAGCGGGCGGAGTGTGCCTCCTGCACATTATACACCTGAAGCTAGCCCGTATTGCTGTGTTTTCCTGGTGTGTTACACTAACAGGCATTTGCAGCACTTACAGCGGGCGGAGTGTGCCTCCTGCACATTATACACCTGAAGCTAGCCCGTATTGCTGTGTTTTCCTGGTGTGTTACACCAACAGGCATTTGCAGCACTTACAGCAGGCGTAGTGTGATTCCTGCAAAATATACTCCTGAAGCTAGGCCTTATTGCTGTGTTTTCCTAGTGTGTTACACCAACAGGCATTTGCAGCACTTACAGCGGGCGGAGTGTGCCTCCTGCACATTATACACCTGAAGCTAGCCCGTATTGCTGTGTTTTCCTGGTGTGTTACACCAACAGGCATTTGCAGCACTTACAGCGGGCGGAGTGTGCCTCCTACACATTATACACCTGATGCTAGCCCGTATTGCTGTGTTTTCCTGGTGTGTTACACCAACAGGCATTTGCAGCACTTACAGCAGGCGTAGTGTGATTCCTGCAAAATATACTCCTGAAGCTAGGCCTTATTGCTGTGTTTTCCTAGTGTGTTACACCAACAGGCATTTGCAGCACTTACAGCGGGCGGAGTGTGCCTCCTGCACAGTATACACCTGAAGCTAGCCCGTATTGCTGTGTTTTCCTGGTGTGTTACACCAACAGGCATTTGCAGCACTTACAGCAGGCGTAGTGTGATTCCTGCAAAATATACTCCTGAAGCTAGGCCTTATTGCTGGTTTTCCCATCTCCCTGCAGGCCATTAGAATGTCTGGAAGGCAAATAAGGAGAGGCAGACAGTCAGGAGCCAATAAAAGAGGGCAAGCAGGCTCTGTGTCTAGAGACAACAGTGCTGGTCGTGGACGCGGTGCATCGCTATCAGCACGTGGCCATGGGACACGCTTGTCCTTCTTTTCGGCAGCTGGACGTGTTGCGCAGCAACATGCCGAAGACTTGGTAGAGTGGATGACCAAGCCCTCCTCATCCTCCTCATCCTCTCTCACCCAGGCTCAGGGTACTGGCAAAGCAGCTGCCAAAGCGTCCTCTTCTCTGGTATCAATGTCATCATTAGTCACTCCTTCCCTAGACCCACCATGTCCTCCTGAGGAGTCCCCCGAACTGTTTGAGCACAGTGTTGGGTACATGCTCCAGGAGGATGCCCAGCGTTTCCAAGGGTCTGATGATGATACCCAGCTAGAGGAAGGCAGTAGCGTGAGAGCAGAGAGAGGGGATGCTCAAGAAGGACACCAATCTGGCAGTCATGCTCCAGCAGCTGCAGCATACTGCCAGATTGGCTCCAGTGATGAGGAGGGAGGGGATGATGAGGTCACTGACTCCACGTGGGTGCCTAATAGGAGAGAGGAGGAGGATGAGGAGGAGGCACATCTCCAACGAGGCAGGATGCCCTGGGGGGGGCCAGCGTAAGGGCAGCACACCGACGGAATCACACCGCAGAGCTCCGCCTGTGCAGGGCGCTGCCTCTGCCCGTTATTCAAAAAGTTCTTTGGTGTGGGCCTTTTTTGGGTCGAGTGCATCAGATCGCACAGCTGCTGTTTGCAACATATGTCTCAAGCGTATATCGCGTGGCCAAAACATCACCCGCTTGGGCACCACATGCTTGACCAGACATATGTTGACCTGCCATGCAGCTCCTTGGCAAGCCTACCTTAAAGACCCACACCAAAGAACAAAGCGGACCTCTCCTTGCACCGCATCAGCTGGGATCTCCAACCCCACTATACCTTCAGTCCTCTCTGAAACCTGCACTGAGAGGAATGAAGGTGTAGAATTAGGTGTGTCACAGCCAAGTACTTGCAGGCACTCTGCTAGCAGTACACCGACGTCCGATTCTAGCAGGCAAATTTCCCTGCCCCAGCTGCTGGACCGTCAAAAGAAGTTCACTCCCAGCCATCCACATGCCCAGCGGTTGAATGCTAGCTTGGCTAAATTGCTAGCGCTTCAACTGCTGCCTTTTCAGTTGGTAGACTCGGCCCCCTTCCGTGAGTTTGTGCAATGTGCGGTTCCTCAGTGGCAGGTTCCCAAACGCCACTTTTTCTCACGGAAGGCGATTCCGGCTCTCTACCGGCATGTGGAAGGCAATGTCTTGGACAGGGCGGTCAGTGGTAAGGTGCATATTACCGCTGACTCATGGTCCAGCAGGCATGGACAGGGACGTTACCTTTCTTTCACGGCCCATTGGGTCACTCTTTTGGCAGCTGGGAAGGATGCAGGACAAGGTGCAGTAGTGTTGGAGGTTGTTCCGCCGCCACGCCTCCAAAATGCTACTACTGGTTGTGACACACCTCTCTCCTCCACCCCCTCCTCTTCTTCTTCCTCCATGGCCTCTTCCTGTGCTTTGTCCTCGGAACCAGCGGTGCTCCGTAGGCGTTCAAGGGGCTCCACAAGTACGCAGGCAAAAAGATGCCATGCCGTGCTTGCGCTGGTGTGTTTGGGGGACAGGAGCCACACTGGGGCAGAGGTTCTGTCTGCTCTGCAGGGGCAGGCCGAGAGGTGGTTGACGCCACGCCAGCTTAAGCCAGGAATGGTGGTTTGCGACAATGGCACCAACCTCCTCTCCGCCCTCCGACAGGGACAACTGACCCATGTGCCCTGTGTGGCTCACGTCCTTAACCTGGTGGTGCAGCGGTTCTTGGGCAGGTACCCGGGCTTACAGGATGTCCTGAGGCAGGCAAGGAAAGTCTGTGTGCATTTCCGCAGATCTTATAATGCCAGTGCTCACCTGGCTGAGCTGCAAAAGGAGTTGAACCTGCCCAAGAACCGCCTTACATGTGACATGCCCACCAGGTGGAACTCAACGTTGGCCATGCTGCAGCGGCTGCACATGCAGCAGAGGGCCATCAATGAGTACCTGTGCGACTACGGCACCAGGACAGGGTCAGGGGAGCTCGGGTTTTTTTCACCACGCCAGTGGGGCATGATCAGGGATGCATGCACTGTCCTGGCACCATTTGAGGAGGCCACGAGGATGGTGAGCAGTGACAGTGCATGCATCAGTGACACTGTACCTCTTGTCCACCTGTTGGAACATACGCTGCGTGGAATAATGGACAGGGCACTTGAGGCAGAACAGAGGCAGGAAGAGGAGGACTTCCTTGCCTCTCAAGGCCCCCTTTACCCAGACAGTGTTCCTTCTGTCCCACCCATCGCACAGGAAGAGGAGGAGGAGGAGGATTGTGTCAGCATGGAGGTGGAGCCTGGCACTCAGCAGCAGCAGCAGTCTTTTAGGGATGATTTACAGTCCCAAGAAACCCGTGGACTTGTACTTGGCTGGGAGGAGGTGGCTGCGGATCATGTCGTCCTTAGTGACCCAGAGGACTCCGGACCGAATGCCTCAGCTAACCTACGCTGCATGGCCTCCCTGATCCTGCAAAGTCTGCGGAAGGATCCTCGTATTCTTCGGATCAAGGAGACCATTACTGGCTGGCCACTCTCCTTGATCCACGGTACAAGGGTAAGGTTGCGGACCTTATCTTACCGTTGCAGAGGGAGCAGAGGATGAGACAACTCCGGGAGGCCTTGCAGAAAGGTCTGTGCAACGCGTTCACAGAGACTGGGAGGTTACAAACTCCTGGTCCTGGACAACGAGTTGGTGAGGCTTCGGTCAGTCAAAGAAGGAGCGGTGGGGAAGGTGGCCGTCTGACCGATGCTTTCAGACAATTCTTTAGTCCGCAGCCCCAAGGTATGATCGGTTCCAGCAACCATCGCCAGCGTCTGATATACATGGTGCAGGAATACCTAGGGGCAAGGTCAGACTTGGACACCTTCCCCACCGAAAATCCTCTGGCTGACTGGGTCTTGAGGATGGATCACTGGCCAGAGCTTGCACATTCAGTGCTGCTGGAGGATTTGTCACGGATCACAGGGTGCGCCTGTCCACCGACTCGGTTGATCGACTGACCTTCATAAAGATGAACCAGTCTTGGATCACCACCAGCTACTAAACACCTGAAGCTGATATAACAGACTAATTTGTTTTCAAATGTCACATCCCTTCAAAACTGATGCTGATGCTGAGAGACTGTCCTGTTATGTTGACTGACTATCCTCCTCCTCCTCAATGATCCGATTGATGATGATAGCTTGAAAGAACATTTATGTTTCTGGGTGCCGCCACCAGTGGCTAAGGCCCAATTTTTCAGCCCCTGTTTAACAGGGGCATGTAATTACAATTTTTTATGCAATGCTTTGCAGCAGGGCTCATTCCTGCACTCCAACTAGAGTATCTGGGAGAGGTTGCAGTGTCGTGGCACCAGCACCAGTGGCTAAGGCCCAATTTTTCAGCCCCTGTTTAACAGGGGCGTGTAATTACAATTTTTGATGCAATACTTTGCAACAGGGCTCATTGCTGTGCTCCAAGTACAGTATCTGTGAGGGGTTGCAGTGTTGTGGCACCAGTGCCTAAGGCCAAATTTTTCTGCCCCTGTTTAACAGGGGCATGTAATTACAATTCTTAGTCTAATAATTCACAGCAGGGCCCATTCCTGCGCCCACCAAGAGTAACTGTGAGGGCTCACAGTGTTGTGGCAACACCAACATGTAAGGGGCAAATTTCAGCAGAGTATATACGGCAGGCCCCTACTTTCAAACATCTAACTTTCAAACGACTCCTCCTTGCAAACGGAAGGACACAACAGGAAGTGAGAGGAAATCTACCCCTAGGAAGGCAAATTCTCTCCTCTAAGAGTTAATATGGGAAAAAAAGTGTCTCCTCTCCACTGATGCTTTATCACCAATTCTTGTTTCAATAAAAACCCCAAATTTTCAAAAAACATTTGTCATTAGGACGGAAAGTGAGGTGAACTGTTCTGAACAGGTGCACACTGCACAGACAGCAAAACAAATGTTACAGGGGTGATAACCCTTCCCTATGTTTTCCAAAAAGCTTAAAAATAGATTTTTTGGCTGGAGCTACACTTAAACAATGTACCTGTTCAAAATTACAAACAGATTCTACATAACAAACCTACAGTCCCTGTCTTGTATGCACCGCCTGTATACGGCTGTTCAGAGTATATAGGGCCTTTTTTCTTTTGTGTGCGGGGTTCCCCTTAATATCCATACAAGACCCAAAGGGGCTGGTAATGGGCTGGGGTAGGGGGGGGGTGATGGGGTAGCTATGCCATTTTTCTTAAAGATTTTCATCCATATTACCGGGACCAGACATTACATTAAAGCCGCAAGCAGTTTTAAATGGCTTTTTTTCCTTTAGAAATGTAATTTTGTGCAGGGACAGTTCTAAACACGGGAAACACGTGGCACTTCACAGGCATACTTTAGACACCCCCCAGGTACGATATTTAAAGGAATATTTGACTTTTTTTTTCACTTTATGCATCATTAAAATGACTGCTCCCGAAAAACGTCCGTTTTTAAAACTTCTTTTTGCATTGATACATGTCCCCTGGTGCAGAACCCGGGTTCCCAAACCCTTTTTAGGACAATAACATGCATAATAGTCGTTATAATTAGCACTTTAGATTTCGAACGTTCGCATCCATTGTATTTAATAGGGTTCTAACGTTCGTGCGAACTTTCGGTCCGTTCGCGGGTTCTGGTGCGAACCGAACCCGGGGGTGTTCGGCTCATCACTATATAACACACACTTTGCCCCCCTAAATAAGGGACAAATCATGGGTGCATGTTATACGCCGATATCTGGCTGCCTCGGGGGGGGGGGGGCAAGCGACGCCAGATTGCACAGATCCAGGATCTCCTGTGTACTCTGAGCTTGCAGTCACTCACAGTCCCACCACCTGGCCTGGCTCCTAGCATAGTTGTCACATGTCCCGGCATTGGACCGGTGTTCTGTCTAAAATAGGAGTCGGGCAAGAAGGCGGGACTGTGAGTGACTGCGAGCGTCGAGTACGCAGGAGATCTCGGCTCTGTGTAATCTGGCACTGGTGAGGCTGCACTGATGGGCAAAGGCGAGGCTGCAGATGGGCACAGAGCAGGCTGCATTAATGGGCAATGGTGAAGCTGCAGATGGGCTCTGAGCAGGCTGCATTAATGGGCAATGGTGAGACTGCAGATGAGCACTGAGCAGGCTGCATTAATGGGCAATGGTGAGACTGCAGATGGGCACTGAGAAGGCTGCATTAATGGGAAATGGTGGTGAGGCTGCAGATGGGCACTGACAGGCTGCATTATTGGGCAATGGTGAGGCTGAAGATGGGCACTGATCAGGCTGCAATGATGGGCAATGGTGACGCTGCATTGATGGGCACTGGTGAGGCTGCAGATGGGCACTGATAATGCTGCATTGATGGGCACTGACTCTTATATTGCTTCAAAATTCTTTATTTAAAATGTCATTTTTTTTTCCTGAAACCTCCTTCTTAAAATTAAGGTTTGCTTTATACGCCGATAAATATGGTAGTTAATGACAAAGTTAATCACATTGTTGTGTGATGTAATCCACATCACTCATGCCATTCAGCATCAATAATGGCATACAATAATGGCACTGTCGTATATTACAATGAATTTGGGCGTGCGTATCGCCACAATAATTTGGCAGGTTCGCAAAGGGCACAGTTGGCAGGGCTCGTCTTGCACTGATGGTGGACCAGAATGCTTCTGGTACTTTAAAAAGCATTCATTATAATAGAGCAGTAAACGGTACAAATTTCATAAATTAAAACATAAATCAAAGGTATTGTTTCTAATGTAGCAAGTGCTGAAAAGTAAATTGTCTTCTGACAACATTTTCTATCTTGTGATTATAGAACCATAATGGTTTGCTCAGTCTGTCTACCTGGAGAAACCATTAACACTTTCTCCTGCAGATAACTTCCAGATGCTAATTATGTAAGCTAAAGCGGAGATATAAATCCTGAACAGTTACTCTTAATTAATTATTTGATATGGTTACAGCTTATTGCCTAGATTATTATAAATATAATTACAGAAGCAGACAATGATTTTATTACAGCAATGATTAGTCCTGTTCCTGGAATCAATGGCTTACACCAATTCCATGTTCTAGAAGAGAAAATCAGAAAATACCATTTGACAAGTTCGGACTCATATTCTTACACTTTTACATCTCTGTTGAAAGTAACCAATCATAAAGTGCCCATCTCTCTTTGTCAAGTCAGCAAACTTTAACCTTGGCTCTTTTATATGATTTTTTTATTCATTGAAACTATACTGAAGGCTTAGCAAATATTCGCTGCTCCTGAGGCATGGTTGTGTTGATTTACTAGGGGCTAGTTTACACTAGCTTTAGCCCTCTGAAGATCACTCTTCAGAGGGCATTTGACAAGCAGTGAGGAAGCGTTATATCCCTTCCTTACAGCCAGGGATGGACTGGCCATTGGGACTACCGGGAGTTTCCCAGTGGGCCGATGGCTTAGTGGGCTGTTTAAAAAAAAAAAAACGAAAAACAAAACGAAAAAAAATCATTTTTTTTTCCTTTTTTTTGTGGGCCATTTTTTTATGCAGTTTTGCAGCAGCGGGAGCGTGGCAGCAAACAGCGGCCCTCACAAAAAATAAATAAATTTGTGGCCCGTTTTTTTATGCAGTTCGGCGGCAGCGGGAGCGTGGCAGCAAACAGCGGCGGGGATTCGGGGAAGGTGGCCATCGAGGAGGGTAGTTGGATGTACAATTCCGAGGGAGAAGAGCTCCACCCCCTCCCTGACCACCGAAGAGGCGGACAGTAGCGAGCGCGGCCACCCCGGCGCTCCCAGAACCTCGATTCCTCCACCTCCTCTCTGCTCCAGGAACCATGCGGCCTGGGCCGGAGGGCAGGCTGACTGGGAGCCCGGAGGAAGAGAACATGCGCCGCTGTAAGGAGCAGAGCAGCGTGAGCACCCCCCCGATCAAGAGGGAGACTCGGCGCTGCCGCTGATGGCCATCAGGTACCTGGCATCCTACACAAACATGCCAGAACACTGAGACAGCGGGGAGGTGAGCAGAGGAGGGACTGCAGAAAGAGACAGTGCTATGTGGTCTGTCTTAGCCCTCCCCTCTGTCTCTCTGCCCCCTCTGTCTCTCAGTCCCCCCCCCCCTCTGTCTCAGTCCCCCCTCTTTCAGCCCCCTTCTCTGTCTCTCAGCCCCCCACTTTCTCTCAGACCCCTCCTCTGTCTCTCAGACCCCCCTCTGTCTCTCAGACCCCCCTCTGTCTCTCAGACCCCCCCTCTGTCTCTCAGAACCCCTCTCAGCTCTCCTCCTCTGTCTCTCAGCTCTCCTTCTTTGTCTCTCAGCTCTCCTCCTCTGTCTCTCAGCTCTCCCCCTCTGTCTCTCAGCTCTCCCCCTCTGTCTCTCCGCTCTCCCCCTCTGTCTCTCCGCTCTCCCCCTCTGTCTCTCCGCTCTCCCCCTCTGTCTCTCCGCTCTCCCCCTCTGTCTCTCAGCTCTCCCCCTCTGTCTCTCAGCTCTCCCCCTCTGTCTCTCAGCTCTCCCCCTCTGTCTCTCAGCTCTCCCCCTCTGTCTCTCAGCTCTCCCCCTCTGTCTCTCAGCTCTCCCCCTCTGTCTCCCAGCTCTCCCCCTCTGTCTCCCAGCTCTCCCCCTCTGTCTCCCAGCTCTCCCCCTCTGTCTCTCAGCTCTCCCCCTCTGTCTCTTAGACCCCCCTTTGTCTCTCAGTTCCCTTGTCTCTCAGTCCCCCCTCTTTTAGCCCCTCCTCTGTCTCTCAGCTCCCCTCTGTCTCCCCTCCTCTGTCTCTCTGACCCCTCCTCTGTCTCTCAGCTCTCCTCCTCTGTCTCTCAGCTCTCCTCCTCTGTCTCTCAGCTCTCCTCCTCTGTCTCTCAGCTCTCCTCCTCTGTCTCTCAGCTCTCCTCCTCTGTCTCTCAGCTCTCCTCCACTGTCTCTCAGCTCCCCCCTCTGTCTCTCAGCTTCCCCCTCTGTCTCTCAGCTTCCCCCTCTGTCTCTCAGCTTCCCCCTCTGTCTCTCAGACCCCTCCTCTGTCTCTCAGACCCCTCCTCTGTCTCTCAGACCCCTCCTCTGTCTCTCAGTTTCCACCTCTGTCTCTCAGTTCCCACCTCTGTCTCTCAGTTCCCCCCTCTGTCTCTCAGTTCCCCCCTCTGTCTCTCAGTTCCCATGTCTCTCAGTCCCCCCTCTTTTATCCCCTCCTCTCTCTCTCAGACCCCTCCACTGTCTCTCAGACCCCTCCACTGTCTCTCAGATCCCTCACTGTCTCTCAGATCCCTCCACTGTCTCTCAGATCCCTCCTCTGTCTCTCAGCTCTCCTCCTTTGTCTCTCAGCTCCCCCCTGTCTCTCAGACCCCTCCACTGTCTCTCAGCTCTCCTCCACTGTCTCTCAGCTCCCCTCCACTGTCTCTCAGCTCCCCTCCACTGTCTCTCAGCTTCCCCCTCTGTCTCTCAGCTTCCCCCTCTGTCTCTCAGCTTCCCCCTCTGTCTCTCAGCTTCCCCCTCTGTCTCTCAGCTTCTCCCATTGTCTCTCAGCTCCCTCCCATTGTCTCTCAGCTCCCTCCCCTCTGTCTCTCAGCCCCCTCCTCCTTAGTCTCTCAGCCCCCTCCTCCTTAGTCTCTCAGCCCCCTCCTCTGTCTCTCAGCCCCCTCCTCCTTAGTCTCTTAGCCCCCTCCTCCTTAGTCTCTCAGCCCCCTCCTCCTTAGTCTCTCAGCCCCCTCCTCTTTAGTCTCTCAGCCCCCTCCTCCTCTGTCTCTCAGCCCCCTCCTCCTCTGTCTCTCAGCCCCCTCCTCCTCTGTCTCTCAGCCCCCTCCTCCTCTGTCTCTCAGCCCCCTCCTCCTCTGTCTCTCAGCCCCCTCCTCCCCTGTCTCTCAGCCCCCTCCTCCTCTGTCTCTCAGTCCCCTCCTCCTCTGTCTCTCAGTCCCCTCCTCCTCTGTCTCTCAGCCATTTATTTCAATGGGCAGGAGCGGTGTGTACACCGCTCCTCCACCGCCCCAAAGATGCTGCTTGTTGGACTTTCACACTGGGACTGCAGCGGAGGCGTTTTTCAGAGGCTTTACAGGCGCTATTTTTAGCCCAAAAGCGCCTGAAAAACGCCTCAGTGTGTAAGGGGTCCTACACTCACCCCCTCTCTTTTACACTCACTCCCTCTCTCTTACACTCACCCCCTCTCTCACCCACCCCCTCTCATCCCCTTTGCCTCAACCCTCCCTCTCTCTCTCTCTCTCATTCCCCTCTCATGATATACAATAATGGATGAAGGGGCCGTTTAGTGGGCGTGATTTTTTGGGGGGGTGGGGGGCAGCATTTTATTGAATTAAAGTGGGCCGGTCTGGATGAAGTCCAGGGCCAAATTTTGGTCCCAGTCCAGCTTTGCTTACAGCCTGTTTTAACCCCTAAAAACTTGTACCAGTGCACTGCATCCACATGCATAACACGTGATTATGGGACAGGCGCTGTCACCCACTGAATGCAACGGGGGATAATGTCTTCTGCCCTGTGATGCAAAGCATACTGACTGCAGCATGTGTTCACCCCCCATCCAATGCTTAAGTGGGAGCAGTTAGGGGGTGGTAAAAACGTGGCTCAACTATGTGTTTTACAGCACCTCAACTGCAAATGTAAACAAGGAAGTAGAGCACGTTCACTTTCAACTTAAAATGTTCACTTATCTTAGAGAATGAGGTGGAACAAAGTTATGTAAATTGCAAAGAACACTCAATCATGTGCAAATAATTTGTTTTTAAAAATTTATTTTTAGCAGGAGTTCAGCTTTAATTTGTTAGTCAAGTTGATCTAAATCTGCTAGTGCATCTAATGCTACCCTCTTCCCAGAGTGGCTGCTGTTCAAAGGTGTCTTTGTTGCTCCTCCATCAAAAGTGGAGCCGCCCTTAGACAATAGGTGTGCTACTGGTCAGATCCCTAAGTGAACAGAGAGGAAAAAAGCCATTAAAAATACAAAAAAACAAAAACAAATGCAGCCACCACATTTAAGGATTGGTAAGCTGCAATTTATTTTTTGTTTTTGGGTTTAATACTGCTTTAAGGTCCCTTTCACACTGGGGCGGGAGATGTGCGCTGGCAATATAGCGCCACTATTTTTAACGCCGCTATACCGTCGGAATTGTGGCGGTATTCAGCCGCTAGCAGTTGTGGTTTTACGCCCCGCTAGTGGCCGAAAAAGGGTTATTGCAGCTGCAGGCATCATTCATATATGACCACTGAAAGCCCAGGACATCATATGACGGCCTGCGGTATGGAAGTGGTTAAGGCAACTTACTGCCTCAATAGAGCCTTAGGAAATTTTTGCTATTACACAGTATGAAGTTGCATGTGAAACTCAAACAAAAGAACAGCTAATAATTGTTTCACATGGGAGCCAGGGCTGTCTTAATGAGAGGGCACACCTGGGCACTGCCCAAGGGCCCCAGCTGCATGTGGGGCCCCTGCACTTTCCCCAAAGCAGCTGGTCCTTGAGCCCACACTGCCCCGAAAATAGCATACTAGCTCATTATGAATTACTTACCTGAGATCAAAGCCCCTGCAGCCGTCCTCGTAAACCGCTCCGGCGGCCGACATCTCTCCCGGGGGTTACTTCCGGGTATCGCGGCTCCGGCGCTGTGATTGGCCAAAAACCGCGATGACGTCACTCCCGCGCATGCGTGTGGGAGCCGCCGGTAACGGCACACAGACTGAAGAAACGGCACATACGTGCCATTACTTCAGTTTGCCCCAGTGCGCATGTGTCGCAATGACATTGGCACATGCAGGGGACAGGGCATATCTCCTAAACCTCCTACCTACTTAATGTCTGTTTACCTGCACAGTCTTCATTGTAGGAGCATTACTTTGCCCAGGAGCCCATGATGCTATTAAGACGGCCCTGATGGGAGCAGATCTTTTGTCATAAGCAGTAGGACTGATGCCTTTACAAGCCTAAAAATTAAACCCAATTAAACTGAGGGGCGATAACTCAGATCTGGCTACCTCTACACCCAACAAGAATGCTGGTGATGGTCAGAGACCAGGCTGCTTATTCAGATTATACTTGACAGAAAATGCCACCTGGGTTTTTATTCATTCAATTTATGTTTAGGAAGCTCTGATATAATTAGCTATGTACACTGATGTCATTGGAGGCTACAGGCTGCTGATAGTCTACACTGACTTGACAGTATAAATATGCAACAATTAATGAATATGTTGATGCATTCAGATCTTGATACTAATTGATTCACCGATATGACAACTAGTAAAATATATTGCTTAACTTAGCTCTCCAATCTACTGTATTTCCATAATGTCAGATTTCCTGCATGATAAACTAATAATGTGGTTACATTGAAGTAGGGCTGGCAAATGTCAAGTGCACATATATAGAGTTATTTCCGTTTTCAGTAATACATACTGTGCATATTGGAGAAGGGAAACTGCTGTTAAGATTTGTTTTCTTTTTAACAAATTGTAATTTTTAAGCAAATGTGTGATAAAAACTGTAAAAAAGCAAGAAAGTTTGTAATAAATATCATTTTGATGAAAGTAAAATAGTAGCTCTTATTACTTTTTTCTTGTCTTTTTCGAAATATCTGAATTTTTGCTCGTTAGATGATGGAAGACCTTAGTTTATCACTTTACACAAATATTGCTGCAATAAAAGAGTACCCCCGGCTGACTGAGGCATTTGTTATAGCCATCTAGCACATCAAAATTGGATGGATAATGGCAAGTTACACTCAAAATCTATAACAATGCTTGCGTTTATTGAGTCGTTTAGCCCTAAGGCTATGTCACATCATTTATTTTCTAATTTTCTTTACATCAGCTACAGATTTTCTGTTATTAGTATTGTTTTGCTTGGAAAAATTAATCTTAGTCAATCAAAACTCTGTGACACAGCAATTCAATTCCTCACAGGAGATGGCTCATTGGAAACTTTTGGTATATATATATATACACACATATATATATATATATATATACACACACACACACACATATATATATATATATATACACACACACACACACACACACACACACATATACACAGTTTATATAGGCATGAAAAAGCTTCTGAACCCCTTAAAATTAATTGTTTTTCTGCAGTAATTTGCCATAACATGTGCTTAAGCTGATAATACAAACAATTCTAATTTCTTGTGTAGCGGTACCCCCATGGGGGCTGCTGATTGACTCTATACCCCACTAGCCACCCCGACTCTGCAGATCTCCTCTTACTTCTGACACCTTGGGTTCCATTCTGAAATGTCACGTTAGCAATGAGAAACTCACCCAATATCACTGAACCACTCAGAAATGTTTACTGTGGTATAATATAACACAAGGAAAAGGGTTATGAATAACAGATGAATGAATACAAATTATGATTCACAGAAGTATAATTCAGTGCACATATACCATACAATTGTAACCTGGTGACAACCTGAAAGGGGTTAATGTGAACAGGTGCACAGGGAGATAGATCCTCAATACTTGTAACACATGCAAGTTCTAACTATTTCTCACTAAATGGCTCCCCCTAGGTTGTAGTTTAGAGCATATATCCAATGTAGAACAGTAAAGCTTGGCAAAAGAAGAAAGTGGTAAATGTTCCTTAATTTCCAGATGTCTTCAGCTAGCCTTATATTATACTGCAGTGTTGATTTTGTATTTATTTGAAATCCAAAAAGAACAAAGGCAATGGCTGCAGAACTAGATGCTAATAACTGCTCAGCTGAAGAACTATTCCCACTTGTAGATTCCTTCTTATATGTGTTAGTAATACAGTACTGACCTTACAGCATAGGGGAAAAGACATGGCCCCAGAGTCTAGCTGTATGATGCCTGGAAAGAAACAAATCCACAGACATGGAACTACAAGTCTCACCAGCAGTCTGTAAGAAGTAAACTCACTCAGCAATACTGTAGTCACTACTTGGATGGGCAGGTGCCCTCTCACCACAATGGATCTCAGTGGATGTTAGACTCCGTCCAGAATCTCCTCCTGGTGTCTCCGTCAGGGAAGATTGCGTCGCCACGCCATGCTGCAACTCCCAGTGGGCTGGAATGCAGATGGCTCTGAAGCGCAGGCCGATCCACCTGCTCGATTAGCAGGGCCGTCCTCAAAGATCCCTCTGGGGCAGGTGATCCGGCTCTCCGCTGTAGGCCGTAGTCTCTCACTCCTGGTCACACACACAGACCTCCTGCTGGCAGGTGTTGAATGGCTGTTGAATGGCGTCCACAGAGGCTGAAAGCAGGCAGCGCCTGTCCTTTTATCTCTCCTGCCAGCAGGCTGTTCTGTGCGCTTGGCATTGTGTGTCCTGTAGTCCAAAACTGATTCAATAACATGAGTCACTTCCTCATCCAGACTACATATCCCACAATGCATAGCTGCATTCGCTTCTTAAAAGGAAGGAAAATCCTGACAGAGTTCAGCGGTCACTAGAGGGAGCCAAACCCTTATTTAAGAAGCAATAAACCACTTAACATAATAACTATAGTACCAACCCCTGGGCTGCACTTGCGTCTTTATAAAACACACCCATTACACATTCACAATGCTGGAGGATAAAGTAAGTGAACCCTTAAACGTTGATCGAACCTCCTTTGGCAGCAATGACTTCAAGCAGGCACTTTCGGTAGTTCCGCATCAGACCTGCATAATGTTCAGGAGGAATTTTTCTTTGTTACAAAACTGCTTCAGACACATTTGTAGATGTCTGGTGTGAACTGCTCTCTTGAGGTCATTCCACGGCATCTCTATGGGGTTAAGGTCTAAGCACTGACTGGGCTATTCCAAAAGGCGCATTTTCTTTTTCAGAAGTCAGTGTAAGGTGGATTTACTTTGATGCTTAGGGCCACTGTCCTGCTGTGTGATCAAACTTCTACGAAGCTTCAGCTGGGGGACAACCACCCTGACATTACCTTGTAGGATATTTGGTAACTTTGGGAATACATTTTTCGCTTGATTATGGTAAGTGGTCCAGGCCCTAAGGCAGCGAAGCAAGCCAAAATTGTGACGTTCCCTCCACCGTACTTGACTGTTGGGATGGTGTTTTACCGTTGGTAAGCTGTGTCCATTTTGCACCATACATAGTGTTGAGTATTCTTCCCGAACAATTCAATCTTTGTTTAATTAGTCCACACAACAATTTCCTGGTAGCATTGCCGTTTGTCAGGGTGCTCTTTGGCAACTTCAGGCAAACTAGCAGCATAATAATTAGTGTTGATGGAGACAGTGAAGTTCTACTTTAAAGTGGAACTAAATAGAGTACTTGAAAAAGTATTCAGTGGCGGCAGGCTGGTGTTTTTTTTTTGGGGGGCGGCAAACAACCACCCACCCCCCCACAGCACCTCAAACCCCCTCGCTGTCTGCCGGTCCACCAGCACTCACCCCATCGGTGGCGGGGATCGGCAGGCATATCGGGGATCGGCAGGCAAATTGGGCAGGGGGACAGGCTGCGGTGGGCATCTGGCAGAGTCTCCTGTGTCCTCTTCCCTTCTGAGATCACGGCGGCTTCCGCCGTACGTCTCCTACCCTCCTCCTAGGCATCCAATAGGATCACCTGAGCTTTCAGACAATCGGAAATAGGTAACAGACCCGCGCTTCCTAATTGGCAAAGAGGCGATTCAGTGTTAGAAAAGCGAAAATTAATTTGCTTTTCTAACACATCTGGGTGGGCTCTGAGTGCAATGATCTGCGCTGTGAGTCCACCCTATTCTGAAGCCTATTAAACCCTATGGCTCTAATCAGGTGCTTCCAACAAACACCCCGCCACTGTAAAGTCCTGAAAGGGGCCAGACGCATTCCTGTCCAAATCGCATATGGTTTTCCCCCACTCGCTCCTGTGTCATCCCAGTATAGAAAGACAGGGAAGCACCATCTAAGAAGAGCAGCAATGGACAAACAGTTTATTAAAAAATGTTATGTTATCAAAAGTCACATGATAAAAGTACATATTATATCTTGCATGTCAAATCCAAAACCACGGCTGCTTACAGTGCCCACAGGGCTGGAGGAGATGCATAGGCAGCCCATCCCCAAGCTGACATCACTTCCGCCCTATACCCACAGGGGTCCCAAAACTTCCTACATCTCCTCCAGCCCTGTGAGCAACGCAAGCGGCCGTGGTTTTGTATTTGACATGCAAGATATATTATGTGATAACATAAATTTTTTTAATAAACTGTTTGTCCATTGCTGCACGTCTTAGATGGCACTTCCCTGTCTGTCCATACTGGGATCACACAGAACCGATGGGCGAAATCGCATGCTATTTGGACTGGAACTCCTCACAGATACTGTACTTGGAGCGCAGCAATGAGCCCTGCTGCAAAGTATTGCATCAAAAATTGTAATTACACACCCCTGTTAAACAGGGGCTGAAAAATTGGGCCTTAGACACTGGTGGCGGTGCCCAGAACCAAAAATGTTCTTACAAGCTATCAGCATGATCATTGAGGAGGAAGAGGAAAGTCACTCAACATAACAGGATAAGTCACTCAGCATCAGCATAGGCAGTCTTGAAGGGATCTGACATTTAAAAAAAAAATATTCGGTTACATCAGCATCAGGTGCTTGGTAGCTGGTGGTGATCCAAGACTGATTCATTTTTATGAAGGTCAGTCGATCGACCGAGTCGGTGGACAGGCGCACCCTGTGATCGGTTACAAAGCCTCCAGCAGCACTGAATGTGCGTTCCGAAAGAACGCTGGATGCAGGACAGGCAAGTAGCTCAATTGCATACTGTGCAAGCTCTGGCCAGTGATCCATCCTCAAGACCCAGTAACCCAGAGGATTTTCGGTGGGAAAGGTGTCCAAGTCTGATCTTGCCCCTAGGTATTCCTGCACCATGTAAACCAGACGCTGGCGATGGTTGCTGGAACCGATCATATCTTGGGGCTGCGTACTAAAAAAATTGTCTGAACGCATCGGTCAGACGGCCACCTTCTCTACCGCTCCTTCTTTGAATGCCGAAGCCTCAGCAACACTTTGTCCAGGACCAGGAATTTGTAACCTCTCAGTCTCTGGGAACGCGTTGCACAGACCTTTCTGCAAGGCCTCCCGAAGATGCTTCATCCTCTGCTCCCTCTGCGACAGCAAGATAAGGTCCACGACCTTACCCTTGTAACGTGGATCAAGGAGGATTGCCAGCCAGTAATGATCCCTCTCCTTGATCGCACGAATACGAGGATCCCTCCGCAGGCTTTGCAGGATCAGAGAGGCCATGAAATAGGCCTAATGAAATAGGTACGGATCTGGCATATCTCTGTCCCCTTCCCTGTCTCCCCTCTCCGTCATCCTTTGTTACCCCTATTTAAACATATTGCCTGTCAGGTATTTTTTCCCCTCACTCTCCTGCTGTTTTTTTTTGGCCGTCGGATTTAAGGCAAATAAGGGAGTACGGAGGGACCTGGAGCTTAGTCTATTGATCCATCCGACCACTCCAGATACACGCACCCATATAGGCAGACGCTCAAATACCGTTTAACCGGTGAGCGTTTTTTTTTTTAGCATATAGCTAATCGTATTAGGTAAAGGGGGTCTTTTATCCCCCCCCTTTTTTTCCCCCTCTCCCACTGTCTCTCTCTCTTGTTCGTGAATAAAATGGAGACTTTAAAAATACTATTACTGAATGTTAAAGGGCTAAATACGCCAGAAAAAAGGAGGATACTCCTACATGACCTGCAGCGTCTGGAAACAGACGTTGCTTTCATACAGGAGACACATTTTAGAAATGACAAAACTCTGATCTTAAAAAAACGTTTTTTCCCAATAGTATACCACTCGACTAATCAAATAGCCAAATCAAAAGGGGTCTCTATTCTTCTAGCAGGAAGAATACCATGGACCTATATAGACTCCATGCGAGATCCAACAGGGCGCTACCTGTTTGTGAAGGGCAAGATAGGAAATATAGGGGTTACACTAGCAACATTATATGCACCCAACTATCTTCAAGAGGCTTTTCTGGATAAAGCGATTAAACGTCTGATGGGATTTACAGAAGGTCAATTGATCTTAGGGGGAGACTTGAATATAGCACTAGTTCCTAAAGAGGATACGTCCTTAGGTGTGTCATCTATCCCCAGTGGCGTACTAAAGGGGTGGCGGGGTGGCGTGCCGCATCAGGTGCCACACACTGGGGGGTGTCAGGCCAGCGCCCCCCTGCCCTCCGTGACTGAAAGGAGACAGCGCCGCCGCCGCGGGTTTAACAGCAGATCGCGCGGTGACAGAACATGTCTGTTCTGTCACCGCGCGATGCTGCTGTTAAACCCGTGGCGCTGTCTCCTTTCAGTCACGGAGGGGGGGGGGGGCTTAGCAGGTAGTGGCTTTGCAGGGGGGATGCGAGCACATCTGCTACCGGCGCAACGATCCCCTTCTCTCACGGCTCAGTCTCGGGCAGCGGCTGTCAGCCGAGCAGTATGAAGCCGCCTCCCCCTCCTCCTTTATGTCTATACAGTGCTGTGCATGCAGGAGGAGGGGAAGGCGGCTTCATACTTGTCGGCTGACAGCCGCTGCCGAGACTGATCAGAGCCTTGAGAGAAGGGGAGAGTGCTGTGTAATGTAAAGGCGTCCAGAGGTACAAGGGCTGTGTAATGTAAAGGGTTCCAGAGGTACATGGTGCAGTGTAATGTAAAGGGGTCCAGAGGTGCAGGGTGAAGTGTAATGTAAAGGGGTACAGAGGTGCAGGGTGCTGTGTAATGTAAAGGGGTCCAGAGGTACAAGGGCTGTGTAATGTAAAGGGGTCCAAAGGTGCAGGGTGCAGTGTAATGTAAAGGGGTCCAGAGTGCTGTGTAATGTAAAGGGTTCCTCTGGATCAACTGTGGGTATAGAATTGGGTATATGGGATTGTACGATATATATATATATTTTTTTTATGGTTGAACTGGATGGACTTGTGTCTTTTTTCAACCTGACTAACTATGTAACTATATGTACAAGGGCTGTGTAATGTAAAGGGGTCCAGAGGTGCAGGGTGCAGTCTAATGTAAAGGGGTCCAGAGGTACAAGGGCTGTGTTATGTGAAAGGGTCCAGAGGTACAAGGGTTGTGAAATGTAAAGGGGTCCAGAGGTGCAGGGTGCAGTGTAATGTAAAGGAATCCAGAGGTACAAGGGCTGTGTAATGTAAAGGGGTCCAGAGGTGCAGTTGTGGAGAGGGGGTACACAGTAGTGACAAAAAGATATTGAAGGATGCAGAGGTATGCAGGGGGCACAGTGGGGTGTTTTTACATCTTAAGGTGGAGGGGGGTGCCAGATATAGGATCCGCCCCGGGTGCCAAATGCTCTAGGTACGCCCCTGTCTATCCCCCTCAGTATACGAAATCGAGTTGCCCAAATTATGCATAAAAATCAACTGATTGATGTATGGCGGCTTCTCCATTCTAAAGAAAAAGATTTTACGTTCTATTCATCCTCCCATAAAACGTACTCCCGGATCGATTTTTTTCTTGTCCCACATGCTCAACTTCACTCAGTTAAAACGGCCAAAATAGGTTTGATTACGTGGTCAGACCATGCACCCATTTTCTTGACCTATGAACTACAAGATCCCTCTCGGATCAGACATAACAAATGGAGATTAAATGAAAGCCTTCTTCAGGACAAAGATGTCCTAGAAGATGTGATCAAAGAAGTAAATTTTTATTTCAATACAAACGATACCCCAGATTGTGACCCAGGAATTATCTGGGAAACACATAAAGCGGTAATTCGCAGCGTGCTGATAAAACATGGAGCAAGAATTAAAAATAAACGTACAGAACAACTAAAACATTTATTAGGGGAACTAGCCATATTGTAGTCTAAACATAAACTGATACGCTCAATATCCCTGGAGAGAAATCTCATAGATAAACAAACACAAGTCACAGATCTTCTCTACTATAAGGCTAAAGCAGCCCTTCAGATATGTAGGAAGTTCTCATATGAATCAGGTGATAAATGCGGGAAACTATTGGCCAGAACCTTGAGAGAGCAGAAGTCAACTAATTACATACCCCACATTATCTCAGCTAACAAACCTAAGGCAACGAAACCACAAGAGATAGTATGAGAATTTCAAGAATTTTATCATACACTTTATAATCTAGAGAGTAGACATCCTACACAAGAACAAATAGATCTATATCTCTCGGCTTCATCTATGCCAAGACTTTCGGAAATAGATAGAGATAAACTGGAGGCTCCTATAACCAAGGAAGAACTGGAGGAAGCAGTAGGTGCCATGAAATTGGGGAAAGCTCCAGGACCGGATGGTTTTACAGCCCAATATTATAAAATATTATTCCCCAATCTTTCTGAGTATATGGTTAAGTTATTTAATGGACTAGGGTCTTCAGCAAATTTAACAAAAGATACTCTATTAGCTTATATTACAGTGATACTTAAAGAGGGGAAAGACCCAGCCTCTTGTGGAAGCTATCGGCCAATCTCTCTATTAAATTCAGATCTTAAACTCTTCACCAAGGTTTTGGCAAATAGGATCCAGCAGTACGTCCCGAATTTGATACATCTAGACCAGGTGGGATTTGTTCCCACAAGAGAAGCACGGGACAATACCACGAAAGCCATCAATTTGCTACAAATAGCGAATAAAACACAGACGCAATGTGTACTCCTGAATACGGACGCTGAGAAGGCCTTTGACAGGGTGAATTGGGAATTCATGCGGGCAGTCCTTCACCATGGAGGGTTTGAGGTTTGATAACAAGATACTACAGTGGATTTCCTCTATTTATTCTTGCCCAACGGCCCAGGTACGGGCGAATGGAATATTATCAGAGTCCTTCCCCATTACAAACGGGACACGACAGGGGTGCCCCCTGTCACCTCTCCTCTTCGCCCTGTCACTGGAACCATTTCTCTGCACATTGCGACTCAATCAGGATATCTTAGGGATTCAAATAGGGAATATCCAATGTAAAATCTCGGCCTACGCCGACGATATGCTGTTCACCCTTACCAATCCTTTGATTACGATCCCGAATCTGATGAGGGAATTCGAGAAATATGGCGCACTTTCGTATTAACTTTAAAAAATCGGAAGCAATGGGGGTGAACTTACCACACACATCGATAACACAGCTGAAACAAGACTTTAAGTTTAAATGGACAGATAGAGCTTTGACGTATCTGGGTACCTTACTTCCAAGCAATATAGTTAAGATCTATGAGTTAAATTTTCCTCCCTTGCTGCAAAAGGTCAAGATCCTATTAGACAAATGGAGTTCTGGCTTTCACAGCTGGTTAGGACGTTGCAATATTATCAAGATGAGCATACTTCCTAAATTTCTATATTTACTACAGGCATTACCCGTACATATCCCCTTAAGTTTTTTTAAAAAGTCTCAGAAGTTAATATTTGAATTTATATGGGCACACAAACAGCCTAGGATACAACGGAAACAACTAATGTTCATCAAGAGGCAGGGAGGGCTGGCTGTACCGGATATACAGAAGTACATTTGAATAGAGTTATTGACTGGAATAGACATGAAGAGACCAAATTGTGGGTACAAATTGAAAATGCCCAGTCATCGGTGCCCTTGAACGGAGCACCGTGGTGTTATGCAGCACTTCCTAGGTAGGTGACTACAAATCCGGTACTAGGCAATACGGCCAGAATCTGTTCGACCTTGTTTTCTATTATGGGTATAGAGCTTAGGACTTCCCCTTTATATCCGATACTAGGCAACCCTCTCTTCCAGCCAGGATGTGAAGATAGTGTATTTCGACATTTAGCGAGCATGGGATATACCCAAGTATCTAACTATAGTCACACAGGAACATGGTTCACAATAAGAGAATTGATGGATCAAGGAAATATCTTTAGATAAAAATTTTGGAATGCTCTACAGATCACTAATTTTCCTGGTACTCTTCCGAACCCGGGACAGTTCGATAAACCCCTTACTACATTCGAGAAACTTTGCAACGGGAAGGGAGTAATATCGCATACATTATCTGTAAGCTACGGATTGGTAATCTCTCAGTCGGAATCTTACTCTCTGAAATGCGTCCAGGAATGGGAAAGGGAACTGGGCAGGACATTTAGCCCGGAGCAGCGACAGAAGATGTTTAGGCTCACACATGAAACATCAATCTGTGTTAAAACACAAGAAACCAATTATAAGATTTTTACTAGGTGGTACAGAACACCAGAGAAACTGGGGAAAATGTTTCCTGATGTCTCAGACCGTTGCTGGAGATGTCAGAAAGATAAAGGCACTATGTTACACATTTTTTGGGACTGCTCCAAGCTAAGACGTTTCTGGCAGGGGATTAAACAGAGTCTCCAACTTTGTATGGAGTTAATAATATCAGAAGATCCGGCGTTCTTTCTTCTACATGTTAATCAGATACCTGACAGGGTATATAAGGAATCATGCATTCCCCATCTCTTAGACGCCGCAAAGGCATGTATCCCCTTAAAGTGGAAATCACCAGCGCCACCGACGATAGAGATGTGGATCCGTAAGGTGAAAGAGATCAGCAAATTAGAAGACCTAGTTCTCTCTGCACACCAACAGCATGGAAGGTACTCCGAGACATGGTCCGCTTGGAATACCTTCCTGGCCTCGGATGAGGGGAAAACCCTCTCCGAAAATGAAATGATGGAGGGAAGGATCAATGAACATTAAGCCCATTTATTGATGTAAATCAGAAAAAGGAAAGTTTGCTATTTTTTGACGGTCATGGAGAGTGGGGGAGGGTTTCTCCCTCTTTTTTTTTTTTTTTTTTTCTCTTTCTTTTGTTGTATGGAATAAGAGGTTATGCTTTAGATGTTTCTACTTGTTTGTTTTGTGAAATAATTTATACAGAACTGTATGTATGTTTTTGATATTGTATTTCCTTGTATCGAAAAGAATAAATAAAATAATCGTAAAAGAGAGCCGGAATCGCTTTCCGTGAGAAAAAGTGGCATTTGGGAACCTGCCACTGAGGAACCGCACATTTCACAAACTCAAGGAAGGGGGCCGAGTCTACCAACTGAAAAGGCAGCAGTTGAAGTGCTAGCGATTTAGCCAAGCTAGCATTCAACCACTGGGCATGTGGATGGCTGGGAGTAAACTTCTTTCGGCGGTGCAGCAGCTGGGGCAGGGAAATTTGCCTGGTACAATCTGACGGTGTACCAATAGCAGATTGCCCGCAAGTACTTGGCTGTGACACACCTAATTCTACACCTTCATTCCTCTCAGTGCAGGTTTCAGAGAGGACTGAAGGTATAGTGGGGTTGGAGATCCCAGCTGATGGGGAGCAAGGAGAGGTCCACTTTGTTCTTTGGTGTGGGTCTTTTAGGTACGCTTGCCAACGAACTGCATGGCAGGTCGACATATGTCTGGTCAAGCACGTGGTGCCCAAGCGGCTGATGTTTTGGCCACGCGAGATACGCTTCAGACATATGTTGCAAATGGCAACGGTACGATCTGCTGCACACGTCTGAAAAAAGGCCCACACCGAAGAACTTTTGGAATAACAAGACAGCAGTGCCCTTCACATGCGGAGCACATGCGGAGCTCTGCGGTGTGATGCAGTCGGTGTGCTGCCCTTAAGCTGGCCTCTGGAGGGCATCTGCCTTGTTGGAGATGTGCCTCCTCCTCCTCTCTCCTGTCAGGCACCCACGTGGAGTCAGTGACCTCATCATCCCCTTCCTCCTTATCACTGGAGCAAATCTGGCAGTATGCTGCAGCTGGGGGAACATACAGCACATATAGGAGGAAGTTTGCGCTGGTACCAGAGACAATAAAACAACTAATAAGGCTGGGAATAAAAGCCAGGGAACTGAAATAAAAAAATATATATTAAAAATACAAATCAGTGGATGCTATTAAAAATGTTCACATGAGTCTAAAAGAAAATCTTTCTAGTCCATCCTAAACACTTAGAAGGCAGCCCAGTGAAGATGTGAAGCAAATCCAGGGAAGCTGAGGGGAGAAGCACAAAAGCGCCACTCTAAGTGCAGTAGTAACAGTAAATTTTAATGGATAAAATGGAGAGGGAGCATGTATGTACTCACAAACGTGGAGTTAAAAGTGGACATATAAGATGGAGAAGTCCATATTCTTTCTCAGGCAGAACGGTGGTGCGGAACCGATGGCGCCGGTAGCAGCCGGCGCTTGCTGGGCCGCGATTCGATCGATGCAGGGAGGAACGGAGCCAGGGACGGAGAGATCCTCAGCGGGCGTAGAGGCCGTGCTGCGAGCCGTGACTCGCGGTGAACTTCCGGGTTGATCTTCCAGCAACCCGGAAGTTCACCGCGAGTCACGGCTCGCAGCACGGCCTCTACGCCCGCTGAGGATCTCTCCGTCCCTGGCTCCGTTCCTCCCTGCATCGGTCGAATTGCGGCCCAGCAAGCGCCGGCTGCTACCGGCGCCATCGGTTCCGCACCACTGTTCTGCCTGAGAAAGAATATTGACTTCTCCATCTTATATGTCCACTTTAACTCCACTATTGTGAGTACATGCATGCTCCCTCTCCATTTTATCCATTAAAATTTACTGTTACTACTGCACTTAGAGTGGCGCTTTTGTGCTTCTCCCCTCAGCTGGGGGAACATGACTGCCAGATAGCTGTCCTTGTTGGGCACCCCCTCTCTCTGGGCTCACGTTACTACCCCCTCTCTCTGGGCTGACGTTACGGCCTTCCTCTAGCTGGGTTCCATCATCGGAGCCTTCAAAACGCTGGGCATCCTCCTGGAGCATGTACCCAACACTGTGGTCAAACAGTTCGGGGGACTCCTCAGGAGGACATGGTGGGGCTAGGGAAGGAGTGACTGATGCCATTGAGCTGAGGGAAGAGGCCGCTTTGGCAGCTGCTTTGCCAGACAAAGTACCCTGAGCCTGGGTGAGAGAGGATAAGGAGGATGAGGACGGCTTGGTCATCCACTCTAACAAGTCTTGGGCATGTTGCGGCTCAACATGGCCAGCTGCCGAAAAGAAGGACAAGCGTGTCCCATGGCCACGTGCTGATGAGGATGCACCGTGTCCACGACCAGCACTGTTGCCTCTAGACACAGAGCCTGCTTGCCCTGTTTTATTGCCTCGTGACTGTCTGCCTCTCCTTGTTTGCCTTCCAGACATACTAATGGCCTGCAGTGAGATGTTGAGATGTAGCTGCACAAAGGTGGGATGTATATATATATATATATATATATATATATATATATATATATATATATATATATATATATATCTCTTTACTGATTATAATGCAGCTATCAGAATCAACTGCCTGCTGTGGTATTAGTATGAGAAAAGCAGCAATTGTCTTCAGTTAGTTTTAGGTGAACACTGTGCAGAGGACACAGTACACTAATTGAAAATACTTGCAGCTCTCTGCCTGTAGTTTTATTATGAGAACAGAACACCATAAATTGTATTCAGGTTCCTTTAAATGAACGCTGTGCAAAGGACAGAAGTACTGCAGTACACTTATTAAAATAATGCAGCTCCTTGCCTGTGGTTTTATTATGAGAACACCACTAATTGTATTCAGGTAAGCTTTAGGTGAAAGCTATGCAAAGCACACAGTACACTAAGTGAAACACTGCAGCTAGCACAATCACCTGCCTGCCTGTCACAGTATAGAGAATAACAGGAACGGATCTAGCTAAACTGAATACAGTGTATTAATATATATATATATATATATATATATATATATATATATATATATATATATATATATATATATACACACACACATACAACCTAGGATTCATATATATCCTCTAATCCTCTAAACACTGTAACTGCAGCTAACTGACTCGCCTGCCTGCTCTATCTAACTCAATATAAATGACATTGTCTCTCTCTCTCTCTCTCTCTGTAAGCTCTCTCTTTAACCACCGCAACACACTACACAAGGCCGCTACAGAGGCGGCCTTATATAGGGTGGGGCGTGTACTAAACCCCCTGAGACATAATTGGCCAAAGCCACCCTGGCTTTGGCCAATTATGGCTCTCCGTCTTTTGCGCGCTGTGATTGGCCAAAGCATGCGGGTCATAGTGCATGCTTGGCCAGTCATCAGCCAGCAATGCACTGCGATGCCGCAGTGAATTATGGGCCGTGACGCGCCACTCGAATTTGGCGCAAACGGCCCATAATGTTCGCAATTCGGCGAACAGCTGATGTTCGAGTCGAACATGGGTTCGACTCGAACACGAAGCTCATCCCTATTTATCACCCAGAGGCAATCATTTATTTTTTCTCAACAAATTTGGAATTACTCTTTATACAAGCACTTCATATAGGCAATGAACTGCTTGTATGTTTTCCAACTTTGCTCTTGCCCTTTGTGCTTTTCAGTCTCTCCTTACATTCTGTTTACAGGTCTCAGTAGCTTAAGCTGACATGTAAAAACAGAAGTAAATCAGCCAAGGTAGCAACTCAACTCCCTCTCTCCCTCCCCCCAAATGGCTCAGTCCAACATTTTAGAACTAAGGAGATAGACTGTTTTCAGGAGCGCATCATGTATACAATGGTAATAAAAAAAAAATTAACCCCAAACAATTAAAGATTCCCTTTTAAAAAGAATGTATAGTTTTTATTTGAGATCTACAGTATATTTTAAATAAATCAAGTACGTAATAAATCATCTTTTTAGTGCACATTCATTAATATAATTTATATAGTTTGTTGTTAATTACAATTCTAATGGGGCCGCATTATTTGCTCATTACATACAAGTTCCAAAAGAAGATATGTATACTGTTTGCCACAGGCTCCACAGCGAAAAATTTGGGTGCCCTCCTAGCTCATTACACTCCTGTGTGTTCAGTCAGAAAATAAAACGAATCACCGCAATCCAGGCTGCAGCAACTCTTCTTGTTCATTAGAATGGCAGCAGGGGTTACCTCTGACATGTTTTTTTGCTGAAGAACCTTTAAGGAAGCGTCCACAGTGTGGTAAATGATTTTCTTTTCTATCTCTAATTACTAACGTTTTGCTTTACTGCTTCTTCTCACAATGTAAGTCAAGAAGTTGAACGATTCATTAAACAATGTTCCCCCTACGGAAAGGGATGGTCGGCACTCAGGATGACATTCAAAATAATATTCCTTTATTAAATACATGTACAGAGCTGTAAAACCGTGGGAAGGTTGCAGCATCTATACACTTGTTTTCCTTGAATGTTCCCCCTTTGCACAGCTTCTGCTCTACTTCTCCACACTCATTGGAGCGCGGAGAAGTAGAGCAGAAAAAGAACCAAATACTGCAGCTGCTGACTTTTAATATTAGGACACTTGCCTGTCCTGGGCGCCCGCGATGTAGGCACTTGAAGCTGATCTGTCCCTCGGCGATGAAGGCGCCGCCATCTTTGGTAAAGGAATCAGGAAGTGAAGACTTGCGGCTTCACTTCCTGTTTCCCGACTGCGCATGCGCGAGTCACGCTGCGCAATCCCACTGGTCCCTGCTGTCTTCTGGGACCTGTGTGTCTCTCAGATGACAGCGGGGGGCGGCGGAGTAGGCCCCGGACGTGGCGTAGATTGCCGCGGCGACCTATGCCCGGAAGTGGTAGCAAATACCTGTATTACACAGGTATCTGCTCACTCCTCCCAGCTAAAAGGTGCCAAATGTGACACCGGAGGGGGGGAGGATTCCGAAAAGCGGAAGTTCCATTTTTGGGTGGAACTCCACTTTAAAAAAGCAATACATCACATTGTTTTTCTCATCATATTAGAAGACCTGTAGGACCTGTCCAAAAATCACAGTTTTATAGCAAATTTATGGTGCTAATATTGGAGTGAAAATGTCAGATTCAAAAGAATCAGTGTGTCACATATGGTTTTCAGTATAAATAGTTATTGTATTTCTGAAATAAAACATAAAATTCAACATCATATATGTACTGGTATAGTTATTAGTACTGTGTGATGTGTCTGATCTTATAAGAAGATCGGACAGCAAAGTAGCAGCTGGAACTTGGCATAATGATCTGCTTAGGTATATTACACCTACATGTACACATAATGGGCTGAGAGGATTATTTAGTATATATTCAATTTACAAGGATTACAGCTATTAATATTACCTTGAAATAATTACTGTATTTATTTTACTGTTAAGCTGGCCATACATGGCTCTGTTTTGTTCTTTCAGCCAGCAGGTTGAACAAAAAAAAAAAACTGACCTGATTCCCCCATCCACACATTTAATGTGGATGCGGAAATCCTCCCTGCGGTCATTGCTGCAGTCTTTAAAATAGCCGTGCACTTGTCCAAATCATATGTTTGAGGGGAGATTATGGTGTGGGGTTGTTTTTCAGGGGTTGGGCCCCTTAGATCTAGTAAAGGGAACTCTTAAGGCGTCAGCATACCAAGACATTTTGGACAATTTCATGCTCCCAACTTTGTGGTAACAGTTTGGGGATGGCCCCTTCCTGTTCCAACATGACTGCGCACCAGTTCATGTGTGTGTAAAGGCAGGCACCCCAATACTTTTGGTAATATAGTGTACTTGAAACAAAGCCCTCCAGCAGCGCTCACCGCTGCAGAGGCTTCCATCTTCACCTGGTCTTCCTTCCGGGTTCGTGGGTTGAGGCTGCTTGATCATATAAGTCACGATGAGGTCACTCCCGCACATGTGCGCAGGAGTCACTGCCCCGTCATGGAGCTCTGAAGGAACAGCACGGGGATGCTGTTCCTTCAGAGCGAATGCGCCGGCGACATCACCGGCTGCTGCTCCCTACAATATCTCATAAACGGAGCACGTTTAGGAGATATTAATTTAACCTACAGGTAAGCTTAATTATAAGCTTACCTGTAGGTAAAAATAAAAAAAGTACAGGTTACTACAACTTTAAGTTGGCTTGTGACTTCTCGCTGTCATGAGTGGATATCACTGGTATCACTGGTCATATTATGACATTTCACAAACAAAACTTGTGCATGCTGGGGGAGAAAATGTGCTCAGTCTTTGTGCTCTTGGGGCCTAACATGTGCTGAAGTGGTCCTGAAGCTATCCTGACTGGTCTGGAGAAAGCTGTGCCAAGGAGGAGACCCAGAGGAGGCCCCTTAAAGGAGAGAGCCAGGAAGAAGGCTGACCTTTCAGAAGGGCTTGGTGACTCACATGGAGGACGCACTAAAATTCGGGAGCATGCTTACAGTGTTACCGGGTCAGCTTAAAGGTTCTCACACTGTGAAGCTGGACATTGATCTGGAGAGTCTGTAAGTCAGGGGTGCCCAACCTTTTGAAAAACGAGGGCCACTTAAGTGACTTAGTAACCGGTCGTGGGCCACAATGAGCAGAGCGGGTGGATGACAGGCTCATGTCCACTCTGCATATGGAAAGAGGACACAGACACAGCCCACTCTACTCTATGGGCCCTCTGATCCAATCAGCCCAGATGGAAGGGACACAAGACCGTTTACATCTGCTGCTCCATAAGGATGAATGGAGGGTCAGACCGATCATGTGAAAGGGGCCTAAGGCTGCTTTCACACTGATGCACTGTGGTTTACCCACACCGCACCTGTGGCTTTCCTGCGGGTAAGCTGCAATTTGCTGTAGAATTCTATTATATCCTGCAGGTGTGATGCACTTTCTGAAACTGGACCAAACCCACAGGTAAAAAACAGAAGCCTATGGCTCAATGCAGGTAACCCACAGGTGCACCACGCTGCACCTGCGGATCAGTTTGAAAGCAGCCCAGTAACCACTTACAATACAGATATGCCCATATATACTCTGTGATTTTAGTAATAAACTTACCTTTAATAAGTCTTCCATTCAGGTATCACCGGCTGTTATGGCCCCAGGCAAAGTGCATTTGGCATCACTCCGCCTATGACAGGAGCCAGTGCTATACAGGAAGCATCCGCTTATGTAGCTCTGCTGCGCAGCCGCTTGCTTGCGCTACTGCTGGCTTCATTCACAAAACTGGTGCTCTGGGATGGCAGATCAGCAAACCATGATCTGGGCTTGCCAACCCACCATCTCAGAGCAGGAGGTCGCGGGCCACATCAGAGGGCTCCGCGGGCCACATGTGGTTGGGCACCCCTGCTGTAAGTGATGTTCTACAGTATCTGGGACACCTAACCCTCACCCCCTGGAGTCAAATGCTATCCTGCCTTTGGGGTGCTACACCCTCCTAGGTTTAGGGAAGCTGCTAGGTAAATTTAGTTTGGCTCCACTGTGAACAGTAGAGCAGGAGTTGATTGGTAAGGGCGGCTCAGGTTTTCACAGGCTGCTGCTCTGCTAGAGATTTCTGGAACATAGTGGGAGGGAGAGCAGAGACTGCAGTCTTGAAATTTATGGAAATTCATCCATTCCCTAGGGAGGTTTGCCCAGAAGGTGGGGGAAAAGCCCATAAATAGTCTGAGCAGCACAAGGGGCATTTCAGCATGCTGGTGTAAGGCAGCATTCCGGGGTATCACCCTCCTGGGTAGAAGCCAGTTTGAGGGTCCCAGCTTGGCTTAGCAATCAGGTGAAAGCTCACTGGAGGAAAGCTAGGAGGGAGCCCAAGTTGTCCAGAAGCTGAGTGAGTCTTCACCTCTTTCAAAGGGAAAGTGTCAGGGTCACCTGTGGCCAGGTGACAGATGCACACCGTAGGGGGACAGGAGTGCACCGCGAGGTAGTGAACCCTATGGCTGGCTTCTGCGGATAGGAAACTGGGTGGTTGTGGAAAGCGGGACCAGAGGAGCACAACCGGGATCCCAACGGAAGCGAGAGCCAAGATTCCCCAGGGCGCGGAGTCTAAGACCCAGCTGGTCTTCTCCAGGGCCTCTAGTGGTGAGGATGTTACGCTGCAGGCTGGGACCAGGTCGCGGCCCCTGGAGTTTCCTAGCTCACGCCCCGTAGGATAAGGGGAAAAGAGGGGAAGCAGCAGCACACGATAGAGAGAACCGAATAACAAGCTGAAGGTCAGGGGCCACAAGCAGACAAGGATAATGAAGAACGAGCCGAAGGTCAAGGGTCACGAGCAGACAGGGATAGTCGGGGACAAGCCAATAACGTAACAGAGAGACAGACGTAGCACACGGCAGGCAGGAACCCAAACACACAATGCCTAACAAACACGTTGATCAGCAAAGCAGGCTTGCAGTGCACAGGTTAATATAGTGTTCAGTGATAGGGCCTGGGGTGGAGTCAGGCTGGGAGGAGATTATAAAGGAAGCCAGGTGAAGGAGGTCTGGTCTCTAGATGAACACATGAGGAGGAAGGTAAGATGGCAGACAAACACTACTGCATATCCATGACAGTACCCTCCCTCTTATGGGCCCTCCCCCGCCTGGACCCAGGCTTAAAGGGAGATCTCTGATGAAACCTTCTCAACAGATGAGGTGCAGCGACATCAGATGCAGCGATCCAAGACGCCTCCTCAGGACCAAAACCTCTCCAATGCACAAGGTACTGAAGAATGCCTCTGCAGAGCCGAGAATCCAGAACTTGTCTAACCTCGTACTTAAAATTATCCTCAGAGACCGAAAACGAGGTAGGGAGATGACAAGAAGATCTATTGAGGACCAAAGGCTCTCTAGGAATAAGCAAGGGCATGAGAGGATCAACAGGAATCTGAGGAGGGTCCCCTAGACCCTTAAAGGGGAACTGGTCATCTTGCACAGGACCATCAGACTGGGCAGATGTCAGTGGAACCCTGAAGTCAGGTTGGTTAGAAGGTGACATGTCGCCGGAGTCAAGCTGAATAGCTGAAGGACAAGCAGAATGTCCCGAACAAGAAAAAGTGAGAGGCTCACTGGGCATGGGCTGGACTGGCATAACTAGTACAGAGGCAGAGTGAATAGCTGAGTCAGGTGTAGCGACTACCTGAATCGCATCACAAGACGTAGCGACTGCAGGACTTGTAGACAAGCTAGCCTGGCTGTGCGTCCAAGGGTGGTTAGGGACAGAGAAATGTAAATGGTTATGCAACCTGGAATGAATGACCGGCTCAGATTCACAGGGGGCAACCTTGGGTAGGCAGGACGAGGAACAGGAGGGACCCCAAGCCAGGATCTGTCCAGTAGTCCAGTCCACATGAGGAGAATGGAGCTGTAACCATGGGAGACCCAAAATTATAGGCGTTGAGGCCTTGGGTAAGATAAGGAAGGATATCCACTCCTGGTGGAGTGTCCCTACCGACATCTTAACAGGGAGGGTCTGGAAGCGGATAGGTCCCCCTGGGAGAACAGTACCATCAATCGCCAAGACCACCAATGGCGTGGTGAGGGGCAAAAGAGTAAGTCTCATGGACGATGCGATTTCCCAGTCCATGAAATTACCAGCGGCTCCGGAATCCAGATATGCTGAGACCGAATGAGAAGAAGCACCAACATGAAGGAACACAGAAAGCAGAAGACGAGAAGGGGAAGGTGATATTTCTGGGTCCAATACTCCACTTTCCAGATGAAGTGGACCCGAACGTTTTTCTGGACAAAGAGAGCAAGTGTCACGAAAATGACCTTTGCCCCCACAGTAAAGACACAGACCAAGAGTTCTGCGCCTAGCACGTTCCTCGGGGGATAGCCTGGTCCGACCCAGCTGCATGGGTTCCTCAGCTGGTAGGAGATGCTCTACGGGTCGAAGAGAGGGGAGCTCAGGCTGACTAAGAACCAAGGAGTGCTGGCGTTGCTTTTCTAAGGTCCTCTCCTGAAAGCGAATATCGATCTGGTTACACAAGGAGATAACGCCGGCCAGATCAGTGGGGATGGTTCTTCCAGCTAATTCATCCTTCACTCTATCAGACAGGCCATGCAAAAAGGTTGCGACTAAGGCCTCATTGTTCCAGCTCAACTCAGCCGACAGTATGCGGAAATGAAGGGCATACTGTCCCACAGAAGCAGACTCTTGGCGGAGACGTAAAAGGGCGCTGGCCGCTGAAGAGACACGAGCCGGTTCTTCGAAGATATTCCGAAAAAGTTTCAAGAAGCCAAACAGGCTAGAAACCACTGGATCATTCAGTTCCCACAGAGGGGCTGCCCAGGCTAAAGCTTCACCAGAGAGGAGGGAAATGATATAGGCTACCTTAGCCCGATCAGACAGGAAGTTTTGGGGCTGGAGCTCAAAATGAATCGTGCATTGGCTAAGGAACCCCCTGCAAGCCTTGGAGTCCCCAGAGAAACGGGACGGAGCTGGCAGTTGTAGCGAGTGTGTGGCTGCGACTGGTGCAATAGGTGCAGCCGCTGATTGTATTTGAGGTTGCGGATTCAGGGTTCCCAAGGAGGCCTGAAGCTGCTCGAAGCGAGAAGCCAGATCCTGGAGGAATCGCATCACCTGAGTCTGATTCGATTCCTGGGTTTCAAGTCTGCAAACTATGCCCTGCAATGGATCATCCGCGGGTAGCGGGATGTCAGCCGGGTTCATGGCTGACCAAACTGTCAGGGTCACCTGTGGCCAGGTGACAGATGCACACCGTAGGGGGACAGGAGTGCACCGCGAGGTAGTGAACCCTATGGCTGGCTTCTGCGGATAGGAAACTGGGTGGTTGTGGAAAGCGGGACCAGAGGAGCACAACCGGGATCCCAACGGAAGCGAGAGCCAAGATTCCCCAGGGCGCGGAGTCTAAGACCCAGCTGGTCTTCTCCAGGGCCTCTAGTGGTGAGGATGTTACGCTGCAGGCTGGGACCAGGTCGCGGCCCCTGGAGTTTCCTAGCTCACGCCCCGTAGGATAAGGGGAAAAGAGGGGAAGCAGCAGCACACGATAGAGAGAACCGAATAACAAGCTGAAGGTCAGGGGCCACAAGCAGACAAGGATAACGAAGAACGAGCTGAAGGTCAAGGGTCACGAGCAGACAGGGATAGTCGGGGACAAGCCAATAACGTAACAGAGAGACAGACGTAGCACACGGCAGGCAGGAACCCAAACACACAATGCCTAACAAACACGTTGATCAGCAAAGCAGGCTTGCAGTGCACAGGTTAATATAGTGTTCAGTGATAGGGCCTGGGGTGGAGTCAGGCTGGGAGGAGATTATAAAGGAAGCCAGGTGAAGGAGGTCTGGTCTCTAGATGAACACATGAGGAGGAAGGTAAGATGGCAGACAAACACTACTGCATATCCATGACAGAAAGAGCCTGATGGATAACAGCAGGAGGCAACCGATGGTCCTGTGAGTGAGTACAAGACCCCAGGCGTGCAAGAACGACTGTGTAGTGCTTTAGTCTCCGGGAAGAGGACAGATCACAGACAGCATAGAGATTCTGTCAGGGCTTGGATTTGAACCTGGAATCTCTGCTGTGTCAAACAATGTCTCTTCTTGCTGAGCTATCTGAAATGCTGAACAGTTCCCTGGACAACTCCTTGAATGATCTTGTCTTGAACCCTGAACTCTTTGCTCCTCCCATGAACTTCTTGATTTAAGCCATTTCTCTGCACTTCCTGTTTGCCAAATTATTGTGCTCTCTCAGCCAGTATCTCGCTCCTGTCTTCCCTGCTGCCATCCATATTTTGCTACCTCACTTTATCGAACCCTGGTTTGATCCTCGACTATGCTTCTGCCTAATTCCAACCTGCAAATACTCGTTACTGACGTTTTGGCTTGTTTCCTGACTACACTTCTGTTTGATCCCTACCTGCTTATCCACCATTGGACACCGGCCTGCTCACCTCCTGGTGGGGCGATCCTGAGGACCGCGACCAGGTACTAATATGCAACAAAATCCATCTCCACCATCAGGAGATCTGGTGAACACTGGTTAGTACTTAGACTCTGCACCTCAGATGAGCCTGCATCATTCACCAGGGTGACTGCCTGTGTACCTATCCTGCAAATTGGTGGTAGTTCCGCTAATGCTATAGCAACTGTTCTTCGAGCCTGACCCCTGGTTGTGACAGATTCTGTGGGACTTTTGCTGGGAGAAGTACAGCTAGAATCGTGCCAGTGCAGCCAATCAGGGGTGCAATACTGTCGGGTGCTGTGCAGGTGCAGCTGAAGGTGTACAAGTCTTTTGTCAAGAGTTGGACAAGTGGAGCCACAGTAAATAGTTAGCAGTCCTACAGTTCCGGGGTATCCCATGCTCCCTATCTCCATCCAAGTTCATTATTCCTCAATAAAAAAGAAAAAAAAAAAAGAAACCAATAGACTGATTCCTGAGCCAGAGATAGACTGCTAAAATTACTGTGTGCCTGGCTATGTGTGTGTCGAGGGGAGGAAATAATCCCAAACTACCAGTGGTTCTTGTGGGGTTGCGCCACACACAGATATAACTTTCATTAGACTTGCCATTTATGAAAAGCAGATATAAGTGTAGCTACCTTACTTCCTCTGGCTAGCTACTCAGGAATCAGATTCATATTTTGTTATTAAAATGGGAATCTACTGATTTCGTTACTTTGGGTCTGCAGCAATTACCTGCCACGAGTGGATCCTTCAGCTCCGTTGTCTAGGTACACCAATATCTTCCAGGAATAAGGTCAATGTCCACACATGAGTAAAACCTAATCAGCAAGGCTTTATTATTTTTCCACTTTGAGTCAACTTGAAGAAAGCAAGAGCAGAAATGTTGAAAGACGTAGGGGAAGGTTCAGGCACGCAACACTTAAATCCAGTATCTACACTCGTCGCCACTCAAGCCTGAGTGGGTATTGCTCACCCGGATAGTCCCTATGAGAGCAGTCCTAGCATCCGGCATGGAGCACGGATGTCAGAGATGATTAATCCCCCTCTAGGCAGGTCTCCAGGCCTCTCCCCGAGACAGCAGTACCGTCGCTAGTCTCCGCCGGGACTGTTCTTCCCCTGGAACTCCTTTCCTAAAGATGGGCCCCCTACAAACGGGCAGCCTGGGATCCTTCTCTGAAGCATAGGTCCTTGTCAGCGGAGCTGGGCCTACAATGCAGCAACAGGGCCTCGGGCCGAAGGTGCCCAAAGCCTAAGCACACCAACGCACCCTGTGCCATGCGGGCCACGAGGCACACTCACTGGACCAGAGGTCCCCCCGAACGCCTTGGGGTCCCCCTAGAATCGCCTCACGCCAAATGGCGTCTGCCCCTTTTGTACCCTCTCCCAGCAAGCACAGCAGGTAGACCTCGCCCACTGCACGGCTGCCGAGAGAGGACACCCAAGGTGCTGTGATACCCCCGTAGTCCAGCCCGTGCCGGCGGTGACAGTGCCACCTGCAGGCAAAGGAGAACAAAACTGCCGGGCAGTATCACACCCAGAACAGAACAACAATTGAAACATAATTGGTCTGAGCCCAACTACTGGCTCAGACTGCCCTTAAATTTCCACATAGCGCCCCCAAATATTGGGGGGGGGGGGCGTTACATAAGTAATTCTGTTTGAGGGCTGGTGCCCACAGACTTTGCTGTTTTTGTTTTGTATATATCAATGTAATTTAAGTCCTATTAGGTAATAGAGTAATCATTGCAAAGCCTTTCTAGTACAGAAACAGTGATATTCCTCCTAGATACTTAACATGCCATTAAAAATATCTCCCCAAAATAATGTGACACAGAATATGCACAAGCAACTAGGTACATACACACACAATGCCCCTAATAATCTAATTTTCTCAGCTGTCAGTTCCTACTTTCTGTAATGTATAGCATTTTAATGAGCAGTATTTGGAGAAAACCAAATTATGAGAACAGACAGGAAAGAGGAATTCTCCATGTGTCTATTGCAAGGTCAGCGGGTTGGGCAAAGTCAGGAAAGCCACTGACAGATACAGTATACAGGACGCAAAGCAGCCAAGAGGAATCCACACAACAAGACAGCATGACAATGAAATTAGTACGTATCTGGAGGCGCTGCAAACCTTACAGTAGGCTGTTTACCTAACTATAGAGAACAACTAAATTGTCAGAAATTTAAATATACTAGCAAAAAGACAGACAAAAGGAAGCAAATGGTTCATTATTTGATTGCAAATACAATGTATAAGCTATAGCTATATAAATTAAACCAAGAGATTTAGTCAAATTCTTAAACCTCATCAGTGAATGTTGTCAACAAAAAATGTATATTTTCATAGACAACCTCCTGAAATGTTTTACAGAAACTTCTGCAATGATAGCCCTGTTCACACCTTTACAATGCAAGAACACACATGATAGTATGCATGTTTTTGCAATCTGTGAAAACGCACTTGTTGTGTTGCGATGCCATCAATTCTTAATGATCCCCGAATGAATCTAGCCAATGCCCATGTGTTTTAGTGCACCACAAGCATTAAACAAAACCATTGTGATGTGCTGCCTTTAAAAAAAAAGTACATGCACATGTAAGAGCACCCTAGCGACTGGAGGCCATCATGGCCAAGACGTGTGTTGGGGGCCTCACTTGGAGGATGGGACTGGTATGGTCCTTTATGTGATTATATCATTATATTATTATATTATCTCAACCAGGCTGCTGAGCTGTGATCTGACTCCACTGATCTGTGCATTTCAGGAGGAGAAGTGTAGAACTAGAGCCCTCCTACCAGATCTCCATCACATGCACATGATCCATGGACCAGCCATAACATTAGGACAGGAGCCACTCGTTATTATGGACACTTGCGAGGCCTCCCTATATTGTGGTTTCAGAAGGGACACTATGCAGGGTCCTGAGCTGAAGTTGAGGACTGGTTACAGTGGCCCAGCTGCCCAAGAGAGATGTGTCTTGACCCTATAGACATACTTCATATTCCCATCGCACACATTCCTGGATGAGCTCTGAAATTAGGGTGCTGCAGCAACAACCAGCTGGAAACTGGTTCAAATCACAATGTGGATATTTGCCAGCACACCATGGAATGACATGAATAGCGTCCAAATGGATGATTTATTGCATGATCACAACACAGGGAGAGTGCAACGTTTCAGAGTCACGCAGGACCCCTTCGTCAGATGCACTCTCCTTGTGTTGTGATCATGCAATAAATCATCCGTTTGGACGCTATTCATGTCGTTCCATGGTGTGCTGGCAAATATCTACATTGACCCTATAGACCACATCTTCATCAGAGCTCTCCATCAACTAGCTACCACTGCTCCTGTCCCAAGACAACTGTCTTCCCTCCATCCCAGTTCTATATTGCACAGTAATCTGGGCTGGGGCCTAATCAAAGTCCCTTAGTTCAGATCAGTCCATATTATGGAAATGTGTCCCTATTATGGGGGTGTCCACAAAGGGGAAGAATAAAGTCCCATAGACACTCACATTCTTGTTTTGCAAGTCTCTTGGTATCCTCTACCTCGCATGAACTCCTCCCCTGCAAGGGGAGAGGACCACACCCACAAGGAAGAGGGCACCATAGCAGAAGCCACTATTGACCTAACCCCTTCGTACACACTGTTTTTACCCCCCACTACTAATTTTAATGGTAAAAAAATTCTGCGGAAATATAGCAACATAGTCATAGTTACTTGCTTCCCACTTATATTATTCAGGATCCCATAGCCCTGTTCACCCTGCATTCTACTAGAGTGTTCTGCCATCTTAAATTCTTGTCACTGGTGACAAGCTTCTACTGGGCTGACCCAAAAATGACACCTGTGCTTGATCTGCTGATTCTTCTGATTGTTTAGCCATTGCTAAGCAACATCATCTGTGCAGGAAAGAACTAAATTAGGATTTTTTCTGAAATTCCATGAGATCCTGCTTATCAGTTCCGAGAACTACCTAGTGCCACAGGCTTCTGAGGAGGCAGCTGGGAGGCGCTGGCTATGTCACTTGGGGAAAAGCGGAAGCAGCAATAATGTAAGTGGATTTAGCCTTAAAAAAAATATGATTTGATTTGGCAAAGGTTAACTGTTTATTAATGAGTGTAGAAATATAGATGCTATGTTGCCTTTTAATGAAAAGGGGTGAAAGATCCTCTTTAACACGTTCCTATGGTGAGCAACGGGACTAATGCTAGGTTGGCATTACTCTGTAGAAAACACTGCCTTATTTTGGAGGCAACACCCAATACATATTCAGTTGTCTGCCATGTTTCCATGTTATAAAAAAAAAAATAGCTGGTCTTCGAAAACTAGAAAATGTATTATTTTTTATAGACATGGAACTTTCCGAAAAAAAACTCAATCATTCTGTATTTATATACTGCCAATAGCTTCCTGTGCGGTTAAATACCTGGCGTGAACTGGCATTATCACCAGACATTAAAACACAATTTTTTTGATATTCTAATGCAAAAATGTTCCTAATTATTAGAAACCACCTAAGGTGTATCTATCAACAAAACTTTTTTTTTTCATTTTGGGTAAAGTAGGGAATAGTTTAAAACCCTTGTCAATTTATTAATTTTTGCTGTCTCGCTACCTTTGGGGAAATTTACCTTTGCTTCCTGCCCCAGAGAAATCTTCCAAAATTAGGGAAATCCCCCATCCTAGACAGGTGTCCCCATTGGAACATTTCTCATCACCTCCTGTCCTGTATACAATTGTTTTGGATTTCCCATCACTTTCCGTCTCAATAACAACGGTCATCACCAGTCCAGTACAAATAGAGGGGCCAATGTCCCTGATGGCAACACAGACATCAAAATAAACTTGACTCAGGGTCTAACCCAGCCTTTCTGAACCTTTTTAACATAGAGGAACCCATGAAATAACTTTCCGGTTTCAGGTAACCCCTGCCAATAATTTACAACATCTACAGTTTACTTATTACTGGGATGAGGGTCAGTGAGAAGAATTCCTTATTTTATAAACCAAAAAAATCATTGGTTATCTGTTAAAAAAAATTAAAAAAAGATCATTGGTATAAGTGGTTACTTATCTAAGGGGCAGAAATTGCTCATGGCTCAAGGAACCCATACCAGTCTTTGTAGCCACAGAACCCTGGTTGAGAAAGGCTGGTCTGACCCTTCCTCATTCTATCCAAAACTGGAAAAAAAAGAGGAAATGCTTAGAGATACACACAGAGACCCAATACCACTGGGCGTCTTTACTGGAGGTAAACAGCTCACTAAAAGCAAGAAGCAGAATGCTGGAAGAAAACCTATGAAGACAGACCTAGAATTTAGATTTGAAGGATGCAAAATGATATAATCTTTCTAGAAGCCATCCAGTTCCAGTAGAAGTGCCAACGTTGGTTTTGCCCAAAAACCCAAACACAAGTTCGCAGGTGTATTTAATAAAACATATAGAAATAAGGTGCAAACCAGAGCAAGCAATCAAAATATATCTTTCACTAGTTGCTCTGAGTTACTCCATATCACATACCGTTGCTGCTCTTTGCAAAGCAAGCCTGCTGCCACTTCCCAGGTTAGAATCTCCCATCAAAGCTACACTTTGAATACAATCAGTTGCATTTGACGGGTTGCTGTAGACCAGCCGTTTCCATAGAATCCTAGGGGTTACTAGGGCTTCCTTGAGCAGTAGCTGATTGACCCCCCATCTGATAGGGGTCCAGATAGTTTTAGGTCCAACAACACTTGACAAAGCCAGGGGCATGACACCAATCATCTTTTTAGCTGTCTGAAAAGGGAACATACTGACCATTACTGTTAGTATTGCACTCTTCCTACTGACCACTAACATAAGATGCATTTTTGCCATTGCCTCCCAAGAAAATTTGTTTGAGATCCCCAAGACCTGAAAATTATTTCAGGGGATCCTCTGGAGCAGTGATTCTCAACCAGGGTTCCGTGGAACCCTAGGGTTCCTCCAGAGGTTGCTAGGGGTTCCTTCAGCATTGGGCAATTTTGGCCTCAGATAAGTTCCCACTGACACCATTGATCTTTTTAGCTATCTGTAAGGAGGCAATTCTTCCCAATGACCACAAGTGTAAGGACCATCCTTCCCACTGACCATCACACTAATGTATCATGAGTTGTAGATTTCTGATTTTTAGCAGGGGTTCCCTGAGACTGGAGAACTATTTCAAGGGTTCCTCTGTGTTGACAAGGTGGAGAAAGGCTGCTCTGGAGTAATACCTGATGAAGAGAAAAGCTTTTTTTTTATGTTTTAACACACCAATAAAGATTCTTAGATTGTCTTATCTTATATTAAAGTGGCTATAAACCCCGTTACACCACTTTTACCTACAGGTAAACCTATCATAAAGCTTACCTGTAGTTACCGTGAACATCTCCTAAACCGTTGCATAGTTTAGGAGATATTCACTGTATCTGCATGTGCCAACGTCTTCGGGACATGCGCACTGAAGAAACGGCTCGCTCGTGCCGCTTCTTCAGGAGCTGTGCTGTGACCGGCGGCTCCCATGCGAATGCATGACGTCATTGCGACTCCGGCCAATCACAGCGTCGGAGCTCACAAACCCGGAAATAACTCTGGGAGACATGTCGCCGATCACATCGGTGTACAGCTTCGATCTAAGGTAAGTATTTCATAATGAGCTAGTATGCATACTAGCTCATTATGCTTTTGTCTTGCAGGTCGTTTTTTTTTTTTTTTACAACCACTTTAAAAGCCCCACTAGATCTTAAAAAAAAGAAAAAAAAAAAGAAAAGAAAAATAAATCCCTATCTCAAATAAACTTTTAAAGCTCCCCAGTGTTTGAAAAAACGAAAACCATTGTTAAAGAAATGACTTTTGAACCTGTATCTGGAAATCCACAATTCTGCAATTACAAAGAATCAAAGTATTCAAAGTTTATATTTAGGATAAGTCTAAATGCTGAGCAGACATGCAGAGATCTGTAGATCCACAGGACACCTGATGCAGCATCCATCTCCGGGAAATGCAAAAATGAATATATCCAAAGATTTACCAGAAAATAGCTAAAGATAATTATAATAGATAATTGTGTCTTCCTCTTGCATTTATTCTAGTTAAGAGAAAAAGTTTCCAAAACAGTGTACTGAGTGCAGGGAGTGAAACACTGTGTACTAGATGTCTGCTCAGTGAAAGTGAATATCCCAGTGATTAGTAAGGGGGAGTTTTGGGGTCTCAGAGATACAGGATAAGGGGTGTCCTTACCTTGGCAGATGCTGGTCCATGAAGTCAGAATGATGAGAAGCAACAAGAGCCCATAAGGTGGCTGCCACCTGAAGTTGCAGTGCTGGGACTTGCCTTGCGTTCTCTCCTCATTGTTGGTCTGCATTGTGATCTGCTTGTTGCACGGGCTCAGCATCACTGGTGGTCTCCTGGTCTGGACAGCGCGTAGCTCTAGATACACCCCTCCTGGCTGTACCTACGGACAACTCCCGGCTCTGTGTGCGCGGCGCACTTATATAGCGGACCCCGGCGGCTGATGCAGGCAGAGGATCGCGGTAAGCACTACGATGATTGGCGTCATCAGCCGATGTATCTCCGCCTGTCAGTGTGCACAGTGCATCACACAGCACCGATCCCAGCTAAATGCTAAAAATACACATTTTCCTACCCAGAGAGCAACTGCTCCTTGTCCATAAAGTCACTTTGAAAAGTAGATTTGGACTAGATTTGTATTGTTCTTTGCAAAGGTCATTACTAAGTAAATCACCAAGAGTGATTTACTAAAGTGTTTGTAACTCCTGATATGAACTTCTCCTATCTGCTCCATTCTAGTCTCTTACAGTTAAACTAAACTCTGGTTTTAAAAAATCTGTTCAAGTATGTATTCTTATGTGTAAACTTCCATCTTTAGGTTTTACCTATAATAAGGCTACCTACAGGCAGTGGGGGCTGGTGCTGTACATTTGGGGGGGGGGGGGGCAGCAAACAGGACACCCGTTGTCACAGCAGAGTTCCTCCTTACATCATGTGCCTCCAGCAGAGTCCCTCCTTACATCAGGCATTCCCAGCAGAGCCCCTCCTTACATCAGGTGCCCCCAGCAAAGTCCCTCCTTACATCAGGTGCCCCTAGCAGAGTCCCTCCATACATCAGGTGCCCCTAGAAGAGTCCCTCCTTGCATCAGCTGCCCCCATCGGTGTCCCTCCTTACATCAGGCATTCCCAGCAGAGTCCCTCCTTACATCAGGTGCCCCCAGCAGAGTCCCTCCTTACATCAGGCATTCCAAGGAAAGCCCCTCCTTACATCAGGTGCCCCCAGCAAAGTCCCTCCTTACATCAGGTGCCCCTAGCAGAGTCCCTCCTTACATCAGGTGCCCCCAGCGGTGTCCCTCCTTACATCAGGTGCCCCCAGAAGAGTCCTTCCTTACATCAGGTGCCCCCAGCAGAGTCCCTCCTTACATTAGGCATTCCCAGCAGAGTCCATCCCTACATCAGGCATTCCCAGCAGAGTCCCTCCCTACATCAGGTGCCCCCAGCAGAGTCCCTCCTTACATCAGGTGCCCCCCAGCGGAGTCCCTCTTTACATCAGGTGCCCCCAGTAGAGTCCCTCTTTACATCAGGTGCCCCCAGCAGAGTCCCTTGGCTCTGCCTCTCGTCAGACAAAGACCAGCAGCAGGCCACGGGGCCGCTCCATGTTACTTTGCAGGTCTCTTTCCCCGTGTATTCAGTGGAAAGGGGAGGGGCCTCCGCTCCATGCAGCTATACGGTTTCAGTGTACAAGCAAATTGTCTACTTGTACACTGAAGAGAGAATCCGATTGGCTGCACGGATCGGAGGCCCCTCCCCTCTCCACTGAACACATGGGGAAAGAGACCTGCTAGCCGGAAAGAGATCTAGCGGCGGAGGCCATATTTTTGTAGCCAGAAGCCGCGGCCGGTGCCAAAAAAAGTCACGACTCCCGGGAAAAAAAGCAAAATTCTGGGATATTCATCGGGACACACTCAGATCGGGACGAGGGTCCAATTATCTTGATTGTCCCGGGAAAATCAGGGACTTTTGGCTGGTAAGCTATATGTCCATGCACACATACTGTAGGCATTTACAGGTGTATTAGAAGAGGAGGGTTTATAGGTAGAAAATAAAAACATTACCAGTGCCTTCAGGAGAGGAGCTTTTGGGCAGAAAAAACAAGGCCAATGGCTCCTGCTGCTATCAATCTGCCCAGTGAGGAGGAAGGGAGTGGTGAGCCGCTACTCTTATACAGCTGGATCGGCACTGGGCTCAGATAGGTATAAGGGTGGGCTGGGGGGATTCTGTGATGTTGCAGAAGTTTTGTTACCTTAATGCATAGAACCACTTTAAGTTGTAGATATGTATTTTTTGGAAAATAAGGATATTGTTTAGTGTCATTTTAAATATACTATTGAAAGTGTTTTGTAAAAACCTATTTACTCTGTGGTCTAAAGCTGGGGCCTCCAAACTGCGGCCCGTGGCCCAAATGTGGCCCTTGCTTGCCTTCATCCGGCCCTTAGGACATTATTCTTTCAATTGATTTGAGGCACTATTCCTCCCACTGACACCAAAGACGGGGCACTATTCCTCCCACTGACACCAACAATGAGGTACTTCTACTTCCACTGAAATACTGGAACTTATCCTCTCACTGACTCCATTGATGGGACACTCTTCCCCCTACTGAAACCAATGATGTCATTTTTTTACTCCCACTGACCACTAAGCCTGTGGCATTTTCTTTTCCCACTGGCCACAGTCCAGCCCCCCTAAAGTTCGAAAGGCAGTAAATTTAGCCCTTTGTTTCAAAAGTTTAGAGACCCCTGATCTACAGGGCTCCACCAGCAGCTACACTAGAATGCAGTGTTATGCCGCGTACACACGACCGTTTTTCATGACGAGAAAAATGCCATTTTTTAATTTAGTCATTAAAAACGATCGTGTGTGGGCTCCAGAGCATTTTTCACGACGTGAAAAATGGCCATTAAAAATTTGGAACATGCTCTAATTTTCTCGTAGTTTTTCACGTCGTCGTTTTTCTTGTCATGAAAAACGGCCGTGTGTAGGCTTTAACGACGTGAAAAAAACGCGCATGCTCAGAAGCAAGTGATGAGACTGGAGCACTCGTTTTGGTAAAACTAGCGTTCGTAATGGAGATAGCACATTCATCACACTGTAACGGACTGAAGAGCACGAGGCTAAAAAGCGCGAATCGTCTCTCACCAAACTTTACTAACACAAGGATCAGCATAAGCAGCCCAAAGGGTGGCGCCATCCGAATGGAACTTCCCCTTTATAGTGCCGTCGTACATTTCGTACGTCACCGCGCTTTGCTCAAGCATTTTTTTTCATGATCGTGTGTAGGCAAGGCAGGCTTGAGAAGAATCACGTCGAGAAAAACTTCGTTTTTTTCAACGACATTAAAAACGGTCGTGTGTACGCGGCATTAGGTGTGCAGGAGGATGGCAGTGGTGCATTTACTTTATTGAAAAGTCAAAAAGTAAAATAAAAGGGGTTGTAAACCCTCGTGTTTGCATCCTATACATTAAGGTAAAATAACTTTTGTCACTGTGCAGCCCCCCAGCCCTCCCATTTTACTCACCTGAGCCCATTTGTTTCCCCACCGGAGACACGATCTACCTCTCTGACCAGGGGTTCTCGGCTCTCGATTGGATAGATTGATAGCAGCGCAGCCATTGGCTCCCGCTGCTGTCAATCAAATCCAATGATGCGGGCGCCAGGGGGCGGGGCCGAGTCTATGGATGCAAATGTTGGACTTGGGAGCACATCCGCAAGGTAACCCCCAGGGAGAGCGATTCTCCTAGGGGGTTTACCAATGCGGGGAGGAGCCGCGAGCTCCGTTGGGGGACCCCAGAAGTCGAGGATCGGGGCCACTCTGTGCAAAACAAACTGCACAGTGGAGGTAAGTATGATATGTTTATTATTTGAAAAAAAAAAACAAGGGTTTGCAACCCCTTTAAAGTATGGCTAAAGGTAATTTTTTAAAAATATTAAATAGAGTAAGGGAGGGTTATACCAATCTTTTTTTTTCCATTATGGAGATTTTCCTATACTTCCTGTCCCATAGCCACAACAAAAAGTGGGAGAAAATATCTCCAAAGTGGAGGTATCCTTAGGGTTGCCACCTCATCCCTTTAAACCCGAACACACATGAATTACACAGGTTCTGAGGGTAATTTAATGTAGATAAGGCACCGAGTGAGTTTAATTATCACCTTGATCAGCCACAGAACCTGTGTAATAAATATGTGTTGGGGTTTAAAGTAGGGTTGTCCCGATACCACTTTTTTAGGACCGAGTACAAGTACCGATACTTTTTTTCATGTACTCGCCGATACCGATTACCGATACTTTTTTAATGTCATGTGACAGTTTGACTGATGGGCACTGAAAGATGGCACTGATAGGCGGCACTTATGGGCACTGATAGGTGGCACTGACAGGTGGCTGGCACTGATGGCTGGCACTGATGGGCGGCACTAATGGCACTTATGGGCACTGATAGGTGGCAATGTTGGATTGCACTGATAGTTGGCACTTATGGACACTGATGGCACTGACAGGTGGCTGGCACTGATGACTGGCACTGTTGGCACTGACAGGTGGCTGGCACTGATGGGCAGCACTTATGGGCACTGATGGCACTGACGGCACTTATGGGCACTGATGGATGGCACTGATAGTCGGCACTTATGGGCACTGATATGTGGCTGGCACTGTTGGCACTGACAGGTGGCTGGCACTGATGGGCAGCACGTATGGGCACTGATGGCACTGCCAGTTGGCTGGCACTGACGACACTTATGGGAACTGATGGATGGCACTGATAGTCGGCACTTATGGGCACTGATATGTGGCTGGCACTTATGGGCAGGCACTGAAATGCTGCAATAAATGACATGAGGAAAAGATTTTGAAATGTTATGCTGCAACGGCCATCTTGGTACACCCTGCACTCAGCATCAGTAAGTAACAGCAGACATCTTGTTACACCCAGCCCAAACTATTTGGGCTGGGTGTAACAAGATGTCCGCTGCTGGCTTACTGTGGCCAAGTGCAGGGTGTACCAAGATGGGCGTCGGGATGTCCAAGCTGACAGTCACCCAATCCTGATGCGGCTGCGCCCTGCACACTTCCAGCTTACCTAGCTGAGGACTCGCTCTCCGCCACACTGACTCAGCCTACGGATGTGTCCCGCCCACTCCGCCCTCCCTCTCCGCTCGCAAACTCTGCCCGCCCTCGCCGCTCACAAACTCCGCCCGCCTTCGTCGCTCAAACTCCGCCCGCATTCGTCGCTCAAACTCCGCCCGCCTTCGTTGCTCAAACTCCGCCCGCCTTCGTCGCTCACAGACTCCACCCGCCCTCTCCGCTCGCAAACTCTGCCCGCCCTCTCCGCTCACAAACTCCGCCGACCAGGTATCGGGTCAGGCATCGGGAGCATTTGTGTGAGTACAAGTACTTGCGCAAATGCTCTGTATCGGTCCCGATACCGATACTAGTATCGGTATCGGGACAACCCTAGTTTAAAGGGATGAGGTGGCAACCCTAGGTATCCTGATTATCCTGATTATCACCAGGGTCACAAGAACTAGTGTAGATGTATCTTCTATTCCTGTTCCAGTGACAACCCAAATTTGGGGATTTTCTTTTACTTTTAGCCCCCTTTCACAAGGGCAGACCGATCCGGTTCGCCTGATGATTTTTGAGGAGGACCATCCATTGCCCTCTATGGAGTGGTGGATGTAAACGGACATGTGTCCTTTTATACCCGCCGACTAGGGATGAGCTTCGTGTTCGAGTCGAACATACGTTCGACTCGAACATCGGCTGTTCGATCGTTCGGCGAAGATCGAACGATTTGGGCCGTTCGCGCCAAATTCGAGTGACGCGAACGGCCCACAATGCACTACGCCATCGCAGTGTCATCCAGGCGCTGTGATTGGCCAAGCATGCACTGTGACCCCGCATGCTTGGCCAATCACAGCGCCGGCAGCGAGGAGAGCAATGATTGGCCACAGGCAGGATGCCTGTGGCCAATTATTGCTGAGGGTGTTTAGTACACGCCCCACACTATAAAAGGCCGCCAGCACGGCGGCCTAGTGTAGTGTGTTCCGGAGCAGGGATAGAGCAGCATAGGCAGGGACAGTGACTTTTATTTCTTTCTTGCTTAACCTGGATTCCTTTAGTTTAGGGAAAGAGAAGGATAGGTAGGGAGAGTGTCAGTGTGTTTTGTGCTTGTGCTATAGTGTGCTTAAAAAAAACATTTTTTCTAGGGACAGAAAACTGTAGGTAGGGAGAGTGTCAGTTTCTTTCACTGTGCAAGTCCTTGTTTCTAGGGACCTGGAAGGACAGTGAGTGAATTCTCCTTGTGCTATATTGTGCTTAAAAAAAACATTTTTTCTAGGGACAGAAAACTGTAGGTAGGGAGAGTGTCAGTTTCTTTCACTGTGCAAGTCCTTGTTTCCAGGGACCTGGAAGGACAGTGAGTGAATTCTCCTTGTGCTATATTGTGCTTAAAAAAAACATTTTTTCTAGGGACAGAAAACTGTAGGTAGGGAGAGTGTCAGTTTCTTTCACTGTGCAAGTCCTTGTTTCCAGGGACCTGGAAGGACAGTGAGTGAATTCTCCTTGTGCTATATTGTGCTTAAAAAAAACATTTTTTCTAGGGACAGAAAACTGTAGGTAGGGAGAGTGTCAGTTTCTTTCACTGTGCAAGTCCTTGTTTCTAGGGACCTGGAAGGACAGTGAGTGAATTCTCCTTGTGCTATATTGTGCTTAAAAAAAACATTTTTTCTAGGGACAGAAAACTGTAGGTAGGGAGAGTGTCAGTTTCTTTCACTGTGCAAGTCCTTGTTTCTAGGGACCTGGAAGGACAGTGAGTGAATTCTCCTTGTGCTATATTGTGCTTAAAAAAAACATTTTTTCTAGGGACAGAAAACTGTAGGTAGGGAGAGTGTCAGTTTCTTTCACTGTGCAAGTCCTTGTTTCCAGGGACCTGGAAGGACAGTGAGTGAATTCTCCTTGTGCTATATTGTGCTTAAAAAAAAAACATTTTTTCTAGGGACAGAAAACTGTAGGTAGGGAGAGTGTCAGTTTCTTTCACTGTGCAAGTCCTTGTTTCCAGGGACCTGGAAGGACAGTGAGTGAATTCTCCTTGTGCTATATTGTGCTTAAAAAAAACATTTTTTCTAGGGACAGAAAACTGTAGGTAGGGAGAGTGTCAGTTTCTTTCACTGTGCAAGTCCTTGTTTCTAGGGACTGGGAAGGACAGTGAGTGAATTCTCCTTGTGCTATAGTGTGCTTAAAAAAAACATTTTTTCTAGGGACAGAAAACTGTAGGTAGGGAGAGTGTCAGTTTCTTTCACTGTGCAAGTCCTTGTTTCTAGGGACCTGGAAGGACAGTGAGTGAATTCTCCTTGTGCTATATTGTGCTTAAAAAAAACTTTTTTTCTAGGGACAGAAAACTGTAGGTAGGGAGAGTGTCAGTTTCTTTCACTGTGCAAGTCCTTGTTTCCAGGGACCTGGAAGGACAGTGAGTGAATTCTCCTTGTGCTATATTGTGCTTAAAAAAAACATTTTTTCTAGGGACAGAAAACTGTAGGTAGGGAGAGTGTCAGTTTCTTTCACTCTGCAAGTCCTTGTTTCCAGGGACCTGGAAGGACAGTGAGTGAATTCTCCTTGTGCTATATTGTGCTTAAAAAAAACATTTTTTCTAGGGACAGAAAACTGTAGGTAGGGAGAGTGTCAGTTTCTTTCACTGTGCAAGTCCTTGTTTCCAGGGACCTGGAAGGACAGTGAGTGAATTCTCCTTGTGCTATATTGTGCTTAAAAAAACCATTTTTTCTAGGGACAGAAAACTGTAGGTAGGGAGAGTGTCAGTTTCTTTCACTGTGCAAGTCCTTGTTTCTAGGGACTGGGAAGGACAGTGAGTGAATTCTCCTTGTGCTATAGTGTGCTTAAAAAAAACATTTTTTCTAGGGACAGAAAACTGTAGGTAGGGAGAGTGTCAGTTTCTTTCACTGTGCAAGTCCTTGTTTCTAGGGACCTGGAAGGACAGTGAGTGAATTCTCCTTGTGCTATATTGTGCTTAAAAAAAACATTTTTTCTAGGGACAGAAAACTGTAGGTAGGGAGAGTGTCAGTTTCTTTCACTGTGCAAGTCCTTGTTTCTAGGGACCTGGAAGGACAGTGAGTGAATTCTCCTTGTGCTATATTGTGCTTAAAAAAATCATTTTTTCTAGGGACAGAAAACTGTAGGTAGGGAGAGTGTCAGTTTCTTTCACTGTGCAAGTCCTTGTTTCAAGGGACAGAGAAGGACACCTGAAGGTAGCCCTTATTGCTTTTTTCCCATCTCCCTGCAGGCCATCTATTAGAATGTCTGGAAGGCAAACAAGGAGAGGCAGACAGTCAGGAGGCAATAAAAGAGGGCAAGCAGGCTCTGTGTCTGGGGGCAACAGTGCTGGTCGTGGACGCGGTGCATTGTCATCAGCACATGGCCATGGGACACGCTTGTCCTTCTTTTCCGCAGCTGGACATGTTGAGCCACATCATGCCGAAGACTTGGTAGAGTGGATGACCAAGCCCTCCTCCTCCTCCTCATCCTCTCTCACCCAGGCTCAGGGTACTGGCAAAGCAGCTGCCAAAGCGTCCTCTTCCCTGGTATCAATGTCAGACTCATCATCAGTCACTCCTTCCCTAGACCCACCATGTCCTCCTCCTGAGGAGTCCCCCGAACTGTTTGAGCACAGTGTTGGGTACATGCTCCAGGAGGATGCCCAGCGTTTCGAAGGGTCTGATGATGAAACCCAGCTACAGGAAGGCAGTAGGGTGAGAGCAGACAGAGGGGATGCTCAAGAAGGACACCAATCTGGCAGTCATGTTCCAGCAGCTGCAGCATACTGCCAGATTGGCTCCAGTGATGAGGAGGGAGGGGATGATGAGGTCACTGACTCCACGTGGGTGCCTAATAGGAGAGAGGAGGAGGAGGATGAGGAGGAGGCACATCTCCAACGAGACAGGATGCCCTTTGGTGGCCAGCGTAAGGGCAGTACACCGACGGAATCACACCGCAGAGCTCCGCCTGTGCAGGGCGCTGCCTCTGCCCGTCATTCAAAAAGTTCCTTGGTGTGGGCCTTTTATGAGGCTAGTGCATCAGATCGCACAGCTGCTGTTTGCAACATATGTCTCAAGCGTATATCGCGTGGCCAAAACATCAGCCGCTTGGGTACCACATGCCTGACCAGACATATGTTGACCTGCCATGCAGCTCGTTGGCAAGCCTACCTCAAAGACCCACACCAAAGAACAAAGCGGACCTCTCCTTGCACCGCATCAGCTGGGATCTCCAACCCCACTATAACTTCAGTCCTCTCTGAAACATGCACTGAGAGGAATGAAGGTGTAGAATTAGGTGTGTCACAGCCAAGTACTTGCGGCCACTCTGCTAGCAGTACACCGACGTCCGATTCTAGCAGGCAAATTTCCCTGCCCCAGCTGCTGGACCGTCGAAAGAAGTTCACTCCCAGCCATCCACATGCCCAGCGGTTGAATGCTAGCTTGGCTAAATTGCTAGCGCTTCAACTGCTGCCTTTTCAGTTGGTAGACTCGGCCCCCTTCCGTGAGTTTGTGCAATGTGCGGTTCCTCAGTGGCAGGTTCCCAAACGCCACTTTTTCTCACGGAAGGCTATTCCGGCTCTCTACCGGCATGTGGAAGGCAATGTCTTGGCCTCGCTGGACAGGGCGGTCAGCGGTAAGGTGCATATTACCGCTGACTCATGGTCCAGCAGGCATGGACAGGGACGTTACCTTTCTTTCACGGCCCATTGGGTCACTCTTTTGGCAGCTGGGAAGGATGCAGGACAAGGTGCAGTAGTGTTGGAGGTTGTCCCACCGCCACGCCTCCAAAATGCTACTACTGGTTGTGACACACCTCTCTCCTCCACCCCCTCCTCTTCTTCTTCCTCCATGGCCTCTTCCTGTGGTTTGTCCTATGAACCAGCGGTGCTCCGTAGCCGTTCACGGGGCTACGCAAGTACGCAGGCAAAAAGATGCCATGCCGTGCTTGCGCTGGTGTGTTTGGGGGACAGAAGCCACACTGGGGCAGAGGTCCTGTCTGCTCTGCAGGGCCAGGCCGAGAGGTGGTTGACGCCACGCCAGCTTAAGCCAGGAATGGTGGTTTGCGACAATGGCACCAACCTCCTCTCCGCCCTCCGACAGGGACAACTGACCCATGTGCCCTGTGTGGCTCACGTCCTTAACCTGGTGGTGCAGCGGTTCTTGGGCAGGTACCCGGGCTTACAGGATGTCCTGAGGCAGGCCAGGAAAGTCTGTGTGCATTTCCGCAGATCTTATAATGCCAGTGCTCGCCTGGCTGAGCTGCAAAAGGAGTTGAACCTGCCCAAGAACCGCCTTATATGTGACATGCCCACCAGGTGGAACTCAACGTTGGCCATGCTGCAGCGGCTGCACACGCAGCAGAGGGCCATCAATGAGTACCTGTGCGACTACGGCACCAGGACAGGGTCAGGGGAGCTTGTTTTTTTTTCTCCACGCCAGTGGGGCATGATCAGGGATGCATGCACTGTCCTGGCACCATTTGAGGAGGCCACGAGGATGGTGAGCAGTGACAGTGCATGCATCAGTGACACTGTACCTCTTGTCCACCTGTTGGAGCACACGCTGCGTGGAATAATGGACAGGGCACTTGAGGCAGAACAGAGGCAGGAAGAGGAGGACTTCCTTGCCTCTCAAGGCCCCCTTTACCCAGACAGTGTTCCTTCTGTCCCACCCATCGCACAGGAAGAGGAAGAGGAGGAGGAGGAGGAGGAGGAGGAGGATTGTGTCAGCATGGAGGTGGAGGCTGGCACTCAGCATCATCAGCAGCAGTCTTTTATGGATGATTTACAGTCCCAAGAAACCAGTGGACTTGTACGTGGCTGGGAGGAGGTGACTGCGGATCATGTCGTCCTTAGTGACCCAGAGGACTCCGGAGCGAATGCCTCAGCAAACCTACGCTGCATGGCCTCCCTGATCCTGCAAAGTCTGCGGAAGGATCCTCGTATTCTTCGGATCAAGGAGAGGGACCATTACTGGCTGGCCACTTACCTTGATCCACGGTACAAGGGTAAGGTTGCGGACCTTATGTTACCGTCGCAGAGGGAGCAGAGGATGAGACAACTCCGGGAGGCCTTGCAGAAAGGTCTGTGCAACGCGTTCCCAGAGACTGGGAGGTTACAAACTCCTGGTCCAGGACAACGAGTTGCTGAGGCTTCGGCCAGTCAAAGAAGGAGCGGTGGGGAAGGTGGCCGTCTGACCGATGCGTTCAGACAATTCTTTAGTCCGCAGCCCCAAAGTATGATTGGTTCCAGCAACCATCGCCAGCGTCTGATAAACATGGTGCAGGAATATCTAGGGGCAAGGTCAGACTTGGACACCTTCCCCACCGAAAATCCTCTGGCTTACTGGGTCTTGAGGATGGATCACTGGCCAGAGCTTGCACAGTATGCAATTGAGCTACTGGCCTGTCCTGCATCCAGCGTTCTTTCGGAACGCACATTCAGTGCTGCTGGAGGATTTGTCACGGATCACAGGGTGCGCCTGTCCACCGACTCGGTTGATCGACTGACTTTCATCAAGATGAACCAGTCTTGGATCACCACCAGCTACTACACACCTGATGCTGATATAACAGACTAATTGATTTTAACATGTCACGTCCCTTCAAGACTGATGCTGATGCTGAGTGCCTGTGCTGTTATGTTGACTGGCTATCCTCCTCCTCCGAGTCCTCAATGATACGATTGATGATGATAGCTTGAAAGATCATTTTTGTTTATGGGTGCCGCCACCAGTGGCTAAGGCCCAATTTTTCAGCCCCTGTTTTACAGGGGCGTGTACTTACAATTTTTTTAGCAATAATTTGCCATAGGGCTCATTGCTGTGCTCCAAGTACAGTATCTGTGAGGGGTTGTAGTGTTGTGCCACCAGTGCCTAAGGCCCAATTTTTCAGCCCCTGTTTAACAGGGGCGTGTCATAAAAATTTTTGAAGCAATACTTTGCAACAGGGCTCATTGCTGTGCTCCAAGTACAGTATCTGTGAGGGGTTGTAGTGTTGTGCCACCAGTGCCTAAGGCCCAATTTTTCAGCCCCTGTTCAACAGGGGCATGCAATTACAATTCTTGATGTAATAATTCACAGCAGGGCCCATTCCTGCACCCACCAAGAGTAAGTCTGAGGGCTTACAGTGTTGTGGCAACGCCACCACCACCACCACCACGAAAGGCCCAATTTTTCAGCCACTGTTCAAAAGGGGCATGTAATTACAATTCTTGATCTAATAATATCACAGCAGGGCCCATTCCTGCACCCACCAAGAGTAACTCTGAGGGCTTACAGTGTTGTGGCAACACCACCACCACCACCACCACCACGAAAAGCCCAATTTTTCAGCCCCTGTTCAACAGGGGCATGCAATTACAATTCTTGATCTAATAATTCACAGCAGGGCCCATTGCTGCACCCACCAAGAGTAACTGTCAGGGCTTACAGTGTTGTGGCACCAGCACCACCATCAAAGCCCCAATTTTTACTACCACTGTTCAACAATTATATGTAATTAAAATTCCTGATATAATAGTTGACAGCAGGGCGTTCCAGCACCAACCAAGAGTAACTGTGAGTGCTTACAGTGTTGTGCCAACACCAACAACTAAGGGGCCTATTTCTGCAGAGTATATACGGCAGGTCCCTACTTTCAAACATCCAACTTACAAACGACTCCTACTTGCAAACGAAAGAAGACAACAGGAAGTGAGAGGAAATCTACCCCTAGGAAGGAAAATTCTCTCCTGTAAGAATAAATATGGGAGAAAGGTGTCTCCTCTGTACTGATGCTTTATCAGCAATCCTTGTTTCAAGAAAAACACCACATTTCAAAAACAGTTGTCATTGGGACGGAAAGTGAGGTGAAATGTTCTGAACAGGGGCACAGACAGCAAAACAAATGTTACAGGGGTGATAACCCTTACCTATGTTTCCCAAAAAGTTTAAAAATAGATTTTTGGGCTGGAGCTACACTTCAACAATGTACCTGTTCAAAATTACAAACACATTCTACATAAGAACAAACCTACAGTCCCTGTCTTGTATGCACCGCCTGTATACGGCTGTTCAGAGTATATAGGGCCTTTTTTATTTTATGTGCGGGGTTCCCCTTAATATCCATACAAGACCCAAAGGGGCTGGTAATGGGCTGGGGTAGGGGGGGGTCATGGGGTAGCTATGCCATTTTTCTTAAAGATTTTCATCCATATTACCGGGACCAGACATTACATTAAAGCCGCAAGCAGTTTTAAATGGCTTTTTTTTCCTTTAGAAGTGTCATTTTGTGCAGGGACAGTTCTAAACACGGGAAACACGTGGCACTTCACAGGCATACTTTAGACACCCCCCAGGTACGATATTTAAAGGAATATTTGACTTTTTTTTTTTCACTTTATGCATTATTAAAATGACTGCTCCCGAAAAACGACCGTTTTTAAAACTTCTTTTTGCATTGATACATGTCCCCTGGTGCAGAACCCGGGTTCCCAAATCCTTTTTAGGACAATAACATGCATAATAGTTGTTATAATTAGCACTTTAGAATTCGAACGTTCGCATCCATTGTATTTAATAGGGTTCTAATGTTCGTACGAACTTTCGGTCCGTTCGCGGGTTCTGGTGCGAACCGAACCCGGGGGTGTTCGGCTCATCACTACCGCCGACATCCAATCCGATCCCATCTGCCAAAAACAGATGGATTGGGGGTCTCACAGATAGGACCGAATGACAGAAATCAAAACTGGCTGTCCAACTACCAGCTGACCTGTCATCTGCCTGCTCAGCGAGGATCAGCGGACAGATTCTCCACTGAGCAGGTGGATCCACTGGCAGAGTACACCAGTGTGGAAGACCCTTACTCTTGGTGATAACGTTAAACACGACGAATAGAGAGGGTCTCCCTAATGTGGTCCCACACAGCAGTAAAAACCCAACAGGTGTTCTAATCCAGTGGTCATCAACCCTGTCCTCAGGGCCCACTAACAGGCCAGATTGTATGTATTACCTTGGGGGAGATGCAGACTAGAATACTGCAATCACTGATTAGCAAATTATATCACCTGTGATGTATTTCAGTTATCTTGCAAACCTGGCCTGTTAGTGGGCCCTGAGGACAGAGTTGATGACCACTGGTCTAATCCCTCTGCACTCGATCCAAAAAAATAAATCGCTCTAGCTTTACTTTTAGTTCCATTGGCCATGGCATTGATTATGCAGTAGTTTGTACCACACCATGCTGCATGCCATAGACAAGGTCAACTAGAGCCCAGGGGGAACATGCCAAACTGTGACCCCCCCCCAAGATGTATGAGCATAATGTGGCAGCAACCCCCCCCAAAAAACAATTTAGGCACTAAGCTACATGATTACCCCGTAGGTATGAAATTCTCCCTCTTCCCGGTACAAATCTGCCGCCCCCCCCCCCAAAAAAAAATCACCCCTTCTAGCACAAAACTTCCTCCCCTAAAATTTCCTCTCCACTCCCTATCTCCCTCCTAGCACAAATACCCCCCCATCCCCCCTCCCAGCACGAGCACCCCCCAGTCATCCCTACTAGCACAAATATATCCCCCAAATAAAAAAAAATGCTCCTAGCACAAATACCCTCCCTCCTCTACCATATCACCTCTTCTAGCACAAACCCCCCAAAAATCAACCCTCCTATCACAAATCCTCTTCTCTCATCCCTCCTCCCAACACAAATCAACTCTGAATCACCACTTCTAGCCCACACCACCAAATTTCTCTTCCTAGAATAATTTTTACCCCCTGCTGCCCCCCAAATTCCTCCTCCCAACACAAACCCATCACCCCTCAATCTCCTTTCAGTGCCCCCCACCTCACATGATACCACAGTGCCCAGAGCAGCCGGCCCTCCTGCTGACCTCTTGTCCCAGCCCTGATGAAGGGTTCTCTCACATGGTCGTTCCTGAAAGTACAGCACCCAGATCAGCGTATTTCTGTGGTGGTTACGGTCAGATTAGCTGTGGCCCTGTACAAATCAATGGCAGTCTGGAAGTCTTCACAGCTGTCTGCATGTAGTTGCACATGGAGTGATTGAAACTGATCAAACAGCTGCGATTCATGTTGTGGCGACTTTTTGAAAAAGGATCCTGTAGTACTTTTTTCCGATTTCATTGCGACTTGCATTGGCTTCTGTTAAACGAAGTCGCAATCGGATGTACAAATCGCACTGATGTGTGGCTTTGAAAACGCACTGAAGTAGCGCAATTTCAAAGCTGCAACCTGTGTGAACCAGGGCTTAGTGATGGATGAGTGCACATGCTCAGTGTCTTATCCAGAGGTTGTCTTTGGGAAATAGACATATGAGTGCTGTCAGCATTACTGCAGAGGTGGAAGGGGTGGAGGGGTCAGCCTGTCAGTGCTCCGACCATACGCCGTACACTGCATCAAATTGGTCTGCGTGGCTGTCGTCTCAGAAGGAAGCCTCTTGTAAAGATGATACACAAGAAAGCCCGCAAACAGTTTGCTGAAGACAAGCAGACTTAGGACATGGGTTACTGGTCCTGTGGTCTGATGAGACCAAGAAGATAAACTTAAGCCCCATACACACGATCAGATTTTCTGCAGACAAAGCGTAGGACTTTTGTCCGAAGGGCGTTGGCCAGGAACTTGTCTTGCATACAAACGGCAAAAAACTGTCGGCCAACAAACATGAAACTACGTGTTTTTTCAGCTCTTTAGCGCCACCCTTTGGGCAACGTCTGCTAATGTTGTGTTATGGTGAGCATTGCTTCTGAGCATGTATATTTGTACTTTGGAGTTTTGTCCGATGGACTTGTGCACACACGATCGGAAAATCCGACAACACACAATTGTTGGCGGACAATTTAAAAGCATGCTATCCCACATTTGTCCATGGAAAATACGACAACAATTGTCCAATGAAGCATACAAACGGTCGGATTTTCCACCAATAGCCTGTCATCACACAATTCCCGTCGGATAATCCGATCGTGTGTACGAGGCATTATTTGGTTCAGATGGTGTCAAGCATGTGTGGCTGCAACCAGGTGAGGAGTACAAACAGTGGCGTATCCAGGGTATGGCAGACAGGGCACGTGCCATGGGCGCTACATGAAGGGGGCGCTGGTGAGTAGCTGGCAGTCTACACACTGCTCAGATGACCCCCAGCATTACAGTCGGTGCTCTCCTCCTCTCCCGGGAAGGTCTTGGAAAGTGTTTAGTGTGTTGGTCAGGTGACTCCCCCCTCCTGCACATCCCGATGTTCTCCCTGCAGGGAGGGCGCTCACTCTCCGCTCCGCGGCCGTGCAGTGTATACGGGGGGCGGCGGGAGGAAGTTGCTGCATGTGGGAGGAAGAGCGGAGTTGTTGCACAGCTGTGCCCCCCCCCCCCCCAAATGAAAACGATCCTCACGGCAATAGAGCGATTCCCTGTGTGTGTGTCTCCCTTCCCCTCTCCTGTAAGCTCTCAGCTGCTGGAGGGATAGAAACACAGAGAATCGCTCTATAATTGCTGTGCTGATCATCCATTCCTCAGTGTCGGGGGCTCCTGCTTGTCATAATGACAAAAGGCAGAGCCAGCTCCAGCAGAACATCTCCAACCTGTACTGTGTGCAGAAGGGTTCACAACACAGCACAGCAGTAAGATGCAGGGGGCTGCAGATGATGATTTCAGTGTCCCGCCTCCCGACCATCAGTGGGAGGAGGGGGAGATTTGCATTTCATCTCACTGTCAGCCAATCATACTTTGCCCATGTTGCAGCCCCTCCCTCTTCCCCTCCCACCCGCCACATTTTGACTTCAGTTCCAGGAAGAAGAATCAGTCCTCAGCTTCTACTCATGTGAGTTTTTTTCTTTCTTTATGTTTACTTCAGAGAGGGGGAGAAGGAGGTTCTGCAGCAGCAGCAGGAACACTGGGACAGTCATGGATTCATTTAGACTTTTAGTGCAGCAGGTGACAGAGGAAGAGAGGAACAGGACCAGCATTCGCTTATCTATTCATGTTGTCATGTATTTACTCTGGCACTACACCCCCTAACCTGGCACTATACCCCCTAACCTGGCACTACACCCCCTAACCTGGCACTATACCCCCTAACCTGACACTATACCCCCTAACCTGACACTACACCCCCTAACCTGGCACTATACCCCCTAACCTGGCACTACACCCCCTAACCTGGCACTATACCCCCTAACCTGGCACTATACCCCCTAACCTGGCACTATACCCCCTAACCTGGCACTACACCCCCTAACCTGGCACTATACCCCCTAACCTGGCACTATACCCCCTAACCTGGCACTATACCCCCTAACCTGGCACTACACCCCCTAACCTGGCACTATACCCCCTAACCTGGCACTACACCCCCTAACCTGGCACTATACCCCCTAACCTGGCACTACACCCCCTAACCTGGCACTATACCCCCTAACCTGGCACTACACCCCTAACCTGGCACTATACCCCCTAACCTGGCACTACACCCCCTAACCTGGCACTACACCCCCTAACCTGGCACTATACCCCCTAACCTGGCACTACACCCCCTAACCTGGCACTATACCCCCTAACCTGGCACTACACCCCCTAACCTGGCACTATACCCCCTAACCTGGCACTATACCCCCTAACCTGGCACTACACCCCCTAACCTGGCACTACACCCCCTAACCTGGCACTATACCCCCTTACCTGGCACTACACCTCCTAACCTGGCACTACACCCCCTAACCTGGCACTACACCCCCTAACCTGGCACTATACCCCCTAACCTGGCACTACACCCCCTAACCTGGCACAATACCCCCTAACCTGGCACTATACCCCCTAACCTTGCACTATACCACCCTAACATTTCACTACCACCCTAACCTGGCACTACTGTATATCACCTAACCTGGTACTATACCACCCAAACCTGGCACTACTGTATATCACCTAAGCTGGCACTTTGTGTTGGACTATCACATAAAATACATTCACAATTTTGGTTGTAACATGACAAAATGTGGAAAATTTCAAGGGGTATGAATACTTTTTCAAGGCAGTGTGTGTGTGTGTGTGTATATATGTATATATATATATATATATATATATATATATATATATATATACACACACACACACATTTTTATAGTTGGGCCCCACCCCTAGTTTTGTTCCTGTGCCCCCCCTAAATATGAAAGCTAGAGACACCACTGTTGCACAGAAGACGGAGTGACAGCACAGAAGACGGAGTGAAAGCGCAGTGGCAGGAGACTCAGGGGCCACACACCTGCAGCCAGGGGCCACTTGTGCAGTGATTGGTGGCACAGCGCTGTCCCGGAGTGATCGGCGAGGACGGATGGCGCTGATCGTACCTTTGCTCGGGTATCATGCAGAAGGGTGTGGGCTGTAACAAGGGCCACGCTCTGTACCTGGCTCTCCTTGCCTGCAAGGAGGGCACCAAGAGGGGGCAACTCAGCAAGAAGGCGGCCAAGACCAACAGGTGTCACGACAAATGGTTCTCCCTCTTCCAGAATGTCCTCTTCTGCTTCAAGGGAGAGCAGAGCGCCCGACCCTACGGACTCTACATGCTGGAGGGTGCCAGCTGCGAGAGGATCCCCCCACCCATAGTGGGCAGCGGGGGCAAGGAGAGCATGGAGAAGCAGGTACCCCACCAATGTCTACCCCATTATATATGTATATATTGAGCTCCACTCCTGCCCAGGACACTAGCTACATGGAGTTAGCATGTTCTCCCAGTGGGGTTCCTCTTCCACTCCAAACACATGCAGGTAGGTGAATTGTACCCTGTGTACAGACTGGCAGGGTACATGGCTAATCATATTCTACACTGACCCTACAAACACAGAGGATCCTACACATATCTATGTATACTTCCATTCAGTCCTGTCCAGCTCTTGGCAGATTTTGAGCCAGCACTCATCTTGGATAATTTTTCGGACATGGGGGGGTGGCATGCAGAATGTGATCACCCATGTACATTGCCACTTCATACAGACAGGGGACCATCACCTACCAACATGGCTTTGGAGTGTGCCCACACCAAGAGAACATGCAAACTACATGCAGATAGCTTCCTGGCCCAGATTCAAACCAAGTGAGGCAAGTCCCAACAACTAACCTACTGTTCTTCCTATATACCTGTATTATCTGAAAGTTGGGTTTCAACTGTTTTGACAGGGGCGCAGTTTCAGTGCTTGCCATAGGCGCAATTTTCACTAGATACGCCTCTGAGTACAAAGACACGTGTGTGTTGCCTACAGTCAAGCATTATGGTGGGAGTGTCATGCTCTGGGGCTGCATGAGTGCTGCCGGCACTGGGGAGCTACAGTTAATGGAGGGGACCATGAATGACAACATGTACTGTGACATACTGAAGCAGAGCATGATCCCCTCCCTTCAGAGACTGGGCTGCAGGGCAGGATTCCAACATTATAATGACCTCAAACACACCTCCAGAAGGACCACTGACCACAGCTGAGGGTAAAGGTGATGGACTGGCCAAACATGTCTCCAGACATAAACCCTATTGAGCATCTGTGGGGCATCCTCAAACGGAAGGTGGAGGAGCTCAAAGTCTCTAACATCCACCAGCTCTGTGATGTTGTCATGGAGGAGTGGAAGAGGACTCCGGTGGCAACCTGTGAACCTCTGGGGAACTCCATGCCCAAGAGGGTTAAGGTAGCGCTGGAACATAATGGTGGTCACACAAAATATTGACACTTTGGGCCCAATTTGGACATTTTCACTTAGGGGTGTACTCACTTTTGTTGCCAGCGGTTTAGGGAGGCCCAGGATGAAAAGACAGAAAGAAAGAATAATGGAGGGCCGGGCATGACAAGGTGGAGAGTAAAAGCAACACAGGGTTAAAAAAGCTGGGAAGTTTGGAGAGGGAGGAGACTGGAGTAATATGTGCTGGAGGGGAGGAGCGCTTTAAATATGAAGGGGCGGGAACGCCTGGGAACATTTTGTGAGGAGACAGCGAGGGAGAGGAAGTTTTTCCCACCCACCCTCCCTATTGTTTGGTGTTTTTGTCATGTTTGTGTGTTTTCTTGTGTTTCAGGTCGGATGGTTTCGGGACGTCGTAACAGCTGTGTACTGGCGGTGTCTTTGGTCTTTAACGTAAAACAGATGTGATGGAAGTGGTGGGGGGCTCATCGGTGGTATGTGCCCCTCTGGTGTATTCCAGTGGAATGGTGTCTGCTGGAATACGGGTATGGTTGCACTGCGGGAAGGGGTTGTCTCCGAGCTGTGATACGGCTGGAGGCCTGGTATGGTAAAATTTTGGTCCCGCAGTGTATTGGTGGAAAAAGTGTTAAAAGTTTGGGGTGCCGTCAGAGACCAACAGACTGGGAGTTAAACTGTTAAAGTTATTGAAGTGAAAGTATTATTTTATATTGGAGTTTTATCTAATTATGTTTTAATAAAAAGGCTGTTATGGCCAGTTATACTCCAACTCTGGTGTGGGCTAATTATTATAGAGTGGTTAAGATAAGGGGTATGTAATTTTAAGAGGGTAGAATGGTATGGGTAAAGTGTTGGGAATATCTCGATTACACTGGTCAAGACATTAATGACTGTGTTTTGAGTTATTTTGAGGCGACAGCAAATTTACACTGTTATACAAGCTGTACACTCACTACTTTACATTGTAGCAAAGTGGAATTTCTTCAGTGTTGTCACATGAAAAGATATAATAAAATATTTACAAAAATGTGAGGGGTGTACTCACTTTTGTGAGATACTGTAGATCCCATGTGCATATGTAAATTAAGATTACAGCACACATGTGAGGTATCGCACTGCTTGCCAGAATAATGGGAATGGATAATTTTAGGTTCTATTGTTTATCGCTATTTCACAGGCATGCTCACATACGCTTGACATGTTTGGTATCTAGTTACTTGAAGCAACATCCTCTTTTATGTTTAAAAAAAAAAAAAAATGGGTATTATATTGAGTTTCTGTGCTCTACAATTCATTTAAGTGTATTTTTCTCTCAAAGAAATTTGCATTTGATAATTGGCTGCGCAAATATCATGTAACAAAAAAAAATGTTGTCCCACACAGTTGATGTTGACTGGACTCGTACTGAAAGAAAGTGGAGGCGATACCCAGTAAAAGGAGTAAGCACTTTGTTCATGGTGCAAGGTTAATGTACATTTAGATGTAAGCTTGAAAAATTATGTTTTGGAAAAATTGATCTGGGGAGTGTAGAGCATTCCTATACTATAGCGCTGTATATTTAGATATTTATATATATCTTAGCGGCGGCAACCCCCCGGGAGGACAGCCGGGACACCAAAGCCCCGCACCTACTCCATCTAGGAAGCAGGATTTCTTCCTCCTCCTTGTGACATGGATCACGGCGCCCTTTGCCGTGCATCCCCCTCCTCTTCCTCCTAGGCGTCCAATAGGATCGCCTGACCTTTCAGCCAATTGGGAAATGGGTGTCAGACCCGTGCTTCCTGATTGGCGGAGAGGCGATTCAGTGTTAGAAAAGCGAATATTCATTTGCTTTTCTAACAACCCTGGGTGGGCTCCGAGCGCAATGCTCTGGGCTCCGAGTCCACCCTATTTTGAAGCCTGTTCAAAAAACACCCCGCTGCTGTAATTCACCAATTCGGTTTCCGCCGCGGCCATGGATAAATTCATGGTATGCATGATCTATCCATTAACCATATAGAGGGTGGCGTGGATAGAGGGGGCGGCGCCCGTGCGCCCTTAATGGACGGGCTGCCCCTGTTGATACAGCTACTGAGAAGTGTATTGATTTATTTAATAATTTTCCGTTTAGTGCAGGGTAAGTAAAATTGATTAGTCACAGCTATAAAGTCCCATTTGCATGGAAAGTTTGAAATCTGCTGTAGCATAAAATTTCTGGGGTTTTTCCGGAGAGCCACAGGTAGTGCATACAGCCAGCCATAAAAGTGAATGGTTGTACATAGTGTTTACACTCACATGTGCTCATGACATATTATAATTTCCACATCATACAGTCATGCCCATGTAAATGCCAACGCGCAAAAGCATTAGTATTTACACAGTTATGCCCATGTGCAACCACTCTGTGCTACTAGTGTATGGGCAGCTGTAGTCTTATCTCCTCCTATTCTACTGAACTACACTTACTCGAGTAATTATTTAATGGAATATAGCATAGAGATCACAGAGTAGACAAAATACAGTGCATCCAGAAAGTATTCACAGCGCTTAACTTTTTCTATATTTTATTATGTTACAGCCTTATTAAAAAAAAATCCTCAAAATTCTACAAACAATAATAGGACAACGTGAAAGAAGTTTGTTTAAAATCTTTGCAAATTTATTAAAAATAAAAAATGGAAAAAATCCTATGTACATAAGTTTTCACAGCCTTTGCTCGATACGTAGTTGAAGCACCTTTGGCACCAATTACAGCCTCAAGCCTTTTTGAGTATGATGCTACAAGCTTGGCACACCTTTTTTTTTCACCTATTTTTCGGCAGTTCTTCTTTGCAGGACCACTCAAGCTTCATCAGGTTGAATGGGGAGCGTCGGTACACAGCCATTTTCAGATCTCTTCAGAGATGTTCAATTGGGTTCTGACTGGGCCACTGAAGGACGTTCACAGAGTTGTCCCGTAGCCACTTCTTTGGTATCTTGGCTGTGTGCTTAGGGTCATTGTCCTGTTGGAAGATGAACCTTCACCCCTGTCTGAGGTACAGAGTGCTCTGGAGCAGGTTTTTTATCAAGGATGTCTCTGTACATTGATCCATTCATCTTTCCCTCGATCCTGACTAGTCTCCCAGTTCCTGGTGCTGAAAAACATCCCCACAGCATGATGCTGCCACCACCATGCTTCACTGTAGGGATGGTATTGGTCAGGTGATGAGCGGTGCCTGGTTTCCTCCAGACATTACGCTTGCCATTCAGACCAAAGAGTTCAATTAACGTTTCATCAGACCAGAGAATTTTGTTTCTCATGGTCTAAGAGTCCTTCAGGTGCCTTTTGGCAAACTCCAGGCAGCTGTCATGTGCCTTTTACTGAGGAGTGGCTTCCGTCTGGCCACTCTACCATATAGGCCCGATTGGGATTGGTGGAGAGCTGCAGAGATGGTTGTTCTTCTGGAAGTTTCTCCTCTCTCCGCAGAGAAACGCTGGAGCTCTGTCAGAGTGACCATCGGGTTCTTGGTCACCTCCCTGACTAAGGCTCTTCTCCCCTGATCTAAGAAGAGTCCTCGTGGTTCCAAACTTCTTCCATTTATGGATGATGTAGGCCATTGTGCTCATTGGGACCTTCAATGCGGCAGACATTCTTCTGTACCCTTCCCCAGATCTGTGCCTCGATACAATCCTGTCGCGGAGGTCTACAGACAATTCCTTGGACTTCATGGCTTGGTTTGTGCTCTGACATGCACCGTTAACTGTGGGACCCTATAGAGACAGGTGTGTGCCTTTCCAAATCATGTCCAATTAACTATATTTACAACAGGTGGACTCCAATCAAGTTGTAGAAACATCTGCAGGATAATTAGTGGAAACAGGATACACCTGAGCTTAATTTTGAGTGTCATGGCAACGACTATGAATACTTATGTACATAGGATTTTTTTCCTTTTTTATTTTTAATAAATTTTGCAAAGATTTCAAACAAACTTCTTTCAATTGTCATTATGAGGAATTGTTTGTAGAATTTTGAGGAAAATAATTAATTTAATCCATGATGGAATAAGACTGTAATTTAACAAAATGTGGAAAAAGTGAAGCGCTGTGAAAACTTTCCAGATGCACTGTATTGGAAACATCTAACACTATTAAAATGTCAAGGACTAATGCCGCATAGACACGATCACTTTTCTCGTTGGGAAAATTTTATTTTTTTCTCTTGGACGAGAAAAACGGCCATGTGTAGGCTTTCCAGCATTTTTCCAGACGAGAAAAACGACAAGAATCACGACGAGAAAAATTAGAACATGCTCTAATTTTTCTCGTTGTGAATAGCGGCATTTTTTTCCGCGGCAGTTTTCCCATAGGGAAACACTGCTAGGGAGCCTACACACGGCCAGTTTTCTCGACCAAGAGAAAACCTGTCATGAAAAACGGCCGTGTGTAGGGGACCAAGCCGGTCCTCGTTTTTCCCGTCGGGTTTCACGGCGGTGTTTTCACCGCCGTGAAACTTGATCGTGTGTTTACGTGGCATTAGGCCACCCTTTGCCTTTAGAACCGCTTCAATCCTTTTTTGAACAAGTCCTGAAATATGTTTAGGTGCACCCTTTGATCGCTGTGTCCCTTGGATATCACAGATCGGGGTACGGGTCAATCAAATTTGCCATGTACCATGTGATCGCTGTGACCAATCACAGGGATCACACATATACACAAGAGGGTTAACATGTCTTTCTGTGTGAGTTCTTGTTTTTCCTGTCTGCGTTCATGCCAGCATGTTAATTGAGCCAGCCAGGTGCAAAAGGTTACAATGTCTTAAGGTTGACCTGGGAGTGGGAAGTAACTATGCTGTAAGGGGTTAACGTTTTTTCCCTAAATATGGGACTCACAAAAAAATAAACTTTGCTTTTGTACAACAATTATGAGATTTCTGTATTTTAGTGACAGTTGCCTGTACACTCGCTGAAATTGCCCCCAAATACGATAAACTTTAAAAAAACATACCTCTTATAAATTGTTTTTCCCCAAAATGTTCTTCGATTTTTACCCCTGACAAACATATCTGTGTTGATGACTTTGTCATCCATTTCACAGGCAGGCTAAAGCCTCGTACACACGGTCGGACTTCCATCTGACTTTTCCGTGGATTTTTGTCCGAACGGAGTTGGCCGGGCACACCCATAGCATTCACACCACAGGACTTTTCTGCAAACTTTCTGCAAACTTTTTCCAACATCACGTGGTTTTTCTGCTCTTTACCACCACCCTTTGGTCAACTTCTGCTATTGTTGGTTGATTTTAACATTATTTGTTTTGTCCATCGGACAAAAGTCCGATGGTTTTCTGTACACACAGTCGGACTTTGCTCCATCTGACTTTTGTTGGCCAAAAGTTTGTCCGTTTGCAGACCAAACTTTTGTCCGATGAAAACCAAAAAATGTTGTCCGATGGAGCGTACACACGGTCGGATTTTTTGTCAAACTTGTTCAAAATTAAGTTTGTTGGCAAAAAGTCCAACCGTGTGTACGGGGCTTAAGCCATCAAACAATATAGTTCAAGTAAACATGCCAGATACAGAGTGAAGTTATACAAAGTTTGTAAGAGAGCCACAGGGTACATATATGACTTTAGGGTTTATAAAGAAAAATCCAGCCAGCAGTGGAAAAATGGTGTGGGACCTTGTTTTCTATCCCTATCAGGAATACCACCTCTATGCGGACAATTTTTATACCAGCCTTCTACTTTTCTGCCACCTTTATCTCCAGCAAACTGTAGCTTGTGATAAAGTGCCACCAAGTTGCAAGGGCTTCTCATAGAGTCTGGTTGCCACAAAGCTGCCACAAAGCTGCCACAAAGTGGCACATAATTGACAAAGGGAAGGAAAATTATAAATGTTTTTTAAAAATTCTTAGAAATAAATATGTGAAAAGTGTGGCATGCATTTGTATTCAGCCCCCCTGCGTCAATACTTTGTAGAACAACCTTTTGATGCAATTACAGCTGCAGGTCTTTTTGGGTATGCCTCTACCAGCTTTGCACATCTAGAGAGTGACATTTTTGCCCATTCTTCCTAGCAAAATATCTCAAGCTCTGTCAAATTGTCAGATTCTCAATTGGATTTAGGTCTGGACTTTGACTGGGCCATTCTAACACATGAATATGCTTTGATCGAAACCATTCCATTGTAGCTCTGGCTATGTGTTTAGAGTTGTTGTCCTGCTGGAAGGTAAACCTCTGCTACATGTCCTCAGTCTGATGACCAGCAACATTCAACCCACTTCCTCTGAGCCCAGGTTGCCCTGCACCTGCCCCAACTGGTGACTGGACAGTGAAAGGAGAAACAGTGCAGTGATGACCTTATCCCTACATCACTCTGCTTACTCTTCTTGTCAGTATGCTTCTTGTCAGAACATTAATTGATTGGCTCCTTGTACAGCTTCTTTATCTCACACTCTAGCTCTGCTGTACAGGGACTGCAAGAGACTAAAACCAGATCAAATTCTGGTACTTATTGCTTGCATTTAAAGAATACTTTTAAAGTAGAATAATAGGTAACGTTTGGATAGAGCCCCTGCTAGTTTTTTTTTTTGGAGGGAGAAGAGGAAATTGAGGGAATTCCTGGTTGTCACTAGGGTCACCAGAACTAGTGTCCCCATTGGAAGATTTCCTCGCTATTGCTAATTCACCAAAATCGGAGATTTCCTTTTACTTTCACTTTTGTTGAGAACAGTAAACAAGAGACATATAGAGAGGGTCAATCTCTCTAATGCCCCCTGATAGGCAAACAGCAATAAAAAAGGGCAAGGGCTTCAATCCCTCTCCACTCTGTCCAAAGCGAAAAAAAAAAATGTTTTGCATTTAGTTATACTTTTATAAAATTTTAACGATTACAAAGCTGTGGTATTTTGAGTCTTTATATCTGATTATAGTTCAGTTTATAAAAAAAAATTCTCATGGAAACTTTATCTAATGTGTAGCCTGTTGTGTTTACGTGATGGTGTTAAAGTAGTAGACTGAATTCTATTTAGGATAGCAGTGTTTTTTAAGTTGAAGTCTCCTGAAACTCAAGACAGAAATATCTGATTCTGGTATACTTTATGTCCCTGTCTTCATTTGACAGGACAGGTTTCTCCATTTGCAAAAGGCAAAAATATATTTCACCCTGTCTGCAATGTTGAGAATATTTTTATGTGATTTTTACTTATATATTTTTTTCAAATTTCAAAAAGCAAGTAAAAACAGATGACTTTGTTGATTTTAAAGAAAACGTGATTTCAAGGTGTGGCAACCGGCCCTCTTTCTCCTCACTGTTCTTGGCTCGCTCCCAGGAGAAAAAGGCACACCATGCTATCCATGCCCATACCCCTTGGTTTGCAGAGGTTAAGCACACTTGTTTTAACTTACGGGTCTTGCAGCAAGGTTCCCCTCAAAGCTGGTTTCTGTCCCTAGAATGTAAGGACAAAGTCTCTATACCCCAAGTAACTCCAAGGTCCACACCAGTAGCCACTCCAACGTAGAGTTTATTTTTCCTTATGCATGAACATCCACAAAGTTGAGAAGAGAGAAAGATGTTAGGAAGACAGATCAATTTAGGCACTCCTGGCTTCTTCGCCACTCGATCCCGAGTGGATATAACTCACTCGGATAGTCACCCAAGGGCACTAGCAGCCGGCTTGTAGCTCGAACAGTCTATCAGATTCCCTAATGGATGCGTTCAGGAGATCCTCTGCCACAGAATCTATAGTGTCCCGAACCTCCTAATGGTCCCGTTGTTTAAATCCTTTTTCGGATGGATGACATCCCTCCGGAGAGTTACTGGGCCCCTTCCTTCACTGTGATCTCTCACCAGTCCTTCGGAACGGTCCTCCCCCAGCCTCATCTTCTAGAAACGGGTCCCCTCGCAAGGGGGCACCCTGGGATTCCTCCTCCCGAAGTGGGCTCCAGCTAAAGGTGCTGGGCCCAGGACTGAAGTTGCAGTCCCAGGACTAAAGGTGCTGGGACTGAAGTGCATGTGGCCCCATAGCCTGGAGGCCACGCACTTGAACTTGGACCGTAGGTTCTCCCTCCGGGCATGGGCCCTGGGAATTGCTCCCTCTCCAATGGTGCCCGCCCCTTTTGTACCCTCTCCCGGCATGCACAGCGGATAGACCACACCCACTGCACGGCTGCCGAGAGAGGACACCCAATCGCTACTCCATCACCTGTGGTTCAACCCCGAGTACAAGTGACAGCGCCACCCATACTTCTTAGGGGAACTGCACACCAGGTGAAACAGCAGCAAGGCAGAGTCCAGTAAACTGAAACATTCAAGCCAACTACCATTCGAATAACCGCTAAATTTAGTATAGCGATCCCCAAATTTAGGACCCCCGCTACAAAGGTATACAGTCATGTGAAATAATAAGTACACCCTGTGGAAATTGTTAACTTTTTTAACACGTTTGAACAGGCAAACTTTAGATCTTCAGATTAGATTAGATTTAGATTAGATTCAAAATGAGCCTACAGACAAAGGTGACATACTTGAGGAAATCCACACACAGAATTGATATTTTGATGATCTAATAAAAAAAAAAAAGATTAGTCATATAGAAAAAGTAAGTACATTCCAGATGATAAGAAATCTCCTTAAAGCGGAGCACCGCTGTAGAAAAAATATTAAAAGCCAGCAGCTACAAATACTGCAGCTGCTGACTTTTAATAAGTGGACACTTACCTGTCCTGGAGTCCAGCAACGTCAGCAGCAGAAGACGAGCAATCGCTCGTCTCTCGGCTGCCCCCGCCTCCATCATCGGTGAGGGAATCAGGAAGTGAAGCGTTGCGGCTTCACTGCCCGGTTCCCTAGTGGTTGGAGCAAGATAAAAATGTGGCTCAACTCTCCCCTTGACTGCAACCTGTTCTACAATAGAGGTATATTTCAAACAACTCGAACAACAACTGACCAGCACATCAAACGCAACCTACAGTAAGAGCTGAATGTTTGATGCTAAAAGAAGTCGCAGAACCTCAAAATTTATTTTTCAAAGTGCATGCATCTATACTTGGAAAGTAATTGCATCAATTTAACCACTTCCATACCGGCCAATTCTGGCACTCCTCTCCTACATGTAAAAATCATAATTTTTTTGCTCGAAAATTACTCAGAACCCCCAAACATTATATATGTTTTTTTTTAGCAGACACCCTAGGGAATAAAATGGTGATCATTGCAACTTTTTATCTTGCATGGTATTTGCGCAATAATTTTTCAAACTTTTTTGGGGGGAAAAAAAAATGACTTCATGAATTAAAAAATAACAAAACAGTAAAGTTAGCACAATTTTTTTGTATAATGTGAAAGATGATGTTACGAGTAAATAGATACCCAACATGTCACGCTTTAGAATTGCGCACACTCATGGAATGGCGCTAAACTTCGGTGCTTAAAAATCTCCATAGGCGACGCTTTAATTTTTTTTACAGGTTACCAGTTTAGAGTTACAGAGGAGGTCTAGTGCTAGAATTGTTGCTCGCGCTCTAACGCTCTAACCTCACATGTGTGGTTTAAATGGCGTTTACATATGTGGGCGGGACTTACGTGTGTGTTCGCTTCTGAGCGCGAGCTACCAGGGACAGGCGCGTTTTAAAGAATTTTTTTATTTTTTATTTTACTTTTACTATTTTACTAATTTTTTGATTTTTACACTTTTTTTAAAATTTTTTTTTTTTTTTTGATCACCTTTATTCCTATTACAAGGAATGTAAACATCCCTTGTAATAGGAATGGTTAGTGAAAGGTCCTCTTTATGGAGAGATGCGGGGTCAATAAGACCCCATATCTCTCCTCCAGGCTGAAAAGCATGAGATCGGAAAAAAAAATCACTGATCTCATGCTGACAGCTGCGATCGCTGCTTTGTTTACATCTGGGGCCCAGGCGTGATGTCATAATGACCTCCGACGGTCATAGAGATGACTGGTGACCGGAAATTTCTATGGTCGTCATCCGGTGGCGGACGATTATATTGCAGGGTCCCCGATGGCATGAGAGAGCCCGGAGAAGCACCGGACGGTGGGGACGTCCCCTCCCGTCACCTGTAAGAATGATCAAGCGGCGGAACTGCCACTATGATCATTCTTATAGTGCACAGAATCGCTGGCTGAAAGTAATGATATCTGAATGATGCCTGTAGCTGCAGGCATCATTCAGATATCCCCCCTAAAAGGCAACAACGTCATATGACGACTTGCAGTTAACCTACATGAGAGGTGTAGTAAGAAAAAACCTTTGCTGTCCATAAAGATCATTAGAGCAAAATTACAGATCAATCAAAGATAGTAATGTTTGGTCACAGCAACAGTAGACATGTTTGCCACAAACCAAAGACGGTATTTCAGGAGAATCTTATAACAGCTGTGAAGCATAGTGGTAGAAATATTATGATTTGAGGCTGTTCTGCTGCTTCAGGGCCTGGGCAGTTCACAGTCAACTTTACGTTCTGCATCATATCAAAGTGAACTTGATGAAAATGTGAGGCCATCTGTCCAAAATGTAAAGTTGTATAAGAAATGGGTCTTTTAACACTATCATAATCCGAAACATGCTAGCAAAAGAAATAGGGAGTCTTGGACTGCCCTAGTCAAAGTCCTGAATTGATTCCTATTGAAACTTCATAGGAGGATTTTGAAATATCATGTAGGTAAACCCACAAAAATCTTGCCAATGTTAGATACTAGTGAGCAGTTATACTAAAGGCCTACAAGAAGACATTTCTGCTACAGGGGTTATCATTGGTATGTTAATGATACCAAGGGTGTATTTGTTTTTTTCAAAGTACATCATTACATCTATTGTTATTTTTGTTGAATAAATTATTGGAATTTTTTTTTCATATATATCTTTATATTCTTTAGCTGTTGGCACTGTTTCAATAAAGATCTAATGTGCACCTGCTCAAATATGCTGAAAAAGTCAACAATTTCCATGGGTTGTACTTCATTTTTGATTTCTCATAGCAATTATACTATGATCCCTTGTAAGCATATAAATCAACAATGTTTTTTCCAAGTACACCCTTAGTTAAACCTTAATGTGCATGCTACCCTCAAAATTAAGAATCCATGAATGTGTTGGTGTATTGATGTAGTTATTGGTCTATGCAACCTCTAACGTTACTATTTCTTATGTTGCTGATAAATAACCATTGATCTTGCCAGTTCCCTTGCCTCCTGTTTTAAACTGTCCACTCCAAGTGTGAAGGGAGATTCATGCTGTAGTGGTCAGTTTGCATCTCTGTCCTTCACAGCCTTAGTGGAAGCTACCACATTGTTTTAGGTCTCTGTCCCGAGCCCTTGGTAATATATTCAGACTGCTTCCAGCCCTTCACAGATTGAGTGGTGGTGAATCTTGTCAGGAAGCTACGGAGCATCACCTTTGCCCCCAGCCCTTGGTAATTTGGGGAAATGAGGGGAAAGGACTGATAAATGGATGAGCTCACCAGTGTTCTTCAACATTCACTGTCCAGTCACAGGGGGTTGGGGGTGATGAGATTACCTTAACCACTTAAGCCCCGGACCATTTGGCTGGCCAAAGACCAGGCCACTTTTTACGACGTGACTCCCAAACAAACAAAATTGACGTCCTTTTTTCCCCCACAAATAGAGCTTTCTTTTGGTGGTATTTGATCACCTCTGTGGTTTTTATTTTTTGCGCTATAAACAAAAATAGAGCGTCAATTAGGAAAAAAAAACAATATTTTTTACTTTTTGCTATACTAAATATCCCCAAAAAATATCTAAAAAAAACATTTTTTTTCCTCAGTTTAGGCCGATACGTATTCTTCTACATTTTTTTGGTAAAAAAAATCGCAATAAGCGTTTATTGATTGGTTTGCGCAAAAGTTATAGCGTCTACAAAATAGGGGGTAGTTTTATGACATTTTTCTTAATATTTTTTTTTACTAGTGTAGCGGGTATGTACTATTTAGGGGCAGCAACTGGGTGGTAGTATGACCCAGATGCACTATTGGTAGAATAGGACTATGTTCTATTCGTGTGAGGACATCAGTGGTGTTAAGTTCCCTGTGGCTCTGTCACTTTGAGCCGGGGTTGAACCACTACTGCAGTGCCATACCCTTTGTGACCTCTCGCAGCAGCTGTACTTGCTGGGAGAGGGTATAAAGGGGCGGACATCTTCACCACGAGGTCCGAGTCCCAGGCACCTTTAGCCTGAGGGCTGCTGTCCGTGATCGGTGTCCAGGCGCCCTTGGCCTGTACACGTGGAGTTCGTGTTCCATCCCAGACACCTTCAGTCTGGGGTGAGGTACTCAGCCGGAGGCCTGGGACCCAGTATCTTCCACTGGGTCCTGCGAGGGAGGGATTGTCCCAGGGTGCCCCAGGTGTCGGGCACCTGAATCCAGGGGCGTAAGGGACCAGAGGAGGAATTCAACCGAAGATCTGGTGCAGCATATTACCAGTGCCGGGTGAACCTCTGGAGACCGTCCGGATGGATATCTTTCCCGAACAAGGGCAAATTCATCAGGGAAGGTGGTTCTTGTTCTATGACCGGTGGCAGCGGTTCATCTAGTCAACTCAGGTCGGTGGCAGAGACCTGCTATTAGGCCTGTGGCAGGGGCCTCAACAGTTCACCCGGTCAGTGGCAGCGACCAATCTCACGGTCGGTGGCAGAGACCGTGTGTCAAGCCTATTTGCAACAAAAGGAATAGGAGAGTTCACTGTGCCTGGACCTACTCGTATCCACACCCTGTCTGTTCATTTAAAAGTTCAACTGATACTGTTCACTTGTTGAGAAGAATAAAGAAGTGTTGGACTTTTTATGGTGTGGGGCTCTATTACTGACAGTTAAACTTCCACGGGAGAAGCAGAGGCTCCATCCAGAACACAGACCCGAAGGTAAAATAAGTGTTGGCTTTCACCTCTACACATTAGAGGACATGGGCCGTAGTGGACCTCATCCTCCTCCCGCATACCCCTAGACAAGCCAGCCATTTTATTTACAAGGGGACGGGGGGTGAGGCCGCTACACTAGTAATGGCGGCGATCAGCGATTTTTATCGTGATTGTGACATTATGGCGGACACATCGGACACTTTTGATGCCATTTTGGGAACATTGTCATTGATACAGCGATCAGTGCTATAAAAATGCACTGATTACTGTAAAAAATACACTGGCAGGGAAGGGGTTAACCAGTAGGGGGCACTGAAGGGGTTAAGTGTGTCCTAGGGAGTGCTTCTAACTGTAGGGGGGGTGGGCTGTGTGTGACATGACACTGATCACCGCTCCCGATTACAGGGAGCTGTGATCAGTGTCCTGTAACTAGGAAGAATGGGGAAATGCTTGTTTACATCAGCATTTCCCCGTTCTTCCTCACCGTGAGAGGATCGCGGGTATCCCCGTGGACATCGAATCCGCGGGACCCACGGTCAGACTCACGGAGCTTGCGGCGGCGTGCGTGCGGCCACAATGCCGCTCTTAAATAGGCAACGTATATATACGTTGATCTGCCCAGCCGTGCCATTCTGCCGACGTATATCGGCGTGACACGCTCCTTAAGCGGTTAAAGTAAAAGGGAAACAGCATCACATAAAGATCAGATCTGCCAGGTCGGACTTTATTGTGTGGCATTGCTGTGTAGATCGTAGGACTGGATGGAGAGAAAAACAAACCATTTTTTAGGTAAACCATTCCAATATAGATATTTCTTCTATGTATTTAGTTATTTGTCAGGAGTTCAGCTTTAGAGCCCATTCACACAGGGGCAACTTTGGATCCGACTTCAAATCGCCCCAGATCGCCCCTAGTTGCCTCAAGTCGTGCTGGCTGAGGAAATCAATGTAAGTTAATGGAGCCGTCTTAATGCACACTAATGCAGTCGCTCCGACTTCAAAAAAGGTCCCTGTACTACTTCAATCCGACTTCTAGGCGACCTGTACCCATTGATTTCAATGGGAGTTGCCTCTGAAGTCGGATCACTGTCTTAATAGGAGCAACTCTCCAGGAAGAGAAAATACATTTCTCAGGCAAACCTCTCCCTCCCCCTCTCCCTCCCACAGAGCTGATTCTTGTTTGATTGGCCACTGAAATGTCTCCTGTCCTGCAGGCAACTTGAAGTTGCCTTGTAGTAGCTCCAGGTCGTGCTGTGATTCATACTCAAGTCGTGTCTGAGTTGCCTCATAAAATCTAGCTGGAAGTCGTGTTGCCCCTGTGTGAATGGGCTCTTGGCTCGGTTCACACAGGGGCAACACGACTTCCAGACTTTGAGAGGCAACTCGGACACAGCTTGAGCATGAATCACAGGGCGACCTCAGGGTGACCTCAGCACGACTTGTGGTGATTTACAACACGACTTGAAGTCGCTTCCAGGACAGGAGACATTCCAGTGGCCAATAAAACAAGAATCAGCTCTGTGGGAGAGAGGGGGGGAGGGAGGGGTTTGCCTGAAAAATATATGTTCTCTTAGACAGGGAATCCGACTTCTGAGCGACTTCTATTGAAATCAATGGGTACAGGTCGCCTAGCAGTCGCCTAGCAGTCGGATTGAAGTAGTACAGGAACCTTTTTTGAAGTCGGAGCGACTGCAGTCGTGTACATAAAAACAGCTCCATTCACTTCAATTATTTTTAAAAATAGCGCAACTTGGGGCAACTCGGGGCGACCAGAAGTCGTGTCCGGAGTCGCCCCTGTGTGAACCGGGCCTTAGCCCTATATTTACTGTCCAGGATTCAACATAAAATAATTGCTTGTCAACATAATTTTATAGCCCCAAACTTCCTTTCTGTATTAGTCAAGGTAAATTTGAATAAAGGTTAAGGAAAACTTTCTAGGCAAAGCTATGTGTACAATCTGGATGATAATCAAGAGCCTAGGGTGGAAGTTCAGTATTGACAAATTAATCCTCCCCAGGCAAGTGAGCAATAGCCCTCCTCAATTCTTCAAATCTGTAATTAGTTCCAAAGTCTTATGCCTCGTACACACGCTCGGGATTTCCGACGGGAAAAGTCAGTCGGGAATCCCGAAGGGGAAAAAAGAGAGCCAGTTCTTTTTTTTTTGCCGGCGGTTTTTGACATTTTTCCCATCGGAAAAACTGCGAGGGAGCATAAACGCGGCCGGGATTCCCGGCCAAAAGCTCTCATCGCAGTTTTCCCGTCGGAAAACCCGGCCATGTGTACGAGGCATTACAGTGTTTCTGCACTTGATTTACAGCAGATGGAAACGGAGAGACTTCCTTGAGACCTGTTCACAGCATCCCTACAGGTAGGTTACTTGATGTACAATGTTGTAACAAAGAAATAAGTAATCAAGCTTGTGGATAAGTTCATTGTTAGGATTTTAGGATTTACATATAGAGATTCATACAAGGTCCTTATTGTAAAAAAGATACCAGGCTGATGGGGAAGCTAAGCTCAAGGTTTTTAATTTGTATGTAGCGGGTATGTACTTTCCCGGGTGTAAATTTAACTGGCAGATACACCAGTGACGTGTAATTCCCTGCAGCCCAGCAGGTGGCGCTGTCGCCCTGGGCTGGGGTTGAATCATTGCTGTGTGCCGTGCCTCCTTTTTGTCCTCCCTCGGCAGCAGTATGGTGGGGTCGGGAACCCGCCGTGCTTGCTGGGAGAGGGTATAAAGGGGCCGGCCATCTTTGTCATGGAGGTGAGTCCCAGGCACCTTCAGCCTGTGGGCGGTGGTTTGTGTCGGTCCTCTAGGCGGCCTAGACCTAGAGGACAGCCGGAGGTCGTGTTCCATCTCAGGCACCTTTAGCCTGGGGTGAGGTACTCGAGAAGAGGTCTGGAGCTCAGTGCCCAACACTGAGTTCTGCGAGGGACGGAGGTCCTAGGGAACCCAGGGATTGGGTACCTGAATCCGGAAGGCGTAATGGACCGGGGGGAGCTCCTCACTTGAAGACCGGGTGCAGCAGATTGCCAGTGACAGGTGAGCCTCCCACCGGAGACCGCCTGGAAGGAAATTTTCCCTCGTTCTGAGACCGCAACCCACTTTCAGGAAGGAAAGTGGAGAGTTCATTGTGTCTGGGCCTACTCGCATTCACACCTCCTTTTCTGTTCTGTTTTCTAAGGAAGTCTAACTGATTATACTGTTTACTCGAGAAGAATAAAGGAGTGTTGGACTTTAATGGTGTGGGGCTCTTTTCTGGTGGACATTGTTCAAGGTAATCTCACGTGGAGGTTTTAGGTGCACAACACTGACCCGAAGGTAGAGAAAGAACTTTGCTTACACCGCACTGACACCTGTGGTGAAGGCCAGGCGTGGTGTCCCCGCTCTCTCCCCTCTAAGGTACCCCTAGACAAGAAGAGAAACGAGCTGATGCAAAGAGGAGAGTGAGGAGGGCGCTACACGTGGGGGCTCGGGTCGGGTATAGTGTTTGTGCACCACGGAATTGAACGTGTCTGCTGGAGGAGTTACGCGAGTAGGCAGGCCTTCATTGGCCGAAGTGCATCCCTGTGCTCGAAGTCGTGGACATGACCCATTGAAGGGAAAGGCCCGCGCAGAAGAGCGAGGAGAGGGGGAAGCTCAGCCGTGTGAGGGACTACACGTGGGGGTTTCTATTTGCACTGCGCCACCAGGCACACCCCCATCGCTTAGTTCGTGGGCGTGACTCAGAAACAGAAAAGAAGAAAAGCCCGCGAACTGGAGCAAAGGGGAGGAGTCCAATACGTGTGAAGGACTACACGTGGAACGTTGGCGCAAAAACTTGGCAGTGTGCGATGGATCAGCAACAGGTCGCCATGTTCGGACATACGTCGTGGATTCCAGTTCACCCTTCCACCACGACATTGACTGCTGCTGCTCCGGTAACAGATACGGGGATCCGGCTAAGGCCAAGGGGTCGATTCGCCCTGTATTGGTGCATGGACGTTGAGGCCCTGGGTGTGATTTGTCCCGGCTGTTCGGGACTGGTGTGCCAACTGAAGCCATTCGGGCGATGCGAGGCTTGTGGGGAGTTCCTGTTTGAAGTGGATCCAGCGGTGGAGAAACCGAGAACCATTTACCCCGGCCGTGTTGCAGGCAACACCACTCAAAGAGGAGGAATCACTGCTTTAACAGCCATCTCTGCGCACACTGCAGCGACCGCGGAGGAGGTCGTGAAAACTCAACGGGAGAGATCCGAGGATGCTGACTCGGTCACCACTGTCTCGCAGTGTCCACCACCGAAGAGAAAGACCGGGATGGTAGCCCCGACCAGCGGTTGTGGTGGACCGTCTCGCCCGCTTACGCCCGGCCGGGATGGATCCATTGACAAGAGTTCCGGACGTCCCGATTCAAGCAAAGGCCGAGGTAAGCCTGGCGGAGAGATTTGGTGTGTGGGAAGAGCTGAAAGCTCAGTCTCCACTACAGGGTACCTACCCGTGGAGGAGTGTGACACCTCTGACCTGGAGTCGCTCTCGGACATGGGAGACAACGTTGTTAAAGATGAACTGTTTGCAGAAAAGGGCTGGGACAAAGTACCTCTCGCTTCATCCTGGAGAACTAGGGATCCACCCATGTCTACAGGGGAAAGTACACCCCGGGTGGAGGCACCAGCGCCTGAAGAGAGGTCCCGTCCCCGGCCTGCCTCTACATCCCCGGTACCATCTGTACCGAAGACCGGGGAAAAGAGACTGTTACTGCGGGCACCAATGCCCCGACCAGACGTGGTCAAGGTCCCTCGCCACCCGGACTCAATAGTTTTGCCTGGCGAAGGGGACAGAGCTACTATGCCTCCTTTGGCCAGACTACAATGCCTATTTGGTCAGAAGGTTGCTGCAGAGTACGGATGGGAGTATCCATACTTGTCCAAGGAACTGCTCTATGAGGTGGAAGTGTGCCGGGAGCGCTGGTACAATGACTTTGTGTGGACTTACCTTCAGATTCCACACGCACGCAGGTACCTGGCATGCTCTCCCAAGGCCTCTCAACGTTTTAAGGACTGCAAGGCAGAGTGGATGTTGGGACGGCACATCCATGCAGACAAGGTGCTGATCCGGCGCAAGGAAGGAGAAGATGTAGAGTATCATCTGGAGACCATGGACCAGCACTTGAAGCCACTTGTTCTGCCGCATCCTCGTTTCTACCTGTAGGAGAGAAAAGACTCCGTTCTTGTTATGCTGCTGAACTTTCTGGGGCCTGTTGCTTTCGTTGCCCAGAGGAATGAAGAACTGTTCCTGGTTTGTTCTTCACTTTTCCAGCAAGAGATCATGGACTCTGGGGTAGATAGGGCCAAAGAGAAGAGGAAAAGTTCCACGAGTGCAGTTACCGCAATGCTGTCACCAGGTGGCAGTGTTGCGCAACGTTAAACACTTTACACACACTCACTCCTTGGAGGAAAGGTATTTCTTTACGAAGAAGTTTCTTTTCTCTCACACGAATACATGTGTCAGGGTTTATGTGTGGTGATTTCGTTTTTTTCCCTCTGCAGGAGAGCATCCCATCAAGATCACTGAGAATGGGGTGGATCTTAGTCAGGATGGGTGGGAAAAGTATAATGTGAATATGTGATTCAAAGTTATGGTTAACTGTTGTTGTTCCCCTTCCCTTTTATATAGGGCTCAGACACAATTGCTTCAGTTGACCAAGTTTTTCCAAAAGTTTTATATTTTTGTACAATTGTTAGTCGGTCTCTGGATTGGATCATGCCAGCCCTTGGGGGTATGATTTGTTCCAGACACTGGGGACCAGTGTCAAACCACCAGGGGGAGAGTGTAGCGGGTATGTACTTTCCCGGGTGTAAATGTAACTGGCAGAGACACCAGTGATGTGTAATTCCCTGCAGCCCAGCAGGTGGCGCTGTCGCCCTGGGCTGGGGTTGAATCATTGCTGTGTGCCGTGCCTCCTTTTTGTCCTCCCTCGGCAACAGTATGGTGGGGCGGGGAACCCGCCGTGCTTGCTGGGAGAGGGTATAAAGGGGCCGGCCATCTTTGTCACGGGGGCGAGTCCCAGGCACCTTCAGCCTGTGGGCGGTGGTTCGTGTCGGTCCTCTAGGCGGCCTAGACCTAGAAGACAGCCGGAGGTCGTGTTCCATCTCAGGCACCTTTAGCCTGGGGTGAGGTACTCGAGAGGAGGTCTGGAGCTCAGTGCCCAACACTGAGTTCTGCGAGGGACGGAGGTCCTAGGGAACCCAGGGATTGGGTACCCGAATCCGGAAGGCGTAATGGACCGGGGGGAGCTCCTCACTTGAAGACCGGGTGGAGCAGATTGCCAGTGACAGGTGAGCCTCCCACCGGAGACCGCCTGGAAGGAAATTCCCCCTTGCTAGGAGACCGCAACTCACTTTCAGGAAGGAAAGTGGAGAGTTCATTGTGTCTGGGCCTACTCGCATCCACACCTCCTTTTCTGTTCTGTTTTCTAAGGGAGTCTAACTGATTATGCTGTTCACTCGAGAAGAATAAAGGAGTGTTGGACTTTAATGGTGTGGGGCTCTTTTCTGGTGGACATTGTTCAAGGTAATCTCACGTGGAGGTTTTAGGTGCACAACACTGACCCGAAGGTAGAGAAAGAACTTTGCTTACACCGCACTGACACCTGTGGTGGAAGCCAGGCGTGGTGTCCCCGCTCTCTCCCCTCTAAGGTACCCCTAGACAAGAAGAGAAACGAGCTGATGCAAAGAGGAGAGTGAGGAGGGCGCTACATGTACAACATGCTTTGTACTCAAATTTCAAGGCATACGGGACTGTAATAAATAATTTGATAAAGAGAATGTAATGTTTCAAGAAGACTGTGTAGTGCTACCCCCGCAGGAGCCACTTGACAGATTGGATTCTCTGTTCAACTACCTAGACTCTGAGAACAACCTGAGCCCCATAGACACACCAGGTTCAACAGATGGATACTGCACTGCTACTGGAAGCACAAATTCAGATACCCTGCACACAGCTAAGGTTCCATATCAAAAAGCAAACATTAGGCCTCGTACACACGACCGAGTAAATCGGTCGTGTGTACGCGGCTATCGGGTTTCTCGTCGAGAAAACCGACAAGAAACCTCAACGAGAAAATAGAGAACCTGCTCTCTATTTTCTCGTCGAGATTCTCCTCGGCATGTTTCTCGACGAGAAAAGTGAGTGTGTGTACACTTACCTGTCCTCCCGGAAGCCCGCGCATGTTCGAAATGAATTTGACGCATGCGCGGTAGCTTCCTAGGCATACGTAGGGTATACCAAGATGGCGGCGACGGCATCGAATGTGACGAGCGCATGCTCGTCGTAGTCGATGACGTCACCGCGTACGCTCCATTCAAAGAACCGCGGGTTCTTTGAAACGAGGGTGTGTACACTCGGCCGGGACAAGTTTCTTGTCCAAGAATCTCGTCGAAAAAAACGACATGTTTTTTTCAACGAGAATCTCGGCCGTGTGTACGAGGCCTTAGACTTGTTAGTGGTGCAGTGATGTTGGGCCTCTCTATATGGCTTGTCTCTAGGCTAGGTTCACATCTATGCAGGTTGAGGTTGATACGTTTTCTTGATGCTTTTTGCATTTTTTCCACATGCATTTTGATGTGTTTTTGATGTGTTTTGTGTTTATAGGAGGTGTCTGTTGTCATGCAGGAGAAACCAGCAAAATTGCAGTTGAAATGCATCAAAAATGCAAGCACTGCATATCCGCTGCATTACCATTGAAGTCTATGGAGAAAAAAAATGCAACCTGCTCCAAAAAACGCACCAGTTGAAAATGCACAGGTATGAACATGTTAAATGGACTGTAGTACATTTCTACAAAACTGAAAATGTACTGCAAAACACATAGGTGTGAACCTAGCTCTATACATGTGGTATCACCATACTCGGGAAGTATGGTGTGTTTTTTTTAACTGACGAAAAATGCAGCAAGCAAGATTTTTAACACCACAACTGAAGCGCAACGGATTCAATGTGATACATAGATTTTAAAGGGATGCATTTTTCTTGAGCTTTTCTTGCACTAAAGGTTCCTATAATGGCCGACAATAAATTCATATTCATTTAACCACTTCAGCCCCGGAAGAATTTACCCCGTTAATGACCAGGCCATTTTTTGGGGATACGCCACTGTGTTGCTTTAACTGACAATTGCGCGGTCATACGACGGTGTACCCAAACAAAATTGATGTTATTTTCTTCCCACAAATAGAGCTTTCTTTTGGTGGTATTTGATCACCTCTGTGGTTTTTATTTTCTTGCGCTATACACAAAAAAAGACTGACAATTTATTAGAAAAAAAATATATATTTTTTACTTTCTGCTATAACACAAATCCAAAATAATAAATAATAATAAAAAAAAATTCTTTATCAGTTTAGGCAAATATGTATTCTTCTACATATTTTTGGTAAAAAAAATCCCAATAAGCGTATATTGATTGGTTTGCGCAAAAGTTATAGCGTTTACAAAATAGGGGATAGATTTAGGGACTTTCATTTTTTTTTATTGTTTTTATTGGTAATGGTGGCGAGCTGCGATTTTTAGCGGGACTGCAACATTGCAGCGGACAAATCTGATCCTCAAATACACTTTTTTTGGGGTGACCAGTGACACCAATACAGTGATCAGTGCTAAAAAAATGCACTGATCAATGTATAAATGACACTGGGGGTTAACACTAGGGGGCGATCAAAGGGTTAAATGTGTTCCCGCAGCGTGTGTTCAAACTGTGTGTTGGATGGGCTCACTGGGACAACACAGAGATTGCTGTTCTTGATTACTAGGAACAGCAGATCTCAGTGTCGTCCGCTGTCAGAACGGGGATCCGTTCTTGTTTACATAGGTAGATCCATGTTCTGCCTCTGTAACACGATCGTGGGTGACCGGCGGACATCATGTCCACCTGACACACCCGCGCACTCCCTCGGTGTGCAGCGGGCACAGGCACACGCCCACAGTATCTCATGCATGATCCGACATAGCCGAGATCCAGAAAAAAAAAGGCAAAAATGAATAGCCCATTAAGAGATAGCATGCCAAACCCAGACTTAGCTGCAATATTTAACTTTAAGGAATTTTCCCTGCAGTACTTTTTCCTGCCACTATATGTCCTCAGTCTGATGACTGGCAACATTCAACCCAGCTCATCTCTCCATCACTCTGTTTACTCTTCTTGTCAGCATGCTTCTTGTCAGAACATGAATTGATTGGCTTCTTGTACAGCTTCTTTATCTCAAACTATCTCTGCTGTACAGGGACTGCAAGAGACTTAAACCAGATCAAATTCCGGTACTTATTGCTTGCATTTAACCACTTCAGCCCTGGAGGATTTGGCTGCCCAATGACCGGGCCTATCACGTACCTGGTGGAGACTGGAATCTGATGGAGGCCTCCCTTGCTCCTCCCGCCTACACTCCTGAAGGTTGGAACAGAAAGTGTAAAGGCAAGGAGTGGCACGAGTGCCAAATAGCTGGCTGGTGATGTCCACTTTGTAGGTGGGTAGAGCTGGTAATCACAGTCCTCGGAGCAGGAAGCACAAGCAGATTGGCACCAGAGCATGGGACAGAAGCAGAACCAGGAGAAGAGCAGCAGTCAGCGACAACCAGGCATCAGGGTACAGAGTCAGCAGGCAAAGCAAGTCCAGAAGGCAGGCCAGGGTCAGGAACAGCCGGGCAATGTGGTACCAAGTCAGCAGGCAGATCAAGTCCAGTAAACAAGCCAAGGTCAGAATACCAGGTAATAGAGTTAGGGAACAAGCGGAGGCGAAGTCCAAAGGCGAGCCGGGTCATACACGAACAAACAGGAGCAGCAGATCAGGTCTTGGGAAGTCAGAAATAAGCTGAAGATCATCCAGCAACTGTTTACAGTGACAGAGTAGTTTAAATAGGCCACTGGGCGCCAAGTGCTAATTGGTATGTGCACGTGTGCGCGCACACGTTCGGAGATCCGTGCGCGATGAACTGCCATTGCAGAAATTATGTTGGTCCTTTGCTTATGAATATTAGCATGAGTGTAATGTGCACAAGCATGAGCATGTATCCCCACAGGCCTTTTAGTGGTGGAGATCCGGGTTTACCTTACAGGGCCATATTTTGCGATTTGGCACTGCTTCGCTTTAACTGACAATTGCGCGGTCGTGCGACGTGGCTCCCAAACAAAAAATTTTCCCCACAAAAAGAGCTTTCTTTTGGTGGTATTTAATCACCTCTGCGGTTTTTATTTTTTGCGCCATAAACAATAATTTCTTTAATAAATATCCCCAAAAAATATATAAAAATTTTTTTTTTTCTTCAGTTTAGGCCGATATGTATTCTTCTACATATTTTTGGTAAAAATAATCGCAATAAGCGTATATTGATTGGTTTGGCAAAAGTCTACAAAATAAGGGGTAATTTTTTTGCCATTTTTTTTCTTTTTTTTTTTTTACTAGTTATGGCGGCGATCTTCAATTTTTATCGTGACTGCGACATTATGGCGGACATATCCGACACTTTTGACTCTATCTTGGGACCATTGTCATTTATACAGCAATCAGTGCTATAAAAATGCACTAATTACTGTGCAAATGGGTTGAGTTGAGAGGTATCTTGATATAGCGTGGTCTTACCCCGAAGGGTCCCGACACGCTTGACTAGGGCCAATTTACTTACCAGCATGTCTTTAGAGTGTGGGAGGAAACCCACGCAGGCACAGGGAGAACATGCAAACGCTAGGCAGATGGTGTCGTGGTTGGGATTCGTACCAGCGACCCTTTTTACTGCCAGGTGAGAGTGCTAACCACTACACCACTGTGCTGCCATGATTCTGGTATACTTTATGTCCCTGTCTTCATTCGACAGGACAAGTTTTTCCATTTGCAAATGGCAAAAATATATTTCACCCTGTCTGCAATGTCGAGAATATATTTATGTGATTTTTACTTACATACAGTTACATAGTTACATAGTTACATAGTAGGTGAGGTTTAAAAAAGACATAAGTCCATCAAGTCCAACTTATGTGTGTTATTATATGTCAGTATTACCTTGTATATCCCTGTATGTTGTAGTCGTTCAGGTGCTTATCTAATAGTTTCTTGAAACCATCGATGCCCTCCGCTGAGACCACCGCCTGTGGAAGGGAATTCCACATCCTTGCCGCTCTTACAGTAAAGAACCCTCTACGTAGTTTAAGGTTAAACCTCTTTTCTTCTAATTTTAATGAGTGTCTTTTAAACTCCCTTCCGCAAAAAAGTTTTATCCCTATTGTGGGGTCACCAGTATGGTACTTGTAAATTGAAATCATATCCCCTCTCAAGCGTCTCTTCTTCAGAGAGAATAAGTTCAGTGCTCGCAACCTTTCCTCATAACTATATCCTCCAGACCATTTATTAGCTTTGTTGCCCTTCTTTGCACTCTCTTCATTTCCAGTACATCCTTCCTGAGGACTGGTGCCCAGAACTGGACACTGTCAGTGGACAGCATACTCTAGTTGCGGCCGGACCAGAGTCTTGTAGAATTATTGTTTTATCTCTGGAGATAATCCCCTTTTTAATGCATGCCAATATTCTCTTTGCTTTGTTAGCAGCAGCTTGGCATTGCATGCCGTTGCTGAGGGTATCATCTACTAGGACCCCCAGGTCCTTTTTCATCCTAGATTCCACCAGAGGTCCTCCCCCCAGTGTATAAATTGCATTTGTATTTTTGCCACCCAAATGCATTATTTTACATTTTTCTACATTGAAGACTCTGGAACCTCATGTGCCATGTATTTGCCCACCCCATTAATTTGTTCAGATCTTTTTGTAAGGTTTCCACATCCTGCAGAGAAGTTATTGCCTTGCTTAGCTTAGTATCATCTGCAAATACAGAGATTGCACTGCTTACCACATCCTCCAGGTAGTTTATGAACAAATTAAACAGGATTGGTCCCAGCACAGAACCCTGGGGGACCCCACTACCCCCCCCCGACCATTCCGAGTAATCCCCATTTATAACCACCCTCTGAACTCGCCCTTGTAGCCAGTTTTTAATCCATGTACTCACCCTATGGTCAATACCAATGGACCTTATTTTGTACAGTAAACTTTTATGGGGAACTGTGTCAAATGTATTTGCAAAATCCAGATACACCATGTCTATGGGCCTCCCTTTATCTAATGGCAACTCACCTCCTCATAGAAGGTTAATAGATTGGTTTGGCAAGAACGATTTTTCATGAATCCATGCTGATTACTGCTAATGATACAGTTTTCATTACTAAAATCTTGTATATAGTCTCTTATCATCCCCTCCAAGAGCTTACATACTATTGATGTTAAGCTAACTGGTCTGGTCTGTAATTCCCAGGGATGTATTTTGGGCCCTTTTTAAAGTGGAAGTAAACCCTCCTATCATTTTCAGGCAAGGAAGCTGCCATCTTGGCCTCTGTTTAATTTTCAACTGCCATGATGCTGCACATGTGATCAGTTATGACACCAGCCATTGGATGGTTTGACAGTTTGGTTGAGAGCACAACCAATGTGACAGTTGGCATTCCCGGCATGCCGGAAATGTAACTGCTTTTTTTAAACTGTTAAATCGATGGGTTTACTTCCGCTTTAAATATTAGTGCTACATTGGCTTCTCTACAATCAGCTGGTACCATTCCAGTCAGTAGACTGTCAGTAAAAATTAGGAACAATGGTCTGGAAATTACTTGACTGAGTTCCGTAAGTACCCTCGGGTGCAAGCCATCTGGTCCCGGTGATTTATTAATGTTAAGTTTCCCAAGTCTAATTTTAATTCTGTCCTCTGTTAACCATGGAGGTACTTCCTGTGATGTGTCATAAGGATAGACACTGCAGTTTAAGTTACTGAAGCCCCTTGATTCCCTCGTGAAGACTGAGGAGAAGAATAAATTCAATACCTTCGCCATCTCCCCATCCTTTGTAACCAGATGTCCTTCCTCATTATTTATGGGGCCAATATGGTTTGTCCTCCCTTTTTTACCGTTTACACACAGATTTTTTGGGGGATTTATTTTGCTCTCCTCCGCTATGTGTCTTTCATGTTCTATATTAGCTGCCCTAATTTCACCCTTACATTTCTTGTTGCATTCTTTATAAAGTCTGAATGCTGATGATGATCCCTCAACCTTGTATTTTTTGAAGGCCTTCTCTTTTGCTTGTATATGCATTTTTCCATTGGAGTTAAGCCATCCTGGACTTTTGCTCGCTCTTTTAAATTTATTATCCAATGAGATGCATTGGCTAATGCCCTTATTTAAAGCGGAGCTCTGCTGTAAAAAAAAATATTAAAAGCCAGCAACTACAAATACTGCAGCTGCTGAATTTTAATAAATGGACACTTACCTGTCCTGGAGTCCAGCAACGTCGGCAGCAGAAGACGAGCAATCGCTCGTCTCTCGGCTGCCCCCACCTCCATCATTGGTGAGGGAAACAGGAAGTGAAGCATTGCGGCTTCACTGCCCGGTTCCTTAGTGCGCATGCGCGAGTCGCGCTGCGCCATCCTCATTGGTCCCTGTTGTGTTCTGGGAGCCGAGTGTTTCCCAGAAAACAAGGGGGGGGGTGGGAACTGACGAACTACCCCCAGTTTCCTGCAGAGTGTATGCCTGGAAGTGGGTGAAAATACCTGTCTTAGACAGGTATCTGCACCCAACTCCCCCTTGAAAGGTGCCAATTGTGGCAACAGAGGAGGGGAGGAATCCGATGAGCGGAAGTTCCACTTTAGGGTAAAGCTCCATTTTAATATGCTCTTAAAGCAAACCCATCTCTCCTCCGTGTTCTTTGATCCTAAGATTTTATCCCAATTTATGTCTTCTAGCAAGGTTCGTAGTTTAGGGAAGTTGGCTCTTTTGAAATTCAGTGTCTTTGTATTCCCCTTATGTTTCCTATTTGTGTGATTTATACTGAAGCCAATTGACCTGTGATCACTGTTACCCAAATTGCCCCATATTTTCACATCCGTGATCAAGTCTGTATTGTTGGTAATCAGTAGATCCAGTAACGCTTTATTTCTAGGTGGTGCATCTACCATCTGACCCATAAAATTGTCCTGCAAGACATTAAGGAACTGGCGAGCCTTAGATGAATGTGTGGTTCCCTCCACCCAGTCTATGTCTTGATAATTAAAATCCCCCATTATGATAACACATTGCTTGTTCTTCATTTTTGGTTTCTCATAGCACTTTGGGATAGAGAAATTATACTATGATCAATTGTAAGCATATAAATCAACATTGTTTTTTCCAAGTACACCCTTAGTTAAACCTTAATGTGCATGCTACTCTAAAAATTAAGTATCCATGAATGTGTTTGTGTATTGATGTAGTTATTTGTCTATGCAACCTCTAATGTTATTATTTGTTATGTTGCTGATAAATAACCATTGATTCTGCCAGTTCCATTGCTTCCTGTCTTAAACTGTCCACTCCAAGTGTGGAGGGAGATTCATGCTGTAGTGGTCAGTTTGCATCTCTGTCTTTCACAGCCTTAGTGGAAGTTGCCACATTGTTTTAGATCTCTGTCTCAAGCCCTTGGTAATATATTCAGACTGCTGCTGACACGCCCCCTTCCAGTCCTTCACAGATTGAGTGGTGGTGGATCTTGTCTGGAAGCTACGGAGCATCACCTTTGCCCCCAGCCCTTGGTAATCTGGGGAAAGGAGTGGAAAGGACTGATAAAAAGAAGATCTCACCCGTGTTCTTCACCATTCATTGTCCAGTCACAGGGTGGGGGTGATGAGATTACCTAAAAGCAGCGGGAACGTGGGGGAACACAGTTCCGGGACCTTCAGCATTGAATGTATGTGGCAAGGGGTACTGGGATATGCTGGGGAATCTATTTTTGTGTGGGGGTCTATTGTTGCTGAGGAGGTATATTGTGGTGGGTAGAGGGGAAAATTGTTGCTGGCTGCTCAAGGGTCTATTGTTGCTGGCTGCTGGGAAATCTGTTGATGTTGCTAAGGGTCTATTGTTGCAGGGGTGGTATTTTGTAATGGGCAGTCCATTGTTGCTAAGTGGGTGTAAAATTATACTTGCTTCTGTACTCTCTAAAAAGGGCCGGTACTGGGAGGCAGGTAGGGGGTGTAACCAAGAAATGGTACTCAGAGGGTGGTAGGGGGCGGAGACAAGTGGTGACTCAGTAGGGGGAGTTCCTGCACCTATTCTCTGAGAAAAAAAGCCCTGCCTTAAAGTGAAAGTGAAACAGCATCAGATAAAGATCAGATCTATTCCCCAGCCACCTGCCAGGTCGGACTTTATTGTGTGGCATTGCTGTGTAAATCGTAGGACTTGATGGAGAGAAATACAAACCGTTTATTAGGTAAACCATTCCAATATACATATTTCTTCTATGTATTTAGTTATTTGTCAGGAGTTCAGCTTTAGCCCTATATTTACTGTCCAGGATTCAATATAAAATAATTGCTTGTCAACATAATTTTATAGCCCCAGATTTCCTTTCTGTATTAGTTAAGGTAAATTTGAATAAAGGTTAAGGAAAACTTTCTAGGCAAGGCTATGTGTACAATCAGGATGATAATCAAGAGCCTAGGGTGGAAGTTCAGTATTGACAAATGAATCCTCCCCAGGCAAGTGAGCAATAGCCCTCCTCAATTCTTTAAATCTGTAATTAGTTCCAAAGTCTAACAGTGTTTCTGCACTTGATTTACAGCAGATGGAAACAGAGAGACTTCCTTGAGACCTGTTCACAGCATCCCTACAGGTAGGTTACTTGATGTACAATGTTGTAACAAAGAAATAAGTAATCAAGCTGGTGGATAAGTTCATTGTTAGGTTTTTAGGATTTACATATACAGTGGGTACGTAAAGTATTCAGACCCCCTTACATTTTTCACCCTTTGTTATATTGCAGCCATTTGCTAAAATCATTTAAGTTTATTTTTTTCCTCATTAATGTACACACAGCACCCCATATTGACAGAAAAACACAGAATTGTTGACATTTTTGCAGATTTATTAAAAAATAAAAACTGAAATATCACATGGTCCTAAGTAGGGTTGAGCGAACCCGAACTAGAAACAATGTACTGTATGTTCGGGTTCGGTGTTCGGCAATGTAATGGCGCATTTTAAAAGCTGCAGGGCAGCCAATCAACATTTGTTTAACTTGTGTGCCCTTAGAAGCCATCACAGCCATGCCTACTAATGGCATGGCTGTGTTTGGCCAGTGCAGCATGTGACCCAGCCTCTATATAAGCTAGAGGCACATAGCACAGCACGTCACTCTGCTTCAGTTAGTGTAGGGAAAGGTTGCTGCTGCTGCTGCTTTGAGGGAGAGAATTAGATAGGAGTCCTGATTCAGAAATCAAATTACTCAGCGATCTACCTTGCTTTTGTTGTGTGGGTGCAGTGCACAATCTTTTAATCCTGCCCTGAGCCCAGTGCCAGAGAAAAGATAACTTTTATCCGTCTGTTAGTTAGGTTGGCTTCGGCGGGCATTTTATGCAAGCTCAGTGCACCAGCACTGCATATGTTACTGTGAGATACACCCTTTAGATACTGTTCTCCTATTCTGCTATTCAAAAAAGAATAATAATTTAGGGCAGAAAAAAATTTTTTGGTGCATTTTCTGCATATCTGTACGTGTGAGATAGACACTTTAGATACTGTTCTCCTATTCTGCTCTTCAAAAAAATAATAATTTAGGGACAAACATTTATTTTGGTGCGTTTTCTGCCATAAAAATTTTTTTGGTGCATTTTCTGCATATCTGTACATGTGAGATAGACACTTTAGATACTGTTCTCCTATTCAGATCTTCAAAAAATATAATAATTTAGGGCAAAAAAAAATTTTGGGTGCGTTTTCTGCCATAAAAATTTATTTTGGTGCATTTTCTGCATATCTGTAAGTGTGAGATAGACACTTTAGATACTGTTCTCCTATTCAGATCTTCAAAAAATATAACAATTTAGGGCAAAAAAAAAATTTTTGGTGCGTTTTCTGCCATAAAAATTTATTTTGGTGCATTTTCTGCATATCTGTATGTGTGAGATACACACCTTAGATACTGTTCTCCTATTTTGAACTTCAAAAAATATAATAATTTAGGGCAAAAAAAAATTTTGGGGTTAATTTTGTGCCCAAAAATTGTTTTTTGGTGCGTTTTCTGCATTTTCCAGTGTTGGCTACCTCGTCCTCCTCCACCGCCGCTTCCACCTACACCGCCACATCCACCGCCACCTCAACCTCCTACTCCATATGGACCTCGTCCTCCTAGGTCAAGATTATTATTTTTTATTTTTATGTATTTTATGTTATTTTAAATTATTATTTCCCTATCCATATTTGTTTGCAGAGCACTTGCCATGCTCTTAACAACATTTTGCTGCCATTTGCAGCCCTCTAGCCCTTTCCATTACTATTTTAGAGCCATTTTAGTCCTCAAAAGTTCGGGTCCCCATTGACTTCAATAGGGTTCGGGTTCGGGGTCAAGTTGGGGTCAAGTTCGGGTCCCGGACCCAAACTTTTTTCTGAAGTTCGGCCAAACCCATCGAACCCGAACATCCAGGTGTCCGCTCAACCCTAGTCCTAAGTATTCAGACCCTTTGCTGTGACACTCATATATTTAACTCGGGTGCTGTCCATTTCTTCTGATCATCCTTGAGATGGTTCTACGCCTTCATTTGAGTCCAGCTGTGTTTGATTATACTGATTGGACTTGATTAGGAAAGCCACACACCTTTTCTATATAAGACCTTACAGCTTACAGTGCATGTCAGAGCAAATGAGAATCATGAGGTCAAAGGAACTGCCTGAAGAGCTCAGAGACAGAATTGTGGCAAGGCACAGATCTGGCCAAGGTTACAAAAACATTTCTGTTGCACTTAAGGTTTCTAAGAGCACAGTGGCCTCCATAATCCTTAAATGGAAGACGTTTGGGATGACCAAAACCCTTCCTAGAGCTGGCCATCTGGTCAAACTGAGCTATCAGGGGAGAAGAGCCTTGGTGAGAGAGGTAAAGAAGAACCGAAAGATCACTGTGGCTGAGCTCCAGAGATGCAGTCGGGAGATGGGAGAAAGTTGTAGAAAGTCAACCATCACTGCAGCCCTCCACCAGTCGGTGCTTTATGGCAGAGTGGCCCGACGGAAGCCTCTCCTCAATGCGAGACACATGAAAGCCCGCATGGAGTTTGCTATAAAAACACCTGAAGGATTCCAAGATGGTGAGAAATAAGATTCTCTGGTCTGATGAGACCAAGATAGAACTTTTTGGCCTTAATTCTAAGCGGTATGTGTGGAGAAAACCAGGCACTGCTCATCACCTGTCCAATACAGTCCCAACAGTGAAGCATGGTGGTGGCAGCATCATGATGTGGGGGTGTTTTTCAGCTGCAGGGACAGGACGACTGGTTGCAATTGATAGAAAGATGAATGCGACCAAGTACAGGGATATCCTGGACGAAAACCTTCTCCAGAGTGCTCAGGACCTCAGACTGGGCCGAAGGTTTACCTTCCAACAAGACAATGACCCTAAGCACACAGCTAAAATAATGAAGGAGTGGCTTCACAACAACTCAGTGACTGTTCTTAAATGGCCCAGCCAGAGCCCTGACTTAAACCCAATTGAGCATCTCTGGAGAGACCTAAAAATGGCTGTCCACCAAAGTTTACCATCTAACCTGAAAGAACTGGAGAGGATCTGCAAGGAGGAATGGCAGAGGATCCCCAATTCCAGGTGTGAAAAACTTGTTGCATCTTTCCTAAAAAGACTCATGGCTGTATTAGATCCAAAGGGTGCTTCTACTAAATACTGAGCAAAGGGTCTGAATACTTAGGACCATGTGATATTTCAGTTCTTCTTTTTTAATAAATCTGCAAAAATTTCAACAATTCTATGTTTTTCTGTCAATATGGGGTGTTGTGTGTACATTAATGAGGAAAAAAAAATTAACTTAAATGATTTTAGCAAATGGCTGCAATATAACAAAGAGTGACAAATTTAAGGGGGATCTAAATACTTTACGTACACACTGTATATATCCATACAAGATCCTTATTGGAAAAAGGATACACGGCTGATGGAAAAGCTAAGCTCAAGGTTTTAAGCATGTACAACATGCTTTGTACTCAATGTTAAAACATACAGGACTGTAATAAATAGTTTGGTAAAGAGAATGTAATGTTTCTAGATGACTGTGTAGTGCTACCCCCGCAGGAGCCACTTGACATATAGGGTTCTCTGTTCAACTGCCTCAACTCTGAGAACAACCTCAGCCCCATAGACACACCAGGTTAAAATAAATATAGATACCCTGTACGCAGCTAAGGTTCCACATCAAAAAGCAAACATTAGACTGGTTAGTGGCAAATTAACCCAATATATTTAATGCCCCGTACACACGATCGGATTTTCCGTCAGAAAAACCTTGGATGGTTTTTCCGAAGAAATTCCGCTCAAGCTTGGCTTGCATAAGCACGGTCACACAAAAGTTCTCTGAACTTTTGACCGTCAAGAACGCGGTGACGTACAACACTACGACGAGCCGAGAAAATTAAGTTCAATGCTTCTGAGCATGCGTCAAATTGTTTCCGAGCATGCGTTGAAATTTTGCGCATCGGAATTGCTACGGACGATCAGATTCTCCGATAGGAATTTTTTCTGTCGGAAAATTTGAGAACCAGCTCTCAATCTTTTGCTGCCAGAAATTCCGACAGCAAAAGTCCGATGGAGCATACACACGGTCGGAATTTCCGTTCAAAAGCTCACATCAGACTTTTGCTGTCGGAATTTCCGATCATGTGTATGGGGCATAACAGGTTGCAGTGAATAGCAGTGTGCACATAAATGAGTAAACTTGGTAATCCACAAGATCAGCAAAAGGAAATGGCATTAGAAAACAGTAACAGAAATTAAAATCAATACCGGGATAACTCCTCTGTAAACAGTAGGCTTAAAGTGTACTCTATATGAATGACAGCAAGGAAATTTAAGACTCCCCAAAGAGTACCTCTTACTATGGACAATAGGCAAAGGTTTTGTGAAGCAGCTATCTGACTGAGCAGTCTTTAGCCCTAGTTCTTCAGCCGGCTAACTTTGGGGCCCAGTCTTTATGGTGGTGCACATGGAGTACAGTCCCAGTAAAGTCTACATTAAGTAAATAATGTTGCTAGTTAGATGGCCAGTACCTGTGTGCTCAGTCTCTGCTAGCAGCAACAGGTTAAAAGAGGCAGTGTCCTCTCACCAGTCCCAGTGATATAGTAATAGGGGACCCTCTGTTCATATGTCAGCTCACTTCTGGATCTGCCTGGAGTGACTCCAGTCCTCAGCACATGGCCACAGGCATTTAACAAGTTGATGTGCACACAGGAGCAACGATGTGCATACCTCAGTCTCCTCGCAGCCAAGAGAGAGTCCCTTGGTATTCAGCTTGTGAAAAATACAACTCTCTCTCCCTTTATACTCAGCTTGCATTTGAGAATTGTACTCCAATCATTCTTAGACTGCCATATAAAATTCCCTTCCTAAACTTCATCTCCTATTATTCAGTGCTGCAAGCCATCAAGTCTCTTGAGCTTCTGCTTGTTAGCCACTTGCCCTCAACATGGGGAGGGTGCTTTGGATGGGGGACCCCCACCGGGCAAGGGTTGTTGGGGGCATGCGGGTGGGAGGCTTATCAGAATCTGTAAGCCCCTTTAACAGCGGACCCCCAGATTCCGGCCCCACTCATGTGAATGGGTATGGGGTATATTGTACCCCTACCTATTCCCCAAAAAAGTGTCAAAAAAGAAAAACGACAGGAGACAGTTTTGGACAATTTCTCCATTACAAAGTCACGAGGTGACACCGCCCTTGAATATATTACAGCTGTCATATCCAAGAGACAGCAGTCGGGATGTCCAAAACTGTCTTCTGTCGTTTTTACTTTTTTTTACACTTTTTTGGTGAATGGGTAGGGGAACAATGTTCCCCTACCCATTCAAATAGGGGGGCTGGGATCTGGGGCCCCCTTGTTAAAGGGGGCTCCCAGATTCTGATAAGCCCCCTGCCAGCAGACCCCCACAACCACCGGGCAATTGTTGTGGGGATGAAGCACCCTCCCCATGTTGAGGGCAAGCAGCCTGGTATTATTCAGGAGGAGGGGGCGCTCGCTCATCCCCCCCTTTCCTGGCCTGTAATGGCTGCAAGCTGGGATAAGGGTCTGGTATGGATTTTGGGGGACCCCCACGCCATTTAAAAAATAAATTGGCACGGGTTCCCCTTAAAATTCACACCAAACCTGAAAGGCCTGGTATGGATTTTGGGGGCGAACCCCACGCCATTTTGTTTTTAATTTTAGCACGGGGTTCCCCTTAAAATTCACACCAAACCTGAATGGCCTGGTATGGATTTTGGGGGCGAACCCCACGCCATTTTGTTTTTAATTTTAGCACGGGGTTCCCCTTAAAATCCATACCAGACCTGAAGGGCCTAGTATGGATTTTAGGGGGGACCCCCAGCCATTTTTTTTATTTTGGCACAGGGTTCCCCTTAACCACTTCAATACACTGTGTTATATATACTACACTGACTGAATATAGAGTCTACACTGTATATCTAGTCTACACTAAATGCAGAATATATATATATATATATTTTTTTCTAGACTGTATGTATATATATATATGTATGTGTATATATATATATATATATATGTATGTATATATATATATATATATATATATATATATATATATATATATATATATATATATATATATACACACTAGGGATGAGCTCGGTGTTCGAGTCGAACATACGGCTGTTCGATCGTTCGACGAAGATCGAACGATTTGGGCCGTTCGCGCCTAATTCGAGTGACGCGAACGGCCCACAATGCACTACGCCATCGCAGTGTCATCCAGGCGCTGTGATTGGCCAAGCATGCACTGTGACCCCGCATGCTTGGCCAATCACAGCGCCGGCAGCGAGGAGAGCAATGATTGGCCACAGGCAGGATGCCTGTGGCCAATTATTGCTGAGGGTGTTTAGTACACGCCCCACACTATAAAAGGCCGCCAGAACGGCGGCCTAGTGTAGTGTGTTCCGGAGCAGGGAAAGAGAAGCATAGGCAGGGACAGTGACATTTATTTTTTCTTGCTTAACCTGGATTCCTTTAGTTTAGGGAAAGAGAAGGATAGGTAGGGAGAGTGTCAGTGTGTTTTACTGTGCGAATCCTTGTTTCTAGGGACAGGGAAGGACAGTGAGGGAAATTCTCCTTGTGCTATAGTGTGCTTTAAAAAAACATTTTTTCTAGGGACAGAAAACTATAGGTAGGAAGAGTGTCAGTTTCTTTCACTGTGATAATCCTTGTTTCTAGGGACAGGGAAGGACAGTGAGGGAAATTCTCCTTGTGCTATAGTGTGCTTTAAAAAAACATTTTTTCTAGGGACAGAAAACTATAGGTAGGAAGAGTGTCAGTTTCTTTCACTGTGATAATCCTTGTTTCTAGGGACAGGGAAGGACAGTGAGGGAAATTCTCCTTGTGCTATAGTGTGCTTTAAAAAAACATTTTTTCTAGGGACAGAAAACTATAGGTAGGAAGAGTGTCAGTTTCTTTCACTGTGATAATCCTTGTTTCTAGGGACAGGGAAGGACAGTGAGGGAAATTCTCCTTGTGCTATAGTGTGCTTTAAAAAAACATTTTTTCTAGGGACAGAAAACTATAGGTAGGAAGAGTGTCAGTTTCTTTCACTGTGATAATCCTTGTTTCTAGGGACAGGGAAGGACAGTGAGGGAAATTCTCCTCGTGCTATAGTGTGCTTTAAAAAAACATTTTTTCTAGGGACAGAAAACTATAGGTAGGAAGAGTGTCAGTTTCTTTCACTGTGATAATCCTTGTTTCTAGGGACAGGGAAGGACAGTGAGGGAAATTCTCCTTGTGCTATAGTGTGCTTTAAAAAAACATTTTTTCTAGGGACAGAAAACTATAGGTAGGAAGAGTGTCAGTTTCTTTCACTGTGATAATCCTTGTTTCTAGGGACAGGGAAGGACAGTGAGGGAAATTCTCCTTGTGCTATAGTGTGCTTTAAAAAAACATTTTTTCTAGGGACAGAAAACTATAGGTAGGAAGAGTGTCAGTTTCTTTCACTGTGATAATCCTTGTTTCTAGGGACAGGGAAGGACAGTGAGGGAAATTCTCCTTGTGCTATAGTGTGCTTTAAAAAAACATTTTTTCTAGGGACAGAAAACTATAGGTAGGAAGAGTGTCAGTTTCTTTCACTGTGATAATCCTTGTTTCTAGGGACAGGGAAGGACAGTGAGGGAAATTCTCCTTGTGCTATAGTGTGCTTTAAAAAAACATTTTTTCTAGGGACAGAAAACTATAGGTAGGAAGAGTGTCAGTTTCTTTCACTGTGATAATCCTTGTTTCTAGGGACAGGGAAGGACAGTGAGGGAAATTCTCCTTGTGCTATAGTGTGCTTTAAAAAAACATTTTTTCTAGGGACAGAAAACTATAGGTAGGAAGAGTGTCAGTTTCTTTCACTGTGATAATCCTTGTTTCTAGGGACAGGGAAGGACAGTGAGGGAAATTCTCCTTGCGCTATAGTGTGCTTTAAAAAAACATTTTTTCTAGGGACAGAAAACTATAGGTAGGAAGAGTGTCAGTTTCTTTCACTGTGATAATCCTTGTTTCTAGGGACAGGGAAGGACAGTGAGGGAAATTCTCCTTGTGCTATAGTGTGCTTTAAAAAAACATTTTTTCTAGGGACAGAAAACTATAGGTAGGAAGAGTGTCAGTTTCTTTCACTGTGATAATCCTTGTTTCTAGGGACAGGGAAGGACAGTGAGGGAAATTCTCCTTGTGCTATAGTGTGCTTTAAAAAAACATTTTTTCTAGGGACAGAAAACTATAGGTAGGAAGAGTGTCAGTTTCTTTCACTGTGATAATCCTTGTTTCTAGGGACAGGGAAGGACAGTGAGGGAAATTCTCCTTGTGCTATAGTGTGCTTTAAAAAAACATTTTTTCTAGGGACAGAAAACTATAGGTAGGAAGAGTGTCAGTTTCTTTCACTGTGATAATCCTTGTTTCTAGGGACAGGGAAGGACAGTGAGGGAAATTCTCCTTGTGCTATAGTGTGCTAAAGCATTCCTCATCAACCATCTTTGAAATCCTTGTTTTTTGGACAGTCAGGGAAATTGTCGTTGTGCTATTCTGTGCAAAAGCAATCATCCTCAACCATATTTAGAAATCCTTAAGTAAAGGGACAGAGAAGGACACCTGAAGGTAGCCCTTATTGCTTTTTTCCCATCTCCCTGCAGGCCATCTATTAGAATGTCTGGAAGGCAAACAAGGAGAGGCAGACAGTCAGGAGGCAATAAAAGAGGGCAAGCAGGCTCTGTGTCTGGGGGCAACAGTGCTGGTCGTGGACGCGGTGCATTGTCATCAGCACATGGCCATGGGACACGCTTGTCCTTCTTTTCGGCAGCTGGACATGTTGAGCCACATCATGCCGAAGACTTGGTAGAGTGGATGACCAAGCCCTCCTCCTCCTCCTCATCCTCTCTCACCCAGGCTCAGGGTACTGGCAAAGCAGCTGCCAAAGCGTCCTCTTCCCTGGTATCAATGTCAGACTCATCATCAGTCACTCCTTCCCTAGACCCACCATGTCCTCCTCCTGAGGAGTCCCCCGAACTGTTTGAGCACAGTGTTGGGTACATGCTCCAGGAGGATGCCCAGCGTTTCGAAGGGTCTGATGATGAAACCCAGCTACAGGAAGGCAGTAGCGTGAGAGCAGACAGAGGGGATGCTCAAGAAGGACACCAATCTGGCAGTCATGTTCCAGCAGCTGCAGCATACTGCCAGATTGGCTCCAGTGATGAGGAGGGAGGGGATGATGAGGTCACTGACTCCACGTGGGTGCCTAATAGGAGAGAGGAGGAGGAGGAGGATGAGGAGGAGGCACATCTCCAACGAGGCAGGATGCCCTTTGGTGGCCAGCGTAAGGGCAGTACACCGACGAAATCACACCACAGAGCTCCGCCTGTGCAGGGCGCTGCCTCTGCCCGTCATTCAAAAAGTTCTTTGGTGTGGGCCTTTTTTGAGGCTAGTGCATCAGATCGCACAGCTGCTGTTTGCAACATATGTCTCAAGCGTATATCGCGTGGCCAAAACATCAGCCGCTTGGGTACCGCATGCCTGACCAGACATATGTTGACCTGCCATGCAGCTCGTTGGCAAGCCTACCTCAAAGACCCACACCAAAGAACAAAGTGGACCTCTCCTTGCACCGCATCAGCTGGGATCTCCAACCCCACTATAACTTCAGTCCTCTCTGAAACATGCACTGAGAGGAATGAAGGTGTAGAATTAGGTGTGTCACAGCCAAGTACTTGCGGCCACTCTGCTAGCAGTACACCGACGTCCGATTCTAGCAGGCAAATTTCCCTGCCCCAGCTGCTGGACCGTCGAAAGAAGTTCACTCCCAGCCATCCACATGCCCAGCGGTTGAATGCTAGCTTGGCTAAATTGCTAGCGCTTCAACTGCTGCCTTTTCAGTTGGTAGACTCGGCCCCCTTCCGTGAGTTTGTGCAATGTGCGGTTCCTCGGTGGCAGGTTCCCAAACGCCACTTTTTCTCACGGAAGGCTATTCCGGCTCTCTACCGGCATGTGGAAGGCAATGTCTTGGCCTCGCTGGACAGGGCGGTCAGCGGTAAGGTGCATATTACCGCTGACTCATGGTCCAGCAGGCATGGACAGGGAGGTTACCTTTCTTTCACGGCCCATTGGGTCACTCTTTTGGCAGCTGGGAAGGATGCAGGACAAGGTGCAGTAGTGTTGGAGGTTGTTCCACTGCCACGCCTCCAAAATGCTACTACTGGTTGTGACACACCTCTCTCCTCCACCCCCTCCTCTTCTTCTTCCTCCATGGCCTCTTCCTGTGGTTTGTCCTCGGAACCAGCGGTGCTCCGTAGGCGTTCAAGGGGCTACGCAAGTACGCAGGCAAAAAGATGCCATGCCGTGCTTGCGCTGGTGTGTTTGGGGGACAGAAGCCACACTGGGGCAGAGGTCCTGTCTGCTCTGCAGGGCCAGGCCGAGAGGTGGTTGACGCCACGCCAGCTTAAGCCAGGAATGGTGGTTTGCGACAATGGCACCAACCTCCTCTCCGCCCTCCGACAGGGACAACTGACCCATGTGCCCTGTGTGGCTCACGTCCTTAACCTGGTGGTGCAGCGGTTCTTGGGCAGGTACCCGGGCTTACAGGATGTCCTGAGGCAGGCCAGGAAAGTCTGTGTGCATTTCCGCAGATCTTATAATGCCAGTGCTCGCCTGGCTGAGCTGCAAAAGGAGTTGAACCTGCCCAAGAACCGCCTTATATGTGACATGCCCACCAGGTGGAACTCAATGTTGGCCATGCTGCAGCGGCTGCACACGCAGCAGAGGGCCATCAATGAGTACCTGTGCGACTACGGCACCAGGACAGGGTCAGGGGAGCTTGTTTTTTTTTCTCCACGCCAGTGGGGCATGATCAGGGATGCATGCACTGTCCTGGCACCATTTGAGGAGGCCACGAGGATGGTGAGCAGTGACAGTGCATGCATCAGTGACACTGTACCTCTTGTCCACCTGTTGGAGCACACGCTGCGTGGAATAATGGACAGGGCACTTGAGGCAGAACAGAGGCAGGAAGAGGAGGACTTCCTTGCCTCTCAAGGCCCCCTTTACCCAGACAGTGTTCCTTCTGTCCCACCCATCGCACAGGAAGAGGAAGAGGAGGAGGAGGAGGAGGAGGAGGAGGATTGTGTCAGCATGGAGGTGGAGGCTGGCACTCAGCATCATCAGCAGCAGTCTTTTAGGGATGATTTACAGTCCCAAGAAACCAGTGGACTTGTACGTGGCTGGGAGGAGGTGGCTGCGGATCATGTCGTCCTTAGTGACCCAGAGGACTCCGGAGCGAATGCCTCAGCAAACCTACGCTGCATGGCCTCCCTGATCCTGCAAAGTCTGCGGAAGGATCCTCGTATTCTTCGGATCAAGGAGAGGGACCATTACAGGCTGGCCACTCTCCTTGATCCACGGTACAAGGGTAAGGTTGCGGACCTTATGTTACCGTCGCAGAGGGAGCAGAGGATGAGACAACTCCGGGAGGCCTTGCAGAAAGGTCTGTGCAACGCGTTCCCAGAGACTGGGAGGTTACCAAACTCCTGGTCCTGGACAACGAGTTGCTGAGGCTTCGGCCAGTCAAAGAAGGAGCGGTGGGGAAGGTGGCCGTCTGACCGATGCGTTCAGACAATTCTTTAGTCCGCAGCCCCAAAGTATGATCGGTTCCAGCAACCATCGCCAGCGTCTGATAAACATGGTGCAGGAATATCTAGGGGCAAGGTCAGACTTGGACACATTCCCCACCGAAAATCCTCTGGCTTACTGGGTCTTGAGGATGGATCACTGGCCAGAGCTTTGCACAGTATGCAATTGAGCTACTGGCCTGTCCTGCATCCAGCGTTCTTTCGGAACGCACATTCAGTGCTGCTGGAGGATTTGTCACGGATCACAGGGTGCGCCTGTCCACCGACTCGGTTGATCAACTGACTTTCATCAAGATGAACCAGTCTTGGATCACCACCAGCTACCACACACCTGATGCTGATATAACAGACTAATTGATTTTAACATGTCACATCCCTTCAAGACTGATGCTGATGCTGAGTGCCTGTGCTGTTATGTTGACTGGCTATCCTCCTCCTCCGAGTCCTCAATGATACGATTGATGATGATAGCTTGGAAGATCATTTTTGTTTATGGGTGCCGCCACCAGTGGCTAAGGCCCAATTTTTCAGCCCCTGTTTTACAGGGGCGTGTAATTACAATTTTTTTAGCAATAATTTGCCATAGGGCTCATTGCTGTGCTCCAAGTACAGTATCTGTGAGGGGTTGGAGTGTTGTGGCACCAGTGCCTAAGGCCCAATTTTTCAGCCCCTGTTTAACAGGGGCGTGTCATTACAATTTTTGAAGCAATACTTTGCAACAGGGCTCATTGCTGTGCTCCAAGTACAGTATCTGTGAGGGGTTGTAGTGTTGTGCCACCAGTGCCTAAGGCCCAATTTTTCAGCCCCTGTTCAACAGGGGCATGTAATTACAATTCTTGATCTAATAATTCACAGCAGGGCCCATTGCTGCACCCACCAAGAGGAACTCTGAGGGCTTACAGTGTTGTGGCAACGCCACCACCACCACCACCACGAAAGGCCCAATTTTTCAGCCCCTGTTCAAAAGGGGCATGTAATTACAATTCTTGATCTAATAATTCACAGCAGGGCCCATTCCTGCACCCACCAAGAGTAACTCTGAGGGCTTACAGTGTTGTGGCAACACCACCACCACCACCACCACCACGAAAGGCCCAATTTTTCAGCCCCTGTTCAACAGGGGCATGCAATTACAATTCTTGATCTAATAATTCACAGCAGGGCCCATTGCTGCACCCACCAAGAGTAACTGTCAGGGCTTACAGTGTTGTGGCACCAGCACCACCATCAAAGGCCCAATTTTTACTACCACTGTTCAACAATTATATGTAATTAAAATTCCTGATATAATAGTTGACAGCAGGGCGTTCCAGCACCAACCAAGAGTAACTGTGAGTGCTTACAGTGTTGTGCCAACACCAACAACTAAGGGGCCTATTTCTGCAGAGTATATACGGCAGGTCCCTACTTTCAAACATCCAACTTACAAACGACTCCTACTTGCAAACGCAAGAAGACAACAGGAAGTGAGAGGAAATCTACCCCTTGGAAGGAAAATTCTCTCCTGTAAGAATTAATATTGGAGAAAGGTGTCTCCTCTGTACTGATGCTTTATCACCAATCCTTGTTTCAAGAAAAACACCACATTTCAAAAACAGTTGTCATTGGGACGGAAAGTGAGGTGAAATGTTCTGAACAGGGGCACAGACAGCAAAACAAATGTTACAGGGGTGATAACCCTTACCTATGTTTTCCAAAAAGTTTAAAAATAGATTTTTGGGCTGGAGCTACACTTAAACAATGTACCTGTTCAAAATTACAAACAGATTCTACATAAGAACAAACCTACAGTCCCTGTCTTGTATGCACCGCCTGTATACGGCTGTTCAGAGTATATAGGGCCTTTTTTATTTTATGTGCGGGGTTCCCCTTAATATCCATACAAGACCCAAAGGGGCTGGTAATGGGCTGGGGTAGGGGGGGGGGGGGGGTCATGGGGTAGCTATGCCATTTTTCTTAAAGATTTTCATCCATATTACCGGGACCAGACATTACATTAAAGCCGCAAGCAGTTTTAAATGGCTTTTTTTTCCTTTAGAAGTGTCATTTTGTGCAGGGACAGTTCTAAACACGGGAAACACGTGGCACTTCACAGGCATACTTTAGACACCCCCCAGGTACGATATTTAAAGGAATATTTGACTTTTTTTTTTCACTTTATGCATCATTAAAATGACTGCTCCCGAAAAACGACCGTTTTTAAAACTTCTTTTTGCATTGATACATGTCCCCTGGTGCACAACCCGGGTTCCCAAACCCTTTTTAGGACAATAACATGCATAATAGTTGTTATAATTAGCACTTTAGAATTCGAACGTTCGCATCCATTGTATTTAATAGGGTTCTAATGTTCGTACGAACTTTCGGTCCGTTCGCGGGTTCTGGTGCGAACCGAACCCGGGGGTGTTCGGCTCATCACTAATACACACAATTAAATACACTGCCTGCACGCCACTAACTAACCTGTCTGCCTAATCTAGCTCAATCTATCTCCGTCCACACACTATACACGGCAGCTATGTAAGCAGCATTATATAGTATGGGGATTGGACTTTATCCCCCTGAGCCATGATTGGACCAAGGCACCCTGCCTTTGGCCAATTATGGCTCTCGCAGCAGAGCTCGCTGTGATTGGCCAAAGCATGCAGGTCAGGTGCATGCTTTGGCCAATCATCAGACATCAACGCACTGCGATTTCGCAGTGCATTTTGGGGACATTCCGCTGCATTTAAATTTCCCGCGAACGCCCCATAATATTCTCTGTTCGGCAACCGGGCAAACACCCGATGTTCGAGCTCATCCCTAATCTCCATCACCAGGAGCTCTAGTAAAGTTCAGATAATGCTTAGAACCATGGCTCAGGTAGCCCACATCATCCTCGCGTGGGCATGGCTGAGCTGTGCTGGACACACACAGCCAGACTCAGGAACGCTCCTGGGTGGGTGCCCCCTCAGCAGCTGCCTTGCTGAGGGGGCGCATGCAGGGAAGGAGGAGTGAACGTGACTGGTACCAGTGGAGGACTCCAGAAGAAGAGGTAAGGAACCACTTTGTGTAATACAATTGCACAGAGCAAGTAAGTATAACATGTTTTTTATTTTAACGAATAAAGTAATACTTAGTATTCAGCTTTGTACATTTGAATCTTTTTCTTTGTTTTTGTTTAAACTGGTGCCACGACTGCTGTCCCAGGTTTCCTTTTTGAGGGCAGCTTCCTTTTTTTTTTTTTGCAGCATCCTATGGAGTCACCCTTGCATGTAGTGACTAGAGTTGTGTCTCCCTAGACTGTGTGCATCAATAGAAAGATGTAGCCCCATAGCCTAAGACAGCAAGACACTCCCATCTTTCCCTCTTCTACTCCCCCCTCCCTTCTCCAAGCTAACAGACTGGCTTTAGAACTCATTGTCCACTGTTAACTATTACCTGTGAAGACTGGAAGTTCAGGGAAGTAGCACTGAGAGAGCAAGAGCCAGCAGCATTGAAAGCTGCAAATTGTCAGTGCTGGGGTAATAATTTAAACAAATAGTTTACTAGGGACAGTTTGTTTTATTGTGCTCAATGTGTACAATTTTAAGCTGTGTGTAACTAAGTTCAAATACTCAGCAGCTAAAAACTATCACAAATTGGATAAACATTTTAAAACTGGAGAATCATTTGAGGTGGTTTGGATCTCTCTTCTATGAGGACTATGGGAAAAGCCCAAAGGCTGGTAACTGGAGGAACTTTATCTTGAAAATTGACCAGTAAGATTTGGGGATCTGAAGAACATCTTTTTTTAGCCTGTTTAAATATCTGATATGATAACATTCATTTCCAGTCCTAATAGTACTAGTAATATAACAGTTTACCTTACAACATCCTGATTGCTATGATGATTTAGAAAATTGTGCTTTTGCTCATGTAACAGTAAATTGTTTTGATTTATTGCTTTTACCTATTAAGTAAATTTTCATATAATATTGGGGAACTAAAATTTCTCCGCCAGCTGTCAAAATACAATAGCCCAGCAGAAGGATTGATCTATACAGCACAGATTGAGTGCATATGTTCAGCCTAAGCGCCAACACCATCCAACACTGGAGCTTAGTAAGGATGGACTTCTGCAGTGGAGAGGCAGCAAACGAGTGAGGATAGGCGTGTATTCCTTTCTTTGGGGGGTGGCTATCAGTTGGCACTGCCAGTCTTCCCTAAATGGGCCGGTGTTAGTGTTTCTTAAGTTACAACATTACATTAAAGCAGTAGAAAACCCAAAAATAGAATGTAATATTTTGCAGCTTATCAATCCTCAAAATGATTGTTAACCTCTAAAATGAAAAATGAACAAAACATATCCTTTTAAAGTGTGCCTTGATCAAAGCACCTAGTGTGATTTCCAACGTCAGACAATCCAGGTGACACCCCCCCAGCACACAAGCAGGTGATTGACAGCTCAGTGTGTAGGGGGAGTTGTCCTTTCCTCCCACTCAGGTCTCAGATTACCCTAAGCTCACTGCTCTATACTGTCCAGTGTGTGACATCCAGTGCTGATGCTACCACTAGGCAAACTAGGCAGACGTCTAGGGCGCACTGCTGCCTAGGGCGTCCGGCTGCTGGATTCTCTACTCTCTGTCTCCATTGCCGCATTATGTACGTTTTCGGTGCTGTATTATTAATACCTCTGTATCCATGTTATAACCTCTAGTGGGCCCGCGCTGCTGGCTGGGATGAAATGTGCACATCTAGAGGGATGCAGGGGATGCCTCTGCTGCATGTAACTCAGGCCGCCGTAGTGTCATTATAGAGGCACAGCACTGACATGTCCCAGCGGAATGGAAGCAAACATCCCCTATGCACTGTCAAGGTCACCTGTGGCCAGGTGACAGATGCACACCGTAGGGGGACAGGAGTGCACCGCAAGGTAGTGAACCCTATGGCTGACTGCTGCGGATAGGAAACTGGGTGGTTGTGGAAAGCGGGACCAGAGGAGCACAACCGGGATCCTAACGGAAGCTAGAGCCAAGATTCCCCAGGGCGCGGAGTCTAAGACCCAGCTGGTCTTCTCCAGGGCCTCTAGTGGTGAGGATGTTACGCTGCAGGCTGGGGCCAGGTCGCGGCCCCTGGAGTTTCCTAGCTCACGCCCCGTAGGACAAGGGGAAAAGAGGGGAAGCAGCAGCACACGATAAGAGAGAACCGAATAACAAGCTGAAGGTCAGGGGCCACAAGCAGACAAGGATAACGAAGAACGAGCCGAAGGTCAAGGGTCACGAGCAGACAGGGATAGTCGGGGACAAGCCAATAACGTAACAGAGAGACAGACGTAGCACACGGCAGGCAGGAACCCAAACACACAATGTCTAACAAACACGTTGATCAGCACAGCAGGCTTGCAGTGCACAGGTTAATATAGTGTTCTGAGATAGGGCCTGGGGTGGAGTCTGGCTGGGAGGAGATTATAAAGGAAGCCAGGTGAAAGGGCTCAGGCCTCTAAGATGAACACATGGGAAGGAAGGTAAGCTGACAGACAAACACTACTGCATATCCATGACAGTACCCTCCCTCTTATGGGCCCTCCCCCGCCTGGACCCAGGCTTAAAGGGAAATCTCTGATGAAACCTTCTCAACAGATGAGGTGCAGCGACATCAGATGCAGCGATCCAAGACGCCTCCTCAGGACCAAAACCTCTCCAATGCACAAGGTACTGAAGAATGCCTCTGCAGAGCCGAGAATCCAGAACTTGTCTAACCTCGTACTTAAGATTATCCTCAGAGACCTAAAACGAGGTAGGGAGATGACAAGAAGATCTATTGAGGACCAAAGGCTCTCTAGGAATAAGCAAGGGCATGAGAGGATCAACAGGAATCTGAGGAGGGTCCCCTAGACCCTTAAAGGGGAACTGGTCATCTTGCACAGGACCATCAGACTGGGCAGATGTCAGTGGAACCCTGAAGTCAGGTTGGTTAGAAGGTGACATGTCGCCGGAGTCAAGCTGAATAGCTGAAGGACAAGCAGAATGTCCCGAACAAGAAAAAGTAGGAGGCTCACTGGGCATGGGCTGGACTGGCATAACTAGTACAGAGGCAGAGTGAATAGCTGAGTCAGGTGTAGCGACTACCTGAATCGCATCGCAAGACGTAGCGACTGCAGGACTTGTAGACAAGCTAGCCTGGCTGTGCGTCCAAGGGTGGTTAGGGACAGAGAAATGTAAATGGTTATGCAACCTGGAATGAATGACCGGCTCAGATTCACAGGGGGCAACCTTGGGTAGGCAGGACGAGGAACAGGAGGGACCCCAAGCCAGGATCTGTCTAGTAGTCCAGTCCACATGAGGAGAATGGAGCTGTAACCATGGGAGACCCAAAATTATAGGCGTTGAGGCCTTGGGTAAGATAAGGAAGGATATCCACTCCTGGTGGAGTGTCCCTACCGACATCTTAACAGGGAGGGTCTGGAAGCGGATAGGTCCCCCTGGGAGAACAGTACCATCAATCGCCAAGACCACCAATTTCGTGGTGAGGGGCAAAAGAGTAAGTCTCATGGACGATGCGATTTCCCAGTCCATAAAATTACCAGCGGCTCCAGAATCCAGATATGCTGAGACCAAATGAGAAGAAGCACCAACATGAAGGAACACAGAAAGCAGAAGACGAGAAGGGGAAGGTGATATTTCTGGGTCCAATACTCCACTTTCCAGATGAAGTGGACCCGAACGTTTTTCTGGACAAAGAGAGCAAGTGTCACGAAAATGACCTTTGCCCCCACAGTAAAGACACAGACCAAGAGTTCTGCGCCTAGCACGTTCCTCTGGGGATAGCCTGGTCCGACCCAGCTGCATGGGTTCCTCAGCTGGTAGGAGATGCTCTACGGGTCGAAGAGAGGGGAGCTCAGGCTGACTAAGAACCAAGGAGTGCTGGCGTTGCTTTTCTAAGGTCCTCTCCTGAAAGCGAATATCGATCTGGTTACACAAGGAGATAACGCCGGCCAGATCAGTGGGGATGGTTCTTCCTGCTAATTCATCCTTCACTCTATCAGACAGGCAATGCAAAAAGGTTGCGACTAAGGCCTCATTGTTCCAGCTCAACTCAGCCGACAGTATGCGGAAATGAAGGGCATACTGTCCCACAGAAGCAGACTCTTGGCGGAGACGTAAAAGGGCGCTGGCCGCTGAAGAGACACGAGCCGGTTCTTCGAAGATATTCCGAAAAAGTTTCAAGAAGCCAGACAGGCTAGAAACCACTGGATCATTCAGTTCCCACAGAGGGGCTGCCCAGGCTAAAGCTTCACCAGAGAGGAGGGAAATGATATAGGCTACTTTAGCCCGATCAGACAGGAAGTTTTGGGGCTGGAGCTCAAAATGAATCGTGCTGTCAGGGTCACCTGTGGCCAGGTGACAGATGCACACCGTAGGGGGACAGGAGTGCACCGCGAGGTAGTGAACCCTATGGCTGGCTTCTGCGGATAGGAAACTGGGTGGTTGTGGAAAGCGGGACCAGAGGAGCACAACCGGGATCCAAACGGAAGCTAGAGCCAAGATTCCCCAGGGCGCGGAGTCTAAGACCCAGCTGGTCTTCTCCAGGGCCTCTAGTGGTGAGGATGTTAGCTGCAGGCTGGGACCAGGTCGCGGCCCCTGGAGTTTCCCAGCTCACGCCCCGCAGGATAAGGGGAAAAGAGGGGAAGCAGCAGCACAAGACAAGAGAGAACCGAATACAAGCTGAAGGTCAGGGGCCACAAGCAGACAAGGATAACGAAAGAACGAGCCGAAGGTCAAGGGTCACGAGCAGACAGGGATAGTCGGGGACAAGCCAATAACGTAACAGAGAGACAGACGTAGCACACGGCAGGCAGGAACCCAAACACACAATGCCTAACAAACACGTTGATCAGCAAAGCAGGCTTGCAGTGCACAGGTTAATATAGTGTTCTGTGATAGGGCCTGGGGTGGAGTCTGGCTGGGAGGAGATTATAGAGGAAGCCAGGTGAAAGGGCTCAGGCCTCTAAGATGAACACATGGGAAGGAAGGTAAGCTGACAGACAAACACTACTGCATATCCATGACACGTGCATTGGCTAAGGAACCCCCTGCAAGCCTTGGAGTCCCCAGAGAAACGGGACGGAGCTGGCAGTTGTAGTGAGTGTGTGGCTGCGACTGGTGCAATAGGTGCAGCCGCTGATTGTATTTGAGGTTGCGGATTCAGGGTTTCCAAGGAGGCCTGAAGCTGCTCAAAGCGAGAAGCCAGATCCTGGAGGAATCGCATCACCTGAGTCTGATTCAATTCCTGGGTTTCAAGTCTGCAAACTATGCCCTGCAATGGATCATCCGCGGGTAGCGGGATGTCAGCTGGGTTCATGGCTGATCAAACTGTCAAGGTCACCTGTGGCCAGGTGACAGATGCACACCGTAGGGGGACAGGAGTGCACCGCAAGGTAGTGAACCCTATGGCTGACTGCTGCGGATAGGAAACTGGGTGGTTGTGGAAAGCGGGACCAGAGGAGCACAACCGGGATCCTAACGGAAGCTAGAGCCAAGATTCCCCAGGGCGCGGAGTCTAAGACCCAGCTGGTCTTCTCCAGGGCCTCTAGTGGTGAGGATGTTACGCTGCAGGCTGGGGCCAGGTCGCGGCCCCTGGAGTTTCCTAGCTCACGCCCCGTAGGACAAGGGGAAAAGAGGGGAAGCAGCAGCACACGATAAGAGAGAACCGAATAACAAGCTGAAGGTCAGGGGCCACAAGCAGACAAGGATAACGAAGAACGAGCCGAAGGTCAAGGGTCACGAGCAGACAGGGATAGTCGGGGACAAGCCAATAACGTAACAGAGAGACAGACATAGCACACGGCAGGCAGGAACCCAAACACACAATGTCTAACAAACACGTTGATCAGCACAGCAGGCTTGCAGTGCACAGGTTAATATAGTGTTCTGAGATAGGGCCTGGGGTGGAGTCTGGCTGGGAGGAGATTATAAAGGAAGCCAGGTGAAAGGGCTCAGGCCTCTAAGATGAACACATGGGAAGGAAGGTAAGCTGACAGACAAACACTACTGCATATCCATGACATGCACCTCTCTGATCAGTGACCTGTCCCTGGTGAGTCATGTGACCTCCTCCCCCTCCTGCACTGGTATAGGGTGTCTGTCCATATATTGCTTCATGTAGATGGGTGTAATGCTGACAGGGCCTGTTCTTCTCCTATGGAGGCCTCCTCCTCCTCCACAAACAGGACGATCTTCCCAGCTGTCCTCTGTGCCCAGCTGCTGAGGAGTGGAGGCCTCCACACAGAAACACACAATGCATGCCTTACAGCAGGGGTGCCCGACCCCTGGCACCCTCTGACGGACCGTTTAGCTGCTCAGGTCCACTCAGCCAATGACGTAGGCGGGGTCTGAGGTACGAGGGGGCGTGGTCACCTGTCAGATCATAGGGGTAAGCGCCGGATTTCCCCGCTTGCGGGTAATAGCCAATGACGTAGGCGGGATCCCGCCTACGTCATTGGCTATTCCCTGGCAAGTGGGGAAAGCTGGGGCTTACCCCTATGATCTGACGGGTGACCCCGCCCCCTTGTATGTCAGATGCCGCCTATGTCATTGGCTGAGCGGACCTGATGGGGAACTTCCTCTGCAGTGTAATAAATGAATAGACCCGCCCCTTCTCACGTTCCCCATCAGGTCCGCTCAGCCTTACACCCAGTGAAGGTGACCCCGCCCCCTACGTCATTGGCTGAGCGGACCTGATGAGGAACATGAGAAGGGGCGGGGTCTATTCATTTATTACACTGCGGAGGAAGTTCCCCATCAGGTCCTCTCAGCCAATGACGTTTTGTGTGGAGTGGAGACTGAAGCGCTAGACATTGGATCACCGCGGGACACTGGATTACATCGTTGGAATGGGTTTTTTATTTTTTTATTTTTAATAAAGGACTTTCCCAACTGTGTCTGTGTGTTTTTTGACAATTTTTTACACTTTCTTTGTGAAATGGTAGGGGTACAATGTGGGGATCCCCTTTGTTAAAGGGGTCTTCCAGATTCAGATAAGCCCCCTGCCCGCAGACCCCCACAACCACCGGGCAAGGGTTGTGGGGATGAGGCCCTTGTCCCCATCAACATGGGGACATGGTGCTTTGAGAGGTCACAGACCCCCGAAGCATCCTCCCCATGTTGAGGGCATGTGGCCTGGTACGGTTCAGGAGGGGGGGCGCTCTCTTGTCTCCCCTCTTTTCCTGCGGCCTGCCAGGTTGCGTGCTCGGATAAAAGGGTCAGGTATGGATTTTTGGTGGGAACTCCACACCATTTTTTTTTTATTTGGCGTGGAGTTCCCCCTTAAAATCCATACCAGACCTGAAGGGTCTGGTATGGATATTTTGGGGGAATCCCACGTCTTTTTTTTTTAAAATTTGATGCAGGGTTCGCCTTAATATCCATACCAGACCTGAAGGGCCTGGTAATGGAATTTGGGGGGACCCCCACGCATTTTTTTTTTATCAATTACTTTTCTTTCTCGTACATCACGGGACACAGAGCGACATAGTCATTACTAATGGGTTATATAGATACCGTCAGGTGCTGGCACTGGCAACTTCCAAAACCGGAAGTACCCTCCCCTATATAAGCCCCTCCCATCCGGGAGCACCTCAGTTTTTTGCCAGTGTCTAAGGTGTTGGCCAAGAAGAAACATGTGTTTTTCACTGAGCTTGCGTACAGGTTCTTTTGGGCCTCAGTAAGCTATTCCGGATCCGACCAAAAAAGCTTAGGCCTTGCAGAGAAGAGCAAGGTTTTGCCTGTAATGCTTCTCTTAGGAGAGCTGGACCCTGGGATCCAGAGCTCTGGTCATACCCACGACCAAGATGTTTTCTGTGCAGGGTGCTATACAGGTCCAGGGGAGTGGAATCCTTGGGAACCCGGTCCCTGAAGGTTTGATTACAATGCCTGCCGTGATAGGTGAAGTTTGGGCTTTTGTGGACCAAACAAAGTCCTGCGGCGGGGAACAGGTAAGTGGGGGCCCCCAGGAACTTGGTTCTATTGGGGGACCCCCAAGCCTAATTTGTCTTTCTGTCTGTTACCTAATGGTATTCCCGCAAAATTCTGTGCATGCCTGTAACTACTAAAAAAATGTAATAATTTTTAATGGTGGTCAAGAAAAAAAAAAATATATATATTTTTTTATATATATTTAAGATATTAGACTGCGGTACCTGTGTTTGTCCACTAGAGGCCGCTGTGGAATGTTTTCTTGTCATGTGGACTAGTTTCTTCTCAGCAGAGCAAGTCCAGGCAGATGGTGAGTTCTCTTATGGGAAACTGCTTCCTCTGCCATGTTGCAATGCTCGTCCATCCCCCGGCCTGCGGCAAAGAGGGGCCCTGGCTCTTGTCCCTAGTCTCCATTTTTCAAAATTAGCGCCGAAGGCGCACGTGGCCGCGCGCGTGCGCGTGCACGCGCCTCTATATATAGAGGTGAGCCAGGAAAGGGGGCGGAGCCTGGGGGATGACGCTCTGTGTGCGCCGCAGCGCTTCTGCGCATGTGCGGGCGTCCCAGCATGTAAAAACCACAGTTTTGTGCGGTGAGCTGGCTATGAAGTACAGAGACAGAGCTGGCAACATTTAAAAAAGGGCATACAGCAAGCGGTTGATACAGGCATCCCCTAGAAAGGCACATTAGTAGACACCAACTGTGATATAGCAGCAATTGTGCTAGACTATTCTCAGTAAAAGTGGTGTATTACGGCTGGAATACCTCAGCTTTAGGCTTAGGAATATGCCGTCCAGAAGCTCCGGAACTGAATCTTCCAGGAAGCGAAAGGGGTCTCATCGGGCTCGGAGGATCTTGGGCATACTTCTGCTGCACCAGTCTCCCCTGAAGTTCAGAGGTAAGTGACCGTAGAGACCCCGCAGGGGTACTTGGTACTGTGGCTGTCCTCAGTTCACCTGCTCCTGTGTATGTAACAGAGGAGGTTTTTTCCTCAGCTCTGGGAGGATTAGAGAGAGATTGTCAACATTTATCGCTGCCTCCCTGTCAGGGAAAGCACGCCCGATCTCCGTCTCCTCCTTCAGAGTGCCTGTTAGCAGAGCAACAGTCCCATACAGGGATCGACCTGCCTGAAGGGGATCAGGATGAGGTTGATTCTGTTATAGAGGAATCAACAGTGGGGGAACCTTTTCTCAGCATCTCAAGCTGAAAGATTATGGGTTCAGTCTCTGACTAACATGGTCCGATCAGCATTTAAAAATGCACCTTGCGGAACCATCAACCACTACTGTATCCTCGTTGGGGTCGCTAGAAGCCCCCAGACTGTCTGTTCTTTTCCACTTCACCCTTTACTGAAAGGGCTCATTTACCAGGATTGGGAACGTCCTGAGAAAATATTTATTCCCCCAAGAGATTTCCGGTGGTCTATCCCATGGAGGATAAGTTCATCAAAAAAAAATAAAAAAAAATGGAAGGTCCCTACAGTGGACGCAGCCATCTCTTGTATGTATAAATCACTGACATGTCCAGTGGATAATGTCCAAATGTTCAAGAACCCAATAGATAAAAGATTGGAGTCCTTATGAAAATCTGCTTCTTTCTACAGCAAGCTTGGTGACACAACCAGCAGTAGCAGCTATTGGGGCCTGCTAAGCAGTGAAGGATCAGTTGAAACAGGTCTTGAGGGACTTGACAGATCAGCAGGCTTTGCCCTAGCTGATCTACCTAGAGCCTTTGGCTTTGCGGTTGACGCCATAAAGGATTCAGTCCATCAGGCCTCCCGCCTTACGCTGTCTATAGTACATATGCGTAGGCTCCTATGGCTCAAAAACTGGTCTGCTGAAGCTCCCTGTAAAGAATGGCTGGTTAGCGTCCCATTTCATGGTGAACGCTTATTCAGGGAAAACCTGGACAAATATATCCAGAAAATTTCCAGCGGTAAAAATACGCTCTTGCCGGTTAAAAACAGAGTTAGAGGTCCCTCTTTAAGAGGCCTGCTTCTCCAGTCCCTGGGGCATCGGCTGTGTAACAGTTCCGACGGCCTCCTCGGTCAATTCCCGGGGGTAAAAAACAGGGACAATAGCAGGGTAATGAGAAACCCTGAGTCAGGGGAGGTACAAAACCTCCCCCAAAGTTAAATTCATTGAAGCCCCCACTCAGTCGGGTGGGGGGGAGGACTCCAGTTGTTCGCAAGAGACCTGGCGGGACACGATCAAGACAGATAGGTGCTCTCCGCAGTATGTTTGGGATACAGTTTGGAGTTAAAAGACTCTCCTCCTTCCCATTTTTGAGGTCAAACGTGCCAAGGGATCCCCGGAAGAGAGAGTCCCTCCTGTTGGCACTAGAACAACTATTGCTCCAAGGAGTAATTATGGAGGTTCCCCTGGAAGAATGAGGGTTCGGGTTTTACTCAAACCTCTTTACAGTCCCGAAGCAAACGCGGACGGGAGGCCCATATTAATTCTAAAAGGGCTATACAAATTCCTGTATATCAGGACTTTCCAATGGAGTCAATCCGATCGGTGGCCATTGCCCTATAAGGGGAGGATTGGTTAGCCGCGATCGACATCAAAGATGCTTATTTGCGCATTCCCATCTTTCCAGTCCACCAAAAATTTCTACGCTTTGCAGTGGAAGGGCGCCATTTTCAGTTCAGAGCCTTACCCTTCGGTTCGGCCACAGCACCACGAGTGTTTACAAAAATTCTGGCCCTTTATTGGCCAATCTAAGAACACAAGGTGTAATGATAATGGCATATCTAGATGACTTGTTGCTGATAGACCACTCAGTGAAAAAACTAGACGTGGTCGTTCACAAGACAATCAAGTATCTGGAATCTCACGGTTGGATTATCAACCGAGACAAGTCACCCCTAAAAACCAGTCAAAAGTCTGGAATACTTGGGGCTAAGGTTGGATTCAGGCCAGAGAAAAATATTCTTGCCTCGAGGAAAGGTGTTGTCTTTGAAAGATTTGATCCACTTAGTGGGTACAAAAAAGACAGCCGTCCATACGCCTGTATATGAGGCTGCTGGGAAAGATGGTGGCATCATTCGAAGCAGTACCCTACGGTCAATTCCATTCAAGGAATTTGCAAGGGGCCATACTGTCAGCCTGGAACAAAAAAGTTCAGGCCCTAGACTTACAATGTCCTTGTCCCCTTCCGTTCGCAAGAGCCTCCGTTGGTGGTTGGTTCCCCAGAATCTGGAAAAAAGGAAATCCTTCAGTCCGATTTCTTGGAAGGTGGTCACTACAGATGCCAGCCTTATAGGCTGGGGAGCAGTACTGGAGCAATGGTCTCTCCAGGGCAGATGGTCGGATGCAGAAAAGGCCCTGCCCATCAATCTCTTAGAGATACGAGCAGCCCGGTATGCCCTAGTAGCATGGACATCCAAACTCCAAGGGTCCCCTGTCAGAATTCAATCATCAGGGGGGCACCAGGAGTCGTGCAGCCCAGAGGGAAGTAAATTACATCCTGAAATGGGCAGAAAAATATGTCCCAGCCATATCTGCGGTATTCATTCCAGGAGTGGAGAATTGGAAGGCGGACTTTCTAAGTCGCCAGCAATTAGGCCCAGAGGAAGGGTCCCTTCACCCCGAGGTTTTCTGGACAATATGTCAGCGGTGGGGAACATCGGATGTAGATCTTCTAGCATCCAGATTCAACGCAAAGGGGGACAGGTTTGTCTCTCGGACAAGAGATCCCCTAGCTTGCGGCTCGGATGCCCTAGTGTTCCCTTGGGATCAGTTCAAGCTGATATATGCATTCCCACCGCCACAATTGTTACCTCGATTACTCCGCAGAATCAGGGTAGAAAAGAAACCAGTGATTCTGGTGGCTCCAGCGTGGCCCCGAAGAGCATGGTACGCGGAGATTGAAAAAATGTCTGTGGGGAGTCCTTGGACTCTCCCACGTCGTCCGGACCTGCTTTCGCAAGGACCGATATACCACCCTTCCTTACCAGCCCTAGGTTTGACGGCCTGGCTATTGAAGCCCACATTCTAAAAAAGAGAGGGCTCTCTAATGCTGTGGTATCTACCATGATCAATGCCAGGAAGCCGGTATCCAGGCAGATCTACTATAGAATCTGGAAGGCGTACATCGCGTGGTGTGAGGCCAAGAAATGGCATCCACATAAGTACGTAATAGGTAGGATTCTGGACTTCCTACAGTGGGCTGTAGATAGGAAGCTTGCCTTGAGTACTATCAAGGGTCAGATTTCGGCCTTGTCAATATTTTTTCAAAGGCCCTTGGCTTCGCATTCACTAGTCAAAGCCTTTATACAAGGAGTGATGCATATTAGTCCTCCGGTTAATATTCCCATATGTCCATGGGATCTAAACTTGGTTCTGTCGGTTCTACAGAAACAACCATTTGAACCATTACAGCATATTTCCTTGGTGCTTCTCACCAGGAAATTGATTTTTCTAGTAGCCATTTGTTCGGCTAAAAGAGTATCGGAATTAGCAGCTATGTCCTGTAAGGAGCCATATCTGGTTATCCATAAGGACAGAGTAGTGTTACGTCCTCATCCAGCCTTTCTTCCTAAGGTGGTATCGAGGTTTCATTTGAACCAAGATGTGGTTCTTCCTTCTTTTTTTCCCCAAACCTACTTCGGTAGAGGAAAAGTTATTGCATTCTTTGGATGTAGTAAGAGCAGTTAAAGCTTATCTAAAAGCCACTGCTCAGATTCGCAGAACGGATACTTTGTTTATTCTGCCGGAAGGCCCCAGAAAGGGTCAGGCAGCGTCAAAATCTACTTTAGCCAAGTGGATTCGACAGGTCATTATGCAAGCTTATGGCTTGAGAAGGAGACCGCCTCCGTTCAAAGTTAGAGCGCACTCCACGAGAGCAGTTGGAACTTCATGGGCAGTGCATCACCAGGCCTCCCTGGCTCAAATCTGTAAGGCCGCAACATGGTCTTCAGTTCACACGTTTACTAGGTTCTACCAGGTGGACGTTAGAAGTCAGGAGGATGTCGCCTTTGGGCGCAGTGTGTTGCAGGCCGCAAAAGATCCTCATGTCTGATAGCGCTCAGCTTATATATGGTGTATCCCCCCCCTCATTTGGCATTGCTTTAGGACATCCCATTAGTAATGACTATGTCGCTCTGTGTCCCGTGATGTACGAGAAAGAAAATAGGATTTTTATAACAGCTTACCTGTAAAATCCTTTTCTTGGAGTACATCACGGGACACAGAGCTCCCGCCCCTCTTTGGGGACACTTATTGCTTTGCTACAAAACTGAGGTGCTCCCGGATGGGAGGGGCTTATATAGGGGAGGGTACTTCCGGTTTTGGAAGTTGCCAGTGCCAGCACCTGACGGTATCTATATAACCCATTAGTAATGACTATGTCGCTCTGTGTCCCGTGATGTACTCCAAGAAAAGGATTTTACAGGTAAGCTGTTATAAAAATCCTATTTTCTCTGTATTGCCGGGAGCCGACAATTCATTATAACCGCGAGTGCTTTTAAATGACTTTTTTTTCCTTCAGAAATGACACTTTGTGCAGGGACAGTTCTAATGACGGGAAACAAGCGCTGCTTTACAGGCATACTATACACCCCCCCAGGTACGAAATTTAAAGGAATATTTCACTTTTATTGTTTCACTTTAAGCATTATTAAAATCACTGCTCCCGAAAAAACGGTAGTTTTTAAAACTTTTTTTTGCATTGATACATCTCCCCTGGGGCAGGACCCGGGTCCCCAAACCCTTTTTAGGACAATAACTTGCATATTAGCCTTGATAATTAGCACTTCTGATTTTGAACGTTCGAGTCCATTGTATTTAATAGGGTTCTAAAGTTCGCGCAAACTTTAGGTCTGTTCGCAGGTTCTGGTGCGAACCGAACGGGGTGGTGTTCGGCTCATCCCTACTCACCACCATGTAAAGTACAACTTTAAACACCTTTATTTAAGTAATGATATATGCCTATCTACCAGCAAAGGATTTGTATTCTATCTGGAAATGCTGGCTTATTAGGCTTATTCTTACAGGTGGATAGGCATTGTTTTTAATTTTAATTGTTTGCATACACCGGTCAGTCGTAACATTATGACCACCCGCCGTCAAGGAATGGACTCCACTAGACCTCTGAAGGTATGCTGTGGTATCTGACACCAAACCATCAGTATCAGATCCTATAAGCCCTGTAAGAGGCAAGGTGGGGCCTCCATGGATTGGACTTATTTTTCCAGCGCCACAAACTAGTTGTATTCCTAAAACAATTCTTGGATTCATGAGACCATGCCACCTTCTTCCACTGCTCCATGATCTGGTTCTGATGCTCCAGTGCCCATTGTAGGCGCTTTTGGCTGTGAACATGAGTCAGCATGGGCACCCTAAACCGTCTGGGCCTAGGCAGCCCCATACACAATACACTGAGATGCACTATGTGTTCTGACAGCTTTCTATCAGAACCAGCATTAACTTTTTCAGCAATAGCCCTTCTATTGGATCAGCCTACACAGGTCAGCCTACGCTCACCACGTGCATCAATGAGCCTTGGCTGCCCATGACCTTGCAGCCAGGTCACCAGTTTTCCTTTCTTAGAGACACACCAGATGAAGTCTAAGCAGACGAAGCGCGTCGGGTGGGTCCTGCCAACATCACTACACTACTCCATGTCTTTACAACTGCAATAACTTTTCTATGAAAATGTGAGTGTTCCTATTACTCTTTTTTATTAAACTTTTATTTATTTTTTTATTAAACTTTCTTTTAAAACGATATCACACTATGTGGAACCTTTCTTTCATTTTTGGTTATACCGCATGAGTACCTGGATCATTTTGGATATCCCTTTTTTACTCCTTATGAGCAAATCCATTACATGTTTCATTGTGAACTTGCTGACGTCCTTTGGTGTATCCATTTTGATCTGTGAGTGGAGCAACCTGGATCCTCACTCTTTACTTCACTTCACAAGCCTTCACTTTAATCGGTGGTGGTTCTTCACAAAATGATACATATAATTTTTTACATCCGTCTATTATCCATTCATCCTACTGAGAAGCCGTATGCCGCGTACACACAACCGTTTTTAATGTCATGGAAAAAAACGACGTTTTTCTCGACGTGATTCTTCTCACCCCTGCCTTGCATACACACTATCGTAAAAAAAAATGCTCGAGCAAAGCATTGTGACGTATAACACGTACGACAACACGTACAACGGCACTATAAAGAGGAAGTTCCATTCGGATGGCGCCACCCTTTGGGCTGCTTTTGCTGATTTCGTGTTACCGCGTGTTAGTAAAAGTTTGGTGTTAGCCGATTCGCGCTTTTCAGCCTCTGTGCTTTTCAGTCCGTTACAGCATGATGAATGTGCTATCTCCATTACGAACGCTAGTTTTACCAGAACGAGCGCTCCTGTCTCACAACTTGCTTCTGAGCATGCGCATTTTTTTCCCGTCATTAAAGCGTACACACCGCCGTTTTTCACGACGAGAAAAACAACGACGTGAAAAACTACGAGAAAAAATAGAGCATGTTCTAAATTTTAATGCCCATTTTTCTCGTCGAGAAAATTGCTCTGGAGCCTACACACGATCGTTTTTAATGACCAATTTAAAAAATTGCATTTTTCTCGTCATGAAAAACGGTCGTGTGTACGCGGCATAAGTGATGCTTATCCATCTACATTAGGACTGTTTGGATTCAATTCTTTCCTCACTTTGGTGGACATTTTTTATCATCAATTTGTTAATTTTATTTTCATTCACTGTATTATCTATATTTGTGGTTTCATTATCTCATTATTTTTTATATATATGAGCGCTGCACTTTTTATGTGTATTCCTTTCTTAGACCACTTTTGGTGGATCCTGAACACTGCAGACCAGGAACATCGCACAAGAGCTGCAGTTTTGGAGATGCTCTGAGCCAGTCGTCTAGCCATTACAATGTGGCTCTTGTGAAAATCTCTCAAATCCTTATGCCGTGTACACATGACCGTTTTTAATGACGAATGGTCATTAATAATGATCGTGTGTGGGCTTCAGAGCATTTTTCACGACGTGAAAAACGGCCATGAAAAAATTGGAACATGCTCTTTTTTTTCACGAAAAAAAATGCGCATGCTCAGAATCAAGTATGAGATGGGATCGCTCTTTCTGGTAAAACTAGCATTCGTAATGGAGATAGCACATTCGTCATGCTGTAACGGACTGAAAAGCACGAGGCTGAAAAGCGCGAATCCTCACTCAACAAACTTTACTAACATGAAGGGTGGCGCCATCCGAATGAAACTTCCCCTTTATAGTACGTCACCGCGCTTTGCTCGAGCCTTTTTTTTCACGATAGTGTGTAGGCAAGGCAGGCTTGAGAAGAATCATGTCGAGAAAAACTAAGTTTTTTTCAATGACATTAAAAACGGTCGTGTGTACGCGGCATTAGGCTTTTTCTGCATTCAACACATCAACTTTGGAAACAACATGTTCGCTTGCTGCTTAATATATCCCATCCCTCTTTCAGATGCCATTTTAACAAGATAATCAATGTTTTTCACTTTACCCGTCATTGGTCATAATGTTAAGTCTGCAGTGCTCCACTATTACATGCATCATTGCGTTTAAAAGATGTTTATACTTTTTGTGCTTTACGTGGTGGTTCAGGCAGTTTTTTAAACCTAAAAACCAGTAACATTGCCTTAAAGCGGAGGTTCACCCACATATTTAAGTTTTATTTCAGCAGTCACTCTTATCAAGAAAATAAACCGAACACTAACCTTTTTTTTTTTTCTCTCTGTAGTTTTCTTTATTATGAATTCTTTACTCGTACTTCCGGGATTTCCTCCCGCGGGAGTAGGCGTGTCGTTTGCTGGGCTCTCATTTCGCAATGGCTCCTGGGAACAAATTGTCCTGCTTCCCAGGAGTAATATTGAACCTCCTTCCTTTCAGATATTACGATAAGTGTATCGTCACGTGACTCGTCTAGCCGGTCACGTGACGAGGGCGGATGAATGCCGGGAGAGACGCATTCATCACTACCCGGAAGAATATGCTTGTGGGCTTCAAGATGCCCACAAGCAAAATGGCAATAGCAGGAAGAGTTTTATAAACTCTTTTTTTAGCGCAAAACGGACCGGGGAGGTTTTAAAGTGCCGGAGACGTGAGTAATTATAATGCATACGTTTTTAGATTGAATGCATATAAAAAAAAAAAAATGTATGGACCGCAGAACCTCCGCTTTAATGCCACTTCACCTACAAAAAAATAAATAAAAAAATGCATGGGATGACTTCCTAAAACCACTTAACTGGAAATAGAGCTGTAATGAGGAAGTACACTATTCCTGCAAACTACGTAAAATTAATCTCATCAAGTCATTACAAAGAAAAGAACAGTCACTTAATGTTTAATTATGGGTGTTGTGTTTTTGACCAGTATGTTAATATTTAACCTCCTTTTCCTGTAAGCTTGTTTTGTCATTAACTAATATAATATGCTAATTAGTTTGTCACTAATAGCAATGACTGTATTCTTTTAGGTCTTTCCAAATTATGATTCATATATTGGTAGGAGTACGAATCCTCAAGTGCCTTTCAAATTCCTTTACTCATGGGATTTGGCATATTTCGTATATTTACATAGAATGCATTTCAGGTTCAGTGGCATAATATTCTAAAAGCCTTGTTAATTTTATGCAGCAATTATGAGCCAGACCCCCTAGTTTTCAATGTTTTTTTCCCATAATAACTTATGAAATCATAATTCTGAAGATGTATATAACACTCCATAAAAATGTTTTGCTTAGCTGATAAATCTGTTTTCCTTAGGAATTAATATGTACAAAATATTTTACAAGTTTTACAAATATTACAATTGTAATGTATATTATAATGCTTTTTTTTTTTTTTTTTAATAGCGGAGAATGGGGATGACATTTCCATAACGTGAAAGTAGGAAAGGAATAGCAAAAACAATGTTAATTCACATTGTTGATTTATTATTGTAGTGTTTACCAAAACTAATTTATGTTATGACTTTCACATTATTAAAAGAATGCTTTTTTTAAATGTATTTATTTATTTTTAAATCTTATCTTTTTGAATCTGTGGCCACACTATGCACAATAAAATATTTACATATTCTGAACAAGCATTAAATGTGCTTTCAAATAAACCCTCTGTAGCTATAGGCAATTCATGATATATTATCCAGACATGGAACAAATTATATGACACAGTTATGTGCATCATCTGTTGACGTCTATTGAAACATCAGGGGTTTTTGTTTTCATGACTTCATATATTAGTTCATGAATTCCATATATTCCAGTATTTTTAATGCACATTTTTCTCATGTATTGAAATGCGCTGTGATATATTCTGAGCAAGGTTGCACATTCTTTTTTTACCTTGTCCACAGACTGTCAGGGGATTCATGAGCCACAGGTTAAGTTAATATTATCACATATATTTTTGTTAATAAATTTGGAGCATATTTATAAAGTAGTGAATATGAAACTCACTGAACATTCAATGATGGTGAATCATTCATGGTATTAACAATGTGTCACCAGGAAGATTGAATGTTTGGTAAATGTCACATGTACTGCTTTACAAATACATCTCTTTGGGTTTTTAAAGGGGTTGTAAACTCTCGTGTTTTTTCACCTTAATGCATCCTATGCATTAAGGTGAAAAAACACCTTGCAGTGTCCGGCCCCCCAGCCCCCCCCCGTTTTACTTACCTGAGCCCTAAATTTCCATGGGCGCGATCCCGCGTCGCTATCTCCACGGCTTCTCAGCTCTTCATTGGATAGATTGATAGCAGCTCAGCCATTGGCTCCCGCTGCTGTCAATCAAATCCAATAAAGCGGCCGCCAGGGCCAAGTCATACACTCAGCGTCTATGGATGCCGAGTGTATGACACAGGAGCACAGCCCGCAAGGTAACCGACCTTGGGAGAGAGCTTCCCAGAGGGGGTCATCTAATGCGGGGAGGAGCCGCGAGTGCCACCGTGGGACCCCAGAAGAGGAAGATCGGGCCCCTCTGTGCAAAACCAACTGCACAATGGAGGTAAGTATGATATGTTTGTTATTAAAAAAAAAAACTTTAATATAATTTTAAGCACTTGTAAGAAAATTCAAATCTCCTTTTAGCATGATCTCTAATATGCATATAGATGACAATAGCAGTGGTATTCATAACTAAATTGTGCATATTTTCTATTGATACTTCATGTGTGAGTCTTTGTAAATCAGGTAAGAAATAAAACCATAGGGTGAATAAAATTCAGAAAATATATCAGTTTTCTTGTTTGACAGATGTCCTTCTGTTGCATATCTATCTGCTCAGTCCAGTTTCCTGATATTGTGTCTGTGCTGCGTTAAATTACTTAATATCAACTAAACAAGTTAGTGCAACGCTGGCCAGCCTTTGCGACCGCAGGTTTTCATTTTTTTCCCTAAAGAATCTAATAGAGAAGGATTAAAATTGAACTTCAACATCAATCAAGTAAATTTGCTTTGGTTTTATTCAGTAGAACTTGTATCAGTGTTAATGTGTATGGTGAATGACAGAACACAAACTGAACAGTGCTGATGAGTTCTTTCTGTCATACACAACCACATTTGAAGAGACATTTCCACTATGAAAAGTATCCAGCATCTATCCATCCTTCAAAAATTCAATTCTAATTCAATACTATCATCCTTTTTTGTTTTTAATATACGGTAATTTGCAGACAATGGGGGTTGATTTACTAAAATTGGAGAGTGCAAAATCTGGTTCAGCTCTGCATAGAAACCAACTTCCATTTTTGTTTTTTTGTCAAAGCTTAAAGGGGTTCTAAAGCTTCGTGTTTTTTCACCTTAATGCATCCTATGCATTAAGGTGAAAAAATACCTTGCCCCCCTGAGCCCCCGTTTTTACGTACCTGAGACCCGAATATCCTTGGGCGCGATCCCGCGTTGCTTTCGCCGAGCTCTAGTCGGCTCTTCATTGGATGATTGATAGCAGCGCAGCCATTGGCTCCCCCTGCTGTCAATCAAATCAATGACGCGGCGCGTCGGGGGCGGGGCCGAGTGATACAGTCGGCGGCTACGGTCGCCGACTGTATCACACGGGAGCGCGCCCGTAAGCTAACCCCCTGGGGAGAGCGCTTCCCAGGGAGGACTTAGGTCTTGCAAGGAGGAGCCAAGACAGCCACTGAGGGACCCCAGAAGACGAGGATCGGGGCCACTCTGTGCAAAACGAACTGCACAGTGAAGGTAAGTATAACCACTTGTCCACCGCCCACTGTCAATTGACGGCGGGCGGAGGATACTCTCGTTCTGGGAGGACGTCATATGACGTCCTCCCTTTAAAACGAGCTAGAAGGCGCGCGCTCGCCGCCAGCGGCACGCGCGCCCGCCACGTTCACAAGGCCCCGGTGCGCGTGCCCGGCGGCCGCGATTGCCGCCGGGCACCCGCGATTGCCCGGGAAACGAGCAGGAAAGTGGGTCTCTGTGTGTAAACACAGAGATCCACGTCCTGTGAGGGAGAGGGGACCGATGGTGTGTCCCTTGTACATAGGGACAACCATCGGTCACCTCCCCCAGTCAGTCCCCTCCCCCCACAGTAAGAACACATTGAGGGAACATATTTAACCCCTTTCCGCCCCCTAGTGGTTAACCCCTTCCCTGCCAATCACATTTATACAGTAATCAATGCATTTTTATAGCAGGGATCGCTGTATAAACGTGAATGGTCCCAAAAATGTGTCAAAAGTGTCCGATGTGTCCGCCGCAATATCGCAGTCACAATAAAAAATCGCAGATCGCCGCCATTACTAATAAAAAAATTAAAATGCTATAAATCTATCCCCTATTTTGTACACGCTATAACTTTTGCGCAAACCAATCAATACGCGCTTATTGCGATTTTTTTTTACCAAAAATATGTAGAAGAATACGTATCGGCCTAAACTGAGGAAAATTTTATTTAAAAAAAAATGGGTATTTATTATAGCAAAAAGTAAAAAATTGTGTTTTTTTTCCAAACTGGACGCTCTTCTTTTGTTTATAGCGCAAAAAATAAAAACCGCAGAGGTGATCAAATACCACCAAAAGAAAGCTCTATTTGCGGGAAAAAAAGGACACACATTTTGTTTGGGAGTCACGTCGCACGACCGAGCAATTGTCATTCAAAGTGTGACAGCGCTGAAAGCTGAAAAATGGCTTGGGCAGGAAGGGGGTTTTCGTGCACAGTAGGGAGGTGGATAACATGTTTGTTTTTAAAAAAAACAAAAAAACAAACCCATACAACCCCTTTAAAGGGGTTGTAAAGATTCGTGTTTTTTCACCTTAATGCATCCTATGCATTAGGGTGAAAAAACACCTGACAATGACGGCCCCCCAGCCCCACCGTTTTACTTACCTGAACTCGTTCACCTGCTGTGCGCGTGTCTGTTGTCCTCTTCTCCACGGAGTCTGGCCGTTGATTGGCTAGATTGGATAGATTGATAGCAGCGCAGCCATTGGCTTGCGCTGCTGTCAATCACATCCAATGACGCGGCGCGCCGGGGGGCGGGGCCGAGTGATACAGTCGGCGGCTATAGCCGCCAGCTGTATCACAGGAGCGCCCCCGCAGGCTAACCCCCTCGGGAGAGAGCTTTCCATGAAGGGGGTTAGCTCTTGCGGGGAGGAGCCGAGACAGCCGCCGAGGGACCCCAGAAGACGAGGATCGGGGCCACTCTGTGCAAAATGAACTGCACAGTGGAGGTAAGTATAACATGTTTATTATAAAAAAAAAAACAAAAAACAAAAAAAACCTTACAACCCCTTTAAAGTGGAAGTAAACCCTCACATATACCCAGTGAAGTGAACAGCCTCAGATGATATACAGAGATGAAACAAATCTCCCTACATAAGTTTTACCTGTACAGTATATATGCTGTCTTCAGGTTTATACACTCTTTGGAAAGTGCAGGTCGTGTTATAAATCTTTCCTCTTCTTCCACCAGTGGGAGGGGAGTCTGGGCTTACACTATGTGAGAGCTGATTGGAGGAAAGGCACCCCCCCTCCACATAGTCGGAGGAACGAAGGAACACACAGAGCTGTAGTCTGAAAAGACAAGCTATCTGCATATCTACCTCTAAGCTCCCTCCTCGACACAAATTTTTAGCTGCTGTTATATAATGTGTCTTGACTGAAGCTGTTGGCTCCCAAGCCTATGAGAGGGTAGAAGAACTGCTGCAGAAGCGACAGAATGGATCGAGAATGGACTCAGGCAAGTGTTTAAAGGGGGGGGGGGGAAACTACTATTGAAAAGTTTTTTTACCCTAATGTAGACTAAAGAACCTGTTTGCCTATAGAACCACTTTAACAAGGAACACTTTTACAAGGACCTACATGGCAGGATCACCCGGTAATTCAATGGAAGCTTCAGATTTAAAATAAAACTTTAACTATCTATATAATATAGGCACCCCAATGAAAAAAGCTTTTTCTAAAAGGTTTATTCAGCCAGTATCAATATTTTAATTGCTCCAAAGCAATATTATTATTGATTCGTCATGTATTGCCAGGATACTGCAATGCACACATTTTATTTGGCTTGATCAGACCTTTAATAGCTATTTTAGATCAATTCATGTTTTTTTAACACAGGTTTTTAGGTTGATGAAACAGTACTTAACGTACATAACGTACATAATGTAATAGCCTTTTCTCTTAAAAGTGCATGTAAAAACTATTTCCCAGCTCTAGATTTAGAGTTAGACCCAATGTTAATTTTTTATCGTAGCTTTTGTTCTTGTAGGTAAGATTTATCCTTCTGTGTGTACTAGTGACCACAATCACTGAAATAGAAAGTGATGGGAAATCTAAAATTTTGGGGTTTTCCCAGAACAAGAGGTGAGGGAAAATATTTAATTGGGGACACCTGTTCCAGTGGCGGCTGGTGCTCCACCCCCCTGGTCGGTCGGCCCACCCACCTTCCCCCTGTCGATTGCTCGTCTGCCCACCAACCCCGCACTTACCCCATCTAGGTCACTGGCAGCTTCGGATCCTTCCTGCATCTCCTCCTCGGGCAGCTTCCCCTGTGTCTCCTCCTCGGCGGCTTCACGGCGGCTTCCCCTGTGTCTCCTCCTCCTCGGTGGCTTCCTCCTTGGCGGCCAATAGGTTCGCTTCTCCTCTCAGCCAATCGGGTCTCAGGACACGCTTCCTGATTGGTGGGGAGGAGAATCAGGAAGACAATAGAGAATATTAATTCACTATTTTCACACAACAGGGTGTTCTCATGGGTCAGTGCTATGAGCCCCAAGCCCACCCTTTTTGAAGCCAATTAAAGCCTCCAGCTCTAATCATGTGCTTCGAAAAAAAAAACATAGGAATCCATGCGTCCGGCGCCCTGCATGTAAATTAGGGGCTGGACGCATGGATTAGGGCGCGGCGCCCTGGTGCCCCGTATGGACGGGCTGCCACTGGTGTCCACAGTCGTCTAAGAGGATCATTGCCCTCAATTTTAGAGATTTTCTCGGATTTCCTATTGCGTCTTTGGGACAAAAAGGGAAGGGAATTCTCCCCGATGGTACTCAAACAGCAAAGAAACAAAAATACCTGACAGGGCTTTTAACCCTTCCCTATTTTATTCCCAACTAAAAAAAAAATTGGTCTACTCATAGACTTACAGTATGCCATTAAATCTCATGCATGGGCAAAGACTTTATTGGGACAGTAGCTAGGTACCAATGAAGTACCTCCCACTGGTGGCTGCTGCTTCTTTTCCCCAAAAAATGTACTTACTTGACTTACTTGTAGCCTCTAATGGTGATGTCACTGCTAAGGTACCATTGGTGAAATTGACAGGGTCTAGAGCACAACAATCATAGAGGGTCACTCGCTGTGCAGCTCCTCTATTCAGAAATGTTCAAAGAATTTAAAGTATTCTGTGATTGGACAAGGGGCTTATGAAGGTCATGGGTTTCCCTTGTCCAAATCCATAATGCTTTGTATTTTTTGACAAGACATTTTATGAATGTAGGAGCTTTACAGCACATGACCTGCTGTGATTGATGTTCTCTAATCCCAACCGCAAGTTTCACCATCTGTGATATCACCCTCAGAGGTTGAAAGTACATAACATTTTTTAAAGAAAGAAGCAGCAGCCAACAGTGGTCCAACACCGATTACATTTTTTTTACTCTGGAAATTCTGTTTGCCTGAAACCAGCCCATGCTGGGGAACAAAAGCACTTTAGTGGTGACAGTAGACTAGCTCTTTCATAATGCATACAGTAGTAGTTGCCAACAATAATTTTCAGGCACACCATACATCTGATTGATGTAAGCCCATTATGGCCAACATTAGTTTGTAAAAGCTGTGACCCCAGAGGTTACATTAAGTAGTCTAGTCCTGGACTGGGTTTACATTGCTCTTGTCATGTTCTGTTTCTGGGGGGCTCTACCTTGGGTTTCTGGCCAGCTGGCTGGAAAGCCACAGGTGCCTCGTTGGGGGCAGGATTTATTGACTTGGAAAGGCAGCTACAGCCAGCAAACTGTGCTCTGTCTACTAAATTTAGATAGGGGGCAGGACTTATTATGGTTTGTATTGCATGTAACCTGAAATGGAGATTTTATAAAATTACCTTTGATGAATAAACATGCATAAAGGATCTATTCATTTTTATTAGTGATCACTGTTACTGTGAGACTACTGCCTTTTACATTTGAAACAAATTCTTCACAAGGCTCATATTCAGACTATACTACGACTGGCAATTGTTTCTGCTTGCTGTTAATAAATATCAACTAGGGATGAGCTTTGAGTTCGAGTCGAACTCATGTTCGACTCGAACATTGCCTGTTCGCCCGTTTCGCCGAACAGCGAACATTTTGGGGTGTTCGCGGCAAATTCGAAAAGCCGCGGAACACCCTGTAAAAGTCTATGGGAGAAATCTAAAGTGCTAATTTTATGCAAGTTATTTTAATAAAAAGTGTTTGGGGACCTGGGTCCTGCCTCAGGGGACATTTATCAATGAAAAAAACTGTTTTAAAAACGTTAGTTTTTTCAGAAGCAGTAATTTTATTAATGCTTAAAGTGAAACAATAAAAGTGGAATATTCCTTTAAATTTCGTACTTGGGGGGTGTATATAGTATGCCTGTAAAGCAGCGCATGTTTCCCGTGCTTAGAACAGTCTCTGCACAAAATGTAATTTCTGAAGGAAAAAAGTCATTTCAAAGTACTCGCGGCTGTAATGAATTTCGGGTCTGGTATGGATTTTAGGGGAATTCCCAGGAATGACGCGGCTTCAGCCAGTGACAGCTCTTATGTAGCTGAGTGCGGGGCCACCCGTCACGTGACCCGTCCCCCTCCGACGCAAGGGGAAACCCAGGCTTTCTCAGTGACGTGCGGGTGACCCCGCCCCCCTCTGATGCAACGCAGGTTTCCCGTTGCATCAGAGGGGAGCGGGGTCACCCGTCTCGTCACTGGCTGAAGCCGCGTCATTCCCGGGGTGTCTCTGCTCCGGTGCTGTTCCTCGTCGCTGGAGCCTGGAGAGATCATCCATCGCAGAATACCGACATCGTTGGAGTGGAGATCGAGAGTGGATTACCACCGCTGGACCGGCAATTCATTACAGCCGCGAGTACTTTGAAATGACTTTTTTCCTTCAGAAATGACATTTTGTGCAGAGACTGTTCTAAGCACGGGAAACAAGCGCTGCTTTACAGGCATACTATATATACCCCCCAGGTACGAAATTTTAAGGAATATTTCACTTTTATTGTTTCACTTTAAGCATTATTAAAATCACTGCTCCCGAAAAAACAGCCGTTTTTAAAACTTTTTTTTTGCATTGATACATGTCCCTTGGGGCAGGACCCGGGTCCTCAAACACTTTTTATGACAATAACTTGCATATAAGCCTTTAAAATTAGCACTTTTGATTTTTCATGTTCGTGTCCCATAGACTTTAACGGGGTTCGGATGTTCGAACAAATTTATTGCCTGTTTGCATGTTCTGGTGCGAACCAAACTGGGGGGTGTTCGGCTCATCCCTACAGTGAACAAACAGATATTTGTTGGAGATGTAAGGTGGAAAGGGGGACTATGGAACACATTTGGTATGAATGTCATATGGTGAGAAAATTCTGGAAAACAGTTCATGAGATATATAAAAAAATGTCGGGAATAGAGAGGAATCTAAATATAGATATCTCATTATTATCTCTGATGCCAGAATCAATAAACAGCATTAAGAAGGATATTTTTCATCATATGACATCAGCAGCTAGAACAATAATAGCTCGCAAATGGAGGGAAAATAAGAGCCCAAACATAGCAGAATGGATATGTGAAATTCACGAAATACAATATATGGAAAGACAGATAAGAGAAGAAGGACACATAAATAGTCAAATGCCAGAAATATGGCAAAAATTGAATGAATTTCGGCTCTCAAAAAGAATGAAAGAATATTTATAAATGGAAAGTAAGGAAAAATATGAAGGGGAAATATAAATGAAGTATAAAATGAGTACATGGAAAGGGAGAGAACAGGGGGTTATAGGGTTCTTTTATTTATTTATATTTATTTATTATTTTTTTATTTTTTTATGTTTTTGGATGAATGGGTGTGAGGATGAAAGGGAATAGAAGATAGTAGAATATATGTAGGTATATGTTGTAGGAAATTTTGTTTTAAAGGTAATGTAATTTATGGATATTGATCAAGATTCTGTATATTGAATAATGAGTAGGAACAGATACATAATGTGATAGAATCTTGTTTAAATGTAAACTTTTTGTATTTAAGAAAAAGACCAATAAAAATAAATTGAAAACAAACGTCAACCTCAAATCCGATCCGCAAAAAAAAAGAGTGGGCTCTATAGAGTAGAGTGGGCTCTATAGAGTAGAGTGGGCTGCCATCCATCCACTCTGCTCATTCTGGCCCGCGACCGGTTACCAAGTCAGTTAGGTGGCCCTCGCTCTTCAAAAGGTTGGGCACCCCTGGTCTAAGTGGACTATATGGGATTTAATCTTATGTGATAAAATTTACTATATACAGTTTATTGTGTTTAGTAAAGTTTTTATTTTTTATTTTTGTAATACTTTGTACTGGAGTATTGTGCTAGCTGCTTCAGGGTTTATATTAGGCCATAACGCAAAATGTTCTCCTTTTTTAAAAAAAAAATCACTACTTTAACCCAAAAAACCTTGGCTTTAAATATATTTTAAGTTTAAAATTGTGTAAAGGTGCACCATCTCTATTAATAAATTATTGTACAATAAAAGTGTTCATAGATAATAGTCATTTATGTCATATGTAGCACACAGTGAAAACCTTCAGCTTACAGGAACTGACTTGTTTAACTGTCTCTTTTGCTTCTTGAATCCGATATACCCACTGATAGATCACTTACATCTCATTATGTTAAGCTACATAACTATTGAGATAGGCCTATGAGATAAAAATGTCATGACCTTTCCAGATAAGTAAAAATGACCAAATCCCAGAGCTGCGGAGATGAGAATATTCACTATATATGTCATTTTACAGACATTAATGAGCTTGAAGATACAAAAGAATACATCATACTACACTGTGGTGCATTGTTTCTTATTTCCTGGACGCTGTCACATTTAATTAAATGATTTTATACAAAATTTATATTAATTTACTCTTGATTATTCAAGCTGCTTATTTTAAATGTTGACGTCTAAAATGTCCTTCAGAACTATTGCTGTGCTAAATGACATGCCCTGGTGAATACCCAGGTGACAGATGTGAATATATTAAAGGCCTGTAAATTCTATTTTATATGAATTCATATTCAACATATGATAAAAAAATCGGAAGAAAAAGGAGGAGGAGAGCACACGCCCAGCTGCCAGTTGTCCCATAGTTTTATGAGCAGCTTCACTGAGCAGTAAGGAGACTCGAGAAGTGTCGGTAGCATGCTCAGTCTTTAGTAAATCAGTGGCAATGAATAGTGTATTTTTGTATTGTATTGTATATCATATATATATATTTGTATTCTATTTAAAGTAGTCAAAATAACATTTTTAAAAAGGTGCTATTTATTTTTTGGACAATATATGAAATATTGTATGAAATATTGTACATTGTATGAAATATTAATATGAAACATTGCATGTAAATGATTTATATGCTACGATTAAAGAGTTTGGAAACGCCCAAAAATGTTTATGGTTTTGAAAGAAATTTATATTTTCATTCACCAGGATAGCATTAAATGATAAGATATTTTAATCAATACATTAAAAAATGTCGACCTTGGCAATTACTGTAACTTCTTTTATTTGCTTCGTTTTGGTCTGTTGAATATACCATTGGAAATGTTTTGTTAAATCTGTTAATTAAAGTGGATGTTTACCCATAACAACTTGATAGATAATAATGTTCTTTAGCAAGGAACATTATTTTCACATTATTAATTATGCTACCAAAATTAGCGTGTGCTGTAAATTGCTTCGATCTTTGCTCCTGTTTCTTCTCACTGAAGGATGCCATTTTGCTGAAGCCCAGAACCCCAGAGCAGCATTAAATCTTTAGGCTGTCAACAGATCGGCCTATAGTGGTTCTAATTTTCGGCACAGTATCAACAAGGACCTGAAGGACCTGAAGAAGGAGGCTATGCTCTCCGAAACATGTTGTCATAGCAAACCAAGCATCGGCCAACCTGCTGTCTCTACCCTATGACCACGTGGGTGTGCACACGGGCTGAGTCTCCCTGTCATCAGAGGATCCTCGCTGTGAGCGGGCGTTTCACGTGCAGCTTGTCGGCGGCTGCATGGTAACACACACTGAGAATTTTGACTGTCAGTCTGACCTGGGTCCAGCCTGGAGCACTGCAATCGGGAGAGCAGATACAGCTTTACACAGACGCGCTTCTTATCTGTACTAAATGTGAGTGTTTACTGTTACTTTGATACTTTTTGTCTCTAAACAATAAACAGTATTGCACTAGGAGCCGGTGCATTCTGTCTTTCTATTTTAATAAATGACCATCTACTTGTTTGTTAGTGTAGCACCCACCTAGTATAGGTGCTAGGATGTAAATAGTTAGGTTAGTGTAATTTGCTCCTCCGCCTAACAGAGTGCTGCAATTTACTAGTCAGGACTGCTCATGATATTCTGGTGCTGTTAAGTTTGCCTGGGCTTCTCCTTCCTTCTGGAAACCAGTGAAGCTTTCCAGAACATAGGTGGGAGCTAGGCAAATAGGCAGCAAAAATATGCATGCAGCTCTGGACAATTACAGGGAAGGTGTCCCTGAGCATACTGGGGCTGGCATATATATATCGGAGAACACATGAGCTCTGGGTCCTTTCCATAGTGGATTGCACGAGCCAGGGGTGAGGCAGGCTTGCCTCCCCTGGCACCTGCTGCCATGTGGCCCCAGGTGGGCGACCTGAGGGCATGAAACTGGAATGAAAGAGTGGCCCTGGTTCTTCTAAGCTGACTGCTGAGTGGGAAGTTTGCTGAGGATCCGTCTGGTATCACTGAGAGAGGCTACTGGTTGCTCTACCAAGGCCTATGAGTACAGATACCTGTGGGATCTCAGGGACTAGTTCTGTTAACCACCCTTTGCTGTTCTCTTGTCAGCTAAGGGCCCAGCTAAAGAAATCACTGGCTAGTAATCTGAAGAGCTCTGTCTACCTGCCACTTACTGTAAGGGACTTTGCTCAAACTTCTTTACTTCTGCACTGCTAAACAGGAGAAGTCTGCCATCTGCTACCGGCAGGGTACTTCACCTAGAGCTCCATTTTAGATCAGCTAGAGTCCTCAGCTTGTGAATAGTTTTGTTTTGGAGTATGCTACTGCAATCTCCTAACCCAATCCAAGTTCCTCTAAAATAAAATACAAACACCCCTAGACTGGCCTATGTCTCCAAGCTGAAGTGTGTGTGCACATGGCTGCAGAAATACCTTCTGCCACAGAATTGGGGTATACTTGGGCAATACTCTATCAGCTCCCATGGGGGTAGTGCTACACTAGATATTAGGCAGATCTGGATCATGTCCATAAATACCAGCAGATAGAACCGATTCTGGAATTAGCATCTGTTTAATAAACAAAAAAAAATATGCTTTAGCTATTAAATTGCTTTTTCTTTTTCACATTTCTCTGTAATTATACTATTTGTATAGATTTGTAATAACTTGTCAGTGAGCAGCAGAGATGGCGGCAGTTACAGTAAATTAAAATGAGTAGTAACTAACTGTATTGCAAAGATCCTTCCCTGCGGCGATTCCAGTCTATTGGGGAGTGTGAAAAATGTGAACCTGCAAGTGATGAACTACAACAGTCTTCTAGCTATTAGCAGGTTGAGTTAGGAAGCCATTAAATACAGCGTAAATACTGTAGAAATGAGTGATGTAGATAAGTGAAGGTGCTACAAATTCTATATAATGACTTTAAAAACATGTAATCACTTGTGACCTAAAGGTGTGTAGCAAAAGAAAACAAAGGATTATCCCTACTAATTCCAGCATACAATGCTGTTAGCAGAAAAAGATGTACCGTATATACTCGAGTATAAGCCAAGTTTTTCAGCACATTTCTTTGTGCCGAAAATGCGCTCCTCGGCTTATACTCGAGTCACCTTTTTGCGCTTGATCTCCCGGAATTTGGGGAGCCGGTACTGGCCGACCGTAGGTCCTCTGGACCCCAAACTTAGCACACATGTAGCCCCACTTTTCCTCTACAAGTGTGCAAAGTTTGTTGTCCAGGGGACCTACGGCCCGTGGAGCACCGATTTTTTAAAGCCGGGCACTCCTTCAATAGACTCCAATGTTAAATGGTAATTTCTCAGGTAAATTTGGGGACCCGGTACTGGCCGGTTGTAGGTCCCCTGGACCCAAAACTTGGCACACATGTAGCCCCTTTTCTCCTCTATAAGTGTGCAAAGTTTTTTGTCTAGGGGAGCAGAGATATTTCAAAGCCGGGCACCCCTTCCATAGACTCCCATGTTAAACGTCAATCTAGTCATGGACACAGTGAGGCATGGGCACAGTGAGGCATGCACATGGACACAGTGAGGCAAGGTGAGGCACAGTGAGGCATGCACATGGACACAGTGAGGCATGGACACAGTGAGGCATGCAGATGGACACCCTAGGCTTATACTCGAGTCAATACGTTTTCCCAGTTTTTTGTGGTAAAAGTAGGTGCCTCGGCTTATATTCGTGTCGGCTTATACTTGAGTATATACGGTATGCATACTAGATACCTATATTGGGGAACAAAAATGTCTAGGGTTATGTATAAACTCCTTGATTTCCAATAAAACACACCACTCTCATATATACTGTATATACATACTTTGACAGGTGTGAAAAAATGTAATTCCATATACAATAGGCATGCGCACAGCGTGTGCCATTTGTGCCTAGGTACACCCTAATCACCCAGTGATTAGCATCATCGCTCTGTGTAGCAGAAGGGAGACACTCCTCTTTGACTGTGCTGGCAGGGAGATCAATGTGCTAGGGCCATATATGTATATAGATAGACACACATGCATGTGTGTTTAAGCTTTGGGGTGCACACCCTAATGCAATAGGCTATGGTAATATATCATTCCATAATGATAGCTCCATAATGAGAGCTCTTGACTTATTTGGAAACTCCTACTATTTAGAAAATCCTACTGTGTATACTGTACCTAGCAAAGAAAATAAAGGTGCTGCACATCCCTATGATTTGTATAACAATCCTTTGGTTGTGCATTGTCTTTGCCCTGCATTCTCTTAGCTAAGCAGGTGATGTAGGGAAGAAGAAGACTCGGTGTGTTCATTATGTTTTAGTTTTACCAAAACTAAGTTTTAACAGACAATTCTGCAAGGATGTCTGAAATATTTCACAGAGATCTACTGATTATACAAACTCAGATGACCCTTCTTTCTACTGCACAGAACTTTAAACTTTTCAATCTGCATTGCTACCCACTGTAGATAAACAAATCCACATCTTTGGTTTGAAAGAATAAATCATATAACCCATATGGATAAAGAAAACTTCTAGATTCTTTTATTCTATCCAGTTTTATTGGAAATAATTGATTTTCTATGTAGAGGTATTAGATAAATTATACACTCTATATTTCCAAAAGTATTGGGACTCCTGCCTCTACACGCACATGAACTTTAATAGCATCCCAGTCTTAGTCCGCAGGGTTCAATATTGAGTTGGCCCACCCTTTGCAGCTATAACAGCTTCAACTCTTCTGGCAAGGCTGTCCACAAGGTTTAGGAGTGTGTCTATGGGAATGTTTGACCATTCTTCCAGAAGTGCATTTGTGAGGTCAGGCACTGATGTTGGACAAGAAGGCCTGGCTCGCAGTCTCCACTTTAATTCATCCCAAAGGTGTTCTATAGAGTTGAGGTCAGTACTCTGTGCAGGCCAGTCAAGTTCCTCCATCCCAAACTTGCTCATCCACACAAAAATCACAAAATCATTTGGTGAAGGGGGGATTGCGGTTGTTTTTCAGGGGTTGGGCTTGGCCCCTTAGTTCCAGTGAAGGGACCTCTTAAGGCGTCAGCATACAAAGACATTTTGGACAATTTCATGCTCCCAACTTTGTGGGAACAGTTTGGGGATGGCCCTTTCCTGTTCCAACATGACTGTGCACCAGTGAACAAAGCAAGGTCCATAAAGACATGGGTGAGCAAGTTTGGGGTGGAGGAACTTGACTGGCCTACACAGTGTCCTGACCTTAACCCAATAGAACACCTTTGGGATGAATCAGAGTGGAGACTGCGAGCCAGGCCTTCTCTTACAACATCAGTGCCTGACCTTACACATGCATTTCTGGAAGAATGGTCAAACATTCCGATAGGCACACTCCTAAACCTTGTGGAGAGCCTTCCCAGAAGAGTTGAAGCTGTTATAGCTGCAAATTGTGTGCCAACTCAATATTGAACCCTATGGACTAAGACTGGGATGCCATTCAATTTTATGTGCGTGTAAAGGCAGGTGTCCCAATACTTTTTCCAATATAGTGTATATACTGAAGCATATTATTCGAATCCATTGAAATTAGGGAAAACTTTGGCCTTCTTACACTCCTGCTTTCCATTCCTCCTACCCTAGACCTTATTCGGTTCCTATGACCCTAATCACCAAACCATTTGGCATTTTTCTTGGTTTGCTTTTTTCTAATTCTTATTTTCTTCTTCCTGTACTCCTCATTCTTTTCTAATTTTTTTATGTAATTTCCATTACTTTCTAACAAATAAAAAACATCTCAAAAACAGTATGTTATGTGCTGTACAACAGTAAAAAGTTGATTTAGTTGAAACAATCTTTGAGTATTTTATAGAAGTGTACAAATAGCACTGAAAGGGCAATGGCAATATCAGCTCAAAAAAAAATCAAAAACATGTCTACAGCAATATATGAAGGCAATAAATCTGAAGTTACATGTTACCTGAATGCTATTGTCTTTTTTATTGTTTGATCTTTGCTTGTGCTTCCCTTGAGATACTTATAGAAACATTTACAAAAAGGTAAAGATTGCTGGATCACAGGCCCACAATTTCACAGTAAGTGAGGAGTAGCTGTTGAATGTGATACTCATGAAATAATGACTGTAATTAAAACATGTGTTGCACTTGTTATTAGCAGTACTGTAGGCAGATGTCAATGTCCCTTATTTTTTCAGGTATGCATGAAACATTACTACATGTTTAAAATAGTACTTTATTTTTATTTATTTTTTATTATTGGCTTTTTGCAATATCCTTACTGCAAAGAGTGGGGGAGGAACGTGCAGTACTGTAATTAACCGACTAGGGTGGGTCAGTGACCAGTCTGCAGGCACTGACCAAGCCATGCCAAGCCAGGGGTTTCTGAAACACAAAATTGTCTAAACAGAATTACAAATCTATTTGCAGGTAAGCCATGAAAAAATAAATATAAAAAAGGAGCCAGTTCTTTGTGGGAAAGATGGCTGCTAGCACTGAAGGTAAATATGCCCAAACCTTCACTATAACATACATTAAAAAAAGGGGAGTGCTCCAAAATTTAAAAAAGTGACGTATCATATAGTGCAATTTTTACCGTCAAAAATATAAATTAGTTGTCCATATATATAAAATATCTTTGATAGTGAATAAGAATATTAACATGTCTCCATCAAGTGACATATAAGTCTCTCCCACAAGATTCCTCAGTGTGTCTCACCACTCACCAGAACAAATGGCTGCAAAAATTATAGGCAGCAACTGGCCTTAATGGCATCATCCAAAAGCCGACAATATAACCTTGAAGACGGTCCCTTTAAGGAGATGACCCTCTGGAGATGGCAATGGCCAGATAGTTTACCCATGAAAACCAACAGATGGATGGCAGAACTATGTGGAACAGATGCTCCCCAAAAACAGTGCCTGGGCCTGGATTTGAACCCAAAATCTCTGCTGTGTCAGGCAATGTCTCTTTTTGCTGAACTACCTGCAATGCTGGACAGCTCCCTGGACAATTCCTTGAATGATCCTGTCTTGAACTTTGTTTCTCTTGAACCCTGAACTCTTTGCTCCTCCCATGAACTTCTTGATTTAAGCCATATCTCTGCACTTGTATAAAGAGTGTGTGCTACCGGCGCAAAAGAACAAATGCTTTTTCAATAATCTTGTTTGCTGCAATCAGGGATACATACCGCCCTAGAGTGGGATGTTAAAAATATTGAACCATATGTGGATTGCACTTCTAAATAAATTTATGTCATACCACTTCTATTTTTGCCAAGAAACATGTGTATCTATTCTCTGTTTCTATGGGGGATCCTTACGGATGTTCCTCCCAGTTCCTATAGGGTGATTTAATTCATTGATTTATATGTGTACCCAAAATCAACACACTTCAATATTTAAAACCGTGCTCTTATGAAAAGATATATGCGTGAAAAAAAAAAAATATAAACAAAGAGTTCAATAAACATGTGAATCAAATATGCAGTGCTAGTAAACAACAAATTATAACAATAATTAAACCAACAAAGTGCAAGTGCCAAATACGAAACAAGTATGAAACAAGTCACAATGGATGATGAGTAGTGATGAGCCCAACACCCCCGGGTTCGGTTCGCACCAGAACCCGCGAACGGACCGAACTTTAGAACCCTATTAAATACAATGGATGCGAACATTTGAAATCTAAAGTGCTAATTATAACGACTATTATGCATGTTATTGTCCTAAAAAGGGTTTGGGAACCCGGGTTCTGCACCAGGGGACATGTATCAATGCAAAAAAAAAGTTTTAAAAACTGCAGTTTTTCGGGAGCAGTCATTTTAACCACTTCCCGCCCAGTCAATAGTGAATTGACGTCAGGGAAGTGGTTGCATTATCGATACTGGACGTCATATGACGTCCTGCAGGATAATGCCTTGCGCGCGCCCGCGGGGGCGCGCAGCGCAGTGATCGGGGACGGCATGTGTCCCTCGGACACAGCGCTTCCCCGATCACGGTAAACAGCCAATTTCATTGGCTGTTTACCATGTGATCGGCTGTGTCAAAGTCACAGCCGATCACCTGTCAAAACAAACTCGGCGGCGCGCTCCGTGCGCGCCGCCACAGGCTTGCAGAGCGGGGATCGGGGAAGGCGAGTGTCCCTTGGACACAGCGCGTCCCCGATCAGAGTAAACAGCCAATGAATTGGCTGTTTACCACGTGACCGGCTGTGTCCAATCACAGCCGGTCACAAATGTAAACAAACTCCACAGGAGTTACTACCTGATCCCTGCTCTCTCCTCACACACCAATCTGTGAGGAGAGAGAAGAGATCAGTAAGTTAGCTCAGTGTAGTTTGTCTACATAAGTTTACAGTGCACAACACGCCCCCCCCCATAAAGAGGACCTGTCACACAGCCCAGCACATCAATCAGCCCAGCCAATCAGCCCATCTGTCAATCAGCCCATCTGTCAAACAGCCCATCTGTCAATCAATCAGCCCATCTGTCAATCAATCAGCCGATCTGTCAATCAATCACCCCACCTGTCAATCAATCACCCCATCTGTCAATCAATCAACCCATCTGTCAATCAATCAATCAGCCCATCTGTCAATCAATCAGCCCATCTGTCAATCATCTGTCACAGGCCCACCTCCATCGGTACCGCCATTGGCACCGCCACACAGGCTACCAGTACCGCCATCGGTACCAGTACCACCACCAGTACCGCCACCAGGCCCAGCATCTATACTGCCACACAGGCCCGCTACCAGTATCACCACTAGTGCCACCATCAGTACCACCACCAGTACCACCACCCGTACCACCGTCGGTAGTGCCACCACCACCTGTACCACCACCTGTACCGCCATCGGTACCATCACCACTCGTACCGCCATTGGTACCACCACCACCTGTACCGCCATCGGTACCACCACCACCTGTACCGCCATCGGTACCACCACCACCCATATCGCCATCGCTACCACCGCCACCTGTACCGCCATCGGTACCGCCGCCACCACCACCACCCGTACCGCCATCGGTACCACCACCACCTGTACCGCCATTGGTACCACCACCACCCATACCGCCATCGGTACCACCACACAGGCCCACCACTAATACCTCCATCGGTACTACCACACAGACCGCCACCACTACCACCAGCAGTACCATTACACAGGCCCACCAATAAGCACTGCCATAATGTCCCAAAGGGTTTACACACCTGAGGAGGCATATGCCATTCTTGCCATGTCGGATGATGAGAGCAGCGGGGAGCTCCCATTATCCGATTCTGGTTCGGAATACGAGCCAGTGGAGGATAGTGGCTCAGAGTCCGAGTCCCCGGAGGAAACCGTCCCTCCCAAAAGAATGCGATCGGCACCAAGATCAGCACCAAGATCAGGAGAACTGCCCACCACCAGCAGCGCCATACCCCAGGAAGAGGAGCCCAGTACAAGCAATGGAAATGCACGCCCAACCCGAAGAATCCAGCCCCAATCCTACCTTCCCGATGCCCTGGCAAACCCCTTATGGTTGCCTGCCAACTCAGGATCCGCTATCATCCCCCCTTTCACCGCACAGCCAGGTGTGCAGCCCGACACTACAAATTTTTCTATATTTGATTATTTTTGTTTATTTTTCCCACAAGATTTGCTGCAGAATATAGTGGATCAAACGAATCTGTATGCATCCCAATTTATTGCTGCCAACCCCAATTCTTCCTACGCCCGCATGTTCCAGTGGCGGCGTCTAACATTGGAGGAATTTAAATTATTTTTGGGCCTTATGTTCAATATGGGGCTTACAAAAAAGAACGAAGTCCATTCATATTGGTCCAAACGCCCCATCCAACACATGACCATATATTCCGCTGTCATGTCCAGGAAAAGATACGACATGATTATGCGCTTTCTCCACTTCAATGACAATTCACAGTGCCCTCCCCGAGATCATCCCAACTACGACAAATTGTACAAGATACGCCCCCTAATCAATGCCTTTTCCCAGCGATTTGAAGAAGTTTTTATCTCAGACCAAAAAATTTGTGTGGACGAGTCCCTCGTACATTTCACCGGCCGACTGCAGTTCAAGCAGTACATACCAAGCAAGAGAGCCAGGTATGGGTTAAAATTAAATAAATTATGTGATCGAGCCACTGGATACGTCTGCAAATTCAGGATCTACGAAGGCAAAGACTCCCAGCTCCAGCCCCGTGATTGCCCCACATATATTGGAACCAGTGGGAAAATTGTCTGGGAGTTGGCATACCCCCTGTTCGGAAAAGGTTACCATTTATATGTTGATAATTATTATACCAGCCTGCCCCTTTTTCGCCACCTTTACAGTAAACAAACCCCGGCCTGCGGTACCTTAAAAAAAAACCGGAAGGGATTCCCACAAAATTTATTGACAAAAAAATTGCGACCTGGAGAATCGGCATCCATGAGGAACGAGGAGGTGTTGGCCATGAAGTGGAGGGACAAAAAAGATGTCCACATCCTCTCTACGATCCACAATGACACCATGGTGGAGATCCCAAGAAGATGCGGCTCCATTGTAAAGCCCGAATGTGTCCACGACTACAATTTGTACATGGGGGGGTGGATTTAAACGACCAGATGCTACAGCCCTACTTATCAACCAGAAAGTCCCGTTATTGGCACAAAAAAGTTGCGTTTCACCTGTTTCACATGGCCCTTTTTAATTCGTTTGTCTGCTACCAAAAAGCAACTCAAAATCACCGACTCCACTACCTCCAATATATCGAAGATATCATCGATGCCCTCATTTACCAACAAGATCCCGCCCCAGGAAGCATTCGCTCTGATAGTGTGAGTCGGCTTCACGAGCGACACTATCCCTTTAGCATCCCCCCCACAGAATCTGGAAGAAGACGCCAAAAGAAATGCCGTGTATGCAGCAGAGGAGGAGTAAGAAGAGACACCAGCTATTATTGTCCCGATTGTCCCTCCCAACCTGGCCTGTGCATCGGAAATTGCTTCAAAAATGATCATACATCCATTAGTTCCCCTTATTATTAACAGACTGCCATTTCCCTATTTGCCTGCTACCATGTTACTAACTACCTTCCATGTTAATTAACTGACCCTGGCCTGTTTACCGACGATGTCTTTGCTTGCCGATTTAAACCACGTTTCTAACCTCCACGTGCACCAACCTCAGCCTGTTTACCGACGATGCCTCTGCCTGCCGATTTAAACCACGTTTCTGACTTCCACGTGTACCGACCTTGGCCTGTTAATCGACCATGTTTTTGCCTGCCACTTGGACTGATCTTTTGGCCATCTACTTTTAGTACACAGGGGTCTTACATATGTGAGGGGCTTCAGAATAGCGTTCTGAGTAGAGAAAACCAGTTTTTCGTTTTCTGTGCTCCAAGAACAGGGTCTGGTTGCCCGGAGGCTTCAAAGCGATTTGGGTGGGAGAAGCCTCTACCCCTGTCCCCCTGGCCCTAAGCTTGATGGTCCTTCCTGCTGCCTGGACCAATAATTTGGCTGTGCTGACCATATTACTGCCTGTAATGACCCATGACATTATGGACCATGTTTCTTCCTGCTGCTTGGACCAATACTTTGGCTGTGTTGACCATATATCTGCCTGCTGCCTCTACTGACTTTGGACAGCATTTCTGCCGGGACACCTCTGCCTGCTACCTGGACCTGTGCTTTGGCTGTGCTCTGGCTGTGCTGACAGTATCTCTGCCTGTGCGAACTATGGACAGTATTCCTGCCTGCTGCCTGGATGATTGCTTTTGCTGTCGCTGACCTCATCCCTGCCTGCTGCCTGGACCGATGCTCTCCTCTGTGGACCACTGCACTTCTAAAACCACAGGTAATCTTTTGTTATTTGGTATGTACCTGCTATGTGTTAGATATATGAAGGGCCTTCAAAAATGTGATCGGTAGTCAGAACATGATATGCGCAATTAATGCTGCTAGAATGCCTGGAGGTGCTACTTGGATGTTGGGCCTCTGTATGTGGCCAGGCTGTGTAAAAGTCTCAAACATGTGGTATCGCCATACTCAGGAGGAGTAGCAGAATGCATTTTGGGGTGTAATTTTTGCTATGTACATATTATGTGTTAGAAATATCTTATAAATTGACAACTTTGTGTAAAAAAAATGCATTTTAATTTTTTCTCCACATTTTCCAAAACCTTCTGGAAAAAAATGAACCGTTCAAAAGACTCATAATGCCTCATAGATTATACGTTGGGGTGTGTGCTTTCCAAAATGGGGTCATTTTGTGGAAAATTCTATTGTCCTGGTGCTCCAGGGCCTTCAAAATTGTAATAGGTGGTTGAGAAAGGATATGTGTGATTTATGCTTGTAGAACGCCTGAAAGTGCTACTTCAATGTTGGGCCTCTGTATATGGCCAGGCTGTGTAAAAGTCTCACACATGTGGTATCGTTATACTCAGGAGGAGTAGCAGAATGCATTTTGGGGTGTTATTTTTGCTATGTATATGCTATGCGTTAGAAATATCTTAGAAATGGACAACTTTGTGTAAAAAAAATGCATTTTCATTTTTTCTCCACATTTTCCAAAACCTTCTGGAAAAAAATGAACCGTTCAAAAGACTCATAATGCTTCATAGATTATACGTTGGGGTGTGTGCTTTCCAAAATGGGGTCATTTTGTGGAAAATTCTATTGTCCTGGTGCTCCAGGGCCTTCAAAATTGTAATAGGTGGTTGAGAAAGAATATGTGCGATTTATGCTTGTAGAACGCCTGAAAGTGCTACTTCAATGTTGGGCCTCTGTATATGGCCAGGCTGTGTAAAAGTCTCACACATGTGGTATCGCTATACTCAGGAGGAGTAGCAGAATGCATTTTGGGGTGTAATTTTTGCTATGTATATGCTATGCGTTAGAAATATCTTATAAATGGACAACTTTGTGTAAAAAAAATGCATTTTCATTTTTTCTCCACATTTTCCAAAACCTTCTGGAAAAAAATGAACCATTCAAAAGACTCATAATGCTTCATAGATTATACGTTGGGGTGTGTGCTTTCCAAAATTGGGTCATTTTGTGGAAAATTCCATTGTCCTGGTGCTCCAGGGCCTTCAAAAGTGTAATAGGTGGTTGAGAAAGGATATGTGCGATTTATGCTTGTAGAACGCCTGAAAGTGCTACTTCAATGTTGGGCCTCTGTATGTGGCCAGGCTGTGTAAAAGTCTCACACATATGGTATCGCTACACTCAGGAGGAGTAGCAGAATGTATTTTGGGGTGTAGTTGCAATTATGCATATGCTGTGTGAGAGAAAAAATGTTAATATGACCAGTTTGTGTAAAAAAAAAATAATTAAATTTTCCCAAGAATTGTGGGAAAAAAATACAACTTCAAAAAACTCACCACACCTCTTAGTAAATACCTTGGACTGTCTACTTTCCAAAAAGGGGTAATTATGGGGTATTTGTACTTTCCTCGCTTGTTAGTGTCTCAAGAAATGAGATATCCCTTCAGTACATCAGGCGTGATCAGATGTGATACATTTTCAGTGATTGCCACCATAGTTTGTAGACTCTATAACTTTCACAAAGACCAAATAATATACACTAATTTGGGTTCATTTTACCAAAGATATGTAGCAGTATACATTTTGGCACAAATTTGTGAAGAAAAATTACTTATTTGCAAAATTTTACAATAGAAACTAAAAAAAAGTGTTTTTTTTTTTAAAAAATTGCTGTTTTTTTGCTTATATCGCAAAAAATAAAAAACCCAGTGGCGATTAAATACCACCAAAAGAAAGCTCTATTTGTGAGAAGAAAATGATAAAAATTTTGTTTGGATACAGTGTAGCATGACTAAGTAATTGTCATTCAAAGTGTGAGAGTACTGAAAGCTGAAAATTGGTCTGGGCGGGAAGGTGCATAAGTGCATGGTATTGAAGTGGTTAACCACTTAACGACCGCTCACTGTATATATACGTCGGCACAATGGCACCGACAGGCACAATCACGTAGAGCATACGTGATTGCCTTTGTACAGTTGGGGGGTCCGATCGGACCCCCCTTCTGTACAGTGAGCGGTCGGAATTCGTCTGGGAGTGTTCCGAGATGGGGGGGCGGCCGTTTGATTCCGACCACCCCCCCGCGATCGCTCCCGGCGAATAGAAATGCCCCCTCTGTCTGTGTAATGTTTACACAGATAGAGAAAGCAGGAGGAAGTGATGTCATCTCCTGTGCGGCGCTCACATATATCGAGCGTCGTACAAGAGAAGACACACAGGTCAGTGCACTAACACTACACTAACACCAGCACACATAGGCACATAAATCGCCCCCCCAGGCCCCCCCAGATCACCCCCCAGCCCCCAGTCACAGTGTCACTGATTGCAGTGACCATTTATTTACTGATCACTGCAATCAGTGACATTTGTGACTGTAAAAGTGTCACTACATTTAGTTTTAGGTCCAGTGTAGCCCCCTAACCCCCCCTAATAAAGGTTTAACCCCTTGATCACCCCCCAGATAACCCTTTCACCCCCTAGCACCGCCGTCGCTTGGCGATCATTTTTCTGATCGCTGTCTTGGCGTCGGTGATGCCGATCGGTACCCAGTAATTTTTTTTAGCTTTGCCGCAGGTTTTTATAGCGTCGGGTACCCCCATAAATTATCTAATAAAGGTTTAACCCCCTTGATCGCCCCCCAGGTAACCCTTTCACCCCCTATCACCACTGTCACTAAGCGATCGTTTTTCTGATCGATGTCTTAGCGTCGGTGATGCTGATCGGTAGCCAGTATTTTTTTTTTAGGTTCGCCGCAGGTTTTTATAGCGTCAGGTACCCCAATATATTATCCAATAAAGGTTTAACCCCCTTGATCACCCCCCAGGTAACCCTTTCAACCCTATCACCACTGTCACTAAGCGATCGTTTTTCTAAACGCTGTCTTAGTGTCTGTGATGCAGATCGGTACCCAGTAATTTTTTTTAGGTTCGCCGCAGGTTTTTATAGCGTCGGGTACCACCATAAATTATCTAATAAAGGTTTAACCCCCTTGATCGCCCCCCAGGTAACCCTTTCACCCCCTATCACCACTGTCACTAAGCGATCGTTTTTCTGATCGATGTCTTAGCGTCGGTGATGCTGATCGGTAGCCAGTATTTTTTTTTTTAGGTTCGCCGCAGGTTTTTATAGCGTCGGGTACCCCCATAAATTATCTAATAAAGGTTTAACCCCCTTGATCGCCCCCCCAGGTAACCCTTTCACCCCCTATCACCACTGTCACCAAGCGATCATTTTTCTGATCGCTGTCTTGGCGTCGGTGATGCAGATCGGTACCCAGTAATTTTTTTAGGTTCGCCGCAGGTTTTTATAGCGTCGGGTACCCCCCATAAATTATCTAATAAAGGTTTAACCCCCTTGATCGCCCCCCAGGTAACCCTTTCACCCCCTATCACCACTGTCGCTAAGCGATCATTTTTCTGATCGATGTCTTAGCGTCGGTGATGCAGATCGGTAGCCAGTAATTTTTTTAGGTTCGCCGCAGGTTTTTATAGCGTCAGGTACCCCCATATATTATCTAATAAAGGTTTTAACCCCCTAATTGCCCCCAGTTAACCCTTTCACCAGTAATCATCATATAAGTGTTACGGGTGACGCTGGTTAGTTAGTTTGCTTTTTATAGTGTCAGGGCACCCGCCGTATATAACCCAATAAAGGTTTAACCCCCTGATCGCCCGGCGGGTGATATCAATTAGGTTTTAGCGTCAGAGAGGGTCTGCGTCACACCCCAGGCAGCGTCAGGTTAGTGCCAGTAACGCTAACACCCACGCGTGAAGCATACACCTCCCTTAGTGGTATAGTATCTGAACAGATCAATATCTGATCTGATCAGATCTATACTAGCGTCCCCAGCAGTTTAGGGTTCCCAAAAACGCAGTGTTAGCGGGATCAGCCCAGATACCTGCTAGCACCTGCGTTTTGCCCCTCCGTCCAGCCCAGCCCACCCAAGTGCAGTATCGATCGATCACTGTCACTTACAAAACACAACACACATAACTGCAGCGTTCGCAGAGACAGGCCTGATCCCTGCGACTCCAGTGCTGTAGGAGGTGATTTCACCACCACAGTTAAAAAAAAAAAGAAGCAAATATGCCGAAGCATTGGGGCAGCAGGGGCGGAGGAGCGATTTTGCTCCTAATGCCGCGTGCATACGGTCGAAATTCCGACGGAGGCTTGCCCGTGGAAAAGTCCGACCATGTGTGTGCGGCATAACTTTTTTGCGGGAGGATGCCCCCATGCTTCGGCATATATAAATGGTGCATGTATGCCCATCATTAGAAGTGGGTGGATGAAGGGCGGTATTCTAATGGTGGGCATACCCACCGATCAATCTCTTTTTTCGTTCAGCCACCTGGCTGCATGAAAAAAAAAGATTACAATACATGTCCAACAAGGACCAGCAACGTACTGGTATGTTGCTGGACTTTGAATGGTTATACCAGATTGATGCCTGCGGGTTTAGGTATCATCTTGGTATCATTCTTTTCAGCCAGCGGCCGGCTTTAATGTAAAAGCAACCCTAGTGGCTAATTAGCCTCTGGACTGCTTTTACAAGCAGTGGGAGGGAATGTCCCCCCCCGGATATAAAAAGCGCCATTGGGAAATTGGGAAAGCATTTTATCACACCGATCTTGGTGTGGTCAGATGCTTTGAGGGCAGAGGAAAGATCTAGGGTCTAGACCCCAGTTTTTTCAAAAAAAAGAGTACCTGTCACTACCTATTACTATCATAGGGGATATTTACATTCCCTGAGATAACAATAAAAATGATAAAAAAAAAAACATGGAAGGAACAATTTAAAAATAAAATAAAAAAGCAAAATTAATAATAAAAAAAAAAAAAAAAAAAAAGCACCCCTGTCCTGCCCTGCTCTTGCCCAATGGCGAACGCAAGCGTCGGTCTGGCGTCATATGTAAACAGCAATTGCACCATGCATGTGAGGTATCACCGCGAAGGTCAGATCGAGGGCAGTAATTTTAGCAGTAGACCTCCTCTGTAAATCTAACGGGGTAACCTGTAAAGGCTTTTAAAAATGTATGTAGTTTGTCGCCAATGCGCGTTTGTGCGAAATTTTAAAGCATGTCGTGTTTGGTATCTATGTACTCGGCCTAAGATCATCTTTTTTATTTCATCAAACATTTGGGCAATATAGTGTGTTTTAGTGCATTAAAATAAAAAAAAGTGTATTTTTTCCCCAAAAAATGCGTTTGAAAAATCGCTGCGCAAATACTGTTTAGAAAAAAAAAATGCAACACCCACCATTTTATTCTGTAGGGCCTTTGCTTTAAATATATATATAATTTTTGGGGGTTCAACATAATTTTCCTGCAAAAAAAAATATGATTTCATGTAAACAAAAAGTGTCAGAAAGGGCTTTGTCTTCAAGTGGTTAGAAGAGTGGATGTAAGCTTCCTAATGTTGTGTATAAAATGCCAGAACAGTTCAAAACCCCCCCAAATGACCCCATTTTGGAAAGTAGACACCCCAAGCTATATACTGAGAGGCATGTCGAGTCCATGGAATATTTTATATGTTGACACAAGTTGCGGAAAAAAGACAATTTTTTTTTTTTTTTGCACAAAGTTGTCACTAAATGATATATTGCTCAAACATGCCATGGGCATATGTGGAATTACACCCCAAAATACATTCTGTTGCTTCTCCTGAGTACGGGGATACCACATGTGTGAGACTTTTTGGGAGCTTAGCCGCGTACGGGACCCCAAAAACCAATCACCGCCTTCAGGCTTTCTAAGGGTGTAAATTTTTGATTTCACTTCTCACTGCCTATCACAGTTTCGGAGGCCATGGAATGCCCAGATGGCACAAAACCCCCCAAATGACCCCATTTTGGAAAGTAGACACCCCAAGCTATTTTCTGAGAGGTATTGTGAGTATTTTGCAGATCTCGCTTTTTGTCACAAAGTTTTGAAAATTGAAAAAAAAAAAAAGAAAAAAAAAAAATTCTTTCTTCATTTTCAAAAACAAATGAGAGCTGTAAAATACTCACCATGCCTCTCAGCAAACAGCTTGGGGTGTCTACTTTCCAAAATGGGGTCATTTGGGGGGGTTTTGTGCTATTTTGGCATTTTATGGCCTTCAAAACTGTGATAGGTAGTGAGGAGTGAAATCAAAAATTTGTGCCTAGAAATCCTGAAGGCGGTGATTGGTTTTCGGGGTCCCGTACGCGGCTAGGCTCCTAAAAAGTCCCACACATGTGGTATCCCCGTACTCAGGAGAAGCAGCAAAATGTATTTTGGGGTGCAATTCCACATATAACCATGGCATGTGTGAGCAATATATCATTTAGTGACAACTTTTTGTAATTTTTTTTTTTTTTTTGTTATTATTCAATCACTTGGGACAAAAAAAAAATATTCAATGGGCTCAACAGGCCTCTCAGCAATTTCCTTGGGGTGTCTACTTTCTAAAATGGGGTAATTTGGGGGGGTTTTGTGCTATTTTGGCATTTTATGGCCTTCAAAACTGTGATAGGTAGTGAGGAGTGAAATCAAAAATTTGCGCCCTTAGAAATCCTGAAGGCGGTGCTTGGTTTCCGGGGTCCCGTACGTGGCTAGGCTCCTAAAAAGTCCCACACATGTGGTATTCCCGTACTCAGGAGAAGCAGCAGAATGTATTTTGGGGTGCAATTCCACATATAACCATGGCATGTGTGAGCAATATATCATTTAGTGACAACTTTTTGTAATTTTTTATTTATTTTTGTCATTATTCAATCACTTGGGACAAAAAAAAAAATATTCAATGGGCTCAACATGCCTCTCAGCAATTTCCTTGGGGTGTCTACTTTCCAAAATGGGGTCATTTGGGAGGGTTTTGTACTGCCCTGCCATTTTAGCACCTCAAGAAATGAGATAGGCAGTCATAAATTTAAAGCTGTGTAAATTCCAGAAAATGTACCCTAGTTTGTAAACGCTATAACTTTTGCGCAAACCGATAAATATACACTTATTGACGTTTTGACGTGGCTGAATACATTTTGGCCTAAATGTATGACTAAAATTGAGTTTATTCGATTTTTCTTATAACAAAAAGTAGAAAATATCATTTTTTTTCAAAATTTTCGGTCTTTTTCCGTTTATATCGCAAAAAATAAAAATCGCAGAGGCAATCAAATACCATTAAAAGAAAGCTCTATTTGTGGGAAGAAAAGGACGCAAATTTTGTTTGGGTACAACATTGCATGTCCGCACAATTTACAGTTAAAGCAGCGCAGTGCAAAATTCTGAATTCACCTCTGGTCCTACCAAATGGTCCGGGGCTTAAGTGGTTAATGATGCATAAAGTGAAAAAAAAAAAAGTCAAATATTCCTTTAAATATCGTACCTGGGGGGTGTCTAAAGTATGCCTGTGAAGTGCCACGTGTTTCCCGTGTTTAGAACTGTTCCTGCACAAAATTACATTTCTAAAGGAAAAAAAGCCATTTAAAACTTTTTGCGGCTTTAATGTAATGTCTGGTCCCGGTAATATGGATGAAAATCTTTAAGAAAAATGGCATAGCTACCCCATCACCTCCCCCCCTACCCCAGCCCATTACCCCCCTTTGGGTCTTGTATGGATATTAAGGGGAACCCCGCACACAAAATAAAAAAGGCCCTATATACTCTGAACAGCCGTATACAGCGCGGTGCATACAAGACAGGGACTGTAGGTTTGTTCTTATGTAGAATCTGTTTGTAATTTTGAACAGGTACATTGTTTAAGTGTAGCTCCAGCCAAAAAATCTATTTTTAAGCTTTTTGGAAAACATAGGGAAGGGTTATCACCCCTGTAACATTTGTTTTGCTGTCTGTGCAGTGTGCACCTGTTCAGAACCTCACTTTATGTCCTAATGACAAATGTTTTTTGAAAATTTGGGGTTTTTATTGAAACAAGAATTGGTGATAAAGCATCAGTGGAGAGGAGACACTTTTTTTCCCATATTAACTCTTACAGGAGAGAATTTGCCTTCCTAGGGGTAGATTTCCTCCCACTTCCTGTTGTATCCTTCCGTTTGCAAGGAGGAGTTGTTTGCAAGTTGGATGTTTGAAAGTAGGGGCCTGCCGTATATATTCAGCTGAAATTTGCCCCTTACATGTTGGTGTTGCCATAACACTGTGAGCCCTCACAGTTACTCTTGGTGGGCGCATGAATGGGCCCTGCTGTGAATTATTAGATCAAGCATTGTAATTGCATGCCCCTGTTAAACAGGGGCAGAAAAATTGGGCCTTAGGCACTGGTGCCACAACACTGCAACCCCTCACAGATACTGTACTTGGAGCACAGCAATGAGCCCTGTTGCAAAGTATTGCATCAAAAATTGTAATTACACGCCCCTGTTAAACAGGGGCTGAAAAATTGGGCCTTAGGCACTGGTGCTGGTGCCACGACACTGCAACCTCTCCCAGATACTCTAGTTGGAGTGCAGGAATGAGCCCTGCTGCAAAGCATTGCATAAAAAATTGTAATTACATGCCCCTGTTAAACAGGGGCTGAAAAATTGGGCCTTAGCCACTGGTGGCGGCACCCAGAAACAAAAATGTTCTTCCAAGCTATCATCATCAATCGGATCATTGAGGAGGAGGAGGATAGTCAGTCAACATAACAGGACAGTCTCTCAGCATCAGCATCAGTCTTGAAGGGATGTGACATTTGAAAATAAATTAGTCTGTTATATCAGCTTCAGGTGTTTGGTAGCTGGTGGTGATCCAAGACTGGTTCATCTTTATGAAGGTCAGTCGATCAACCGAGTCGGTGGACAGGCGCACCCTGTGATCCGTGACAAATCCTCCAGCAGCACTGAATGTGCATTCTGAAAGAACGCTGGATGCAGGACAGGCCAGTAGCTCAATTGCATGCTGTGCAAGCTCTGGCCAGTGATCCATCCTCAAGACCCAGTAAGCCAGAAGATTTTCGGTGGGGAAGGTGTCCAAGTCTGACCTTGCCCCTAGGTATTCCTGCACCATGTATATCAGACGCTGGCGATGGTTGCTGGAACCGATCATACCTTGGGGCTGCGGACTAAAGAATTGTCTGAACGCATTGGTCAGACGGCCACCTTCCCCACCGCTCTTTCTTTGACTGACCGAAGCCTCAGCAACTCGTTGTCCAGGACCAGGAGTTTGTAACCTCCCAGTCTCTGGGAACACGTTGCACAGACCTTTCTGCAAGGCCTCCCGGAGTTGTCTCATTCTCTGCTCCCTCTGCAACGGTAAGATAAGGTCCGCAACCTTACCCTTGTACCGTGGATCAAGGAGAGTGGCCAGCCAGTAATGGTCCCTCTCCTTGATCCGAAGAATACGAGGATCCTTCCGCAGACTTTGCAGGATCAGGGAGGCCATGCAGCGTAGGTTAGCTGAGGCATTCGGTCCGGAGTCCTCTGGGTCACGAAGGACGACATGACTCGCAGCCACCTCCTCCCAGCCACGTACAAGTCCACTGGATTCTTGGGACTGTAAATCATCCCTAAAAGACTGCTGCTGATGATGCTGAGTGCCAGGCTCCACCTCCATGCTGACACAATCCTCCTCCTCCTCCTCCTCCTCTTCCTGTGCGATGTGTGGGACAGAAGGAACACTGTCTGGGTAAAGGGGGCCTTGAGAGGCAAGGAAGTCCTCCTCTTCCTGCCTCTGTTCTGCCTCAAGTGCCCTGTCCATTATTCCACGCAGCGTATGTTCCAACAGGTGGACAAGAGGTACAGTGTCACTGATGCATGCACTGTCACTGCTCACCATCCTCGTGGCCTCCTCAAATGGTGCCAGGACAGTGCATGCATCCCTGATCATGCCCCACTGGCGTGGTGAAAAAACCCGAGCTCCCCTGACCCTGTTCTGGTGCCGTAGTCGCACAGGTACTCATTGATGGCCCTCTGCTGCGTGTGCAGCCGCTGCAGCATGGCCAACGTTGAGTTCCACCTGGTGGGCATGTCACATATAAGGCGGTTCTTGGGCAAGTTCAACTCCTTTTGCAGCTCAGCCAGGCGAGCACTGGCATTATAAGATCTGCGGAAATGCACACAGACTTTCCTGGCCTGCCTCAGGACATCCTGTAAGCCCGGGTACCTGCCCAAGAACCGCTGCACCACCAGGTTAAGGACGTGAGCCACACAGGGCACATGGGTCAGTTGTCCCTGTCGGAGGGCGGAGAGGAGGTTGGTGCCATTGTCGCAAACCACCACTCCTGGCTTAAGCTGATGTGGCATCAACCACCTCTCGGCCTGCACCTGCAGAGCAGACAGAACCTCTGCCCCAGTGTGGCTCCTGTCCCCCAAACACACCAGCGCAAGCACGGCATGGCATCTTTTTGCCTGCGTACTTGCGTAGCCCCTTGAACGCCTACGGAGCACCGCTGGTTCCCAGGACAAAGCACAGGAAGAGGCCATGGAGGAAGAAGAAGAGGAGGGGGTGGAGGAGAGAGGTGTGTCACAACCAGTAGTAGCATTTTGAAGGCGTGGCGGTGGAACAACCTCCAACACTACTGCACCTTGTCCTGCATCCTTCCCAGCTGCCAAAAGAGTGACCCAATGGGCCGTGAAAGCAATTTAGCCAAGCTAGCATTCAACCGCTGGGCATGTGGATGGCTGGGAGTGAACTTCTTTCGACGGTCCAGCAGCTGGGGCAGGGAAATTTGCCTGCTAGAATCGGACGTCGGTGTACTGCTAGCAGAGTGCCCGCAAGTACTTGGCTGTGACACACCTAATTCTACACCTTCATTCCTCTCAGTGCAGGTTTCAGAGAGAACTGAAGGTATAGTGGGGTTGGAGATCCCAGCTGATGCGGTGCAAGGAGAGGTCTGCTTTGTTCTTTGGTGTGAGTCTTTAAGGTAGGCTTGCCAACGAGCTGCATGGCAGGTCAACATATGTCTGGTCAAGCATGTGGTGCCCAAGCGGGTGATGTTTTGGCCACGCGATATACGCTTGAGACATATGTTGCAAACAGCAGCTGTGCGATCTGATGCACTCGACTCAAAAAAGGCCCACACCAAAGAACTTTTTGAATAACGGGCAGAGGCAGCGCCTTGCACAGGCGGAGCTCTGCGGTGTGATTCCGTCGGTGTGCTGCCCTTACGCTGGCCCCCCGAGGGCATCCTGCCTCGTTGGAGATGTGCCTCCTCCTCATCCTCCTCCTCCTCCTCTCTCCTATTAGGCACCCACGTGGAGTCAGTGACCTCATCATCCCCTCCCTCCTCATCACTGGAGCCAATCTGGCAGTATGCTGCAGCTGCTGGAACATGACTGCCAGATTGGTGTCCTTCTTGAGCATCCCCTCTCTCTGCTCTCACGCTACTGCCTTCCTCTAGCTGGGTATCATCATCAGACCCTTCGAAACGCTGGGCATCCTCCTGGAGCATGTACCCAACACTGTGCTCAAACAGTTCGGGGGACTCCTCAGGAGGACATGGTTGGTCTAGGGAAGGAGTGACTGATGATGACATTGATACCAGGGAAGAGGACGCTTTGGCAGCTGCTTTGCCAGTACCCTGAGCCTGGGTGAGAGAGGATGAGGAGGATGAGGAGGGCTTGGTCATCCACTCTACCAAGTCTTCGGCATGATGCGGCTCAACACATCCAGCTGCCGAAAAGAAGGACAAGCGTGTCCCATGGCCACGTGCTGATGGCGATGCACCGCGTCCACGACCAGCCCTGTTGTCTCTAGACACAGAGCCTGCTTGCCCTCTTTTTTTGGCTCCTGACTGTCTGCCTCTCCTTGTTTGCCTTCCAGACATTCTAATGGCCTGCAGGGAGATGGGAAAACCAGCAATAAGGCCTAGCTTCAGTAGTATATTTTGCAGGAATCACACTACGCCTGCTGTAAGTGCTGCAAATGCCTGTCAGTGTAACACACCAGGAAAACACAGCAATACGGCCTAACTTCAGGTGTAATATGATCAGGAGGCACACTCCGCCCGCTGTAAGTGCTGCAAATGCCTGTTGGTGTAGCACACCAGGAAAACACAGCAATACGGGCTAACTTCAGGTGTATAATGTGCAGGAGGCACGCTCCGCCCGCTGTAAGTGCTGCAAATGCCTGTTGGTGTAACACACCAGGAAAACACAGCAATACGGGCTAACTTCAGGTGTATAATGTGCAGGAGGCACACTCCGCCCGCTGTAAGTGCTGCAAATGCCTGTTGGTGTAACACACCAGGAAAACACAGCAATACGGGCTAACTTCAGGTGTATAATGTGCAGGAGGCACACTCCGCCCGCTGTAAGTGCTGCAAATGCCTGTTGGTGTAACACACCAGGAAAACACAGCAATACGGGCTAACTTCAGGTGTATAATGTGCAGGAGGCTTAGCAACAATGACACTGACACTGTCCCCTGCCTATCCTTCTCTCTCCCTGCACACAAGGTTTATCAAAGAATATGACACTGACACTCTCCCTGCCTATCCTTCTCTCTCACTGCACACAAGGTTTAGTAAAGAATATGACACTGACACTGTCCCCTGCCTATCCTTCTCTCTCCCTGCACACAAGGTTTATCAAAGAATATGACACTGACACTCTCCCTGCCTATCCTTCTCTCTCCCTGCACACAAGGTTTAGTAATGAATATGACACTGACACTGTCCCCTGCCTATCCTTCTCTCTCCCTGCACACAAGGTTTAGCAAAGAAAATGACACTGACACTGACCCCTGCCTATCCTTCTCTCTCCCTGCACACAAGGTTTAGCAAAGAATATGACACTGACACTCTCCCTGCCTATCCTTCTCTCTCCCTTCACACAAGAATAGCACAAAGAATATCAACACTGTCCCTGCCTATCCTTCTCTTTCCCTGTGCCGGAACACACTACACAAGGCCGCCACGCTGGCGGCCTTTTATAGTGTGGGGCGTGTGCTAAACCCCCTGAGCTATAATTGGCCACAGGCAACCTGCCTGTGGCCAATTATGGCTCTCCTAGCTGCCGGCGCTGTGATTGGCCAAGCATGCGGGGTCACAGTGCATGCTTAGCCAATCACAGCGCCGGGATTGCACTGCGATGGCGCAGTGTATTGTGGGCCGTTCGCGTCACTCGAATTTGGCGCCAACGGCCCAAATCGTTCGATGTTCGCCGAACGGTCGAACAGCCGATGTTCGAGTCGAATGTATGTTCGACTCAAACACCGAGCTCATCCCTAATGATGAGTCATCCGACTTGATCCAGTGAGTCCATGAATCAATAAAGTGCAAAAATGCAAAAAAAATTACATATAAAAAGGCACAATGAATAGCCTCAGTGAGTGAATCAACTCCTTTCAATAATTTTGTCCCTTGTTTGTGGTTAAGTGCTCCTACTTCCACCGTTTTTGTGACTACACCACCACCTTTTAAAATGGCCCCTCATCAGATACAAATGTGTATGCGCCTTTGGTTCATTAATTGGATAACCACTCCGTTTCAAATGGATCAGTCAGCAGCCTTTTCAAGCAGTATATCAGTATCTCTTGCTCTATTTGTTCTCATAAAAGATAGATAGCCATCATGGTGTAGTATATCTCTACTCTTTATTAAAAGTTTTTTTTAAAAAGACTATCAAACTCACATTTTAGTGTGTCCCTGAGCACAGCACAGCCAGCTGAGGAATAAGTCCACATTCAATCCCAAATCCAGCACGAATCAACATATTGAGGAATTTTAAAAAAATGGTAGAAAAGTAAATTAAAAGCATAAAACCAGAGAAACCTAAGAAAACGGACAGGGTATTGCAGGGCATTAAAAAATTTGAGAAACGGAAAGACATAGTGGTCAGACCCGAAGACAAGGGGTGAGGGTTGGTGGTCTTAACCAAAGGGGATTATGGATTGGAATTAGAGAGATTGGTCAAAGATAACACCACATACCAAGCATTAAAAAAGAACCAGAATAAAGAACTTAAAACCAAATTAAAGGAATTGCAGATAGAATATTAAACAAAAAATAAGAAAGATATCTATTCCCGGAAGCACCCAAAGTGCCGATCATATACCAGGTACCCAAAGTCCACAAAAATAAGAACAAACCACCTGGGAGGCCCATCATTAGCGGGATCGGGTCTGTCCATTCCAGGTTGGGGGTATACCTGGATGTGTTTCTCCAGCCTTTGGCAGGGAAGGGACAGGCCTTCATTAAAGATAGCAAGGATGTTATTCAATTACTTAAACAAACTAGTGTAAACCAGGGGTGCCCAACCTTCTGAAGTGCGAGGGCCGCTTTAGCGACTTGGTAACTGGTCGTGGGCCACAATGAGCGGAGCGGGCGAATGGCAGGTCCGTGTCCGCTCTGCAGACACAGCCGGATCGGACTGGAGGTAGGACACAAGTCGGTTTACGTCTGCCACTCCTTAGAGGTGAATGGAGGGTCCAATTGGGTCGGACTGACCGTGTAAAAGGGGCCCAAGGCTGCTTTCACACTGATGCGCTGCGGTTTATCCGCACCACGGGTGCAATGCAGTGTACCTTTGGCTTTTCTGCACTTTGCAATAGACTTCTATTATATTCTGCAGGTTTGGTGCACTTTCAGAAAGCTCAGCAAACTCGCAGGTAATAACAGAAGTCTATGGCTCTGTGCAGGTAACCAGCACTGCTCTGCATCTGTGGATTCATTTAAAAGCAGCCCAGTAACCACTGCAGAACAGATATGCCCATATATACACTGTGATTTTAGTAATAAACTGACCTTTAATAACAGTATTCTATTCTATTCCATCTCAGAGCAGGAGGTCGCGGGCCACATCAGAGGGCTCTGCGGGCCACATAGATGTGGAATCGTTGTACACTAACATCAAACAAACGGATGCATTGGGAACAGTGGCATGGGCTATGAAACATCTATCAGACTTAAGATTAAAGCAAAGAAGGTTCATATTAGAAGGATTAAGGATGGCCATGGGAAATAATTTTTTCTGGCATAACCACAAATTTTACAAATAAATAAAGGGGGTGGGAATGGAGAACAAATATGCCCCAAGCGTGGCCAATATTTATCTGAATAAATGGGAGGAAGAGGAGATATTCAGAAAGTGTTGGACACACATACAAGTCTATAAAAGATTCAAAGACAATATCCTGATCGTCTGGAAAGGCAGCCAGGAGGAACTAGATGAATTTGTCCAGCATATAGGAGCGAACCAGTATGGCATCAAATTCACTGTGAATGTACACCAGGATACTAATAACTTTCTAGATTTGGAGATATTCAAAAATAGAGACAGATTATACACTAGAACCAGTGTTGCCAACTTACCAGATTTAAATTTACTGGCACGACACCCGAAATTTACTGGCACAGCTACGTTTTTACTGCCATTTCACAAAAGTTACTAAAATAAATTTTTAGGTGCAAATTTCAGTATTTAGGCTACAAACAAGAACGCTAAGCAAATAGCAATGTGATTTAAGGTAGATATTAAGGTAAAAAAACTTATTTTTGTTATTTTCTATATAATAAGGGCAAATTATTTAGTCACATCCCCCTCTGCCACTGTGTCTACCCCTGCCTTCACCCCCCTCTGTGGTGCCACAATCTCCCCCTGCCTCCAATCTCCCCCAGGCCCCCTGCCTCCAATCACCCCCTACCTCCATCATCCCCTGCCTCCACCCCCCTCTGCGGTGCCACCAAAAACCACTGTCTCCACCCCCCACCCTCTGCGGTGCCACCATCCCCCTCTGTGGTGCCTCCAATCACCCCCTGCCTCCAATCACCCCCTGCCTCCATTGCCCCCTGCCTCCATCCCCCTCTGCTGTGCCACCATCACCCCCTGCCTCCAATCTCCCCCTGCCTCCATTTAACCCCATGCCTCCATCGTCCCCCTCTGCGGTGCCACCATCACCCCCTGCCTCCATCGGATCCCCCTCTGCAACCATCACCTGATATCACTGTCGGCTGGGCTGTCTGTCACTCTGTCCATCCCTGACTCCCCTGTGAACTTTGTATTGCCTGGATGCAGCAGGCTCCTCCATTCTGCCGCCGCCGCGTGCTGCTCAGCCTCCGAGTCCTGACTCCTGCTCCAGTGCTGTGCTCCTCAGTCCTCCTGGTTAGTTACAGATTTAAAATTCTGGTGCGCGCGCGCCTGGCGGGATGTCCTAATACATCACTCGCCGGCGCCACGTGGCACAGCCTCTGTGAAATCCGCCGGCCGAATACAGCATATGCTCGGCTCGGCAAGCTCCAGAACTGCACATGCGCAGTTCCAAGCCGTACCGATCTTGGCTATTTTTACATTTCCACAACTACGGACATTTACGTATGGGGGGGAGGAAGTGCCCGTTTTTACGGAATGTCCGTAAAAATACGGACGGTTGGTAACACTGACTAGAACGCACTTTAAAGAAACCGATAGAAATGGCTACATACCATTTAGCAGCTGCCACCATCCGCAATGGAAAAAGAGCCATCCCCAAGGGCCAATTTATTAGAATCAAGCTAAATTGTGATCTAATGGAAGATTTTCATAAACAAACTGGGGTCCTTATTGAAAGGTTTGTGGACAAAGGCTATGAGAGGAGTGAGTTAGAACAAATTAGGGAGAAAATAGGCCATTTAGATAGGGACACCATATTACAAATCAAGAATGGGGAAAATAAAGAAAGAGATAAGGTACCATGTATTACAGGATTCAATAAACAATATAAAACACTAGAAGGGATTGTAAAAAAGAATTGGCCAATCATCTGCAATGACTCACACTTAAATAAAACCCTCCCATCAAAACCAGTATTTATTTATAGAAGAGCTAGAAGTAATAGGGATGAAATCGTAAAAAAAATGTACCTGACCCCCCCAAAAAAAATTACCACCTTTTTTGATCATAAGGGTTTTTATCGATGCGGAACATGTAAACCATTAGGCTCACAAATAGGGAAACTAGGAAAACAACAGAATTCCAATCCCATTCAACTAAACAGAAATTCAAAATTGATAAGTTCATTACTTGCTGTAGCGCACATGTTACCTACATACTGGAGTGAACTTGCGGGCTCCAGTATGTGGGAAAAACAAAAAGAGCGTTGTCCGTTCGAATAGGTGAACATGTCAGAAACATCAAAAAGGGGTATAAACACCATAGCGTCTCTAAGCATTTTAGGGACGTACATAAAAAAGACCCACAACACCTCAAATTTTACGCTATAGACCAAATAGAACAAAATTGGAGAAACTTGAATCTACGAAGAGAAGTATCACGCAATTAAACTTACTGGATATTTAAATTAAACATGATGAGACCACAAGGGATGAACGTGGAACTAGACGTTAATTGTTTTATAGATAACTATTGAAAATTCGTTTTCACATCTATTTAGTTTTTCTTCCCATTTTTTCTTCCCCTTTTTTACATTATTATTTATTCTTGAAATTTGGTATTTGTTATATTTTTTCGCTTTTTATTTATTTTGATTAATTTTTATTTTCATTGTTATTGTTATTTTTATTTTTATTTATTTATTTTTATTTTTATTTTCATTTATTAACATTTATTTACTTTTTTTAATTTTCTCATTTTTTACAAATGTATTTCTGACTATCTCTGAATACAATTCAACATCTAGATGTCCAGTTTATTTATTTTCCTATTTTTTCCACATGTTGCATATAGAATGAGATCATTTTAGTTAAAAAGTAGATCTGTAGGTCTATTTTACAAATTTTATGTAGAATATACAGTGTGGCAAAAAAGTATTTAGTCAGCCACCAATTGTGCAAGTTCTCCCACTTAAAAAGATGAGAGAGGCTGTAATTGTCATCATAGGTATACCTCAACTATGAGAGACAAAATGTGGAAACAAATCCAGACAATCACATTGTCTGATTTGGAAAGATTTTATTTGCAAATTATGGTGGAAAAATAAGTATTTGGTCACCTACAAACAAGCAAGATTTCTGGCTCTCCCAGACCTGTATCTTCTTCTTTAAGAGGCTCCTCTATCCTCCACTCATTACCTGTATTAATGGCACCTGATTGAACTTGTTATCAGTATAAAAGACACCTGTCCACAACCTCAAACAGTCACACTCCAAACTCCACTATTGTGAAGACCAAAGAGCTGTCGACGGACACCAGAAACAAAACTGTAGACCTGCACCAGTCTGGGAAGACTGAATCTGCAATAGGCAAGCAGCTTGGTGTGAAGAAATCAACTGTGGGAGCAATAATTAGAAAATGGAAGACATATAAGACCACTGATAATCTCCCTCGATCTGGGGCTCCACGCAAGATCTCACCCCGTGGGGTCAAAATGATCACAGGAACGGTGAGCAAAAATCCCAGAACCACATGGGGGGAACTAGTGAATGACCTGCAGAGAGCTGGGACCAACGTAACAAAGGCTCCCATCAGTAACACACTACACCGCCAGGGACTCAGATCCTGCAGTGCCAGACGTGTCCCCCTGCTTAAGCCAGTACATGTCCGGGCCCGTCTGAGGTTTGCTAGAGAGCATTTGGATGATCCAGAAGAGGATTGGGAGAATGTCATATGGTCAGATGAAACCAAAGTAGAACTGTTTGGTAGAAACACAACTCGTCGTGTTTGGAGGAGAGAGAATGCTGAGTTGCAACCAAAGAACACAATACCTACTGTGAAGCATGGGGGTGGCAGCATCATGCTTTGGGGCTTCTCTCTAAAGGGAACAGGACGACTGATCCGTGTACATGAAAGAATGAATGGGGCCATGTATCGCGAGATTTTGAGTGCAAGCCTCCTGAGTTGAAAGTCCGTGTTGCCCAGCGACAGCATCAAAACATCACTGCTCTAGAGGAGATCTGCATGGAGGAATGGGCCAACATACCAGCAACAGTGTGTGACAACCTTGTGAAGACTTACAGAAAATGTTTGACCTCTGTCATTGCCAACAAAGGATATATAACAAAGTATTGAGATGAACTTTTGATATTGACCAAATACTTATTTTCCACCATAATTTGCAAATACATTCTTTCCAAATCAGACAATGTGATTGTCTGGATTTGATTCCACATTTTGTCTCTCATAGTTGAGGTATACCTATGATGACAATTACAGGCCTCTCTCATCTTTTTAAAGGGGGATTCCACCCGCGATTTTTTTTAAAGACAGCAGCTACAAACACTGTAGCTGCTGACTTTTTATAAGGACACTTACCTGTCCTACTCGCCCGCGATGTCAGCCCCCCCGAGGCCGATCCCTCGATCCTGGCAGCTCCCGGCGCCGCCATCCTCAGTAAGGAAAACAGGCAGTGAAGCCGTGAGGCGCGCGGCGCTTTGTGAATGGGCCGGCTGCTCTCTGGGATACACTCAGTTCCCAGAAGGCAGTGCGCCCCATTCACTAGAAGACACCGTGAGTAGGACGGCGGAAGAAGACCAGCCGGACGATGAAGAGGCAGATTAGGGACTTCTGCATAGCAACCGCTATTTCTGGTAAGTAAATTTTTTATTTTTTCAATTTTTTTATTTTTATTTTCTTTAAGATTTTTGGTCAAATTTTTTTTAGGGTGGAACTCCACTTTAATTTGGAGAACTTGCACAATTGGTGGCTGACTAAAAACTTTTTTGACTCACTGTATATCTCTTATCATATATTGTTCACCATATATTTTTACATTTTTTATATCTATGGATTTATGCATTTTTACTTGTATTGATTCAAAAGTTTGCAAATGGTAAAAGAGATCCAGTTGTGTATATGGGGAGACCCGGTATCGGTGTGGATGTTTTTATAGTGCACCTATGTGGGAAGGGACACAAGGTTTAGAATGTAGCCGTTCTCACTTCCAGGAACATTGACACCAACAGGAACTGGCAGGCGGGAATGGGCAATATACACCAGCAGTTAAAATGACGGTTTAACCACTTCCGGTACCACGGAACGATCACTTCCGGCCATACGGCATAATGATAGGACCCATTAGCAACAAAGGGGGTATAAATAAAGTGACGGACATCAACATAGCAGCTTCCTGATGAAGCAAATACAGTTGCGAAACACGTAGGGGCTGCTGGGAGAAAATTCATGTCACTTCCTGCCAAACGAGAGTGAGGCTTGGAGCGCACGCCAAAAGAGAAAATACAGGGGCAGACACGCTGACACTCCTCACCCCAAAACACACTGCTGGATTAGCTTGGTGAAGGGATCACCGCTCCAGGTGGATGTGTGGAAATGGCACTCTCCTAAAGGTGGAAGCATCAGGTGCAGGCTAAGCATATAGCAATTAGAAGAGGAAATGTCCAATAAAAACGCCTTTATTGTGCAAAATAGCAAAAGTACAGGATAAAAAAGCTGACGCGTTTCACACTCTCAACAGTGCTTAGTCAGCTTTTATCCTGTACCCTGCTGTGGTGTGTACTTTTGTTTTTTTTTGCACAATAAAGGCGTTTTTATTGGAGTGCGGCTGTCCAGACCTTCCCTCTTCTAATTGGATTAGCTTGGTGCCGGCTCAGGGGCACACTAAAATGTGAGTTTGATAGTCTTTTTTTTTAAACTTTTAATAAAGAGTGGAGATATACTACAAGAGAGGCCGACGTTCTGACTCGTAATAATGTAAGCCTTATTTTTAGTTGATTTATAATTCGTACTTTCGGTAGAGTACATTGTTTTTCGTTGATTCTGGACACAACTCCTACTTTCGTAACTTTTTTTGGGTTTGTTGATTCGTAATTTTCCGTGTCTCTCTCACAATGATGCTGCCTATTATGCCTAATGTGCTTCGAATGGATTTTTACTTTTCTAAATACATAGCGGCTATTTGTAACGATTCGAAATCTCGGATTTTACGTTCGTTTTTTACATGCGGCTATAGCCTCCGCCCCTGTACACCATTTTGAGAGGGAGTTCAGCACGGTGAGGGAGAAGCAGAGAGCAGAGCAGTGTTATTGTGCTTCGAATGGATTCGTACATTCGTAACTTTTTTCATAACGAATTATGCCGAAGACATTCAGGCATTCGCTATTTGCGATATAATTTATTTCGGATTCGGTTTTATTCGTAATTGCTTTGTTCGGAAATTCGAATGCTTCCGAATGTCCGAAGGTTGCTAAATTCGGACGAATTTAGATTCGTTACGAAACGAATTGCACAAGCCTAGAGATCACATCTATCTGGTAAGTGTATACCTAGGTGGAGGTGCTTTCTATCATCACTTTTTTCTGAACGTTGAGGATCAAGTGTTGCACCGTGGATTTTTATTATTTATGGAACTTTCTTCTTTTTTCTACTCAAGGCATCATGAATGACTGTTAGATTGAATTTGTATGTCATATTTCACCCATTGATTTCGTTTTTTTCCATTTCCTTGTGATCACAAGATCTTGGAGTGGTTCAGTGTCACCTTTTTATTTATTACATTCACAGCCTTATCTAATAGGTTATACTGTTTTATTCACTTCAATAGATATTTGTTATTTTCAATTTTGATAATTTTCACTGTCACAGTCTTGGTGTATGGTAAACCATGCCATGTAAGTTTACGTATAGCGCAGCTCTTTCTTTTTTCTATTATTCTTTGGTGTTGTATAACACTTTTTGTTGCCGCTAATTTAGGTTTTGAATAGCGCAATATACCCCTTTGCCAGAGATATGCTACACCATGATGGCTATCTATCTTTTATGAGAACAAACAGAGCAAGAGATACTGATATACTGCTTGGAAAAGCTGCTGACTGATCCATTTGAAACAAATACGAATTGTTGTCCAATTAATGAACCAAAGGCGCATACACTTTTGTATCTGGTGAGGGGCCATTTTAAAAGGTGGTGGTGTAGTCACAAAAACGGTGGAAGTAGGTGCACTTAACCACGAACAAGGGATGAAATTATTGAAAGGAGTTGATCACTCACTGAGGCTATTCATTGTGCCTTGTTAGATATACATGTTTTTGCATTTTTGCACTTTATTGATTCAAGGACTCACTGGATCAAGGCAGATGACTCATCATATCATATATTAGCATTTGCACTTTCATCCATTGGGACTTGTTCCATACTTGTTTCATATTTGGCACTTGCACTTTGTTGGTTTAATTATTGTTATAATTTGTCATTTACTAGCACTGCATATTTGATTCACATGTTTATTGAACTATTTGTTTATACAGTCAGGTCCATAAATATTGGGACATCGACACAATTCTAATCTTTTTGGCTCTATACACCACCACAATGGATTTGAAATTAAACAAACAAGATCTGCTTTAACTGCAGACTTTCAGCTTTAATTTGAGGGTATTTACATCCAAATCAGGTGAACAATGTAGGAATTACAACAGTTTGTATATGTGCCTTCCACTTTTTAGGGGACCAAAAGTAATGGGACAGATTGACAATCATAAATCAAACTTTCACTTTTTAATACTTGGTTGCAAATCCTTTGCAGTCAATAACAGCCTGAAGTCTGGAACGCATAGACATCACCAGACGCCGGGTTTCATCCCTGGTGATGCTCTGCCAGGCCTCTACTGCAACTGTCTTCAGTTCCTGCTTGTTCTTGTGGCATTTTCCCTTCAGTTTTGTCTTCAGCAAGTGAAATGCACGCTCAATCGGATTCAGGTCAGGTGATTGACTTGGCCATTGCATAACATTCCACTTCTTTCCCTTAAAAAACTCTTTGGTTGCTTTCGCAGTATGCTTCGGGTCATTGTTCATCTACACTGTGAAGCGCCGTCCAATGAGTTCTGAAGCATTTGGCTGAATATGAGCAGATAATATTGCCCGAAACACTTCAGAATTCATCCTGCTGCTTTTGTCAGCAGTCACATCATCAATAAATACAAGAGAACCAGTTCCATTGGCAGCCATACATGCCCACGCCATGACACTACCACCACCATGTTTCACTGATGAGGTGGTATGCTTTGGATAATGAGCAGTTCCTTTCTTTCTCCATACTCTTCTCTTCCCATCACTCTGGTACGAGTTGATCTTGGTCTCATCTGTCCCTAGGATGTTGTTCCAGAACTGTGAAGGCTTTTTTAGATGTTGTTTGGCAAACTCTAATCTGGCCTTCCTGTTTTTGAGGCTCACCAATGGTTTACATCTTGTGGTGAAACCTCTGTATTCACTCTGGTGGGGTCTTCTCTTGATTGTTGACATTGACACACATACACCTACCTCCTGGAGAGTGTTCTTGATCTGGCCAACTGTTGTGAAGGGTGTTTTTGTTCACCAGTAGTGATGAGCCGAACACCCCCGGGTTCGGTTCGCACCAGAACCCGCGAACGGACCGAAAGTTCGTACGAACATTAGAACCCTATTAAATACAATGGATGCGAACGTTCAAATTCTAAAGTGCTAATTATAACGACTATTATGCATGTTATTGTCCTAAAAAGGGTTTGGGAACCCGGGTTCTGCACCAGGGGACATGTATCAATGCAAAAAGAAGTTTTAAAAACGGTCGTTTTTCGGGAGCAGTCATTTTAATGATGCATAAAGTGAAAAAAAAAAGTCAAATATTCCTTTAAATGTCGTACCTGGGGGGTGTCTAAAGTATGCCTGTGAAGTGCCACGTGTTTCCCGTGTTTAGAACTGTCCCTGCACAAAATGACACTTCTAAAGGAAAAAAAAGCCATTTAAAACTGCTTGCGGCTTTAATGTAATGTCTGGTCCCGGTAATATGGATGAAAATCTTTAAGAAAAATGGCATAGCTACCCCATGACCCCCCCCCCCCCCGACCCCAGCCCATTACCAGCCCCTTTGGGTCTTGTATGGATATTAAGGGGAACCCCGCACATAAAATAATAAAGGCCCTATATACTCTGAACAGCCGTATACAGGCGGTGCATACAAGACAGGGACTGTAGGTTTGTTCTTATGTAGAATCTGTTTGTAATTTTGAACAGGTACATTGTTTAAGTGTAGCTCCAGCCCAAAAATCTATTTTTAAACTTTTTGGAAAACTGCTTTTGCTGTCTGTGCCCCTGTTCAGAACATTTCACCTCACTTTCCGTCCCAATGACAACTGTTTTTGAAATGTGGTGTTTTTCTTGAAACAAGGATTGGTGATAAAGCATCAGTACAGAGGAGACACCTTTCTCCCATATTAATTCTTACAGGAGAGAATTTTCCTTCCTAGGGGTAGATTTCCTCTCACTTCCTGTTGTCTTCTTGCGTTTGCAAGTAGGAGTCGTTTGTAAGTTGGATGTTTGAAAGTAGGGACCTGCCGTATATACTCTGCAGAAATAGGCCCCTTAGTTGTTGGTGTTGGCACAACACTGTAAGCACTCACAGTTACTCTTGGTTGGTGCTGGAACGCCCTGCTGTCAACTATTATATCAGGAATTGTAATTACATATAATTGTTGAACAGTGGTAGTAAAAATTGGGCCTTTGATGGTGGTGCTGGTGCCACAACACTGTAAGCCCTGACAGTTACTCTTGGTGGGTGCAGCAATGGGCCCTGCTGTGAATTATTAGATCAAGAATTGCAATTGCATGCCCCTGTTGAACAGGGGCTGAAAAATTGGGCCTTTCGTGGTGGTGGTGGTGGTGTTGCCACAACACTGTAAGCCCTCAGAGTTACTCTTGGTGGGTGCAGGAATGGGCCCTGCTGTGAATTATTAGATCAAGAATTGTAATTACATGCCCCTTTTGAATAGGGGCTGAAAAATTGGGCCTTTCGTGGTGGTGGTGGTGGTGGCGTTGCCACAACACTGTAAGCCCTCAGAGTTACTCTTGGTGGGTGCAGCAATGGGCCCTGCTGTGAATTATTAGATCAAGAATTGTAATTACATGCCCCTGTTGAACAGGGGCTGAAAAATTGGGCCTTAGGCACTGGTGGCACAACACTGCAACCCCTCACAGATACTGTACTTGGAGCACAGCAATGAGCCCTGTTGCAAAGTATTGCTTCAAAAATTGTAATTACACGCCCCTGTTAAACAGGGGCTGAAAAATTGGGCCTTAGGCACTGGTGGCACAACACTGCAACCCCTCACAGATACTGTACTTGGAGCACAGCAATGAGCCCTGTTGCAAAGTATTGCTTCAAAAATTGTAATTACACGCCCCTGTTAAACAGGGGCTGAAAAATTGGGCGTTAGGCACTGGTGGCGGCACCCATAAACAAAAATGATCTTCCAAGCTATCATCATCAATCGTATCATTGAGGACTCGGAGGAGGAGGATAGCCAGTCAACATAACAGCACAGGCACTCAGCATCAGCATCAGTCTTGAAGGGATGTGACATGTTAAAATCAATTAGTCTGTTATATCAGCATCAGGTGTGTGGTAGCTGGTGGTGATCCAAGACTGGTTCATCTTGATGAAAGGCAGTCGATCAACCGAGTCGGTGGACAGGCGCACCCTGTGATCCGTGACAAATCCTCCAGCAGCACTGAATGTGCGTTCCGAAAGAACGCTGGATGCAGGACAGGCCAGTAGCTCAATTGCATACTGTGCAAGCTCTGGCCAGTGATCCATCCTCAAGACCCAGTAAGCCAGAGGATTTTCGGTGGGGAAGGTGTCCAAGTCTGACCTTGCCCCTAGATATTCCTGCACCATGTTTATCAGACGCTGGCGATGGTTGCTGGAACCGATCATACTTTGGGGCTGCGGACTAAAGAATTGTCTGAACGCATCGGTCAGACGGCCACCTTCCCCACCGCTCCTTCTTTGACTGGCCGAAGCCTCAGCAACTCGTTGTCCAGGACCAGGAGTTTGTAACCTCCCAGTCTCTGGGAACGCGTTGCACAGACCTTTCTGCAAGGCCTCCCGGAGTTGTCTCATCCTCTGCTCCCTCTGCGACGGTAACATAAGGTCCGCAACCTTACCCTTGTACCGTGGATCAAGGAGAGTGGCCAGCCAGTAATGGTCCCTCTCCTTGATCCGAAGAATACGAGGATCCTTCCGCAGACTTTGCAGGATCAGGGAGGCCATGCAGCGTAGGTTAGCTGAGGCATTCGGTCCGGAGTCCTCTGGGTCACTAAGGACGACATGATCCGCAGCCACCTCCTCCCAGCCACGTACAAGTCCACGGGTTTCTTGGGACTGTAAATCATCCCTAAAAGACTGCTGCTGTTGATGCTGCTGAGTGCCAGGCTCCACCTCCATGCTGACACAATCCTCCTCCTCCTCCTCCTCCTCCTCCTCCTCCTCTTCCTGTGCGATGGGTGGGACAGAAGGAACACTGTCTGGGTAAAGGGGGCCTTGAGAGGCAAGGAAGTCCTCCTCTTCCTGCCTCTGTTCTGCCTCAAGTGCCCTGTCCATTATTCCACGCAGCGTGTGCTCCAACAGGTGGACAAGAGGTACAGTGTCACTGATGCATGCACTGTCACTGCTCACCATCCTCGTGGCCTCCTCAAATGGTGCCAGGACAGTGCATGCATCCCTGATCATGCCCCACTGGCGTGGAGAAAAAAAAACAAGCTCCCCTGACCCTGTCCTGGTGCCGTAGTCGCACAGGTACTCATTGATGGCCCTCTGCTGCGTGTGCAGCCGCTGCAGCATGGCCAACGTTGAGTTCCACCTGGTGGGCATGTCACATATAAGGCGGTTCTTGGGCAGGTTCAACTCCTTTTGCAGCTCAGCCAGGCGAGCACTGGCATTATAAGATCTGCGGAAATGCACACAGACTTTCCTGGCCTGCCTCAGGACATCCTGTAAGCCCGGGTACCTGCCCAAGAACCGCTGCACCACCAGGTTAAGGACGTGAGCCACACAGGGCACATGGGTCAGTTGTCCCTGTCGGAGGGCGGAGAGGAGGTTGGTGCCATTGTCGCAAACCACCATTCCTGGCTTAAGCTGGCGTGGCGTCAACCACCTCTCGGCCTGGCCCTGCAGAGCAGACAGGACCTCTGCCCCAGTGTGGCTTCTGTCCCCCAAACACACCAGCGCAAGCACGGCATGGCATCTTTTTGCCTGCGTACTTGCGTAGCCCCTTGAACGCCTACGGAGCACCGCTGGTTCAGAGGACAAAGCACAGGAAGAGGCCATGGAGAAAGAAGAAGAGGAGGGGGTGGAGGAGAGAGGTGTGTCACAACCAGTAGTAGCATTTTGGAGGCGTGGCGGTGGAACAACCTCCAACACTACTGCACCTTGTCCTGCATCCTTCCCAGCTGCCAAAAGAGTGACCCAATGGGCCGTGAAAGAAAGGTAACGTCCCTGTCCATGCCTGCTGGACCATGAGTCAGCGGTAATATGCACCTTACCGCTGACCGCCCTGTCCAGCGAGGCCAAGACATTGCCTTCCACATGCCGGGAGAGAGCCGGAATCGCCTTCCGTGAGAAAAAGTGGCGTTTGGGAACCTGCCACTGAGGAACCGCACATTGCACAAACTCACGGAAGGGGGCCGAGTCTACCAACTGAAAAGGCAGCAGTTGAAGCGCTAGAAATTTAGCCAAGCTAGCATTCAACCGCTGGGCATGTGGATGGCTGGGAGTGAACTTCTTTCGACGGTCCAGCAGCTGGGGCAGGGAAATTTGCCTGCTAGAATCGGACGTCGGTGTACTGCTAGCAGAGTGGCCGCAAGTACTTGGCTGTGACACACCTAATTCTACACCTTCATTCCTCTCAGTGCATGTTTCAGGGGACTGAAGTTATAGTGGGGTTGGAGATCCCAGCTGATGCGGTGCAAGGAGAGGTCCGCTTTGTTCTTTGGTGTGGGTCTTTGAGGTAGGCTTGCCAACGAGCTGCATGGCAGGTCAACATATTGTGAGGGGGTTGGCTCGGCAGCGGGTGTGTGTGACCCCCGGGATGGGCTCCCCACACAAAAACAGGCCCAGCAGACGGAGGTTGTGGTTTTCAAAATCAAAAAGGTGCGGTTTATTTTCTATTTACAGTGACAAAACACAGCAAAGCAAAAGAAACATAAACAAAATAAATCCTGGTCAATTTGACCTCTGACTAAACATACAGGTTTCCTAACTAACAACTGGGATCAGCCTAGTGCTGTCCTAGTCCCTAAGTCCCTGGTTTTAAATGTCCAAGCAAATAGCCACACAGGCTTTGTCTCACCGCACAGGGGTTCACTCTCCCTAGACAGTCCACACAGGTCTGGTTCCAGGCATGAGCTAACATCTAATGAAGCTGGGAGTTCTTATAGAGGCCTAAATGAGCTGACAAGCTTCAGCTGGTCTCATCAACTCCCTGTCTGCACGACGCCCCACACTCTCCCTAGAGGTATGAGTCATCCATGAGCCCACTAGCCTTAGCTGGGCTTATACAACTCTCCACCTAGTTGTATAAGTCAGCGTAAAGCCTGAATCTGGGCGAAATATATCTACCCCCCTGGATGCAACCAGGTGACTTTACCTTCCTGCTGTCACATACCCCCCCCCTCTTGTTTTAACCTCGGGGTTGGAACACCAGCAATCAGGCATTCATGTACTCGAGAGAAAGCATCCACATTCCCCATTTGAACGCCAGGGCGATGCTTTACTGTGAAGTTGAATTCCTGGAGGGCCAGGAACCACCTATTCACTCTTCTATTTGTTTCCTTGTTTTGAGCCATCCACTTTAACGTAGCGTGATCCGTAACCATGTCAAAGTGCCTACCTAGCAGGTAGTACCGAAGGGAATCTAGAGCCCACTTCACCGCTAAACACTCCTTTTCAACGGTGGCGTAATTTACCTCATGGGACTTCAATTTCCTGCTGAGGTAAATGACTGGGTGCTCTTCCCCGTTCCAGACCTGGGACAATACTGCTCCTAACCCCACATCTGACGCATCACTTTGTACGACAAAGTCTTTAGAGAAGTCGGGTGAGTACAACACTGGCTGGCTACATAAGGCTTGTTTCAAGAATTGGAATGCTGCCTCAGCCTCGGGGGTCCATTTAATCATGACCGACCCTTTCCCCTTCGTTAGGTTGGTTAGGGGCACAGCCTTAGAAGCAAAGTGGGGAATGAATCGCCGATAATACCCAGCGATTCCCAGAAAGGCTCGTACCTGCTTCTTGCTGTTGGGACGTGGCCAACTCTGGATGGCCTCGACTTTGTTGAGTTGGGGTTTTATTACTCCCCTCCCAATGGTGTACCCAAGATATTTGGCCTCCTCCTGCCCAATGGTACACTTCTTGGGGTTAGCCGTAAACCCCGCTTCCCGAACAGAGTCCAGGACTGCTTGCACTTTTGGCAGATGTGAGGCCCAATCTGTGCTATGGACAATTACGTCATCCAGGTAAGCCGCAGCATACTTCCGATGGGGCCTCAGCATCTGGTCCATTTTCCGCTGGAATGTGGCCGGCGCATTCTGTAACCCGAACGGCATTCTTTTATATTGGAACGCCCCGTCTGGGGTTACAAATGCGGTTTTCTCTTTGGCCAATTTGGCCAGGGGGATTTGCCAATACCCTTTTGTGAGGTCAAGAGTCGCCATGTATCGGGCTGTTCCCAGCCGGTCGATCAACTCATCTATACGTGGCATGGGGTAGGTGTCAAATTTTGTAACTTTGTTCAACTGACGAAAATCGTTACAAAATCGCCAGCTCCCATCCGGTTTAGGCACCAACACAATGGGACTAGACCAATCACTTTGGGACTCCTCTATCACCCCTAAGTTCAGCATTTTCTGTACTTCCTCCCGTATTGCCTCCCGTCGGGCCTCTGGGATCCGATAGGGTTTTAACTTCACCCTTTCACCGGGCGGGGTAATGATGTCATGCTCTACCCCAAATGTTTGTCCCGGCAGCTCAGAGAATACCTCCTTGTTGCGAAGCACAAACTCCTTAACCTCCTGTTGTTGGGGTTGTGACAAGGTGGCTGCTATTCCAACCTCAGGAATCACGCAACCAGTTTGAGCTGGTGACCAAGTGTCTGCGACTAGGGACTCTCTATCCCTCCAGGCTTTCAACAGATTAACGTGATAGATCTGTTCGGGCTTTCGCCTTCCTGGTTGTCTGACCTTGTAATTCACTTCGCTCACTTTTTCCATTATCTCGTAGGGGCCTTGCCATTTGGCAAGGAATTTACTTTCAACCGTAGGGACAAGTACCAGTATCCTATCCCCCGGGGAAAAGGTACGGGTCTTGGCTCCACGGTTGTACACTCTCTGCTGTGCTAACTGCGCTTGGGCCAAATGTTCCTTCACGATGGGCATTACCTGTGCAATTCGGTCTTGCATCAGGGCGACATGCTCAATCACACTCCTGTGGGGAGAACTCTCACTTTCCCAAGTTTCCTTGGCAATATCCAACAGCCCTCTTGGGTGTCTCCCATACAGTAACTCAAAGGGGGAGAATCCCGTAGAGGATTGGGGCACCTCCCTAATAGCAAACATCAGATAAGGAAGTAGACAGTCCCAATCCTTTCCATCTCTATCCACCACTTTCTTCAACATTTGTTTTAGGGTTTTGTTGAATCTTTCAACCAGCCCATCGGTCTGGGGGTGATACACAGATGTACGTAATTGCGTCACTTTGAACAATTTACACAGCTCCTTCATAACCCG